>CM076584.1:680923401-681612216 GCA_034641835.2 Pinus albicaulis | reverse complement strand
CCTTGGGAATACTAGGACAATCTCTAAGAAGGTGGTCACCCTTACATAACCCACAAGGGAACTTCACTTTGCAGGGTTGATTGTAAGGTTGTTCCACTTTAGTTTCCTCTATAGCAATGGTTGGTTGTTTGCTTATTTTTCTTCTTCTTCATCGACCTTTTATTTTTCTTCTTAGCTTCCAGTTTTGTACATTTTTCCTACACTTATCTTCCTTATTTTTCCTCATAACCATAACCAATGGGAGTATCTTTACCCCTTTTTCCTACCTTTTTACCCTAACTTGTACTATTTCACCATGCTTTCGTTACTTTTCCAATTCACCAATTATTATGATCTATTATACCCTTTTATGACTAATTGATGGTGAATGTTCAGAGATTATTGATGGTATTTGTGTTGTCTTTTCAGATGTCATTTGTAGCACCAAATATCTCGAACACGAAGTTTACAGGAACAGTTCGGATAGTGCTGTTAGAGCAAAGCGATGCTGTTACAGACCCGCCGACAAACTGCTGTTACACTTTGTTGTTACAGACTCGTTGGCGAATGGTTGATACAGTTGTACTGTTAACTGATCTCGTAAATATTGTTGTTGATATTTCCTCAGGCGGTTTCACTACAGCTGTGTTTCCATTATGATAGCTGTAGGAGTTGTTAGCATTGTATTTTTTGGATAACAGCCTAAGTGCAATTTCAATTGTAATATTTTATTTTATAGTTAGAACTTTATTAGGAAGTGGTTATAACTGTATGTGTTCTATTTCGATCAGCATGAGAATTGTAAGATTCTCATGACTGATCTATACCTAGATTTTCTGATGTAACCACTATATAGTTCTCGGCCCTAGAGGTCAAGAGGTTAGTAGAGAACAATGTTGTTTTGGCTTTGTAATTATGTTCAGATTAATATTATCTTGTTATTGTTGTTACATGTGTGATTCTATTTAGTTTCCGTTAAAGTTCCTTCTCTACTTGTGCCCTGCGAGGGAGGAAGGGTCCTCCTTATTAGCAGGGATAACAGTGATTAAAGTAGTTGTGTGTATGTAATTGTGTTTCAGTTTATGTATCAATAGTGTGATGTTGCTTATGTTCAGCTGATAATATATCTGCTTCAATTTCAATACTTTATATGTTGTTACAGATGTGATAATAGAGACACCAGTTGGGGAATTATTGTGTGGCGAGCTAGACAGATAAATTGAAGTGTGATTTCAATCTTGTATATTCTTTTATTTCTGCATGAGTGATTTATTTCCAGCATTTACTTCAACAACAATTTATTTTCTTTGAAATTACTTTTGGTTGGTGTATCAGCACAGACAGTGCAACTGTCATTGGAATAAACAAACGTCCTTAGATTGATAATTAAATGTGCATTGTTCAGTCATTTAATAAGTGATTTATATAGTCCAAAATTTTGGAGTTGTTGCCAAGGATGGTAGTGACGATCCAACCAATCAGAGTTATTTCTAAGAAGTGAAATTTCTATGTGTTTTCATAGAGTGTCTCCAACAACACGATTGTCAGGCAGTAAGACGAGAGGTAAGAACCTGTGCAGTGCTCTAACAGGCTTGAGAAAGCTCACCAATGTCTTGCTGGGACCCTTAGGAATTGAATTCTGGGTTTTTTTTTAGGGTGCCTTCAGCTATAGAGTCGTTGGGAGGTAAGACGAGAGGTAAGAACCTGCACATCGCTCTAACAAGCTTGAGCGGGATCACTACTGTAGAAACTGAAGCACTTATAGGATGAATTGATACACATAGGGCCCATGTGTGCCAATAGGACAACATCAACATCTACAAACACCCCCCACTCTACTAACTATAGGAAATACAGGTCATAATAAGGAAAAGAAAAGTGCATATTTGGGAAGGAAAACATTCTTTGGAGATCTAATTTCAAGGGCAGAAAAGGAAGAGCCCACGTCATACAGAGATAATAGGAAGACAGGACCACAAAAAGCAGCTACCATATCAAGGTCTGGACCATTGATGTCTTCCATGTCTAGACTTCACCATCCTTTGAACAACATATCCACTCCTGATATCGAAACTCCAGATTCAAAACAACAGTGGAGAATTATTGATCAGGATCTGAGAATTGAAGGACATGGAGAGACTAGTGGGGATCATCAGAAACCTAAGGAACAATGCTCAGTTGATCATCAATTAAACGCTGGTAGTTATGTTAAAAAATTGATCCTGGAGTAGCCTGGTCCTTCTATTTGTCAATATCCAGTGCACTCTGAGGCTAGTTCATGCTATCAGTAAGAATCAACAACACGGGACGAGGCTCCTATGAAGAAAATCCCTATATCATCCCTACCATCCTTTCAAGGGATGGCTATTGAGGTTCTTGATACCTTTCTATTTGAATTCGATGTGTTGTGTAGAGGTTATGAATATACTTCAAACACCCAGAAGTTGAAATTATTCCCTGCTACTCTGAAAGGAGCAAAATTAAGATGGTTCATGAGATTAGGTGCTAGCACAATTCAAACATGGAATGATATGAGAGAAGCCTTCTTCTTTAAGTATTAGGACTACTATCGAGCCAGGTATTTGAAGGAAGAAATTTTCAGAATTGCACATAAGGAGGAGGAAAGACTGGAAGACTATCTGGAGCGATTCCACTACAATTTACAGAAGTCTAAGTTCAGTAACTTAGATCCAGAGATTTAAAGCCAATATTCTTAATAGGTTTAAGAGATGATTGTCTGGAACATCTGAAAATAATAGGAAAAGGAGACATATCGCAAGAAACGTTTGATGAGATAATGTAGCTTTGCCTACGTAACTCAAGAGGATCGATCAAGTGGAAATTTTCAGTTTGGGACCCTTCCCTTCGGATACAAAAGTCCACAAGTGGAGGAGTAACCAGAGCAGAGACCGGGAACTTATTCAAGGATTTTAAAATTGATCTCCTTAGCACTCTCTCTACCCAGATCACTATGGTACAAGTCAAGAAGGCACAAGAAGAAGCTGAAGCAGCCTTAGCAATATTCTGTCCCCAATGAAAAAAGAAACATTTGGAAAGAGAATGCGGACTAAATAGTGTCAGCCTGTGCAACATCTGTGAGTTGGAACACTCTACAAATCAGTGTCGTAAGTTTCCCAGACTTAAGGCGGTACTCCAAGAATCAAGTGAGGATGTTCAATCTTCTTATTTTATAGGATCAAAGAGACCATGGAAGCCGCGACCTACAGGTATGCCTTCATATTTTTCTTCTTTTTATCCTTGGAATAATATTTATAATAGTCAGCAATACCCATGGAAGTATATTACTCCTTCCTTAACACAATTTCCTTCACCATGGAACGAGTGGCCATCTTCTCCACCAATGCAATATCCTCTATCACAATCCAATCCTTAGGGTCAGAATTGGAGAGGCAATGGCCAAGGTCCAATACCCCCTCCAATACCAATGCAACCGTAAAAATTACAACTTCCTTCTATTCAGAATCCCACACCTTCTGTCCAACCCAAATTACCTGTACAACCTAACTCCAATCCAAATAATAAGGCAACCCAGAGCATGGATGCTCTGGTTACCCTCTATACTTATCTTATTACTCCTATCAGACTTAATGAGGTTTAGCTTCGGTCAGGGAAGGTAATCAGATCTGAACACACTCCCATTATTATCGAAGAAAGTGAATCACCCAGGAAAGATATGGATGATTATGAGGAAACTGTTACACATGTAACAGCTGATACATCACTCGCTGTTACATCTGTAACAGCCAGCTTAGGAAGGTCTGGTGTTCCTACAACAGCCAATCTAAGTAAGGCTGGTACATCTGTGGTAGCTGATTCAAATGTTAGCATTCAGAATCCCCCATGCCCTTAATGATTAAATGAAACTGGGCTTGTATTATAGCCTAAATCTGAATTCCTTAAGGAGCTGCAAAATTTATATGTACGGATTCCACTGTTACAAGCTCTTAAAGAAGTGCCTATCTATGCTAAAACAGTGAGGGAGCTATGCGTCAAAATACCTGGGAGGAAACCTAAAGGCCATGCTACTATCCATGTCATGGGAAAATTGTCCGATATTATGATTTATCAGCCTTTGTTGACCAAATATAATGACCCAGGAAACCCCACAGTGACTTTCCATATTGATAATCATCATATAACCAATACCTTGATTGATCTAGGGGTATCTATTAATGTTATGAATAAATACCTCTTCATCTCTCTAGGACTTCATGGACTTAGAATTACACCTACAGTGCTTGAATGAGCAGATAGGTCTCGTGTTAAGCTCGAAGGAATGATTGAAGATGTGGTTATCACTATGGCTTCCTAGAACTATCCGGCTGACTTTATCATTTTACAAACCAAATCGAATCTGGGGGTCATCCTTTAATCTTGGGAAGACCGTGGCTAGCCACTGCAGATGCATATATTGGATCTAGGTCCAGATCTATGGTGATCTCATATGGACAGGCCACTCAGAACCTGAATCTTTATCCCCCAGGAAAACCTCATATGGATTCGAATAGTCCCTGGTGGGATGAATTTGTACCTGAATTTGATCTTTCCTTACCTCTTCTCACGCTTGGAAAAGCACAATACTTTAAGGATGAAACACAGGACGATATTATTTATGGTTTTATCAGTAATTCAATCCTTATTTCCTCCATTAGAGATTTGGGAGAAGAAGGTGAGGAAGATGATGTAATTATTGAACATTTGAAAATAAATCCACTTACTATCAGTAGTCCCATTGAAATCGAACCTGGAAATTTTTTAAACATCAATCCTAACCTGAATGTTGAAAAAAATAGATTTCTGATACAACTATTACAGAAATACAAAAAGGTATTTGCGTGGGACTATACCAATATGAAAGGAATCCATCCTACCCTATTTATTCACTACATTTACCTAAAGAAGATTGCAAACCTGTTAGACAACCTCAGTGCCGAATGAACCCCACACTTAAGGAGATAGTAAATGAAGAATTGCAGAAACTCCTTAACGATAATTTCATCTACCCCATTTCTGACAGTCAGTGGGTGTCTCCGCTTGTCATAGTTCCGAAGAAGAATGGAAAATAGAGGGTCTGTGTCAACTATAGAGAACTTGACAAGGCCACTCAAAAATATTATTTTCCCTTACCATTTATTGATCAGGTCTTGGACACTCTTTCTGGAAAAAAATTCTTTTCATTTGTAGATGGTTTTAGTGGCTATAATCAAATACAAATTGCTCCGGAAGATCAAGGCAAGAAAACCTTTACTTGTCCATGGGGTACTTTTGCATACAGAGTCCTCCCCTTTGGTCTCTACAATGCACCAACAACCTTTCAAAGGGAAATATTAGGTATTTTTTCTAATCTTTTGAATGATTGTCTTGAAATATTTATGGATGATTTTACACCCTACGGGGATGCCTTTGAGAAAACATTAGCTAACTTGGAGAAAGTGCTGGAACGTTGTGAACAAACTAATGTTGCTCTGAGCATGGAAAAATGCCACATGATGATGACCGAGGGAATTGTGCTGGGACGTTTCATTTTAGCAAATGGAATCAAGGTAGATCCTGCAAAAATTGAGGTAATCTTGAAAATCCCAACCCCTAAGACTCCGAAAGAGGTACGTATTTTTTTGGGACATGCAGGATACTGTAGGATGTTTGTAGAGAAATTTTCAAATATTGCATCTCCTCTATTTTCATTAATGATGAAATATGCAGAATTTGTGTGGACATAAAAGTGTGAGCTGGATTTTTTAAAGTTGAAGAAATGTGTAACAACAACACCTATTTTATGAGGACCAAACTGGGAATTTTCGTTTCATATTGCTACAGATGCATCTGACATGGCTGTGGGTGCTGTTTTGGGACAACTGGAGGATAAGAAGCGTTATGCCATTTATTACATCAGTAATAAATTAACTCCAATAGAACTTAACTACACTGTTACTGAGAAATAATTCCTAGCAGTAGTGCATGCTATCAACAAATTCCGGCACTACATCATCGGGTACCAAGTATTTGTACACACTGACCATGCTACAATTCGATTTTTAATGAACAAGAATGTTACTAATGGTAGAGTTACACGATGGTTATTGTTGTTACAAGAATTTGGCATTACTATTTTAGATAAACCTGGAAAAGATAATGTAGTTGTTGATTTCCTTTCTAGATTAACTATAAGTGATGACTGCACTTCTACTAAGGATTCTTTTCCAGATGAGTATATTTTTTCCATTTCTACTGAATCACCATGGTATGCAGACATAGCCAATTACCTTGCTGCAGGAAAATTCCCACACCAAGAAGGAGGATTATACAACAAAGTGCTACCTACTCCTGGATAGAAGGAAATCTCTATCACATCGGGCCAGATTTCCAGATTAGCGATGTGTTATAGAAGATGAGATATTTGAGATCCTAAAGGCTTGTCATGAGGAACCTTGTGGAGGAAACTTCGCTGACAAGAGGATAGGACATAAATTACTCTCAACGGGGTACTACTAGCCAACTATATTTCGGGATGCCAAGAAGTTTGTGAAAGGATGTCATAGTTGCCAAAGGATGGGCCAACCTCTAAAATCAGATGAGATGTCGTTACAGCCTCATATAGTAATAGAACCATTCGAGAAATGGGCCCTAGACTTTGTGGGGCCAATTAATCCTTCATCACAGAAAAAAGCATACAAATTAGTCTGCACCGATTATGCCAAAAAATGGGTCGAAGTAAGGGCACTAACTAGAGCAACAAACCAGGCTGCTTCAGACTTCCCGTTTCAAGATATATTTGTTCGCTTTGGGATACCTAGAGAGATAGTGACAGATGGGGGTCCTAAGTTCACATCTCATTTGATCAAGAAGTTGGTTGAAAATTATGGAATCCATCACAAAATCACCATACCATATCATCCACAAGAAAATGGTCAAGTAGAAAGCACCAATAAAGTCATTCAATGAATCTTAACAAAGACAATAGCCAGCCATCAAAGAAACTAGGATGAGAAAATTCCAGAGGTACTATGGGATACAGGACAACATGGAGGAATACTACAGGCTTCTCACCATATGAACTGGTGTATGGTAAAAATCCCTTATTCCCCATAGAATTTGAAATAAAGACATTAATAACAACATTGCAGGTCGATCTGGATTTGAGTACAGCACAGAATCAAAGATTGAACCAGCTCAATGAGTTGGAAGAGAAATGACTGGCTACCATTCAACAGACAGAAATAATTCAGCAGCAAAGAGCCAGATGGCATGATGGGTTTATTAAGAAGAAAAATTTATAGAAAGGAGATTGGGCTCTTTTGTATGATTCAAGATTCAAAGATTTCAAAGGCAAGCTCTGCACCAGATGGCTAGGTCCTTACGAAGTGGATACAGCCTTTGACAATGGGACTGTACAATTGGTCACCATTGACAGTGCTAAAACACTGTTACTAGTTAATGGGCACCATCTAAGGTTATATCATCAGCCCGCTTCGAAGGAATCATTTATCAACATTGTCGCGGACTTTGATCTTCATGTTACGACAACAGGGGAACATTCTCCTTTGTAGCCTTAAAAGTTGAAATTCCAATAAGTGCAGTAATTGAAAACCACCTTTGTGGCAGCTGTTACACCTGTTTAAAAAATAAAAAATAAAAATAAATAAATAAATAAAAATAAAAATAAAATAACAAAATAAATCTAACTGTGAAAACCCCTTTCCGGGGCACAGTCAGACAACCAGTAACAGTTGAAAACCACTCTTGTGGTGGCTGTTACACCCCTGTTTTTCTTCCTGTACTATCATCTTCCATTTATGATCTATGTCATAGGATGATGGTATTCATGTAATTTCCTTTTCTGTACCAATTTCTTCTGATTATTATGTTTTTTTGAGAATAATTTAAAATTTGTCTTGGCTGTTACACATGTAACAGCCGAAAGCCACAAATACTGTTCTTTGTGATTCTTTCCATAAACAACAATAACCATGCCATCTAAACACAAAAACACGAGCGCTGCAAGCAGGACACCGTCAATTCAAGTCTTCCTCCATGTCACCTTAGGTATGTCATCAAAAAGGTAAATGATTGTCATTGATGATTCAATGATTAATTGGAAAAGTAATGATGCTCCGGTTACAGACGTGGGCGACTGTCACCATTAAAGTGGGGGAGGGGATATGACTTTAAATCATTGCAAAAAGGCTGTAACCATAAATATCTATTAAATTCGCATGCACCTAATCAATAACAGAATTGATAATGATGACTGAATCTCATTAGAAAAGAGCGTGTGTACAAAATCCCATTACTTTCCATAATAAGCCATTTATGAATATTAGTGTAGGGTATGATTCAATAAATATGTGAAATATGTCACCTTCCATCAACCTCCTTGACTAAAACCTTGCATTCTCATTGTAAACTCGTCGATTGGGATAAGCAAAGGTGTCGAGAAACAACTAGTTCAGAAACTGAGTGATATTACAGTGTTGCTGAAAATTAAGAAGAAAATTTAGAAACAAAAAACAAAGATAGGTGGAAAAATGGTCAAGCATGCGCCGGATTCCATGGATGCTCTGAAAAATTTCCCAGAAGCTTACCATGTATTCAAAGATGCTGGATGGGTTGAGTTTTTCCATAAGCTTGAAGGCTCAGATGAGGCAGTGGCAATTGAATTTGCTTAGAACTTGAACAATAATCAAACCCGAGTAAGGGGCATGCAAGTGGAGGTGACTGAAGAAGTAATTGCCTGGGTAACTTCATTACCAGTAGACGGGAAGAGGTCGTTTAACAGAGAAATCAATGACCCCTCCTTGAAAGAGGATTTCCTAGTAGGGGAAGAGAAACTAGAGAAGAAAGGAAGAGGAATTGACAGATTGTCACTTCCTCATCCTTGGGAAGATGTTTCCCTGAGCTTGATCAAATATATCACTTGCGAAGGGAGATCCATGATAGTGCTCAACTATCACTTTCCTTTGAGCTTGATCAAATATATCACTTGTGAAGGGAGATCCATGATAGTGCTCAATTGTCACTTTCCTCTGCTTAACCACCTTCGGCACCAGAAAAGAATCAATCTTCCATTTTATTTGCTAGGGAACATCAAGCATATGGCGGCAGCAGTGAAAACAACAACACACCCAGAGGCATGCGTGACTAATCACAAACTCATTAAGCTAACTGTGATGGATGCCTTAGGCCAACAAGGAAAAAATTTGGAAGAATTCAAGAGAAAAATACCAAGGACAAGTTGTAGGAAACAAACCATGACTTCAGGAGGAAGTCAGGCAAAGGTGGCGACCCAGACTCGGCTTGCTGGAGTTAGGATTGGGAAGAAGCCTATTGATGAACCAATTGGGGAAAAAAGACCATAACAAAGAGTGAAGGTCAGCATACCTACAGAACCCTTGCCTACGACCGAGAAGCAGATGGAAGCAAAAGTTTTAGGAGAAGAAAGACAACTTTCCTCAATAGGTAAGGACAAAACCAATGCTTTGTTTTTAGAAATTGAAAAACTAAGAAAGGAAAACAAGGAATTGAAGCGGAAATTATTTGAGGGGAAGGAAATCCTGGTGTCAGTATGCATGACATGTTTTCAAAACTTAACAGCAGCAGGATATAAGGCCAATAGAGAAAATATCATCCCAATGGAAGTAGAAACAAGATAGCAGGATGCTGTTACATAAGAACCGGTTGATGATACTAATGTTACACAAGAACCAACAATTAAAGAAGAGCCTCCTATAATAATAGACCTAGAAGCCGAGCCACAAGAATCTGTGGAGGCCACTTCTATTTTAGAAGAAACAACAATGAACATAGAGGTGACTCTAGGTAAAAACAAAGGGGCTGACAAACAAAAACCCATCGAAGAGGCTAATGTTACACAAGAACCAGCAGCAGAGGTGGAACAACCCCAAGAAGTAGAGGCTGGTACACCTATTGTTGATGAAGGTATTGAATGTAGGAGAACGCTGAGTCCCATATCGAAATGGAATTCTGAGAAACTCCTGTTAATTTCTGAGTTACAAAAATGGAAATAAGAAGAAATCTCCCTTCGGGGTGGGATGATTTTGCTAAAGGAACATCAGATAGAAATATACATTTTACATGAAATATGGATGGAAGAAAAGTTGAAGAAAGGGTGGGAGAATTACAACAAGAAGGAAGATCTAAGAAACAAGAATAACAACTTCCGCTGTTACAGGAATAGATTTGAGACCTCACCATAGATAAGCAGAAACTTCATGACCTCTCCCTCAACTTACTGTGTTGTAGGTGGCCTTCTCCATCCTATCCTATTTTTCAGTGGGAATGTTACTTCTTGTTTCAATTGAAAGCCATTATGGAGGATAGGCCTTATTTATGTTCCTCCACTCGTATGTTTCTGGATGTTTTCCGTGCCTCCGATTTTGATGAAAAAAGTTTGTTGTGTGAATTATTTTTACACAACATTATTTGTGAACATGTGAGTATGCAGATGGTTGTGACAGTATTCTCTTATATGGGAGATCTTCAATTAAGGGCTTTTGTGTCCTTCATGAGGAATCAGATTGAATGGCATCTGGACATTAAATCTATGGAGACTAATGAAGAGAATACAACATTGTGGATTCATGCAGAACCAGGATGGGTTGCTGAGTTGAGACGAGAATTCAAGAGAATGTTGAGTACCACTGGGATTAAAGAACCAGATGCCACTTATAGAAGAAGAATTGTGAATTTCTGCCTCAATCATTTCGCAATGATGAAGAGCCAAGCTTTGACAAGGTGCTTAAAACGCACGGAAGCCAGCAGTGCTGAGCTATTGAAGGGAGATCCTTTCTCATTCCAAAATTTCATGATGGTTGTTACACATGTACTAGCCTTTGCACGGATTGTAAAATCCCTTGGTGCTTTGTGGTTGGGATTGAAGTTCAAGTTTCCTTTGATCTGGTTGCCCATTGAGGATTACCAGATCAATTACGAATTAAGTAAGTATGAGTCAGAATCCTGGGTACGAAAGTTGATGGTCAATCAGGGGTATAGGTCTGCAGACGAGGACATAGCTGGTGCTTATGATCTCACTGACCTGCACCGAAGATGTTCCGATGAGAGATGAGTTTTCATGAGGACATGCAAGTATTTCAATTGGGGGAGATGTTGGGTGTTGGTTTTGTACATTTTTCCTACACTTATCTTCCTTATTTTCCTCATAACGATAAACAATGGGAGTATCTTTACCCCTTTTTCCTACCTTTTTACCCTAACTTGTGCTGTTTCACCTTACTTTCGTTTCTTTTCCAATTCACCAATTATTATGATATATTATACCTTTTTATGACTAATTGATGGTGAATGTTTGGAGAAGATCGATGGCCTTTGTGTTGTCTTTCCAGATGTCATTTGTAGCACCAAAGATCCTGAACACGAAGTTCACAAGAGCAGTGCGGATAGTGTTGTTACAGAAAAGCGATACTATTACACCATGCTATTACAGACCTGCCGACAAACTACTGTTACATTTTGTTGTTACAGACTCATTGGAAAACTGTTGATACAGTTGTACTGTTGACTGATCTCATCAATATTGTTTTTGATTTGTCCTCTGGCAGTTGCACTACAGCTGTGTTTCCATTATGATAGCTATAGGAGTTGTTAGCGTTGCATTTTTGGGATAACATCCTAAGGGCAGTTTTGATTGTAATATTTTATTTTCTAGTTGAAAATTTATTAGGAAGTGGTCATAACTGTATGTGTTCTATTTTTATCAGCATGAGAATCGTAATATTCTCATGACTGATCTATCCCTGGATTTTCTGATGTAACCACTATATAGTTCTCGGCCCTAGAGGTTTAGAGGTTAGCGGAGAATAGTGTTGTCTTGGCTCTATAATTGTGTTCATATTAATACAAATTATCCTGTTATTGCTGTTACATGCGTGATTCTATTTAGTTGACATTAAATTTCCTTCTCTACCCACGCCCTGCTAGGGAGGAAGGGCCCTCCTTCTTAGTAGGGATTGCAGTGATTAAAGTAGTTGTGTGTATGTAATTGTGTTTTAGTTTATGTATCAATAGAGTGTTGTTGCTGCCATTCAAATGAGAATATATCTGCTTTGATTTCAATAATTTATATGTTGTTACAGATGTGATAATAGAGACACCAGCTGGGTACTTATTGTGTGGCAAGCTAGACAGATTAGTTGAAGTGTGATTTCAATATTGTAGATTCTTTTATTTATGCATGAGTGATTTATTTCCAGCATTTACTTCAGCAACGATTTCTTTTCTTTGAGATTACTTCTGGTTGGTGTATCGACACAATCAGTGAAACTGTCATTGGAATAAAAAGACATCCCTGGATTGATAATTAAATGTGTGTTGTTCAATCATTTAATAAGTTATTTATATAGTCCAACAGTTGGGAAATAGGAAAGTTAATGGAGTTCGAGAAGATTTGAATGAAACCTAGTAGGCAATGTAAGACATAGATGAAGCCTGGTGCATGAGTAAGGGAAGTTAAAGGTAAGAGTATGACATCCAGTTGAGTTGGTTGGGCCATCGAAAGAAATGGACAATGGAAGGATAGCCATAAGAAAGGTAACCAGGAAGGGTAAAGTAAATGGACTTGAGGCTTCATATACCTTATCTATGCTGGGAACAAATTTTCTCAATGTTGTGCACGCATTGCAAAGATAAAGGGACTTATCTTAACCTTATGAGATCTGGTAATTATTTCATGATTATGATTATATATATATATATATATATATATATATATATATATATATATATATATATCATTGACTCACATGGTCATTAGGATAGTTTTGTGCTAGTGTTCACACACACACACATATATGTGTGTGTGTGTGTGTGTGTGTGTACATTCGTTGTTGTTTATGTTAGGTCCATGTAATTTGTCAGATTGGCAAGACCAAATAGACAAGGGTAACATCAAACCAACGTTGGAGTCCTAGGACCTAGCATTCCTGGACTTAGAGAGGGCTCTCTCTATATTTGATAAAAGATATGACTTGTTTGATTTAGGATGCTAATTTTAGGCTAGTTAAATTGATAGGGTTTGTTTGTTTTGTTTTGTTTGGTTGGGTTTCTTGTCAAGAAGAACAGATCGAGTAAGAGAAATTCAAACCATTGGGATACAGGGTCTGTGAAAGGTATAAAGAGTACAACAACAAATCAAGGGTGTTTCATAGGGAAAGTTAACAAATAAAAATGGATCTTAGTAGTTTAGGTGAGTGTGAAATGAACATTTAATTGTTAATTAATTAGGTTTATAGGGGAATTAATAATCCTTTAACATATACCATAAAAAAAAGGGTCTTTAAAATCACTATGTTTAAGAAAGAATCAAAGGACAGGGTGCACCGTAAACTTCTTTGACCAGAATTCACCAAGTAAAATTTAAAACAACAATCCAACAAACCCTAGAGAGCAGGGAACTCCTAAATTCTCTAGTTATTTACCTTCAGAGAAATAAAACTTTCAAGATAACACATTAGTAATGATTAAAGAGTAGGGAAGTCCTAAATTCCTTAATCAAACTATAAAATACCTTCAAAGTGACTATTCAAGATGGACTAAAGGACAGGGAAAACCCTAAATTTCTTCAGCCAAATCCTAATTAGTAAAATTCAAAGAAAAGGCCTTAAAAACAATGTTTTAAGCTACACCAAAGGATAAGGAATACCATAAAATTATTTGGCTTGGCTCCATTAAATCATTTTCAAGACAACAAGCTAAGTGGAATCAAAGAGAAATTAAGAATTCTTCAATCAGACCTAGCAAAGGAAAACATATAAACAACAGAAGGTAAAAATAATTAAGGTGCCTCTCAACAACATATCTTAATCTAAATTTTCTACTCTGTCATAAGGGAAAAGATGAAAAATATGGAAAACATAAGAAGACAATAACTAAATTGGAATAACATCACCATTTGAAAAATTCCATGAATCCTGCAAATGTGCTTGCTCCATTATCGTTCAGTCCAAGACAATTACAAAGCTCCAAAGCCAAAAAAAATTATCACTCAAAGTCTATGTGATTTTCATCTCAATGATCAACCAACAACATTATGAAGCCTCCATGTAGTATTTTTTGGCAATATGATGCAGAGTGTTGTCCTTGATGGCAACCCACTGAATGAAGATGAAGACATGAGAGTGTTGGCATGTATTGTCCTTGATGGCAATCCACCTGATGAAGTTATTCTTGACCTGATGGACTTGGTAAATGATGTAAATCTGATGTGAAATGATGTTAGTTAGCAATATGATGCTGAGTGTTGTCATTGAATGGCAACCCACTTGATGAAGAAGATGGCAACTTACTTAATGAAGTTGTGCTTGATAGAATATGTTCTTGATGAAGTAAATCTGATGTATCTACAGAGAGTACAGAAGGTAATGAAGAAAGAAATTCAGTATGTGCTAGATCTATGATAAAAAGAGTATGTCTCAAGGCATACGCGGATTTTCCTAGGAGAAGTCGCGTATGCACGCGGGAAACAACGTGCCAAGTCGCATATGGGAAAAAGCACTCATAAAGTGCAAAACCAGGGGTAACCACCATGGTATTGACCCATTGTATTGGGTAATGATTCGTCTAAATGACCCCGTCCAGGAATACCATCGGAAGTAATGTAGTTTTGGGCTCATGGTATTTTTTTGGCTCATGGTATTGAAAAAGGGTAAACCTATATAAGGAGAAGAAATTCATTGTGCAAATCATGAGTGTGAGGGCAAGATGTCTGAGCTTGAATGAATACTTCTCTCTGAAGGATATCTGAATGGAAAGGGTTACAGTTGAATGATAGATCTGAATGTATGATGCACCAATGATGAAGAAGGGGATCTAGATCTGAAATGTGCTTATATTTGCTAGATCTGTTTATGAAATGATTAGATCTGTGATGAGGCGAACATCTGTCTGAGGTAAAGGGTAAAATCTGAAGTGATGTATCTGTTGTGAAGAATTGCAATGACGTAAAAGTCTGAAGAACCATACGCTAGTTAGCTGAAGAGGAAGCGCGTATATACGCGCTTATTTGAAGAAAGCGCGTATGCGCAATAAAATTAGCTCTGTAATTTGTACTAAAGTATACGCTGGTTTATGTGAATGGGCTTGGCCTATACACGACATGGAGTGAAAGGAAGAAAGCGCGTGGCAGCTTAGGGTTTCTGAGGTACGTAGTGAGAAAATTCTGATACGTTACAACGGTTTTACTGATATCTGTCAGTGAGTTATATGTATCTGTTTCATGGTTGACTGTGCTTAAATGTATGGAGTGGGTCCGGTCTGAAAATATGATGAAATGTGGCCTACAAGTTGTGTTCTATTGAAGTTGTTGGATCCAGTGTGAAAATTGATGAAACGTGGTCCAAGTTGGTGCTGAGGGTTGTAGCCTTCAATCAGGGGGTCGTAGCTCCCTTCCAGGAGAGGCTGGTAAACGAGATCAGGGGGTCGTAGCTCCCTTCCAGGAGAGGCTGGTAAACGAGTCAGGGGGTTGGAGCTCCCTTCCAGGAGAGGCTGGTAAACGAGCGCAGGTGGGTGCCTGTGTGCTGGTCAAGTCTGCGCCAGCAGATATGTTGTAAGATGTTTTCTCTATAATAAAATATTGAAGGCTGAGCAACTGCAGCGGTGGTTTTCTCCCGACTTGGGTTTCCACCTAAAATTCTGGTGTTCATGTGTGATGCTTTGTGTGATGGTTTATTCTGTTCTTACTGCACATGTTTACTGTTTATAGAACATCTAATGAATGAATGATGGAATGATATAAGTGAAGAACTAATGGCATAATTAGATCTCTGTGTATACGCGAGTTTTATGAAGGATATCCGCGTGTATACGCTAGTTGTCTTCAACAAAGTAGCGTATGGATTTTAGAGCATGAAAAAGTAAAAAATTTTAGTTTCCCCTAAATACTGATTCACCCCCCCCCCCCTCTCAGTATTTTTCCCAACAATTGGTATCAGAGCAGGTTCTTATGCAGAAGCTTGATCGCTTGAAGGAGATCCGTCGCAATGGAAAGTCAAGAAGGAGTGATGTCTATAAAGCCACCTCTATTCAATGGAAGCAATCTGATATTCTGGAAGGTACGAACAAAAGCATATCTACAAATTCTTGGTGCAGATGTATGGGCAATCGTGGAAGAAGGTTATCAATACCCAGCAAGTATTCCTACTGATGCAGCAGAAAGGAAGAAGTATGAAATCAATGCCAAAGCAGTAAATGTCTTATTAGGAAGCATGTCTGAACCAAAATTTTCTAAATTGATGCAGCTACATTCAAAAAAAGAAATATGGGACAAAATCATTCTAAGCTATGAAGGATACACAAAGGTAAAAAGTGCAAAACTCCAAACTCTTAGAATTGAATATGAAAATTTGAAGATGCATAGTGATGAGAGCATTGCCCATTTCTTCTTACGTCTGGATGATATTGTAAATCGAATGAGAAATTTGGGTGAGACCATAACTGATACTACTTTGGTGGAAAAAGTCTTAAGATCCTTGACTTCAAAATTTGACTCTAAAGTTTCAGCTATTGAAGAAAGGCAAGATCTGCAAACTCTCACTATTGTTCAATTACATGGTATTCTGACTGCTTTTGAAATGAGACAAGGAGGTCCTTCCCAAATCAGAGAAGCTTCTTTTAAGGTATCTGCAAAAGGAAAAGAAAAGGAAGTTGTCAAAGAACCCAGCTATATATCCGAAGAAGAAGAAGCGAATTTCGTGAGAAAACTCCAAATAGGTACTGGAAGATTCAAAGGTAAGCTTCCCTTCAAATGTTTTGAGTGTGGAAAAGTTGGTCACTATGCTGCTAAATGTCCTTATAGAGAAAAACATGGTAAAGGGAAACAATTTGAAAAGAGGAAGAGTTATTATGCAAATGAAGATGATGATGAAGTGTCTAGTGAAGATGAAGAAGATTCTGACCATGATCTAAAAGTACTCATGGCAAAGAAGCAAAAGAAGAAGGCTACTCGAAACAAGAAGATATCTCAGAAAACTTGTATAGAAGAAATTGAAGAAGATGAATCAGATAGTGATTGGGGTCCTTGTAATACTCTTCTTTGTGCAAACAATAGTGAAGATAGTGAAAGTAAAGTGGTGGATCTAGAAGAAGCTATCAAGATCAAAGTTGAATAACAACAAAAGGAAATTGATAAGAAAGATTCTATCTACAAAGAGATGATCTCTCAAATGAAAGAAAAAATAGAAATGTTGAATGGACAGGTGGACAAGTATCAAAGGTTTCATACTTATGCATCCAATCGAATTAAAGGACTAGAAGCAGAAATCAACGATCTAAATGCAGATCTCGAAAAAACAAGCAAGAAGAATGAAAGACTTGAAGCTGCAATCATCTCTCTACAAGCAGATCTTGAAGCATCAAGTAAGAAGAATGAGGAACCTCTACAACCATTTGAAAAGGAAGGCCTTGAAGTAGAAATCATCTCTCTCAAAGAAGATCTGGAAAAATCAAATAAGAAGAATGAAGAGTTGCAACAAACAAGTGAAGAAAACGAGAATTGGTTGAAAGAAGAGATTCTAAATCTGAAGGATCAAGTAGAAGATGGAAGACGGAAAGAAGAAAGCATGACAAAGCAATTTCAAGCCTTGGAGGTTGAGGTAAACATTCTCAAAGGTAATTTAGAAGAAAAGGTTAAACTTTTGAGGTTTCAAGATAGTACTAATATTTTGGACAATATTCTGAGTAATCAAAGGTCTCCTGCTATCAAACTTGGTCTTGGTTTCCATGAAACTGTTAAAGGAGAATCTAGCTCACAAGGAAGTGCTAAAAATTCAGAGGATGTCAATGCAAAACCCGAAGTGTTGAAAGAGACAAAAGGTCAACCAACAATGATGAAATCTCAAAGGAAATCAGTAAATAATGTTGAATGCTTTAAATGTCATAATTATGGGCATGTTGCAGCAAATTGCAGGAGCAGATCATTTCAGCCCCAAACAAACAGTTCCTACATAGAAATGTACTCTGGTTTCGTCAAGGGGTATTGTTTTTCATGTAACAAGTATGGACATAAAGAAGCTGATTGTAAAAGGAGGAAGATTAGAAATACTCATTATGATTCTTATGCTTATTTCTCTGGACACATGAGATGTTATTCTTGTAACAAGTATGGACATGTAGAAAAGGAATGCAGGTTGAACAGATATGAGAAATTGGATAACTTCCAGCACACAAATAAAAAGTTCAAACAAATCTGGAAAAAGATGGAGGACCGATCAGAAACGTAGGGAATTTTGACCCTACTGCAGTCATCCGCTTCTGAAGCTTACTTCTCTGATTGACTGCAGGAATGATGTGGGATACATTATGAGATTTAGTAATGTATCGTCACAGGGGGAGAAATGTATGATGACTCTCATGGTTGATTTGATTATTCTGGTTATATGTATTTCTGACAGAGCATCTGATATGAAGAAGACAGGTACAGGAAGTACAAGTTCAGGGGGAGATGAAGGAATGTGAAAAATTTATATGCTTCACTTTCCATACGCGGGTTCTATGAACAAAAGTCGCGTATACACGCGAGTTCCAGCAGACACAGTCGCGTATGCATTGATGATAAGAGAATTTATATGATAGCTGAAGATCTGGAACATAGGTTCAGGGGGAGCATCAGTCTGACTGTTAATAACTGTTTTATTGACTCTGTATCAGCTTAATTTCTCAGTTTTAAATAATGATGATATGATACTTGGTTACTTAAGTTGAAGATTATGGATGAGTCCTGAAGAGTATTCGTTGTTGAGATGAAAGTCTTATAATTCAGAGATAAGGACAGATCATGCTGAGATTGTTGCTGATGACTTGCTGATAAAGGTATTCAGGTTGCACAAGTTAAGGAGGAGCACTGGTTCAGGGGGAGCAGCAGGTTGAACACTAATGACTGCATTGTTGGCACTATGACTGCTTATTATTTGATTATTGTGATACTCATGCTCAAATGATGATGACTTGGTATATGGTTTATTATGATGAGATTTTGATCCCTGTTTACTGAAAAGTATCTTTGGTGCTCACACATGGATGAGTTGGAAGTCGTTTGATTCAGAAATAAATCATGCAGAGTTTGTTACTATGGTTGAGATATTTTGTTACTATGTTACATCATTTTAAATCTTGAAGATCTTGATGATATTGGACCAAATGGATGATTGCTTGACACATATTTGAAGATGTTGTTCTGGTATGTTAATTTCTCTTGGAAATAATGTATTGATGCTGCAAAGAATCTGAAGGCTTGGTTACTAATGTACTTATGCTACAACCATTGGATGACGCTTGAAGACACAACTACTCTGTTCTATCTATCTGTAGTCCAGGGAAGCTTTCAAATACCTCGGGAAGAAGCTGAACACTGTCTTTTTCTCACAGAGGATCAGATCTGGTTAAAGTATAGAGGATGGTATTGGATACGCGGATTTCCTGAAACACAATCGCGTATATACGCGAGGTCATGCACAGAAAACCGCGTATGTCTGATTGTTGACAAATTTCTGTTTGGGGTCAGCTCTCTTCAGCACAGTTGCAGTGTTGTTTGGTATCTCTAATATTGTTTGGTATCTCTGGTGGTGTTCCAGTTCTCATAATTCTATTTCTAATGTTTTGATAAAGATGCCTTGATGATTTGTTGGTAAAATTGTTCAGGATGCACAAACTAAGGGGGAGCCCTAGTCATATGGAAAGGTTTCTTGGATGCACAGATTCAGGGGGAGCATTAGCGTTGCTGAGTATAATGCATTGTTGGCACTATGATGGTTCTGACATATGTTCTCTTTCTTGAGGACTTTCTGGTGTTGGTTATGAAAAGTCATATTTGTATTTTGATGAAAAGGTCATGTTGAGACCCATGATGTAAAATTGTAAATTTCAGTCATGTAAGGACTTGTCAAATTTTGTAAACCCACTTGGTTGGGTAGCTGAGTTGAAATGTGTAAACCCACTTGGTTGGGTACTTGAGTCTTATATGTAAATCCACTTGGATGGATATTTGATGTCAGTATGAGTCATTGGTGATAGGAATTTCATAGAGTCATGTACTTCATTGGAAAATATGTTTGAAGATTCAGCATGAACTCATGGGGAGCTTGGTCACTTCAGTATATATCAGATCTGCAGAACGCTTCTTCCACATGTGGAGAAAAGGGGGAGAGTATGTTGGTTTTGATCCACCCTTTTCCCTTGATGTCAAAGGGGGAGAGTGACATGGTGTTTGAATGAAGAGAAAGAATGGTGTCAAAAATGGGGTATGTGACATCGTTTCCTTGTATTCTTAATGTACCTATCTGTTGTGGTAACCAAACACCATTGTGGTTGCCATCAAGTCCAAAGGGGGAGATTGTTGGCAATATGATGAAGAGTGTTGTCCTTGATGGCAACCCACTGAATGAAGATAAAGACATGAGACTGTTGACATGTGTTGTCCTTGATGGCAATCCACCTGATGTAGTTAGTCTTAACCTGATGGACTTGGTAAATGATGTAAATCTAATATGAAATGATGTTTTTTAGCAATATGATGCTGAGTGTTGTCCTTGATGACAACCCACTTGATAGAGTGTTGTCCTTGAATGGCAACCCACCTGATGAAGTGTGCTTGATAGAATATGTCTTGATGAACCTGTTTAAAGATCTAAATCTTATGTATCTACAGTGAGTACAGAAGGCAATGAAGAAAGGAATTCAGCATGTGCTAAATCTATGGTGAAAAGAGTATGTCTCAAGGCATACGCGGATTTGTCTAGGGGAAGTCGGGTATGCACGCGGGAAAGTACGTGCCAAGTCGCGTATGGGCAAAAGCGCTCAAAAAGTGCAAAAATAGGGGAAACCACCATGGTATTGACCCATTTTATTGGGTAATGATTCATCTAAATGACCCCGTCCAAGAATACCATCGGAATTAATGTGGTTTTGGCTCATGGTATTGAAAAAGGGTAAACCTATAAAAAGAGAAGAAATTCATTGTGAAAAATATAGGTGTGGGTGCAAGATGTCTGAGATTGAATGAATACTTCTCTCTGAAGTAGATCTGAATGGAAAGGGTTACAGTTGAATGATAGATCTGAATGTATGATGCACCAATGATGAAGAAGGGGATCTCGATCTGAAATGTACTTGTATTTGCTAGATCTGTTTATGGAATGATTAGATCTGTGATGAGGCGAACATTTGTCTGAGGTAAAGGGTAAAATCTGAAGTGATGTATCTGTTGTGAAGAATTGCAATGACATAAAAGTCTGAAGAACCATACGCTAGTTCGCCGAAGAGGAAGCGCGTATATACGCGGCTTCGCTGAAGAGAAAGCGCGTATGCGCAATGAAATTAGATCTGTAATATGTACAGAAGTATACGCTGGTTTATGTGAACAGAAGCGCGTATATACGTGACATCAGTGAAAGGAAAGCGCGTATGCAAACTAGGGTTTGCTGAAGTCTGTGGTAAGAAATGTCTGATCTGTTCTGCTGGTTTACTGATATCTGTCAGTGAGTTATATGTATCTGTTTCATGGTTGACTGTGCTTAAAAGTATGGAAAGGGTCCAATCTGAAAATATGATGAAACGTGGCCTGCAAGTGGTGTCCTAAAGGAAGCTTTGGATCCAGTGTGAAAATTGATGAAACGTGGTCCATAGAGGTGCTGAGGGTTGTAGCCTTCAGTCAGGGGGTTGAAGCTCCCTTCCAGGTGAGGCTGGTAAACGAGAGCAGGGGGTCGTAGCTCCCTTCCAGGAGAGGCTGGTAAACGAGTCAGGGGGTTGGAGCTCCCTTCCAGGAGAGGCTGGTAAACGAGCGCAGGTGGGTGCCTGCGTGCTGGTCAAGTCTGCGCCCGCACATATGTTGTAAGATGTTTTCTCTATAATAAAATATTGAAGGCTGAGCAACTGCAGCGGTGGTTTTCTCCCGACTTGGGTTTCCACCTAAAAATCTCGGTGTTCATGTGTGATGCTTTGTGTGATGGTTTATTCTGTTGTTACTACACATGTTTACTGTTAACTTAACATCAGATGAATGAATATTGCAAAGAACTAAGTTAATAAATATCTGCATATTTAGATCTCTACTAATACGCGAGTTGTATGAAGGATATCTGCGTGTATACGCGAGTTTACTAAAGGAAAGTAGCGTATGGGTTTTAGAGAGAGAAAAAGTAAAAAGTTTTGAATATGCAGTAAATACTGATTCACCCCCCCTCTCAGTATTTTTCCCAACAATAATTGTATGGTTTGAAGCAAGATCCTTGAGCTTGGTATGCACGCATTGATAGTTATTTAATGAAGTTGGGCTTCACAATAAGTAATTCTAATCCAAACCTATATTTTAAGGTTTTCCAAGGTATGCCAATAATTTTGGTTCTATATGTTGACGATATATTCTTGATAGGAAGTGAACCTTTGATGATCGAATGTAACAGGGGGTTAGCCTTTTAATTTGAGATTAAATACCTTGGTATTATGCACTATGTCTTACACCTTGAGGTGTGTCAAAAGCCTGGCAAGATATTTCTCTCATAGGGAAAGTATGTTGTGAAGCTGTTGGAAAGATTTGTTATGACTGAGTGCAAATCCATGGTTACTCCGATGGAGATTAATTTCAAGAAGTTGTGTGGAAAAGCAACTAGAACTAATCTAGAAAATACATCCAAGTACAGAAAATTAATTGGGGCTCTGATGTTCCTTGTGAACGTCATCCCGATATATGCTTTGTAGTAAAAAAAATTGATCCAATTCATGACTGAGCCCCTCCATAAACATTGGATCGTTGCCAAACATGGATTGAGATATTTACATGGATTAATCACACTTGGTCTAAGATATTCTACCAGAGACATTCAACTTCATGGATACACTGATGTTGACTGGGCAATAAATGTTACTGATAGAAAGAGTACATATGGATGTTTCTTTAGTCTTGGTTCTGCCATGATATCCTGGATGAGTATGAAACAAGATTTTTTAGCATTAAGCACCGTTGAAGCAAAATACATTGTCGCTAGCATAGTTAGTTGTGAAGAAATTTGGTTAAGGAGGCTCTTTGGAGAGCTATTTGAACAGTTCTTAGACACTACAATGATATACTGTGACAACAAGAGCAGGATTCGTTTGGCAGAGAATTCCTTGTTTCATGACAATTCCAAACACATCGAGATTAGATATAATTTTATTAGAGACATGTTGCAGATAGGAACTATTATAATCCACCACATATTGACTAATGATAAGATAGCATATATTATCACTAAGGAAATAACGAAAGGAAAGTTCTTGGTCTTTAGAGAAAAAAATGGATAGATGGATGTAGCCCCTCTGGATAAGGGTAAGCACTGATCATGGACATTGAGAAAACTCTTCCTACCTTGCTTGAGCTCTCTAGGTGAGGAATTGAGATAGAAGGGATCTTGAGGTTGAGGGATCTCTAGAAAATAGGGTACTCCCCTATCTGTTACCCATAGGGTTGAAGATGTTTCTCTCCTATCTTCATAGGGTTGGAGAATGTTGTTCCCCTAATTGGTCTTTACATAGTATACCCTAGCTAGCATCATACCCTCAAGCAAGGCTTGTAGGGAATACCATTCCTCATTTTTAAAATGAGTTGAGAGTGTACTTGGGGTGTACAACCAAAGTCGATTATGATGTAGGTGTTCTACCACATGACTATTGAGATTCATTGATGGGAAGATCAGTAAGAAATAGGATTGGGTTGAGAGTTTCTCCCCTTTTGAGAATTTAGGGTCGAAGATGTGCTCCCTTATATGATGTGTTATCCTATTTCTTGGTATGGGAGGAATTTATTGTTCCCCGATTATTCTTCTTCTAGATCCAAGAAAGTTTCAGCAAATAGAGTTCAACAGTGACAATCTTAGCATAACGACACCATGATGTGAAGATATAAAAGAAGAGGTTATCAAGTGGAATTATTCCTAGTTGAGAGGGAGTGTTAATTTCTGCAACTAGGGTAAAATTCAACCTTGGAGAGCTCAAATGGTCAACATCATAATTGCATTAGATTCCTCTTTTTTAGAGGACCAAAATTGACCTATAGATCACCCCAATTGGTTAAGAAAAAGTTAAATTTTGAATTATTTTATTTGTTAAAATGAAATGGAATGGGTTGGCCTAAGCATATGTGGATTTAGTCAAGTTGAACTCAACCCCAAGCGGAACCTCACCAAAGCTGTAAATAGAAGCGACCTTAAGCTTGTTATCACACTTTTTCTCAAGCAATTTTCTTCTTGCATTATTTATCTTGGTTCGTCTATCTTTTTTGGCTCGCACATGTTCGATGAAAGAGGTTCTCGTAGGGTTCAAAATCATAGGTGAGAGGCTCACTCAGGCTCACTCAGAACTATAGCTTCTAGGTCATAGTCGTAGCCTTGACATTGATAATTTTGGGCTATAGCCATAGGCACAATGTTATATGCCTATGGCGAGGGTGTCATAGACGAAGGCACAACGTGGAAAGGTAGAAGCTAGGGATTTAGGGCCTGATCGAGCTGATCTAGGCCATAGTCGCAAGCATGGAGTATCTTGCCTGCGGCTAAGGAGATATAGCCACTAGAAAAACATCTTAAGGGTGTGACTGACAGTTTTCTGAGTAGATCGAAGCTAGATCAACCCCAGATTCTCACGCAATGCTTCATCTGCACAGTCATAGATGCTCACATTTAGTTTTTTATAGCATCCTGGATTCAAATCTAGGATTTCACAGTTGATTTCAGTTGGATTCAATGATCTTTTGGATCCTTGTTTCTTATTGTTGTAGATCTAAATATATGTATATATGTTCTAAATATTTCCACTGCATATGTATTGGGCTCATTGTGCTCTCTTATGAAAACGTTTTATGATTATCTATTGAAGAAGAATATTTGAAAGGGTTTTCCCCTTGTGGTATTTTTCCTTGGTCTTGGACCAATTTGTTTTCTCTTATGGTTGTGTTTTTGTCTTCTTTATCACTGCATATATTTTTCTATATTCAATTACATTTTATTATTTATTACATTTCTAGTAATTGGATACATTATTTATGAAGAATAAATTTGGGCTAAAGTAATTGATATAGCATAGAAAAATCTGCAAATTAAAAAAACCCCATGTGTTGTTATATTATTATTATTCCTTTGATGATTTATTGTACTAATGTTGCATCTACTAAATTTATTGTGTTCAGGAGAATTTTTTAATATCATAAAAAGGATTGGCACATGTTCAAGGCGAGAATCTAATATGACTCCATTGTTTTAGAGATTCATTATTGGAATTATGGTCCCTTTCTAACAAAAAGGGAAAAGAAACTGTTAGGAGAAAATTGCTATATTTAACATTGGTTTATTGCAGGAACTATCACTCTATTGATGATGCCTATATGTTTCTTTGGATTTTGTATGATAGTGTTTTGACCTATGATAAGTTCATGAGATGCTGATGGTGCCCCATTGCAAAATCCTATATTGTTGCTATTAGATCAAGTTTTTTACATTTCTTTTTTTATACCTTGTTTGTTGTTGGTTGGAACTTTCAATGACAAGGGGAATATACATTTTGATGTCACTATGACAAGCTATTTTTGTTGTTGCTACAAAATTTCATTTTTGGTGTTGGTTGGTATTTGATATGTTTTTGATTTGTCTTACACTTTATGGCTAGTGAGGATTTTAAATGCTCCAAAAGCTCTTCATCGAGATCACATTTATTTGTTGATGAGAGATCCACATTTGTTTCTACTAATATTCTTGTTTATGGTTGAGTTGTTGAGAGTAGGAATGTGCTATCATATATCATGTATTGGTGTTGCATAGAACACATTTCTTTATTCAAGAATGCCATGTATTTGTCACATCTCATTATATTGTTCATTCATAGAGGAGAGTGCATGTGTGCATATTTGTATAGGCATGTATAAATATTTTTTTATCCTTTGTTACATTGATCATAATGAGACTCATTGGGTTCAACATGCATTGTAAATTAGATGTGAAGTCTTCATTGGAACAGTGGTCATGGAATGATGTAACTTGAGTCAATTGGTTGGTGATAGGAATTCTTCTAGAAGATTCATATATCAATCATATGTGCTTATTCCAACCATGTATTTTCTCCAAGAAGCTTTGTATTTGTATTTCATATCATTTTCAATAGTCAATTAGTCACTTGCACTCAACAAGGATGTTTATTGCAGAAGCGAAAGTATTGTAGCCCTAGTATTTGCTTACGAGGAGAATGGTCTGCATGAGAGACATATTTTTCAGTGGAGATATTGCAAGATAAACATGATATTTTATCAGAAGATCAATTTGTGTTGATTATTTTAGAGGTAGTACTTCTCTCTGCTTGGTATTTCCCTTTTTCCTTGATGTCAAATGAGGAGAGAAGGACTTAGTGTTTTGAAGGAGGTTGAAATAAAGTCGAAAGGGGGATATTGTTGGCATTATGGATAGTGTGTTGGATTTTATGTAAACCTGGATTGTGATATTTTCACATTATTCCAACCTAGATATTGTGATGACACTATTGGTGACTGGTAGTAGATTTGTTGTGCTTAGCTATGTTATGAGTTATGACGACATTTAATGCTTACAGAAGATGGTGAACAGGTTCTGAGATGATTAAAGAATTTACATAGGTTTCTTAGGTTACTGATATGTTATTGAGACTTGTCAAGGCTTAGGCAGGTCGTACATGTTTTGAAGAAGTGATCCAAATGGATCCAAAAAGGCCAAAAATTTAAATTAATTGGATTTGAGCGTAATAAAGACCATTATGTAGAGCTCAAAAAAATGATTCCAACGTAACTTGAATGGGAAAAATATAACTCTGTATGCAGAAGTTATTAAAGGTCAAAGTTCTAGTCCAAGAAGGTCAAAAAGTCAAATTTAAACTGGTGAAATTCAATGGTCAAGACATGGTTCCAGCAGGCATGGTTCCGTGGTCATGGTTCAGTACCATACAGACCATACTATTAGAGGGTGACACATGGCCTCATATGATTGGTTAAAAATTTGTTATAGGACCAAACAAACTCAGAGGGATTTGATCTAATGACCTCTCAACCAATCCCGGCTCATACCATTGGGCTATGTGTTTGTGAATTGTTATATTTTATCTATCGGTTATATTTAAAGTGATTACGATAATCACTTGGCATAAAAATGGCTTCTGGAAGATCCACCATATCTACCAGTGCTCCAAATATTATATCCAAACATTTCCATAACGTTCGACTCCATTATAAATTTATAAATTATACCTTCAAAAAATCGTGGCATATTAATGGTTCAACGTTTATATGGCATATTATATTGTAATGGATATGGTTATTAAACCATATCAACAAAAAAAATATTTAAAAATAAATGTAATGTGGAGTTACAGGCTTTTTCATGTAGTGTGGAGGGATAAGGTTATGCAATGATACGTGGGAGTGGAATGTGGGATATGGTGATAAACCATATCACATAAAAAATATTTTTATTATAATATTAATGTATCACCACAAGAGCGGAGGGGACGTCGGGATTTGAACCCCCGACCTCTCATTTTTTTAGTATAAAATAATGCAACCAATCCAAGGAGAGCACAATTGAATTTTAGGTAGCATAAGGTGTTATTATGAAGAGAAAGGAAATGAGGAAACAAAACTTTGGAAGCTCATTGTGGAAGTATTAGGAGGTTTTTTTGAGAGCCAAACATTTTGTTGGGTTTCTGAGGTCGTGCAGAACACAACAAGACTAGGAAGGAGTCATTTTTATGTAAAACCAATGTACTTTGTTGGATTTTATTAATTAATAGAAAATTCCTCCCCACTAAACACTGGGCCCATAGATGTAGGCTTGGACATCGACGGACTCTGTTATCAACTTGTTGGTGTCATTTTCTCATTTGGTTTGTTGTTAATTTTTATTTGTTGCAATTTCCTTTCAATTTTTCTATGTGAGTTAAATTGAGATCTTTTTACTGGTGATTTTAATTTCATGAAAAAACTTTTAAAAATTTAATGAATCAAGTATCAATCTCGATTAGGATTTCAGATCAAGAAGGCATGCCAAAAATTTGAAGTATTTTTTACTGAGGTTTGGTTGATTTTTGGGCTTGAATGATCTGGTGGATCAATTTTATCGATCTAGTGGATCAATTTTATCCTCAAAATTGAAAGTTGTCAGAATGGTTCAGAGCCTGAATGATTGTGTAGATCCCATCATTTTGAATCTGGTGCAACTTTTTTTTGCCAAAAACTGACACCATATGCTCCTGCAATTGCGTTCTATTCATTTGTGGAAACAACAACAAAAAATTGGTTTTTGGGTGTACAAGGCTGCACAGTTAGCAATCCGTACTGTTGACTAGACCTTGACCATACATGTTGATTTTGTTCCTCTTGCCTATTGCATATTTCCACTTGTCAGTTTCTTATTGGTGCATTTATCGACGATTTTTATTGGTTGATTTAGTTGGTGAATTTGACCAACTAGGAGGGACCACGTGGGCCAACCAAAGGCTGCCACGTGACCTCCTGGTGGCCACCAAAAGTTTGGTAAGGATGAAAAACAACAAAAGGATTCAAACGTGTGAACTCTATTATGCAAGCTAAGCCTTGTACCATGTCCCCTACGTTTGGTTCTTAACCCTTACGATCACAACTCATATTTAATCTTTGTTGAAACTGGTAGCGGGGGTTGGGACCAAGGTTAATCCCTCACCCCAGTCCATAGACTAGGGTTAGGGGCTAACCCCAATCTCGGAAGCATTGCATAAGTTTTAACCCAAAGTTTGGTCATATTATTTGAATCGACGAATATTGGTATACACACAAACCACCATAACCATATCATAAATGTTTAAACCTAAGTTTAGTATGGTATATAAACCGACAGATTAAACCATATTTATAGCACATGAAACTTATAACCCAAAGTTTGATCATTTTTATTCCATTGGGTTAACCACCGGTGAATAGATCACA
The DNA here is from genome assembly GCA_034641835.2 of Pinus albicaulis. Classification (NCBI taxonomy): domain Eukaryota; kingdom Viridiplantae; phylum Streptophyta; class Pinopsida; order Pinales; family Pinaceae; genus Pinus; species Pinus albicaulis. Next base: position 681,583,247 of record CM076584.1, on the reverse strand, counting down.
TGGAAGTTTGACAACATTTATGCCAAGATCAAGCTAGTGAAAATTCTATGCATCAGTCGGTTAGAAGGTTATGTTGGTGGTTAAGTCGGCGCAGTCACATGATCCACTATAGTTTATGACACCACCGGGGTGAGAACTGCAGAAGGGTAGCAGAACCTACCGGGGGCAGGATTCTACTAACCCAAAACACCTTTAACCTCAAGTTGCCACCTAGACCCAGGTCAGGTTTGAAACCGACGAGAACTGCACAATCAACCGCAAACATTTAGAGATGTGGCACATTTTTGGTCGAGTAAAGGGGTCACCAGCGCAATTAAGGAGGAGAAAAATTTCCTCCTTTCCGGCAGGAATCCCATTGGAACCATGCGAAAATTTCACCCCACGACACTGAAAAAGGCACAATTTGTCACCTAGGCCTGAAAAAAAAGGAATCTGTAGAACAAACAACAGAGAAACTTTGGGAGAGCATATATTTTGCAATTTTTGGTATTTTCGGGAGTAGAAAGAGTCTAAAGAGGGGATTTTTACTATTTTGAATCCATTGGAACTATTTTTGAAGCCATTTGAGCAATTAAAATTGATGTAAGTACCATTTATTTTAGCATAATGAAAGAGGCCTAACCATTGGAAGTTGGATGACGAGATGTAACCCAAGAGGGGTGAACTCGTTCATCATTTGTTGTGTTGTGTTTGCTGCTATGGTGATTTTGTCTCATATTTTCTATAAAAACTAAACTTTTAATTCATGTTTATGTGTTTATGAATTTGACATAAGTGGTTTAAAACCCTAATTAATCACTTGCAATATTAATCATAATCCTTAAGCAGTTTCATATCCAGATCAATTTGGTATCATAGCTTAAGTTTTCCTTTTTGCTGTGAGGGTTTAATTTGTTTGCAAGTGTTTCTAATTCTTACAAGGTTGAAGCTAAAGAGAGGAGAAGGAAAGATTGTGGTTGCAAGTCCTAAAGTTTGTTCAAGGACAATGAGAGCAAGTTTTCCATAATCTCCACCACAAATTTCACCTCAAATTGTACGTGCAACTTCAGAAAGTATGTCACATGAAGGAGAGCCTAAAAATATGTCAGAGGATGAAAAGGATTTCAAAAAATAATTCTTTTATATGACACAAATGGTGAAATTTCTCTATGAGGAGAGAAACACAAGGTTGCAAGGTGAGAGCTCGAATCCTCCAAAGAGAGGTAATTCTTCTAAAAGATATGGAGGATATGGGGACAAGAATACAAAAGGTAATGGAGGGAATGGTGACAAAACACCTTTGAAAACACCATGCTCTTCACCTCCATCCTCACCACCATCTTCACCATCATCTTCTCCCACAACAAGCCCTTCACAAACACCTCCACATTCTCCAAAATGTCATGGTAAAACTCCATTTCTAAAACTTAACATAAAGTTTGATTTTCCTATGTATGATGGATAGATAAATGCTGAAAGATTAGATAATTGGGTACATGAGCTTGAAGTGTATTGCAGGATACAAATGATCAAGGATGATGACACCAAGATTCAGCTTGCTTAACTAATATTGGAAAGTGCAACACTTATTTGGTGGGAAGGAAAAACTTAAGAGGACATGAAGAAACATGGTAATGTCTTAACCTCTTGGAATGATTTTTTTGCTGCGTTTAGAAGACAATTTTATCCATTAGCATACATGCAGAAAGCTATAATGGACTGGAAAAATTTTAGACAAGGAAAAGGACAAAGTGGCAAAGCTATACTCAAAAATTTAGGTGAAGAGCACTAATATTGGGTGTAGATTTGAAATATCAATAAAATTTGTTGAAATACAATGGAGGTTTTCAAAATTACCTAAGACATACTGTTCTTATGTTTAATCCTTCAAGCTTATATGAAGTTTGTGTACAATACACACATCTATAGGCAAGAGGGAAACATGTTTCAGATGAGACAAGTGAGAATACCTTTGAGTTTGGAGAAAAAGGAAAGGTTAAGTTCAAGGGAAAAGGAAAGAAGAATGCATCCATAAAGTTGGAGAAAGATAAAATCACATGCAAACACTATTCAAAATATGGACATGATGAAGATCATTTCTGGAAACTTCATCCAAAAATGAGACCCAGGAAGTTGACAAACAATGAGAAGGAGAAGAAAACTGCATCAGTACAACATGATTTAGGTTCTCATTCCAGAGATGAAACAAATATGAAAATGATGGGTTGGAAAGGTAAGGACATTGAAAGTATAATTTCTTCAAGTTGTCTAAATGATACTCTAAATGAAGAAACAAAAATTGAGCTTTTCCATATTAGAGTTGTTTCAAAACATACCAAGATAGACACACATTTTTATAGTGATTCACAAGAAAATATTATTTCAGAGGAAATTGTTAAGAAGTTAAATTTAGAGACCATTCCACATCATAGAACCTATCCTTTAGGCTGGGTATGTTAGAATGAAAAATTTCACGTTACAAGGAGGTGTATCCTTAGATTTACAATCACCGAAAACTTTCTGAACTTGATGTAATTTCACTTGATATTTTTGGTATATTTTTGGGAATCCCATATCTTTATGATAGGAGAGAAATATTTCGTCGGCAGGAGAATATGTATCACTTATTAAAAAATGGGATTGATTAAATTGTTAGAGCGCATAGTAAGAAGATGCGTTTGTCTGTTATGAATGTTGGACAAATGAAGATAATTGTGAATTATAGTCAAATTTATGCTTTGTTAATGTTCAAGCATAAAGATGTTGTGAATGAGGCCTTTCAAAAAGATGCATCAAATGAAAAATTTCGTTGAGGTTGCTAATAGTTGTGATAATATGTTTCAGGAGTCTAACATGTTGCCTCCTAAAAGAGGTAAGCAAGATGAGGTAAATTTGCAGCAACATACATCATTGATGAGTAGTGATGTGAACAAGACATTAGTGCTAAAGAGTGCAAAGCTAGTGCCAAATCAATTTGACAAATAGGGAATTAGCTCCAAAATTTCTTTTTTTGGGTTTCACAAAGTGTTTTCTTTGAAATGGGATGCTTAATGGCGATGGAGATCAAATTTGGTCAAAAGGTTAAGCCAAGCACAAGAGTAGACATCTCTGTTGGGGTTCCCGTGTTTTGGCCAGATTGGCAAGACCAAAAGACGAGACAACATCAGAACCAATTTCAGACCTTAGGATCTAGCCCTCCTAGGTACAGAGAGGGATCTCTCTATATGAGTCAAAGTGTATGTCTTTTAAGATCTAAGTTATGATTTTAGGCTAGTTATATGCACATGGTTTTTTTATTTGATTAAGATTTTGGTTGTTGGGAATCAGGAAGGAAGAGTTCAACATGAGACAGGACTGGGGAAAGAAGAATTTAGGAAAAGGAGAGATAATCCAGAGAAAACCAAGTCCATTGGGTAATGGAGTCAAGAAAGGATTTAATTGCTATCAATATGCAAGCTTTTAGTTGGGCTAGTCATCTAAAGCCTTCGATCCTAAAGTGATAGGGTGGTATGGGACATTAAGGACCGAGAGTGAAGGGGGGAGAACCAACTAATCCCATCTATAGATCAGGTCAGAGGTCATTTAACTCCAGACTTGCTTGGACAAAATCAGAGGCAGCACAAGGGAACTTGGAAAGGCTTAATCAGAATGGAAAGATCCTAGTGAGGCAGATACAGGGTTCTAGACCTCCCAGTGTTCTCAACACATTCCATTAAATCCTAACAAGAACATCTAAAATATATTTCGTTAATTCATACATCAGCTAGTAGGCAACAACATCCACTACACGGGTCAAATAAATTGAAATCAATCTTTAGATAAACACATTAAGCAGAAAACATAAAGGGCTGGGAGAGCAGCAACATAAGGCACCTAACAAGGGTGAATCTTATGCCAAATTTCTGATGCGAGCCAGATGAAATGAAATGAAATGGAAATAAACACAGAGATAGAAAAACATCACAGCAGCTTTAGATCAGGATCCAATGAAATGTGCTTATCATATTAAACATCAACACCAATCAGGTACAACATAGCCAATATCTTGGTCATTCAGTCTGAATACATCTTCCTCAGCCTATCTTACAACTATACACATAGAACTTATCTCAAGAGAAACTGCTTGCACCTCTCTGTCATCTCATCAACAACCTCTACAATAATTTTCTCATAGTTTTTATAGCTGAAAAAGAGGAGAGGAAGTAGGTAGAACACTAAATATAAAATTAAACTTAGAAAAGAAGGAGAGGGTCGAAGCCCATTCTGTTTTAAACTCTGAGCATTAATTTTTGGCACTCTTTGGAGAAAAGAATGGTCTTTGTTAGGCTTCATTAATTCCAGGTATGTCTCTGATGCATTCTGGTTTGTTGTACTTTGTAGTACCTTTGGTGAATAAACAAAATGGCAATAAAAAATAGAATGATCCGCCATACTTGAGCAAAAAATGCTCTGATATCCTTGGATTGCGTTCTGAGCGGAGATCTCCTCTGGAGCACGGTATGAAATAGAAACCGTATGGGCAACCCATCCTTTCTGGGAGGAAAACATTCTGCTGATGTAGAGAAACCTGTCATATATTAATTTGCATGCCTCTGTCAGTAAAAACCTTGCCGCTGTATCCATACTGCGTGTTTTTGGAGGCGTGTCCGCCTTTTGTACCCTGTGGAACATGCAACTGGACTGAGAAGAACAATGCAATGGAAGGGTGGATGAAATGGTAGCACAACGGCGGAATGGTGGTTTTTCACTAAAAAATGGTGACAAAATGCAATGAAATGGAGGAAACTCTGAATAATAGGGTTTGGTGGTGGAATGCAGTGCTGATCGTTAGATCATGGTCAGGGGACAAAGATCGACGACAGAGATCGACGACAGAGATCGAGCGGCGGAGTGATATATGAAATTGGGCGGAACAACAGTGAAATATAAGACTTTAGTGTAAAGTCTTGAACCTTGGATTTCGAACAAAATACAAAGGAAAGCGAACGAAACGTAACGAAATGCATGGACATAGACGTATGATGTGGGACCTAGCTGGAGGCGGAGGGCGATTCACTTTGAACCGTTGGATCTCAAACCCAACGATCGGTCAAGATTTAGTCGGAGAATCACAATCGCGATGGACGAGAGGGACGCACACTTATAACTTCATATTGTAATCAAGGAAGGGGAAGCGATTGGGAAGTGCGATGACGGTTGGATTCGCACGGGAATCGACGGTGGAGATGCGGATCGGGGGATCGCAATCGGCGAGGACACGAAGGAACGACACTAACAAACTTCTGATTGCAATGAGCGGGGACAAGCGATAGCCATTGGATCAGACAAGGGGATCAACGGCTGGGATGATATCAGGAGATGGCGTGATCGGGGATCGAAAGACAGGATTTGCGATCAATCGAAGGATGATGCGATCGGAGGAAGCGGAGGAATGACGCGATCAATCGCAATCGCAATATATTGCGATGCGATTAATCGCAATCGCAGTATATTGCGATGTGATTAATCACGTCGCAAAGACTTGCGATGGCGCTTCAAAGAAACTTGCGATTGGGAAACAGTTGCGATTGCGATTGCACTGTGGGTTAAGGACTTTGGGTTATGCAGTGGGGATTATATATATATGTAACGCAAACTTTATAATATAAATTTTACAGGGTATGGAAAAAGGGGAAGTGGTTTAATAAAGGGAGGGACTTATAATATAAAGTTTTATTATAAGGTCCTTCGGGTCATGGAGGGGAAGTGGTTAGCATATGAAACGCATTGTATTAGAAAGGATTTACAATGCGATTATAATCGAAACAAAGGGGAAAAGGGGTTAGGCCTTTGGGCATTTCTTCACAAACAGAGAGGTTTTATAATGGAAATCAGCAGAGGGGACTTTATCAAAGGACAAAAGGCACAAGGAGGCTTCAAGGATGATGTGTTTCCAAAGGAAATGCATTCCTTGTAGGATCAAAAACATTTAGCCCCCTGTTTTCTTGTCAAAAATTTATAGGGGGGCTAACAATCTCAAGCATTTTCATGTTGACAGTGTTCAAGGTGAGAAGAATTTGAAGTTTTTTAAGCTTCCTTTGATTGAAGACCAACACGGGAATGTTTTTGTTCCTTCAAGGAAAGATTTTTGTTCTGCACATTCTGGGAAATTGCAGCAATATCGTATCTACAACAACAAGTCAATGTCTCCAAAGTCATGGAAAATGATAAGTTTTCATAGAAAGCTCAAAATGTTGCATTCAAGAAAATTTCAGTGGATCGAGACTAGAAGGGGGAGGGAGTTGAATACTCATCTATTTTTTGATGGATAAAGAGCTTTTGGAGGTCCAAAATATTCCAGTGGGGAGGAATGATCTTATGGATCAATTTCATGCTCCAAATTGAAAGTTTTCATAATGGTTCGAAACCTGAACGACTGTGTATATTTTTTCATTCTGAATCTAGCACAACCCGTTTCGCGGAAAACTGGCACTTTATTATCCTGCAATTTTGATTTGTTTGTTTGTGGAAACAACACAAAATTTTGGTTTTTGGGTGTACAGGGCTACATAGCCAGCAATCCGTACTGTTGGTTCGACCCTGACCATACATGCTGATTGTGTTCCTATGGCCTATCACATCTTGCCAGTTGTTAGTTTCTTATTGATGTGTTTATGGAGAATTTTTATTGTTTCATTTGGTTGGTGAAGTGGAACAACCATGAAGGATCACTTGGGCCAACCAAATGCTACCACGTGACCTCCTGGTGGCCACAAAATTTTTGGTAAGGCTTAAAAGCAACCCGGGCAGTCGAGTGCATGACCTCCGTTATGCAAGCTGAGCCTCCTACCGTGTCTGCTATGTTTGGTTCTTAATCCTTAGGGTCACAAATCTTATTTAAGATTTGTTGAAATTGGTAGGAGGGGTTAGGACCGAGGTTAACCCCCGACCTTGGTCCATGACCTAGGTTAGTGGCTAACCCTAGCCCCAAAATCATTGTATAAGTTTTAACCCAAATTTTGGGCATAGAATTTGAATTGGCAGAGATTAGTATACACATAGACCAGCATAACCATATCATAAATGTTTAAACCATAGTTTGATATGATATATAAATCGGTGGATTGAACCATATTCATAGCACATGAAACTTATAACCCGAAGTTTGATAATTTTTATACCAATGGGTTAACCATCGACGAACAAGTCACATGGCAGTTTGACAACAATTATGCCAAGGTCTGGCTAGCGGAAAGGCTACGTAGATGTTAATTGGAAGGTTATGTTGGCACTTACATTGCCTCAATCACATGATTCACTACAATTTATGCCACCACTGGATCCAGAACCACAAGAGGGTAGCGAAACCTGTTAGGGGCATATTTCATCTAACCCAACCCACCGTTAACCTCAAGCCACCGCCTAGACCCACGTCATATTTGAAACTAGCAGGAATCGTACAATCAACGGTAGACTTTTAGCGACATGGGACATTTTTGACCGGGCACGGGGGTTACCAGCACGATTAAGGAGGTGAAAATTTGCCTCCTTGCCATCATGAATCTCATTTGCGCTGGGCCAAAATGTCGCCCCACGATGTTGAAAAAGGCGCAGTTTGTCACCTAGACCCGAAAAAATGGGAATTTAGAACGAATATCAGAGAAAATTTGGGAGAACATATATTTTGCATTTTTTGGCCTTTTTGGGAGTAGAAAGAGGCTAAATAGGTGTTTTTGATAGTTCTGAAGACATTGAAGCTATTTTTGAAGCCATTTGAGCATTGTAACTTATGTAAACACAATTTTTTTAGCATAATGAAATAGGCCCAACCATTGGAAGCTAGACCAAGAGATGTAGCCCGGGAGAGTTGTGTTATCCTCCATAGTGTCCCAAGGCTAAGAATAGAAACCGAAGGAGGTAACGTTGAACCACTTAGGATTTGGTAGCTATCCCTACCAAATCAAAGAGGGCTCTCTCTGTGATATCACAACCAAAAATATGACTAGAGAGGGTAAAAAGATATTAGGCTAGGTATTGAGTTCTAGGGTTTTGAAATTTAGGGTTTTAGCTAGATCACGAGGAAAGGTCAAGGAAACTAGGTCAGATCTAAAAGGTTTCAGTTGCGGGGATACAAAAGGGAAAGGCAGGTATGTTCAATGAAACTTTGAGGTTCTCAATTGTAGTGTAGGGTGGAAAATTAAAGGTTCATAATGAGCATGAAAAGAATGAGTTGATTTATCAGAAGATTAATAACATAAATATGAAATTCCTACCAAAACAGAGCATAAAATTGAGAATTATGTTTAACAACTTATAGGAAGATCATTGAAAGAAAAGTTATGGAAAGAAGGATAAATAAACATTCATAAAAGTGATCTATAGAAGAAAATAAATTGCCACATGTTAGCTCAGGTATGTCAGTGATCAAATAACTCTTTCAATTGTTTTCCACAAAGTCATAAGTCAAAAAAATTTACTTTTTCGAACAAGTTCTCAGAAAATTATTTTGGTCACTAAAGAAGTCTAAATCATGCATGCTACTCCTTCATTTCATTCATCTCCATCATCAGTTTCAAGGTCACCATCTACATCATCAACATTTAAAGGGTCTAGGGTTAGGTCACTCCATTTCATATAGGTCACTGACTAGGTTCATCTCTGCCTTTGGAAAAATATTCAAATGTTCACTTAAAACAAGGGAGAAACCCTCCATTCTACTCATAAAACCCTAATTAAGGAGCTAGCTTGTTTATGAAATGAAATAAATGCCACCTCCCTTGTTTCATATGGCTCAAATTCCAAAAAAAATCTAAATAACTCCATTCTGTTTCATTATCTCATGAAAAAAAGAAAAATTTTGTCTCACTATCACATTTAAGGAAAAAAAAAGTCATCTTCATGACTATCAGAGCTTCAAAAGAGGTCATTTTTACGTACTCTCCTATTCAAATGAAAAGGGAGTCATTTCCAATATTAAAAAACACCTCATCTTGTTTTGAAAAGGGTCATTCCCAAATGTGAAAGTTCAAAATATTTTTAAACAAAAGAAGTTTCATTGTCTCATAAATAAAGGTCAACTGTGTCTCTTTGTCTCATTCAAATGTTTATAAAAGTCACCTCAAGTGTCAAAGAATTTAAAGAGATATATTATGTGCTCTTATCTCATTGTCAAGAGAAAAATGTCATTTTCAAAGTGCACAAAGGGTCAAAAAATTCATTTTCAAGTGTCAAAAGGTAAGGGGAATTTAAAAGTTTATAAATGGCAAAGCAACCCTCATCTAATTCATTATTATCCTTTTCATGAATGTGAGAGCATCTCTCCACTCCACTTACCCTCCACAGTCCCTAAAATCCAAAGTCCAATGCTTAAAATCCCATTAAATTCAATTGAAAACCTTCAAAAAATATCTTTGTTACATTTATGGGATTTTTATTGCACTCCCAGACTGTTTTGTTATGCTTCTATGGACGTTGTGCAGCAAGTGTTACCCTTTTGGAGAGTTGCATAGGAACTTCACACTCATTTTTTACGCTCTTGTCTTAGTTTCTACACTCCTATACACAGTTGTTACACTTCTGTATGGTAGGATTTTCCAGTGTTTTGAGGTCGAAACCCTCCAAATCATTCAAGGCTCTTGCTCCAATATTTGGTGTGGCCTCCATACAAGGTAAGGTACCCTCTCATGCTGGTGTTTGGATTTATTTTGAAATATTTTCATCATTTCATGTCACTTTACATCTTCTCCATATGTTCACTTTCCATATATAAAAAAGTTTTTATTTTGTTAAATCCTAACCTATCCCTTTGACATAAAACCCTAACCCCATCACATAAACCCTAAATCATACATCCTATACTTCATCATCACAATCCTATTATCTACACTACCATCCCTAATATGCCTAATATAATCAAACCCCCATTCTAGCTTTTCAACATTGAAAATAGTGAAAAATTGGGCATTGACTGTGTTTTAGGCTTTTGACTACCCTAAAATTATCCATTTTCCCTCATTCAACTTGCACTGTGGAGCTAAGGTGCCATAATCATCACTGATTTTTTATCAAAATTTTTACTTAACCCCATGGCCCCAAAACATCAAAAACACTTTTTCACAAGTTTTTCCCACAATCTAAATTGGGAATTTTCTGTGTTTTGAGGTTTTGACCACCCTAAACTTATCCATTTCCCTTCATTCCACTTTCATTGTGGATTTAAGACACTACCCTATCCACTAAAATTTTCTCGAAATTATTACTTAACCCCATCACCCCCATCACACCCATTTCATCTTACCAACTTACCCTATTATTGCAAAAGCTATTCTCATAGTTAAAATTCAGAATTTCCTGTGTTTTAGACATTTTGGCACCTTCCTCACACTCATTTTCTGTCATTCCACCTACAACGTGAAGCTAACATGCATCGCAACATACAAAATTTTTTATATAATTTTTCTCAGCTTCAATACCCTTCATTTCATCCACCAAACTCACACTTTCCTACACTCTCTTTTTCCAAATTTCCATTCATTCACTGATTTCATTAACAACCTAGGGTTTTCATCATTCAAGTGACAAACACAATGGAAAATGATAAGAATATATTCAAGGGAGGGCATGACCTCAGGCTTGAACCATTCACCATGCATGAGATTAATGCTTTTCCATTGGCTAAAATGTGCTTTGAAAGAACTTAGTGTTTGACATTTTGTGAAAGGCTTATGGCAGGGGGGGTATCATCTTCAGTTGTCCAGCCTATTTGAAACAAGCTATAGTATGGGAAAGTTCACTCTTGTAGGTATGGATATCAACCTATCATCTGACCTAATTTCTTCAACTATAGGTATCCCTTCTCGTGGATACCATTGGTTCAAAGGTATGGACCTAGATATTGAAAACTACAAGTAATTCCTCAAGCCTCACACTAGAGAGGAGCCAAAAGTTATTTTTCCTTTCAGACACCTCAGAAACAATTATTCTTCTCTGATGATGTACATAATGAAGTACTTCACATGTGAAGGAAGATTCTCCAGGTTATATAGGTATCACATTTGATCAAGAGATCATGTGTTATGCTAAAAAATGAAATTTCTTGAAATAGGACCGAACCTGAGCAACCGAAAAGGTCTCTTCGTTGCGATTTCAGTGCTACGAACGGTTTGAAAAACTGATGTCATATGAGGAAGATATCATGTTCTGTCTGTTTTCCCAAACAAAAAAAATTTTGTGACTGTGATGCCTAGTCAACATGTAGGTATAGTAAGCAGGTATATTTTGGGGAATATTCCATTTTCTTATAGCCAATCAGATCGTGCCACGTGGCTTAGTCTGGGTCGTTGATTTTTGTGGTACAAGATGGAATCTGACCGTTGATGTTTTGGAAACTGGCCGTTGGATGAGCAACACGTGGCAAGCCCAGAGGCTGCCACATGTACTCAGGAGACTATGGTAAAATTTTAGTGACATCGGGGGGAGACCTCGCGACCACCGACCTACATGCCCAAGCTTCTATCGTCTCTCCTATCCGTTATTACTTACCTGTATAGTCCGTCGGTTTCATTTATTGTGTATATGTTTTACAATTTGGGGGAGGGGATCGCCAGTGGTCCCAACCTGCTGGCAGCCCCAAAATAGTGGTCACATGGAACATACAACTTGCAACATAAAACTTCAGAACCGACGGAAATAAACATTAATCCGGCGGTCAGATGGGAGTGGTCACATATTGCTGTGACATAAAACTGCAGTTGACGGTTCCCAAACGATAATGCAAAACCATTCCAAATATTCCAGTTGCATTGTAAGGTTTGTGGAAAGGTTAAGGCGATGGAAATAAACCATAATCTCCAGCAGAAATTTGTAACTATCACATGGGCACGGTAATATGGCATGTAATGCCACAGTTTCTGGAACCATTGACTTCAGGTTCCCATCATCTATGCGGAATTATTTCAAACCACAAACCTCGCAGTTAAAGGCGGGGGGTTGGCTTGTGAACACCTCGCCCTAACCATTTCACTTTAATTCAAATGTTTAATAAATGGCAGAGTTGGAGCATGCTCCTAAATTTAGGGCTTTTTATTAATTTAACTCCATTTAAGTGCCAGTCTCAACTTTTAGTGGATCTCTTCTAGCTGACATTGGGAAAAATGCATTGGGAGGTCAATTTTCGACCAATTTGGGTGAAACAAGAGTGTACCTAGACTAATTTGAGAATTCTGGAGCCATTGGTGCAAATAAAATAGCCATTAGAGGTCTGTAAGCACATGTAATTTACAATTTTGAGCATAATGACAAAGAGGGACATGCCATTAGGAGCTGGACCAAAAGATGTAGCCTAGGAGGGGTGAACTGCCTCATCATGCCTACTATGTAAAACTTATGTGTGGTTGTATTTCTCTATTATACACGGTTGTATGGTGTTTTTAGGCTTATTTTCATGCTTAAAGTTCACAAATTCATCTATGTTCATGGTTAAAAACACTCATTCCTTAAGCAAAAAAATGGAGACAGATTGTACATGTTTTTATTACTGAAAGGACACTTAGCATATCAAAACTAATACACTCCTTTCTGATCAAGTTGGTATCAGAGCTAGAGTTTATTCTCTGGTGTTTTTATGTGAAAATATTTGTTTACTGTTTGCAAGGGTTTGCATGCTTACTAGGCTCAAGCTTAAGAGAGGAGAAGGAAAATTGGTGGAAGTAAGAGGTTCTCAAAGTGAGACACAACAAAGGAGGGCAAGATTGCCACATTATCCACCACCACCTAGCTCACCTCCAAAAGAAGCAGAACCAACATCAAGAATGCCTCCAGAAGAAGAAGAAATCCATGAAGAGATGGATACCAAAGAGGAAGAAAGAGTGTGCATAAAAGTATTTCTTGACTTGACTGAGATGGTTAGAGTCCTTTATCAAGAAAGGAATCATAAACTAGTAGAGGAAAGGTCCAAAATTCACAAGGAAGGATAAGGATCACCAGGAGGCCACAATGATGAAGATAAATCAAAGAAGGGAAATGGAGGAAATGGAGGCAGTGGAAATTAACCATCATCACCCTCATCTTCATCTACTTCATCTTCAATACATCAGCCATACAAGTCAAAGAAAATGAGTAAAATTCATTTTCTAAAACTTGATGTTAAGTTTGAATTGCCAATGTTTAATGGTGAATTCAATGCAGAAAATCTTGAGAATTGGATTAGGCACTAGCTTCATTGAGAATGGAAGGTGCAACACTTGTTTGGTGGGAAGCCAAGACAAAGGAGGAGCTCAAGATGCATGGTAAGATTATCCTATCATGGAATGATTTAATTTCTGCAATAAATAATAGTTTTATCCATTAGCTCACATGCAGAAATCCATAATTGACTAGAAAATTTTTAAACAATTGAAAGGAAAAAATGTACAAGTGTATACTCAAGAATTTAGGAGAAGATCTCTTTTATTAGGAGTAGATTTGTAGAGCCAAGGCACTTTGCTCAAGTATATAGGAGGCTTAAATACCTACCTAAGACATACTATCCTCATGTTTAACCCTACAAGCCTAGATGAGTTTGTGTACAAGCCACACATTTAGAGGCAAGGGGAAAACAAAACTTAGGTGAGAATGGGGAAAATGAATTTAAAGGCAAATGGAAGAAAAAGAGAAATGAAAATATCAGAAAGGAGAAGGGAAAATCCTTTTGTAAAAACTGTTCTAAAACTAGCCATGATGAATACCATTGTTGGATACTTCATCTAGAGTTGAAACCATAAAATTTTAAAGCCAAAGAGAAAGCCAAGGAGAAAGGAAAAACTGTTGCAATAGATGAACAAGAGTTAGGGTCAGATTCAGGAGATGAAACAAAAATCATAGCTATGGTACTAAAGAACATGAAGGGGAAAGAGATTGAAAATAAACCTAGTTCTTGTATATTTCACTGTCACATACAAGCTCCATCTTTATCCACTAAAATTTCCCTAATTTCATTAATTGGAGCTTTTCATGAAACAACAAATTTTTCCTTGATTACATCGACCATGCATTTTTGTCTTTGATATTGTCATGCTGCACATTTTCTGAACTTGCAGAACAACAATCTAACTTTTTAGTAAACATCTTGTTTCTACATTGGTCTATAATCAAAGGAAACTTTTTGGCACCATTGTTGAATAACGTCAGATTGAGGAAAAACCTTTTTTGCATCAACATAGTCAGTTAGTGCCATTAAATGTTGAGGTATCAGAGCATGTGGAGGTCAGATCAGCTGAAAAAATCATCAAAGAGAAAGATAAATAAATAACAGAATTGAAAGAGGCCTTCTCCATTGCCCAATCCCAAATTACTTTCCTTTAGCGGTAAAATTTTCAATTGCAAGTGAATCAACTCCTACAAAGAAAGTACAAATCATACATGGAGGTAAATATAGGTAAAGGAAATAATATTTTTTTTGTTGACCAAATGTAGGACATCGAGGCTGAAACACAAACAAGAAGACCAAGAACAAGAGGCCTCAAAAGTGCGTTGGAGCAAGAAAGACAGTCAATTCATCAATCTGAAGAGTTGACCTTTGATGAGCTTATTTCCATGGAGATAAAAGAGGACATAGAGCTTTGGTTATCAAGAATTAATGAGCATATGGTGAATATTTTTAAGAAGGTTAAGAGGGATAATAATTTTCAAAGACACATGGAAAACCATTGTTGCACTAGGGACACCATTTCTCAAATAAGGTTGAAACAAGTGAAGAAAAGGCTTAAAGAGGCACAAATGAAGCTCAAGGAGAAGGATAGCTTGGATTTATTGGATGGAGCTTCCTAAGTTATGTAGCCTATCTCTTACAGGTGACAAAGAACCAATTTTGAGAACTTTTGATCAATTTTGGTATTTTATATGATTTTTTGCAAAATTCTGGAAATTTCTCATTGCAGAAGGGTAACGGAATTTTGATACTTTTATTTTGGAGGCATCCAAATGGTGATTTATTTACATGGATGGATGCATTTTGATGAGTAAATAATAGATCAGGAACCCTCATGGCATGAAAATTTTTAATTTGGGAGAAAAACCTCAAAAACCTCTCATTTTTCATGTTTCTGCCTCCTTTTTGGACCCTCTATTATGCTTTTGAGCAACCTTGGGAGAATGGACTTTTGAAGGCCTTCCCTTGTCCATTTTACAAAATTCAAGATGTTATGGAAACTAGACACACATGGCTGGTTTACTGTTCTTTCAGAAGTGGATTTGGACTCTTAAAAGTGCCTCAAAAGGGCCTCCAAAGTTTTTTTACACTTCTGATTTTATTTTTTACTCTTATGTCACAAATCAGCATTGGCTTCCTCAGGACACTTGTCAAGCTCAAAAATGGTCACAAATTCTAGGAAATGTTGTCCTATGAGTTTTCATTAGAGTTATTAGGTTGGTTTTGGTTTCCTATCATGATGGAATATGTAATTAATGTAAGGGACAAAAACTCCTAGTTTATAGCTAAAATTCAGGGAATTGTTGCTAACCTCCCTAGAAACTAGGAAATGACTCATCTTTTGCACTTACGATCCATTTTGGATGGGATTTTGACCTGATGAGGTGTCATAGTCTATATTTTATATAAGTATATTCTCTTTAGTCTTTTTTTTATGTTGGATAGTCACATATTACAGTGGATCTCTTGTAATCAACTTGTGGAACGAAATTTGAGACAAATTTGCAGGAATTGTGTTGAGATACTTGTGGTATGTGTTAGGGTCCCGTGATTTGGTAGATTGGTAAACCAAATGCACAGGTTATGTTGTGGATAATCTGCATATCCTTTTCTATTTTATTTTGAAAATAAAAAAAAAAAAGGCAAAAAAATCTGAAATTTAGAAAAAGTATATGTTATAGTATAATGTTTTTTATACTGTAACATAAAAAAGAAATGTTTCTAAAAGCTCGATGCAAATTAAGTTTATTGTTAAACTTTATTTGGATGTATATTATAGTTTCATGTTTAAATTTCGAGCAAGTCTCCGAGCGGAAGTAGCAAGTATTGAAGATTATAACCGAATGATAAGGTGCAGAGGCGCAAAGAGCTCGTGAGTTATTGAATCAAGTGCCTCCGCAGTTGACCTGTTTGACCGCGGGGTAAACAACAATCAATGGTTTAGATTCATTGCAGGGGGACTAGCTAAAGTTTGTCCCCGTACTCCAGGAGCCTCCGCAATGACGTCATGAGGCAAAGTGTCGGGCATTTATTACGGGTTTGCGCAGCTTTTAAATTGATCTTTATCACATTTTCAAATCATTTGTAATTTTTTTCCCCTTTGAGCCGTGTCGTCGCCACCTTTTCATTCTCCACTACTTTACGGATTGCTTCTGTTGTCTGTACAGCCATGGCCAAGCGATTTTCACTACCTGGCTCGACTAGCCACATTTCCCTCATGGACAATGAGAGAGACATCCAAGATACCGTGTCTTTCGTAAATCATCCCCTCTTTTATCATCAAGTAACCCTAAATGTCGAGAATTCCCCAGGTTTTTCTGCCATGAAGAAATCCGGTGTCCTATCTGCATGTATCCCAAAAGCTCATTTCTTTCCTAAATTTATCTGTTGGCTGGTTTCTTCAATGTATCCCGGTAAGTGCTTTATAATGAATTCGCAGGGGGAGAATGTTCTACAGGTGTCGATGTAGTTGATTCGCCAAGCTTTTTGTTTCTCCGAAGATGAGTCATCACTTCAATTCTCAAAATACTCATTGGCAAGTTATTTGGAAAACCTTTCAGGAGAATAATTTAATTAGGGTATGTTTCATTTGAGACCAAATTCAAAATAATTTCAACTAGAAGGTGAAGAATTCAATTTGGAGATTTTTGATGCTGAGAATAGACTAGTTCTGAGTTGTATTGTAGAAATTCTGGGCAAAGATAATGACCTTAAAGTAGACAAATCAGTATTAGGAATGTACGCAATGATGATGAAACCAGGGACAGTTCTGGATATTCCATCTTTCTGGCAAGAGATTGTCAACTCTCAATTGATGAGCTTTTCTCTCACAGGTTCATTTAAATTCCCCTCATTGATTGTTTATTTATTCTTATATCAAAATGTTGAGGAATTTATGAGTTTGGGGTTAAATATAATGGATGTCAACAAGCAGAACAGTCAGTTATATTTTGGACTGACATAATTAGAAGACATTGGAATAAAGGATAGATATTTTTATGTTGTGGAGGTTAATAAGATGATAATTAGGAATGATCTCCGGAAAGTTACAGAAAAGAGACTACTGGGAATCAAAGAGACAGTGAACAAGTTTGATATATCATTTGATAGATTGACAAGAATAGGTTTACCTTCATGTTGGACAAGAGAAAGGAAACATTCTATCATGGAAATTTTATGAAGATTCATTAATACTGGCAAAAAGCAAGATGGATTATAGGCATGAAAAGACGTAGATTTTAAAAGGAGAAACAATGTTTAATTTCTTGCAAATGCATTTCAATTTTTTATGGATGGTGAAGACTCTCTTCACAGAAATACCTACACACAGTTAGATTGTTGCATTCAGGTTGGAATATCATAGTTTCAAGAATTCATCAACAACCCAAAGTGAGATATGGAAAAAGTGCAAAACATTCTCAATGGACTCAGCAAAAGGAATCCCAGCATCTCAACAAAAAGTAGTTGTTGACTCAACAACCGTATCAGAAGCGGTTGTTCTTATAGATTATGAATTTTCAATTTCACGTTATGTTATTTTCTCAAAATCATGTAAATTGTAATAGGACCTTTTTGAGGCATGTACCTTCGTAACTGTAAGTAGTTAAAGCAGTTAGAATTAGTTTCATCGCTGGAAACTGTTTTGTTATTTTGTATTTAAAGAAGATTCCAAGAAAGGGAGAGGTTCCAAGTTTTGGAACCTGGAAGCCAAATTTTTGTACTCAAGAATGGAAAATTAATAAATGAGTATGCAAGTTTCTATCATTTTTTTTATGCTGAAAATTTATCCAGTTTACACAATGTTTTCTTATCTGTGAATAAAGTAGAGTAATGAGCAGCAGGCCTCTTTATACATATGTATTTAAGAGTTAAAACAAACCTTAATGTTCGCTCTTCTGTTTTAACTTTATCTTTACTTAATTCTTCAGGGTTTTAAAATGATAGATTATGTTTGAAACAGCATATCAGATTGAAATCCTCTTCTCTTTTTCTTCCGTTCATTCATTTCAGCATAAGTGGAATATAGCATTGCAGAACATGCATGGATTTGATATTTAAGGGTTACATAATCAATGTTTAAGGGTTTATAAGACAGAGATAGATATATATTCTTTTGTGACATAATCAGATAATTTCTTAAGCACTGATCCTTTGTCACAGCTAAGGGATTGTCTCTTAAGATACAACATAAATTGGCGTCGTTGTCGGGGAACGAATATTCGAAGGTTTTCCCTGGGTTTTATTTTACATTTCCTCTGGTTGTTCAGAGAGGAGGAAATAATAAGCTGTGTTTGTTTTAAAATAGCACTGGCTCCTAAGAAACCTCACACGAGGTCGGATACCTCTCAGCAAAAAGTTTTTATTTTGTCTGATCATGAAAAGCTTGTTTCAAAGAAGGGCAAAAAACCAAAAATATTTGATACACCAAATGTTACACTGCTTGCACCAGGCAGCATTTCACGCACTTTCTCATCCAAGGATATTTCCAAGAAACTCATTTTATCGGAAAAAGAATCCTCACCATCGCCCATTCATTTTCAAGAACCTACATTAGAAGAGCAATCTTTTGAGTTTGTGTCTTTCCCTCTTACAGAAAATCAACCTCATATAGTTGCCAGCTCTTCTGCAATTGGTCATACACCAATCCCTATATCAGTTGTTCCACCTCATTCACCCCCACCTACAACTGGTATTCATTTTACCCCCGCTCAAGGAGAAGTTAACCAGGGCATAAACATGTCGGCCCCTGCTTTCTTGATGAATAGATATGCACCATTAAATATACCCCAGCCAATGAATGCAATGCCTCAGGAGTATCTCAAGTTACTCCCTAGATTTACTGGTGAAGATGAAATAACTGCAGAACAACACTTGCCCTTGTTTTTCACATTTGCTGAGAATTTAAATGTTGAGCATTTAGATGTTGTAATGAGACTTTTTGTTCAGTCTCTAAGTGGAGAGGCAAGGAAATGGTTTAAAGGATTGCCTAATGGTTCAATAAATGATTGGGATGGACTAGAAAGATGTTTCACCGAGAGATGGGGTGAAAAAAGGGACCATGGTTATTTTTTGACAGAATTCAATGCAATAAAGAAGAAATCTAATGAAAATATGAGTTATTTGGTGAAAAGATTTAACAAATTGTATAATAGTTTGCCTTTGGAAAAGAAACCTCCTCCTATTGGAGCAAGGGTCATTTTTGCTGGTTCATTTGAACCAGATTTCAATTTCACATTGAGAGAAAGAAGGTCCCCCAATTTGGATCAGATTCAAACTGATGCCCTGGAGATTGAGGCCAATATGTCCGCTTCTGGAAAAGTTCAAGATAAAGGGAAAGCTAAAGAAGAAACCTCATCTCAAGATCAGAGAATTGACAATATGAATAAATTCATAAAAAATTTGTCTAATAAACTAGTGAAGTTGGAAATAGATAATAATAAGCCTGCAAGACAAAGTAGAGGGGTTTTTAATCCCCAATTAAAAAAACAGCCCCTGTAGATTCTACAAAGAGAAAGGAAATATCAAGATCAGGTGCAAGCACCTTTGTATATAGAGGCAACTCCATCCCGCTCAGCAGATGATGACGATGATGAAAAAGAAGATGATGCTCAAATTTTTGCTGTCTACATGGAAGATGATGAAACAGAAGAAGAAACTGAGGAACAAAGAGTGGAAGAAAATGAAGAAACTGATCTTTCATTCGATCAAGAAGAGATGGATGATTATTGCAAACAGTTTATGGACTTCATGCAATCAGAATTACATAAAAATACGATTTGAGGTCAAAGAAGAGGTTAAGAACTCAAGATGATGAGGAAAAAGAATCAGAATCAGTACCTGCTCCAATGGCGACTCCATTATAGAGAAACCAGATCAAGAAATCAGATAAGGGGAAGCAGCCCATGAATGAAGAAAAAGAGAAGGAAAAACAACAAGTTGAGGCTTCTCAAACAAGGATTACAGATCCTAATATTTTGGAGAAATTTGTTACTGTTTCTAATCATAGTCTAAATTCCAATAAAAATCAAGAAGAACCTGAAAAGTTGACAAAACAAAATCAAACTTTCAGTTTGTTGAAAGAGTTGGAAAAAGTGAAAATTCAAATACCTCTTCTCGAGTTAATCAAAACACCTGGTTATAAGAAGGAGAATGCAGAATTTATCAATTTATCTCAGTCTGATGAAGTAGGCGATATAGTAAATTTGCAAGAAAAAAAACCAGTGGTTACTTTTGGGCCTCATGTTGAAGAGGTAGATTCGTCTGTCCCTCCTTTTTATATATCACTTCTATTACATGATTTTGTTTTACATAATTGTATGCTAGATTCTGGTGCATCCCACAATCTGATGCCATTGTGTGTGATGAAAGAGTTAAATTTACAAATCACTAAGCCATACAGAGACCTTTATTCTTTTGATTCAAAAAGGGTGAAGTGTGTGGGTCTTATTAAGGATATGGTTGTTTCATTGGCTCAAATCCCAGCCAAGAGCATTATGATGGATGTGGTAGTGGTAGATATTCCAGCCAGATTTGGTATGTTATTATCTAGATCTTGGGGGGCAAAGCTTGGAGAAGTTTTGAAGTTATATTTTACATATGCCATCATTCCTATTTTTAATGGGGAAGAAAGGAGGTTGTATATAGAAACTAGATTTCAAAAAACTGCTACCAAGAAAGATGCAGGTAATTCACCTATTTATGGCCAAGAGAAGGAGGACCTCTCTTGCTTCATGCTGCATGAAGATGCAGAATTTGCTGAAGAGTCACAAGGGAAGCTCCCTTCAGCCATTGTACATAAGGAGATGCATTCAGACAAGCTTTGGAAGTGCTATTTTGATGGTACGTTTTCTAAAGAAGGCACTGGAGCTGATTTCATTTTTGTATCTCCGGAAGGTAACCTTATACCTTTCTCTTTCAAATTGGAGTTTGAATCCACCAATAATGTAGCTGAATATGAAGCATTAATCATTAGTCTATAGACAGCTAAGAAAATGGGAATTCAGTCTATGACCGTGTTTGGTGATTCTGAATTAATCATAAGACAAGTTAAGAATTTGTGTCAAAATAAACATCCCAGGTTAAGAACATATAGGAATGAGGTATGGGATTTAATTGAAAACTACTTTGAAGCTTTCAACCTACAGTTTATCCCAAGAGAAGAGAATAGAATGGCTGATTCTTTAGCAGTTGCAGCCAGTACATTCAAACCTCCGATCCATCCAAGACTAAGATATGAAATTGAGATGAGACATAGACCTTCGATCCCTGAAAATATCAAACATTGGCAGGTTTTTGAGGATGATGAACAGATTAAGCAATTTTTGTTAATGATTGAAGATTTTGAAGATCATCAGATTGATTTGTAAACTGATGAAAATGACTTGGTTGATATTTCTAAGATTATAAAAAAGAAGATTGGTGATCAACAGATTGTTCAGTTGAAAGACAATATTTTACCAAGAGGTTTGGTACCTCTCGAAAGATTGTTTGATGCTAATGATGTGGCAGTGAATCAGAAGAAAGCACATCAAGATGAGAATGTGGAAGATTGTAATTTAGGAACTCAATATGAGCCAAAAATGGTCAAATTTTTCAAAGGCGTTCCGAAGGACTATAAACAAAGGTACATATATCTGTTCAAACAATTTGAGGATGTATTTGCTTGGTCATATGATGATTTGAAGACTTATGATAAGAATATTATTCAACATAAAATCCCATTGAAAGATGGAGTCAAACCACATAGACAGAAACTCAGACAAATCAATCCATTGTTGTTGGCCCCGATTGAAAAGGAGGTAAAGAAATTGCTGCAGGCTAAAATAATTTCTCCTCTCATATATTCAAATTGGGTTTCCAATCTTGTACTAGTCAGAAAGAAAAATGGAGAGATAAGGCTATGTGTAGATTTCAGGAACTTGAATAGGGCTTCATTGAAAGATAATTATCCTTTGCTGAAAATGGATTTTGTCTTGCAAAAAGTGACTGGAGCTTACAGATTATCTATGGTAGATGGTTTTTCAAGGTATAACCAAGTTGCTGTGGAGAAGGAAGATCAAAATAAAACTTCTTTCACTACACCCTAGGGAACATTCATGTATGCCAGGATGTCGTTTGGCCTAATGAATGCAGGGGCCACATTCCAAAGAGCAATGGATATTGCATTTGTAGGAGATAAGTTTGTGGTTATTTATCTGGATGATGTCACAATTTTTTCAAACTTTGATGAGGAACATATACAACATTTGCAAAAAGCCTTCTTGAAGTGTAGGAAATATGGATTATCGCTGAATCATAAAAAATCTTTGTTTGCTCTAGAGGAGGGTAAACTGCTGAACCATATTGTTTCCAAAAAAGGAGTGAAGATTGATCCAACAAGGGTCGAAGAAATACAGTTAATTCCACTACCCCAAAGTAAGAAAGATATTCAGAGGTTTCTTGGAAAAATTAATTTTCTAAGAAGATTTGTTCCTAATTACGCAGAGATTGTTAAGAAAATAACAGACATGTTGAAAAAGGATGTTGAGGTGAAGTGGGACAAAGAAGCAAGGAAATATTTTCAAAGGATTAAATAAGCTCTACAGGAAGCACCTATTCTAATTAGTCCAGATTATTCGAAGCCATTTCAATTTTTTCATTTGCGTCTTCCTCAACAATTGTTGTTGTGTTATTACAAAGAAATGAAAAAAAGTGTGAACAACCTGTAGCATATTTCAGTAAGGTGCTCCGAGATGCAGAATTAAAATATAATATATTGGAGAAACAAGTATATGCTCTGGTGAAAGCATTGAAAGCATTCAGAACCTATATTCTTCATTCCCAAATTTTGGCATATGTTTCTAATTCTGCTGTAAAGGATGTTTTAGTACAGAGCGATGTAGACGGGAAAAGAGGCAAATGGATTTCTAAAATCCAAGAATACAACCTGGATGTTAAACCAACAAAATTGATCAAAGGATTGGGACTGACCAAATTATTAACAGAGTCAAATTTCCAAGCACTGGGAATTAATTTATTGGCACCTGTAGAGGAAGTCAATGGAGAAACAGGTAATATTCAGTCAAAGTCAGCAATTAAATATAAATTCCTCTGCTCAGAGCTAAATAAATAGAGCTAAATACAGAGCTTTAAAACTCAAGGCTCAACCTTATGTCATAATTGAAGCAAAGCTATATTGGAAAGATCCTGCTGGTGTGTTATTGTTATGTTTGATCGAGGAGGAAGTTTCAAAAGTAATTAAAAAATATCATGAATGTTTGTGCGGGAGTCACTACAGTTGGAAGGTAACTGCTCATAAAGTTCTCAAATCAGGTTTTTATTGGCCCTCTGTATTTGTTGATGTATATAAAACAGTCAGAAGTTGTCAAAAATGCCAGGTGTTCGCAGAAAAGAAAAGGTTAGCCCCTTTACCTCTTCTCCCTATTTTTGTTGAAGAACCTTTCAGACCATGGGGATTGGATTTCATTGGAGAAATCAATCCACCATCTAGTGGGCAATTTAAGTGGATCCTTACTGCTACAGATTATTTTACAAAATGGGTAGAGGCAATCCCTTCCAGGAAGGCAAATGATTTGGTTGTTATGAAGTTTTTAGAAGAAAATATCTTTAGCAGATTTGGATGTCCAGTAAATATTGTGACAGATAATGCCCAAGTTTTCAACTCAATCAGGTTTATTAATTTCTGTCAGACTTATAATGTGATATTGTCTCATTCTACAGCTTATCATCCACAAGGAAATGGATTGGCAGAATCTTCTAACAAAACATTAGTAAAAATTTTGAAGAAGACAATAAATGAAAACCAGAAGAATTGGGATTCAAAGCTAGTTTTTTCTCTATGGGCAACAAGGATGACCACTAGGAGATCCACTGGTAAGTCACCTTATGAACTAGTATATGGTACTCAGGCATTGTTTCCCACCCAGTTGGTGAAACCTGTGATTTCTTTCCTTCAAGATGCTCAAGAAGAACCTAATGCCATGATTAGAAGAATGAATAATGTAATGGAGTTAAGTGAAAGCAGAAATAAAGTTCGAGAGAATTTTCTTACTTACCAGCAAAAAATGAAGACAATATTTGACAGGAAAGCAAAAGAAATCATGTTTCAGAATGGAGATCTGGTATTAAGATGGGATACCCGGAGGGAAGACAAAGGGAAACATGGCAAATTTGATCCTTTGTGGTACGGTCCGTTCAAAATTAGTGAGGCCAGGATGAATAATACCTTCATGCTGGAAAGTCTTGAAGGAGAAGTAATAGATATGCCTATGAATGGGCAATATCTAAAACATTATTTCCAACTCTAAGAGCTGTTTGACCATCATTGTATATATCCGGTTTTATCATTGTACATTTTTCATTTAGCAATTTTTGACTCCATGCCCGAAGTGAAGGCACTGATCTGCAGGTTCTTAGTGTTTCGTGGCAAAAACACTATCCCTAGGTGGAGCCAGATGTTGGGGATCATCTGCATATCCTTTTCTATTTTATTTTGAAAAAAAAAAAAGGCAAAAAAATCTGAAATTCAGAAAAAGTATATGCTATAGTATAATGTTTTTTATACTGTAACATAAAAAAGAAATGTTTCTAAAAGCTCGATGCAAATTAAGTTTATTGTTAAACTTTATTTGGATGTATATTATAGTTTCATGTTTAAACGTCGAGCAAGCCTCTGAGCGGAAGTAGCAAGTATTGAAGATTATAACCGAATGATAAAGTGCAGAGGCGCAAAGAGCTCGTGAGTTATTGAATCAAGTGCCCCCGCAGTTGACCTGTTTGACCGCGGGGTAAACAACGATCAACGGTGTAGATTCATTGCGGGGGGACTAGCCAAATTTTGCCGCCGTACTCCAGGAGCCTCCGCAATGACGTCATGAGGCAGAGTGGAGGACAGCTGTAATCCACGATAAACCTTGTCAACGGATTTTTACACGTCATTTTAGGCATTTATTACGGGTTTGCACGGCTTTTAAATTTGATATTTATCACATTTTCAAATCATTTGTAATTGTTTTCCCCTTTGAGCTGTGTCGTCGCCACCTTTTCATTCTCCACTACTTTACGGATTGCTTCTGTTGTCTGTACAACCATGGCCAAACAATTTTCACTACCTGGTTCGATTAGCCACATTCCCCTCATGGACAATGAGAGAGACATCCAAGATACCGTGTCTTCCGTAAACCATCCCCGCTTTTATCATCAAGTAACCCTAAATGTCGAGAATTCCCCAGTTTTTTCTTCCATGAATAAATTCGGTGTCCTATCTGCATGTATCCCAAAGCTCATTTCTTTCACGAATTTATCTGTTGGCTGGTTTCTTCAATGTATCCTGGTAAGTGCTTTATAATGAATTCACAGGGGGAGAATGTTTTACAGGTGTCAACACAGTTGATTCGCCAAGCGTTTTGTTTCTCTGAAGACGAGTCATCACTTCAATTCTCGGGCTTTACCCTTATCTAGTTATTTTAGAAAGTACTTCGAGGGAAGAATTTGTCTGATGTATGTTTCATTTGGTGAATTCAAACCATTTCAAGCTAAAGAAGGTGAAGGAATTCAATTTGGGGTACAATCGAGAATAGACGATTCGATTCAATGATGCAATGCAGGCAAAGATAATGACCTTATAGTTGACAAATCAGTATTAGGAATGTACGCAATGATGATGAAACCAGGGAAAGTTCTAGATATTCCATCTTTCTTGCAAGAGATTGTCAACTCTCAGTTGATGAGCTTTTCTCTCACAGGTTCCTTTAAATTCCCCTCATTGATTGTTTATTTATTCTTATATCAAAATGTTGAGGAATTTATGAGTTTTGGAGTTAAATATAATGGATGTCATAATGACAGTCAATTTAGTCAATTATATTTTGGGCTTGACCTCAATTCCTAGACATTGTAAATAAAGGATAGATATTTTTATGCTGTGGAGGTTAATAAGATGATAATTAGGAATGATCTCCGGAAAGTTACATAAAAGAGACTACTGGGAATCAAGGAGACAGTGAACATGTTTGATATATCATTTGATAAATTGACAAGAATAGGTTTACCTTCATGTTGGACAAGAGAAAGGAAACATTCTGTCATGGAAATTTTATGAAGATTCATTAATACTGGAAAAAAGCAAGATGGAAAACAGGCATGAAAAGACGCAGATTTAAAAGGAGAAACATTGTTTAATTTCTTGCAAAGGCATTTCAATTTGTTATGGATGGTGAAGACTCTCTTCACAAAAATACATACACACAGTCAGATTGTTGCATTCAGGTTGGAATATCATAGTTTCAAGAATTCATCAACAACCCAAAGTGAGATATGGAAAAAGTGAAAAATATTCTCAATGGACTCAGCAAAAGGAATCCCAGCATCTCAACAAAAAGTAGTCATTGACTCAGAAACCATATCAGAAGCGGTTGTTCTTATAGATTAGGAATTTTCAATTTCACGTTATGTTATTTTCTCAAAATCATGTAAATTGTAATAGGACCTTTTTGAGGCATGTACCTTCGTAACTGTAAGTAGTTAAAGCAGTTAGAATTAGTTTCATCGCTGGAAAATGTTTTGTTATTTTGTATTTAAAGAAGATTCCAAGAAAGGAAGAGGTTCCGAGTTTTGGAACCTGGAAGCCAAATTTTTGTACTCAAGAATGGAAAATTAATGAATGAGTATGCAAGTTTCTATCATTCTGTTTATGCTGAAAAGTTATCCATTTTACACAATGTTTTCTTATCTATGAATAAAGTAGAGTAATGAGCAGCAGGTCTCTTTATACATATGTATTTAAGAGTTAAACAAACCTTAATGTGCGCTCCTCTGTTTTAACTTTATCTTTACTTAATTCTTCAGGGTTTTAAAATGATATATTCTGTTTGAAACAACATATCAGATTGAAATCCTCTTCTCTTTTTCTTCCGTTCATTCATTTCAGCATAAGTGGAATATAGCATTGAAGAACATGCATAGATTTGATATTTAAGGGTTACATAATAAATGTTTAAGGGTTTATAAGACAGAGACATATATATATTCATTTGTGACATAATCAGATAATGTCTTAAGCACTGATCCTTTATCACAGCTAAGGAATTGTCTCTTAAGATACAACAGGTTGCATGAAACCAGTCTTTGGAGTCCTAGGACCTAGCCTTCCTGGACTCAGAGAGGGCTCTCTCTATTGTATGCAAAGGATGTGAACTTTTTTCTTCTAGGATTTTATTTTAGGCTAGTTGTTAAGTGTAGGGTTTGTTGTTTGTTTGGTTGGGTAAGATAGTCAAGTAGGATAAGTGGAGTGAGATGTCATCAGATCATTGGGCTATGGAGTCTATGAAAGTCATGGATATCTCAATAATGAGTCAGAGTGCATCACAGGGAAAATCTAGTGTGGTCAATGGATCTTTAAGGTTATGTTTGAAGTGGAATGGACATTAAGTTGGTGAATCAAGGTAGGGAAAAGGGCAGTGAAGTATCCTTTGTCATATAACCATAAACAAGAAGGTCTCAAAAACTGATAAGCAAAAGATAATAATAATGAGATAGGGACAACCATTAACTCAATGGCAATACTTTAAACAAATAGATATCCAATATGAACAATTTAGTGAAACAAATAAATCAAGAAGACTTATCTAACTTTAGTGATTTCACCTTCAAGATTTGAAAACATATAAGATAAAAAATAACATTAATCAAAGAAGAGGGAACTCCTAAGCATCATTTGATCAAGCTACAAAGAAATTTGAGGCAAACTTCTCAAGTAGGGACAAACGGCATGATCAAAACATGGCCTCTTTGGCTAAACTTAGCAAGTAACACATCAAAGAGGAGTTCCACAAACAGAGTTTAGATAACATCAAGTAAGCATGGATAACCATAAAAACATTTGAAAACTACTTTCTTAAACCATTAATGAAAAAAACGAGCTTAGATAGGTCTAAGAAGCAACTAAGAATTCCTTAAACTAACATAGTAGAGGAAAACATGAAGACAATAGTAAACATGAAGGACTAAGGTGCCTCAAACAACATTTCTTAGCCTATACTTTTCTGATCTACTGCAGCATAGAAGGATGTACACAATGATAAACAAGAAAACATGAAAAAATTAGAGACACATCACCATTAACCAAGCGCAGGGATCCTGCAAGCAAGCCTTCATCATCATCAATCAAACCAAACTATTTACAAGCTCCACAACACCAAATTGCTCTTCAACCTCAAAAAACCATGTATTTCTCTCAAAACTCATCAAATGCCAAAGTTTAAAATGAGAGCCCTCATGCTCTATTTAACTCAGCAAAGGAGGGGAAAAAAACCTAGATAGGGTTGGAAAATGTCAAAATCACTAATAAATGTCATTAATGCCCAAGAGACCATGCAAGGCCTAAGGCACAAAATATCCCATGAAATAAATGCCAAAATAACTTCTAGCACCTAATTCTAGAGTGATTTGCATAAAAAAACACTAAAATATGATTTTTCAATAAATGAGTGTTTTTTTTTTTACTTTTGGCCAAAAACGCACTACACAGTCCATTTGCGTAGCACCACCTCAAGCACAAAATAGGTATTTTTGCAACCAAGTTTTGGACTCCTTCCCAATGTCGAATTTTGCTCTGTGAGGGCTCGTTGGAAACATTGCTGAGTCTAATTTCCAAAAATACTCTTGGTTTTCTAATCCAGCCCCTATAACCTGTCCAAAATGTCAAAATCCCAACACTGCTCTGTGCGCAACGCCAGGCCTAAAAAGGAGGCAGAATGGTGAAAATTTAGGTGTTTTTTGACCTTTTGAGGGGTCAAAACTGATCCAATTGCTCTAAAATTTTCTAAGAAAAGTGTACTAGTGATGAAAAATCCAAAAATACTGATTTTTCCCTTTGAGGATGCTCCAGGGATTAGCGTAGTGCTAGTGGCGTTGCGCTAATAGGCCTTCAAAATCACAAAAAACAAAAAGTTATCCAAATTCCCTCAAAATTTGTGGAGGTCTCCTTCAAGGGGTTTAGGAGACCCATTGAGAAGCTGATGCCAAAATTCCAAGTTTTTGATGACATTTTTCCTCTTTTAGGGTTTGGATTTCAATGAGGGCCTCTTTGAGTTTTTCCGTTGCAGCTTGATTCCTTCAGGCATAATGCTTGGTCATCTTTTTCTAAAGAGCAAGGCCCCTTTTTATCTTCTTAAAGTGCTTGTGTTCATTCTTGTAATACTGAATGATACATTGTGCCATTTCAAAATCTCTCTCCCATTCCCTAATTTGTGCATATTTTCTTTGGAGCAGTAGTCTATTGGACATCTCCTTATCTTCATTATCACTGTCAAGGTCAATGAATTGGGGTTCTTGTTTAGTATGGCTGCCTCCCTTACCTTTATTATCCTTTCTCATATTTTCTTTGCCCTTGTCAAGCCTTTGAGCTAATTCAGATGGAAAGTTCCCTTTCCTTTTGGAGGCAGCAAACACTTGCCTTGGCCCTCTTTGGTAAGTGAATGAAATAGGTGCGATGGTGGTCCTTGTGGCATCCTTACCATGGCTGTGATCTTCAATTTGACTATCAGCCTCTTCCCCTTTTTCACTATCACCATGACTAGGATTGCTTTCATATTTGTTTTCTTCCATGTCATCATCTTCTTGGTCACTATCTTTTACCTCCTCCTCACTGTGATTTGTCTCATTTCCCTCACGGATGCCTTCAATTTATGTGTTGTCCTTATTATCTTCCTCTTTATCCTCTTTCTCTTCATCCTTTGTTTTATTGCTGATATCCCCTCCATCAATGCTCATTTCATTTTGTCTATTAACCTCCTCATTTTCCTCATTATCTTCTTCTATATTGTCATTGTTTTCATTTTCATCACTGCCATGTTCACTCCCCTCTTCTTCTTCCTCGTCAATTTTTGTCTCTGCCTCATTGTCAGAATTCTATTCATCTTCTTGATTTAGCCCATCATCATCATCC
This sequence comes from Pinus albicaulis, assembly GCA_034641835.2. NCBI lineage: Eukaryota > Viridiplantae > Streptophyta > Pinopsida > Pinales > Pinaceae > Pinus > Pinus albicaulis. The sequence continues at coordinate 681,553,158 of CM076584.1, read as the reverse complement.
TCCTCATTTTGTTCATCATCATTTCCCTCACTGTCATTACTTTTCTCATCATTTCCACTGTCATCCTCTTCATTTGATGCATCAATAAAAGGGGAAGAAGGGAAGTTTCCTTAAGGTGAGGGCACTTGTGCAAATGAGGAGGGTAAATTAGGTTGATGAGGAGGTTGTGGGCTTGTGAAGACTACATGGGATATGAACACATCCCAAGGTATACCCTACTGTTCCAACTGATGTAATACCACCATCTTGATCAAGGAATGGTGAAAAACACTTTGCATTTTTTGGGAAGAACTCCTTCTCCGGAAAAAAGCAGACATTTTTTCCATACTTCTATAGAGGTAGTAGGGAATGTTGAGCATCTTAACCCTTTTGAAATGCATGAGAAGCCTAAGATGATAGGAATAATGCCTGGAGTACCTACCCTCACAGGTGAAGTACTTCATGATAACCATCATTAAGGGTGCAACTCTTTATTTGAGGTGTGAGAAGGGAAAAACAGACTTGCTGCCTTGTCTGTACCTAGTCTTGATAAATGGCTCATAATAATCCTTGTCTAATTTTGCCTTCTTAAACCATTTTTCACCAATAGCAGGGATACCTGTAGCATCAAAGATGGTAGTTGTTGATAGTTCAAAATCCACCCCTGCTAGATTCACCTATTTGTTGTGGAGGTTGAGGATAAACAACCTTGAAAGTTCTAGGTGGTGTTGTACTAGTTTGACCTTCTCACAAAATTGAAAAAATCCCATATTTTGGAAGCATGAGAGGATCATGGGAGATGAGGTGATAGCCACTATGCTCTAGGGTTCAACTCTGTTCACTTTTCCTCCCTTGTGATTTGGCCTCATAGGCCCTTGACCTCTTTCACTACTACTATTGTTTTTGCTCCTGACATGATGATAGGAGATGCTTGTGGACAAACTAGGGTTTGGAGGAGCAAGATGAAGATGGTGGTGGAGTCAATTTCTTGTGAATGAGTGATATGGAGGCAAGGTTTTAGGACTGCTTACTTTGGAGCTTAAGAGGGTTCACCTTGAATCATGAATTGTGACCACAGTAATTCACCCTCCCTTTAATGACACTGAACTTGTTCAAGGAGGCTAAAAACAAAGGGGTGAAATGTATTTTAGACTTAGGGTTTGCACACCTAGGGTTTAATTACTTTTTAGCCATCAAATTATGAAAATTTATTGTAGGTTAAGGAAGAGAGTCCACCTACCAACTCTAAGCTCCTCTGCAGGCCTTGAAGGAAATTTGGAGGATGAATTTTGGCCTTGGAGCAAGCTTCTCCTTCATTTGAGGGCCTTATGCATTAGTGTAGCACCCTGCCCGAGCAGTCGGATCGGCCTGTTAGCACAGCACTGACAGTCATGCCCGTGGGTTAGCACAACACCAGGTGCGTGTATGCCTACCAGTCGGGTCCTGTGCGTGTCAGTCGGGTCTGAGCGCAATGCCACGGATTTGAATAGCGCCACCCCAGATTAGTGCAGTGTAGTGTTAACCTGAATGGGGAAAAGGCCGATTAGCACAGTGCTAAGCCTGGTTAGTGCAGCGCCACAGATTTGTGTAGCGCCAATAACCCTTTGCCCAAAAATGGTAAAAAAATCTATTTTTTCTCCTGAAAGCTTTCATCTCTCTGCCAAGTGATAAGTGAGTTTGAAAATGATGACTTAGGTGCTTTTATACCCTTTTGAGAAATAAATCAAATTTGTAAAACCCACTTTTTCTATGTTTGCTTTTTGTCATCTTATGGTTTTCACTGATACTCTTTTTCCCTTTGCAGGAGGTGACTTTAAAACACAAGAATGATCTCTTTCTCAACTTTTTATTCTCTGTGTATGATGGCAGCTTCTTTAGAACCTCTCTATTCTTACCTAGGAGTTTTAAATTGCCTTCTATTCGGTGGGTGACTGAGTAAGTAGCTTCTTTTCTCTCATTTATTTTCCTAGGCTTGACAAACCCCTTTTTTGACTAGTGCCACAACTTTTTCTTCATAACCATATATGCCATTACCCTTTTCTACTAAGAGACTGACAAAAACATGTTTTATCCCTCTTTGAGATCTCTAAGTGTAGGTGATCTTAAAACATGGTTTTTCCCCTCTCACTGATTTTCTAGAGGTATAATAAATTTGTCTTGCATAGTAACCACATTATTTTCAGTCATGTTTGTCATTATCTCCCTTTGGCCAACTCTGATGTGTTGCAAGTGCCTTGACACTTTTTTTGGTCTCATTTGTCATCTTTGGATTTTGACAATCTCAGTCACTCAACAGCAAGCTCATGTTCATCTTGATTTCCACTTTGACACTTAACCTGATGATTTCCTTCTTTTGACCATTTTTAGGGCAAGTGACACTAACTAAAGGTTTGATTTTCTCCCATACTGATACTCTTTGTATTACTTCTCCCTTTGGTGTAGTGAAGAACTGTTACCTTGACAAACCCTAAAAGCCACCTTCAAAGGCTTTTTGAAAACCTCTTGCTGTCATGATGGAGATCCATCATCCTCATTTCACCTGTTTTTCCTACCTTCCCAAACTTTAGGTTTTAGGGTTGTTAGAGACAAATAATTAGTGTTGTCTTCTAAGTTCCCTACAACCCTTTCAAGTTCATTCATTTATGTTTAGGTCACCTCACCTTTTTCTCTTTTTCATTTATAATTTCTATAAATCTTCAATGTGCACTTGGTTATGTTGTTGTGCCTTCTGTCCTTGTGGTCTTCACACTATCTCCTTGCTTGGAAACATTGTTTCTCCAATCAATCCCAAAACCCTGATTCTCTTTGTACATAGGCCTGCTACCTCTTCCTTTGCTATGGCTATCCTTAGTGATGACTTAGCCTCTTTCCTTGCCTATTTTTCTGCTGATATCCATCTCAATCACTCCTACAGAAATGTTTAAGATGGGAAACAACCTTTTTGTGGAAGTTGTGCTTTGACCAAGGAGGCCTTTCTTGAAGAATTTTCTGATCCATTTGGACAATCATGTGTTGTCCTTCTTCCTCTTTGATTGCAGCCTCTTGGCACAGGAAAAAAAAAATATTTAGAACACCAAAACAATCCTATGACCTGTGAAACCCTAGGTAACCTAGTGGGAGGATTTTTGGACTTAGCCTTTGGCTAAAAACTTGAATTAGGGTTTTTAGGTGTCAAACAGAGTTTTTGACAGACTTCATGCATTACAGACCCAAAACTACTAATTTTTATTTATCTAAAGAGCCTAGAAAGGTAGCTTGAAACCACCAATGTTTGAGGCACTTGCTGAATAGGGGAGAAGGTTAGGCTACTTGGCAATCCAAGGTGTAAGTAGAAGGATTAGGCAAGTCAAAACAGAGTGGTAAGGTCAGGGGTGGCAAAAAATAGTGAAAATGAGTGGCATGAGCCAATGATGGGTATTTTAGGAGTGATAGGTTGACCATGACTTGATAGAGTAGTAACATAGTGAAAAATTTATCTTAAGGAGAATGAAGACAATGAGATTTCTAGAACTCACAATATTCATGAATTTTGTTTCTAGAAATCTAGGATAAGCATTTAGTCATCTATAAAAGGAAAAAATTACTGATGACTAACAGTATGCTTTGGAGCATCCGTGTTTCTCATGTATGTTTATCATTTTATGCTTAATACCATGTATTCTTCTTTATATATGTTTATCTTGTAATTTTGAGAGCATAATTCATGTTTGTACATGCTCTATTTTAGACAAGATTCACCATATTATGTTTATTTGCTTCTAAACTAAATGAATTATCCTTAGTGCTCATTCAAAGTCTCCTCCATTTTAATCCTATACTCATTGACTGATTAATATGATTTCAAAATACCTATCTTGCCTTAGATATTCTCTGCAGGTTCACCTTGAATTTTAGACCTAAAAACCTTATATACAGTCCATTCACTAAATTTTCTATCCAGCATTCAAAACACCAAATAAATTCTATTTATTGATCTTATATACCTAGCCTAATATCATTAGATACCCAACCATTCATTTGACTGCAAAAGTGACAAATAGAGAGCCCTCTATGGTCCGGGTAGGGCTAGCTACATAACCTAAATTTTGGTTTGTGGTTACCTTTCTCCAAACCCATTTTCAGCCTTGGGAAGTTGGGGAGAGTGATAAGACCACAAAATCATACCACATGAATCCCTATATAGTAGCTACAACTTGCCTTATATTTATGCAAAAATAAACTGTACACAAATTCCAAGCCTTCTACTCTCTGATGTCCAACCTTGAATCTGAATGAAAACAAGCTACATATAGAAAAAAACCACATTCCCCTCTCCCAGGGGTTGAATCCCTCATGATAGGAACTGATTTACATTGATTTCACTAACCAAATCTAAGACTAGGGAGGTTAGAACAAACTCTCATTTTAGCCTTTGACTGACTTTCTAACATTAATGCCCATCATAACTACATAAAATTTACATTTACAATCTCAATTACACTTGATCACATCATGTATAAACCCAAATTTAATAATTACATCATGAGAAGTCAAATTTGACTGATAAAAACCAAAATTTGACCTTGTTGATAGAAGCGCAGTGAATTTCCTCAGAAGCGTAGCGTGCACTTTGTGAGCTTGTTTGGGGGAGTTTCCTTGGTCCATTTGCTAATAATAAAACTGATGATGGTAGCTAAGTGTGTCTACTAGCCTCCTTAAGTGTTTAATCTACAAAACCTCCTTTTCTAGAGCTCCAAAAATCACTTTTCCCACAACTACTCCCAGAATCACAGTGTGGGGTCTGAAACACTGGTAGAAACCTGTTTTTAAGCATGTTTTTTGGTTTTTCCTCGTAAACTGAAAGTTGACATGGAAACCCAACTATATATTTGCAATTTAATATTGAATATCTACCCAACCATGTATAAAAAATATCATTTATTTCCCTTAGGAAGAAGCGCAACATGAGCTTGCTGGGCTTTTGTACATCACAGAATTGTCAAAATACCCAAAGATTTCAAAATTGACAAAATTTCTTCAAAATTGCTTGAAATTTATTTCTTTGACTCCTTGGGTGATGGGTTAGAAAATCAAGGATGCATCACCAAGCAAGTCCAAGTTGTCTCTCTTCCTTAGCTTAATTAGGGTTTTCCTTAGCCTCTTTTTCATATTTTTAACCCTAATCTGAAAAATCTTGTTTCTGGTGCAGTAATGCATTTCCATGTGACTTTGGAGCTTGTTGTTCCTATTGGAATTCTTGAGAATATTCTCCAAATTATCATTTACCTTACCCAACAAAAATTCCTTACCTTGTTCAATTTTTGTTGCAATCAACTCATCAAAATCCTCTTGACCTGGTGATGGGGATGGTTCACTTTCTTGCTCTTCCTACCTCTTGAGACCTCTTGTTCTGGGCCTCCGTTGGGGAAATATATTGCTATAATTTCCAACATTCAATTATCAATCCGGAGCTCGTAATATTTGAGGAGCAAGCCCAGTTAACGCAGGATCAAAGCATCTATCCTAAACTAGGGTAAGAAATCAACTTGTTGTTTAAGTACAAAAACAAATCTTTTCAACTATAAAATGTTGATTACGGAATTCAAATTATTTATCTATTCTAATGCTGATCATGACAAAACATAAATCACTAAATCAAAATGGCATAAATATTAAATATACACCAAGCTAATGAACTCAAACTCTAAATTAAGCTAGTGAATGCGAAATTGAAACTAAGCTCTGAAGATTTCTACGTCAATTCAATCAAAGAAAGACATTTAATGAAGGAAATAGATTCAATCAAATTTCTTAAACATATAAACTTCTAAAAATAATTCTTAAGAAATCTAAATTAATAATTCCCAAAGAAACTGAAATCTTCTGTTAATAAACCTATCAAATTGACTACCTTAATAAATGCTGGAAAGAATCCTAAATTACAGTTTCTTATTCACAATCAAATTTGAAATTTTAAATATTATTCCAAAAGGAATTCTAATTATTATCTATAATAACAAATTTAAGAAATCCTAACTATTATATGCAAATGAAACACAATTGAAATGATTATATACACTATGAAATAAAAAATCTAAATTATAACAAAACTTCTACAAGATTTCACAATTTATATTTAAGTACAGAATAGATTTTATCTTACAATTCAGATTTAAGTACAAAATAGATTCTACCTTACAATTCAGATTTAAGTACAGAACATATTTAAGTATAATATTATGACAGTCCATTTAAATTGAATGCTATGCTACGAGGAATTAACATAGTAAATTAATTATGAACCTACACTAACGATGACCTTGGTTCTAGGAGTGGTGGCCCTTACCACGCCTAGAGCAAGGTGAATTACTTCAAGAAAACAAAAAATAAAATGCAATCATAAATAAGTCACAGCAGAAAAATGTCGAAACTTGTATTAAATCAGTGCGATGGCATACAAAATCTGAAATATTACATCAATCCCTGCTATGCTTGTGCGCATCATGCTCCTCTCCTCTACGTATTGTTCCATCCTTCTCTACATATCTCTCTTACTGCATGCATACTCTCTTCTTTCAGCTCTTTACATCTCCTTTTATAAATACAAATTATTGCTATTTTATCATAACAACAAAACTAAAACATGCCATATTCAATCATTCTAGAGAGCTATTGTTGGGCTTGTTTTGATCCATGCATGAATGGAGGAACTAATTTCTTTATTTATCACAATATTGTTTAGCAAAACCATGCACAATCAAACCTGAATTGACCTGTTTAGGCCAAACCCGAATTGACCCAACACATTCAGACGATCCCGTACTTAAGATGGTGTTGGAATATTCCCCCAACCATAACTTCTTAACGAAGACGAATTTTTCCAAACGGTTTTTGGGTTACTTGAATGAGGGTGGTCTGAAAAAAACTCGCATGTCGAAATTTCAATACTCTTCACCATTTTATCACAAATTTCATATTTTCAACTACATCAATTCTATACTCAACTCTGCAGTAACTAGTCAAAATTCACTTGTGGAGACTTTTGGCAATAGAATGCTTCAGAAAATGAACTTAGTGAAACTATCATTAGTAAATCATGACTAAATAATCTATAATCATCGAAAATATAATAAAACTAATGATAATCAACCACAAGGCATAGGATATGATTTGGCGATAAATGATGGAATTATGACGTGAAACAAGTGTAAGGGTGTCGAAATTTAGGTTATGAATAATGGTACTTATGCGATGGAAAAATGTGCATATACGAGGCTCAACATCCCCCCATGCTTGAGGGTTTTCATGTCCTCACGCAAACCAATCTCTTTCTCATTGACAGATTCTTGACATTGTTTTGTAGATGTTGGTTCTTGTGGGACAACATCGTTTGGATATTTGAAGGTGTTGGCTCTTGTGGAGTAGCACTTATTTGAATTTTTGGAGGTGCTGGTTCTTGTGGAGCAGCTCTCTTCATGTTAACATATCATACTAATTTATTGAGCAATATAAATTGAGCACAAGAGAGGGATGGATGAGGAAGAGATGATGGATGAAAATGAGGTGGTGATGGAGATGGTGAATGGATGCTTTCATACTCTGTCTTCATAAGACCAATGTCTATATGTGGTTTCCTTTATCATTTCATGGCAGTAATTAATTCATCATAATGCTTTTTATCATGGAAGGAGAAGACACTATAGAGACTGCTTTTATTAACACACCAGAAGGCTTCGCTTTTACATGGTCTTGTTATCAGAGTTTATGTTGAGTGAATGGAAGGAAAACAAAAGGATAATGGTTTATGAAGGATGAAATTCATGGAATGAGAAGTGGTTAATCATTAAGCTTCTTTAACCTTCTAATGAATTATAAAATCATAAGCCAAATTTACCTCAAGTTTTATCTTTGTCGTTGTTGTGCCCGGTGTTGCAAAATGAAGTGGAGGATGGAATGGCTGGAGCTGATGTGAATACTAATATGATCTACTGAAGAAGGCTAAAGGATGAGCTGAAGAGATGAAGGATGAACTCAAGAGCTGAAGGATGAACTAAAGGTCCCCTTATCCCCCATGCCTGAGGAGTTGTATGTCCCCAAACAACTAAGGAAAGGTAACTGTTGTTGCAAAGAATAATGGAAATGCTGATACAAAAATCCAAAATGCTGCAAATCTGTATCGAGATCTCAAAACCATATAGTATTCAACCATTACAAACCCATGTGAAATCTTGCTTATGTGAATAAATGGTGTCAATGTCGAACATAAGTAAGAATCATTGGATTACCGACCATTGATGATGTCGTTAACCAATGCGAGATATCCCACCCTTGATGTCAATGGGAATCAAGGCACCAGGTACATTCTCCTAGCCATGAATATATTTTTCAGAGTTGAATGGACTAAAAAATTAATCCACCAAGAAACATTGATGCATTTCCTTAGTATATGACAAGGATAACTACCATTAAGGCATGCAGGCTCCTAGGTACCTTATCTAACCCTAACCTTGGTCCCAGATAATGTTTTGATGTCGATGGGACAAGGCTCATTGGCAGGTGGACCTTAAGGAATCCCACATCAACCAACTTGAGTATAAACATAATGATTTGAAATATACATGATTTGAAGAACTCATACAAATTTACAAACTTTATTGGGAACCCTTCCTGCCAGTTACCTGGTTTTCAAGCAAAGTCCCTGTCCAGTTGCGCCATAAAAGCTAGTTTTCACAAAAGGACTTATTTTTCTCTTTAATATTTTCATTTATTTATTTACTAAAATACTAAATTTCCTACTACATTGAAGAAAATATGTCCTCCTTCAAGTGAAAGAGAACTTCCAATGAAGCCATGTGTGGATCAGGTACAAAGATATAATCATGTTGAGATTTATCATATAAACTTTAGAAGGTATATGAGCATGAACAATCAACATGTTTGAAAGATGTGATACAAAGAGAATTTGAAGATGAGAGTGGTAATTTAACTGGATTTTGATGTGGAACCAATGCTCGATGTAATATTGGTGGCATTGGCTCATTTCTTCTTTTTGACCACTCTGGAAGTCCTCCTTAGTCATGCTAGGAAAACTTTGATAATTGGTCTCTGGAATGCATACAAGGCTTGCTACTGGGCATGGTGAATTTGATATCAGGTTCAACTGTATGATCCACATTGGATTTGGTACATGATTCATTGATATCCTTGGTAGATAGGCAGGAGGAATCAAGGGAGACTTCCAAATATTTTTCTGGTTGTGGAGAGATAGATAATTTCTTAAATGCGATCAGGATGAACTGTTCCTGAGAGGAAGATATGCTAGCTACTGCTAGAATTTGAGAAAGTGATTTGAGGGACATTCTTCAAGCTCTCAATCATTCTTAAATTTCTCCTGCTAGTTGATGAACCCTGTCTCACAACATGGATTAGTAAAAAGGGTTCTTATAACACCCAAAAAATGTTTTGTCTTTAAAGGGTTTGAAATTTTAATATTAATGAATTAAAACTGATAATTGCAATAAAACACACCAGAATTGCATAATTTTACAACCAAAATTTGGAGAAACCCCACCATTGTGGATCCATGGCTCTTCACTCGCATCTTACCATACACTCTCCACCCTCTAATTGCCCTGCAACTAAGATCACACAAAAAACCTTTGAAATAATCTATGCTCTAATCCCTTTATCACCTCCCTGGAAACGACGCCAAAAATGTTGGGGAAATATATTTCTATAAATTCCAACATTAAATTATCAATCCAAGGCTCATAAGCTTCGAGGTGAAAGCGTAGGTAACGCAAGATTAGAGCATCTATCCTAAACTAGGGTAAGAAATCAACTTGTTGTTTAAGTACAGAAACAAATCATTTCAATTATAAAATGTTGATTACAGAATTCAAATGATTTATCTATCATAATGTTGATCATGAAAAAACATAAATCACTAAATCAAAAGGGCATAAAGATTAAATCTACACTCAACTAATGAACTCAAACTCTAAATTAAGCTAGTGAATGTGAAATTGGAATTAAGCTAGTGAACGTGAAATTGAAGCTAAGCTTCAAGGCTTTCTATTTCAATTCATTGAAAGAAAGACATTCAATGAAGGAAATACATTCAATCAAATTGCTTAAACATATAAACTTCTAAAAATAATTCTTTAGCAATCTAAATTAATAATTCCCAAAGAAACTGAAATATTTTGTTAATAAACCTATCAAATTGACTACCTTATTAAATGCTGAAAAGAATCCTAAATTACAATTACTTATTCACAATCAAATTTGAAATTTTAACTATTATTCCAAAAGGAATTCTAATTATTATCTAGAATAACAAATTTAAGAAATCCTAACTATTATATGCAAATGAAACACAATATTGAAATGATTGCATACACTCTGAAATCAAAGATCTAAATTATAACTAAAATTCTACAAGATTTTGCAATTCATATTTAAGTACATAACATATTCTACCTTACAATTCAGATTTAAGTACATAACATATTTAAGTACATGGTTATGACAGTCCATTTAAATTGAATTCTACGCTATGAGGAATTAACAGAGTAAATTAATTATGAACCTAAACTAGCAATGACCTTGGTTTCTAGAGTGGTGGCCCTTGCCATGGCTGGAGCAAGGTGAATTACTTCAAAAAAAACGAAATTTAAAATGCAATCATAAATAACTCACAGCAGAAAAATGTCGAAACTTGTATTAAATCAGCGTGATGGCATACAAAATCTGAAATATTAAATCAATGTCTGCTATGCTTGTGTAAATCCTACTCCTCTCCTCTACGTACTGCTCCCTTCCTTCTCTACATATTTCTCTTACTGCCTACATACTCTCTTCTTTCAGCTCTTTACATCTCCTTTTATAAATACAAATTATTGTTATTTTATCATAACAAAAAAACTAAAACATGCCATATTCAATCATTCTAGAGAGCTATGGTTGGGCTTGTTTTGATCCATGCATGAATGGAGGAAATAATTTCTCTGTTTATCACAATTTATTTCAGCAAAATTTTGCACAATCAAACCTGAATTTACCCGTTCAGGCCAAACCCGAATTGACCCAACATGTTCAGATGGTCCCGTACTTAAGATGGTGTTGGCTCTAACCATAACTCCTTCACGAAGACAAATTTTGTCAAACAGTTTCTAGGTTACCTAAATGAGGGTGCTATAAACAAAACCCACGTGTCGTAATTTAAATATTCTTCACCATTTTATCAAAAAATTAATATTTTTACCTACAACAATTCCATACTCAACTCTGCAGTAACTAGTCAAAATTCACTTGTGGAGACTTCTGGAAATAGACCACTTCAGAAAATGAACTTAGTGAAAATATCATTAGTAAATCATGACTAAATCATCTCTAATCATCTAAAATCTAATAAAACTAATGATAGTCAACCACGAGGAATAGGATGTGATTTGGTGATAAATGATGTAATTATGACGTGAAACGAGTGTAAGGGTGTCGAAATTTAGGTTATGAATAATGGTACTTATACGATGGAAAAATGGGAATATACGAGGCTCAAAAGCCTCCTTGGTTTGGTTAGCATCTCCTTATCCTCAAGCTGATAAACATCAATCACAGACTTACCTTTGTCATCCTTCTCCTCCAAATCTGGCTTGGGTTTACTAAGCAAAAGTTGTTTTACCCTATTCTCGCGCCGAAGAAATGCTATCATCAAGTTGGCCTTTGAAATTCTGTCCTTTATCTCTCTAATTTTAGTTTCCTTACCCTTGATAATTTTCTTAGGTGACTTGTCCTCCTCATGCATTTATAAGTCTGCCATGTGAGTGTCAAAGTGCACCAGTTCTTCCTCTTGCAATGGTGCATCATGTTGATATGTTGATGTCTCTTTTGCAACATAAGTAGGCTAAGAAATTTCCACAATTCCAAGAGCAAACATCACCCTTTCTCCTATGTTGTAGGTTTTGGTCACCTCTGCCCTATTTTTTCTTGTGGAACCAACTTCCTGAGTTTTTGGTGATGCCAAAGGAGTAGATAGACTGCTAGGTTGAATTGTAGCAAGAAAAAGAGAGGCTAACTATATGAATGCATCCCAAGATAAGTTGATCTTTGAAAGTTGATGGAGGACAATGGATTTGACCAAGCTATGGTGAAAAAAGTTTGATTGATGATCCTTCCCTTTACTTTATACCTTCTCTTCCATCTTGAGAAGGATTCTATAGAGGTAATGAGGTAAGTTAAGACTCAAGAGGCTTGGCACCTGTGAAATGCATCAGTAATATTATATGGTACTGGTATAGCCTTGAGAACCTACCCTCATAGGTAAAGTACCTCATTATCATCTTCTTAGTGGAGCATACCTGCCAAGTAGTTGTCTAAAGGGAAAAATGTGTTTTGGAACCTCTTTATAATGTGTCTTTAGGAAGGCTTTGTAGTTCTCAATGTCTAAATCCATGCCTTTAAACCAATTTTCTCCATGATTTGAAATACCTGTAGCTATGGAAATGGAATATTCTGTAATTTTGAAGTCAACCCCTGCAATGTTGGCTTTATCTTTCTTAGAGGTGGTGGAAAACAAGCTTGTCAATTGAGCATGGTAACTTGCTTGTTGAATATTTTCACAAAAACCAAAACAACCCACATCTTCAAAGGCTTTCCTGATGAAACGTGAGGCTATGATCTCTTTGACCTGTGATGGCTCATACCTAGACACTTTCACACCCTTATTATATTTTTCTTCTTGGTGTCACTATTTTCAGTCTCCATGATGTGACACCCAGTTGAGTGGGAAGGAATGGGATAGGGTATGACCATGAAAAGAGGGGATAAGGGACTATGGTTTTGAAGGAAAGGGATGAAGGTATTAGGGAGTGTGTAAATTTATAGGAAAATTCTAGGGGATAAGGGTAGATGTTAGGGAGTTTATGGAAGTGAGAATGCTTAAAAATAATGAGGGGAAGGTGTAAAAATGGAAAAAACACAGTCTTAGGCCTAGGAAACTATTAATGGGGCAACCTACGCTAGGGGTTGTAAGGAAGTGTAGGATGTGAAGAGGAATAGGTGAGGGAAGTTTTTAGGGAAATGTGAAGGGTGTAGATGAGTGTAAGGGAGTAGTAAATTTAGGTTTAAAAACTTATTTGAGACAAATTGAATTGGAATGAAAAACACAGTGAAAACCCTAGGAGAGCGAAATCCACTGAAATTTTGAGAAGATTGATGCAAAATAAGAGTGTCAACTGGTACTTAATTTTCCAATAGGTACTGGAAACCATGAATTGCTGAAATGAAACATTGAATATGCTTACTTTTCCTCCAATTCGAACAAGCAACAATGGATGCCAGAAGCATAACATAAGAGTAAAAGCGTAACGTAGGAGGATAATCCAGGTTTTCAAGGAGAAATTTGGTTTCTATGAGGTTTGAAATACACTTTTTTAGTAGAGAGATGTCTTATGAGAGTGTAATGTGAAAATTATGTGTTTTTTTGGTCTTTTAATAGGCTATAGGTCAATTTTCCCTTTGGGTGATGATGTGACATCACCTTGTCTTTTTGAAAAATGACTAGATAGGCTAGTGTATTGCAGCTTCAACTTTAGTATGCATAGTTACATCTTCATAGAGAATAAAATTTACTCTTGAAATAATTTTTGAGCACTTTCCCTATTTAATACTCCCATAATGATGACCTAAGTGATGTCATGACTCTTTATTACCTTTTTTATTACCTGACCTAATAATGACACCTAATGGATCTACGAACTCATGATTTTGACCTTTGAACCTTGTAATATGAATTACCATGAGATGATGAATGAAATGATGATCAAGCAAGTTTATTGATGACTCATCACAACGAGTGATGGCATCACCAAGATGGGAGTTTTGAACATGAGATAATTGTAGTAACATACCTAGACATAATAACCAATGATCAAATTTTTATTTAAAAACTCATTTTAAATTATAGAAATTTGACTTAGGACCCTATCAACAACTTGAAAGAGTACAATTTTATCACTGGTGACTGATAGGACTGACAAACACTAACAGGGTGTGCTCCTTCATCATTTGATGTGTTGTGTTTGCTATTATGGTGATATTGTCTCATATTTTCTATAAAAATTGAACTTTTAATTCATGTTTATGTGTTTATGAATTTGACATGAGAGGGTTAAAACCCTAACTAATCACTTGCAAAATTTATCATAATCCTTAAGAAGTTTCATATACAAATCATTGAATACATGGTAACATAGGTTTTGAGTGCAGAAGGAGTGTTATATCATAGGTTTCTAGTGAAACAAGTGCATTATAACGCACTTCCCAAAAGGAGAGGATGTGTTACTTCCTATAAGTGAAGAAAAACATACACCTTGGGGAAAAACCATCGAATTTCCCATGGTATTCTTGTGTGGAAGGCTATGTAACATCTATTTTATCCTATCAAATATTACAATCAACAAATATAGGACGTTGAAATTAAGTCCAAAGGGGGATATTGTCGGCATTATTGCTAGTGTGTTGGACTTTATGTCAACCTATATTGTGATCTTGCCACATTATGTCAACCTGGATATTATGATGACATTGTTGGTAATTGGAAGAAAAAATGATGTGCCTAGCTAGGTTATGAATTATGACCATAGTTAATGTTTGTAGAAGAGCGAAAATAGGTTTTGAGATGATTTCAAAGGATTTACAGAGGTTTTTTAGGTTACTAAGATGTTATTGAGACTTGTCAAGGCTTGGAAAAGTTCTACAGGTGCTAAATAATTCATTCTTGAAGTCGAATGCAATTTTGACTGAGTATAATGCTTGAAGATAGGGTAAAGCAGGTTTCCAGTGTAGAAGGAGTATTACGTAGGTCTCCAATACAAAATGTGCGCTATAAGTCACTTCCCGAAAGGAGAGGAAGCATTATAGCTTGTAAGTGAAGAAAAAAAAACCTCGGGGAAAAACCATGGAATTTACCAAGCCTATTCTTGCGTGGAAGGATGTGAAATGTCTATTTGATCTTGTAAAATATTACTATAAACATATCTTATGGATTTTCAGGTGGTATTAGAAAGGAAAGGTGGCTATAAAAGGGAAAATAATTTGATCATCTTAGTGTGCATTTGATGAGATTTTTTGTGATTTGTTTTGAAATAGGTGTGCACTAGGGTGCAAGGGTCAAATATCAGAATGATTGGTAATCATTCCTTTGAGTATATATGTTTATGTCAAGTTTATTTTGCATATGTATTCTTTATAACACTGGTAAAGATATTATTTGGAGCTATGATAGGTTATGTGATTGTAGAGATCTAATTGATTTGAGAACGGAGAGGTAGTGTGAGAAAAATATTGTATTTTTACCTTATTATTGTAGATGATGCTAACCCATGAGTTGAAGGATTGTTCTGAGATACCATACATATGATTATAGAGGAGACAAAGGATTATAGTGAAAAAAAAAATTGATAGTCTTGAGGCTTTTGCAGATATTTTTCAAACATGTTCAAACTACCCTTGTTTGTTTTATGAAATTATATTTTGAATGTAGAGGTTGCATTTGCTGATGATAAATAGTATGTTGTTGAGATGTTGTGTTGATTAGTATTTTATCATAGTGAATGAATAAATATGCTAGAAGTAACTTGATGATTTATGCAATGATTCATGACTAGTAAATATTTGTACCCAGGAACTTATTGTTTGATGTAAAACTAAAATGGTGTTTGTAGAGATAATTCTTTTACAGGGGTCTACTCATAATATGTGCATTAGTAATTTAGTCTCTGGAGGCTAGATTTTTTTCATTATATAGGTTTACATTGGCTTATTTTGAGTATGAAAAGAAGAGGGTTTTTTTGGACATAGGTTTATGAATGTGATGTGTCCTTTGAGGGTGATTAATGTTGTTGTTTGTCCCTTCATACTACATGCAGGATTAAAGTCAGAAAATGAGTATGGATATGTATTGTCTTGACTATAGCACCATGTTCATAGTATTAATGACAAATATTGAAGTTGGGGATTTTTTTTGGTTGTCTATAGTGAAGAAATATTAGATTTCAGTATTGACATTATATTCTTTGATTTTGTTGTTGTTTGTATTATGCACAAAAATTCTTGACATTGTTGTTCCATATTGTCATGTATTGAGATTGATAACAATATCATGATGGTTGCATTGAGATAATTGTAGAGTTATGAGGGATATTTTTGTGTCTTATATTCAGAGATGGTTTTCGTATTTGTTTTTCTATTGATTTTCAAGGAATGTCTTGATGAGTATTTTGATCATAAACGAGTTTCAACAAAGAGTTGGGCTTGGAAATTGTTGATGAGATAGGAATTTATGACTTATTGAGAAATTTTTTTTGATGATTAGATGTAACACACCCGCTCCTAATCCCACCCCAATCATAGGTTATAAGGAGGTGGTTACTATGTTGTTCAAAGATCTAAGGTAGCATTATGGAAACAGGGTCTAAATTTTTTGATATTTTTCAATTCCTTAAAACTTCAAATTGATGATATCATTGTGTTTGTCTTGTTTAGACGATTCCAATGATATAAATTTTGTCCCAATCTGACCTCTTGGTTGAAATTTATGGTCACCTAAAAATTAGCACCACGTCATCAATATGCCATGTGGTCCTTGTGTGGTGCCCACATGGCTATCCCAGTTGGCCTCCTCATGGCCACTTGGCATTAGTTTATTAGATTTCGAACCGTTCATGACCTGGGTTCGTAATATATATATATATATATATATATATATATATATATAGATATATATATATATATATATATATATATATATATATATATATATATATATATATATATATATATATATATATATATATATATATATATGTATATATGTATGTATGTATATGTAACATCCGCGCAACGACCCACTACTACCACATCACCGTAGAAGAAAATCTTCTTAGAGAAAACAATCTTGGAGGTTTGAGGGGAGTTGCATTGCAAGAAACTTATGAGATCTGAGATTTTGATATCTTAGAGAAAAATATCATCGAAAAACCTTGGAGGAAAACCTTGCTTATGATATCATTTCTCAACAAAAACTATTCTTGGTGAGAACATACCTCAGTGGAAACCCACCTAGGAGGAAATATGTGTCAGGATGCATTTCTCAGTGAAAACTACATCTCGGGGAAAAATCATTCTCAGTGAGAAACTTTCATTGAAGAAAATACAAAATTAGGGACAACCTTTCTCGATGAGAACTCCTTCTTAGTGAGAACTATTTTGGGAAGAAACCTACCTAGGAGCTAAGCCTTTTCTTGGTGACTATCATTATCAGAGAAAACCTTCTTCAGAGGAAAATCACGTTCAAACCTGCTCTTGCCACGTCATCTCGGAGGAAACTCCTCAAAATAAAGTCTGAGAGACTAAGTACTTACTTGATGAGGTCAGGATCCTTGTCTTCATATGATGGAAGATGTGTCTGTTAGGTAGTAGAATTAATTCCTTCTCAGGTTTTTGAAGAGTCAGGGCATGGTGACAAAGTTTAAAGCGCGACAAATGAAAAGAGCCATTCTTCCATATTGAAACAGACTCTTGGAGGTTTTTCTTAGTGAAAATGATCTCAAAGCTTACCAAAGGAGGTGCGAGAGAGTTGGTTCCAAAATGCCAAGATCCAAGATTTTGAGGTATTGGTCTCTAGTGAAGGGTCATATGAGATTGAGTATTAAGGATTCCAAGAAATAATGTTAGAGTGACCACATTAATATGCATTATTCATTGTACTTACAAAGTTTTATGCTAAGTCTTAGCTATGATGGTTTTGTGAAGACTAATCTTGGCACCAGAAATCAACCATCTCCCTTAAGTTTTATATGGCCCATGCAGGTGCTATCTCTTATGATCCTTCAACGGGAGGTATAACTTTTGAACTTCCAACCGGACACTTCCTGGCACATTTGACCTTTCAACACACGCACACACAAAGATATATATACAGGTTAAGATATCCATCCAGAGCTTAGAAGTACTGAACAAGGACTTGGAAAATTCATTTAGTGACATAATAAATAGGACAGGGACTTGTCCATTCAATTTCAATGAGATTTTTAAGAAATTAATGGCTCATAGCCATTCAGAGATATGAAAGCCTCTTTAAGTTAATAGAAATCAGAAGATAAGATCATGAAATAAAACATGAGACCACGCAATTCCCCAACTCCTTCAGGAAATCAACATTACATAGATAAATAGGACTGTCATTCCCAATTTGATTCACATGCCTAAAGCGCAAATTCATGTATAAAATTCATCAACATTGAAGGCCAACCTTCTTTAGTATAAGCCTACCCAAAGTAACTAAACCTGGATTTTATTATTACCACAGTGCCAAGAAACATATAATGGAGTATTTATCAATGAAGGAACAAATCTCATCAGAAATTTGGCAAATTCCATATAAGGTCTAGGAACATAAAATCAGGTTAAAAAGTTCTATGAAAATTTCTCATCAATAAAATATAAATGCAAGGCTTATTATGAGCCTTGAGAAGGATGGAAATGTAGACCCAAGACCTAGGCATACTTCAGTAGGAGACTTAGAAAGGAAAACATACAAGGTACATAAGCGAGTATGACTAGGGAGTGAGGAATCTCCATTATTCCTACTCATAAATGTGAATTATGCTAACAAGAGCATGTAGTGAATTCAATATTATACCATTGTAATTAATAAGGAGTTTCCATGTTGGTCACTACCAAAAACTAACCAATAAAACCACAAACTATTCTAGTAACTTTTAAACAATCCCAACAACATATTAGGTATTCATGTAAACAATACAATTACATGCCATTCCTCATACAACATATGTATATCTTATGTCTCAAAGTTCCATCACTCCTTAACATTAGCATGACATTATTTGATACAAACAATAGAGATAATATAGTAATAAAAAATATTAACATATGGATATACTTATAAAGCCTCTAGAAACTGAGAGTGGGAATCTAACTCTCCACCCAACCATAGACAACTACAACCAAGTCTTACTTGCAATTTTCACCCCCAATACAAATTCGAAAGATTGAGGTAGAGTGCTTCTGAGGTATTTTAACCAAAAAAATAGTTGAAACAAAATGCCACCAGGCCACACTACCTTCATCCACCATATATAATCCTCTGCTCTTTTGTGTGATGCTTATGCCCAACAAGATTTTAAGAGGGTTCTTCCGCTAGTTTGAACTCTCTCCAACGCTCAGTAACACAACTCAAAATGCTACCTTTTGTGCTCTTCCACAACATTTCTAGAAGCATCTTTCTCAGCCTCTTCCACAAGATTCTACATCCCAAAAAATCTTGTTCTCTTTGTGTATATCCTATGCATGCAAGGCGATATCTTGTGTATTAATCAATGCTTCTATATATGTCCTTCCTCTATCTAACAAACTAACCGCCCTCCTTCTTCACGATTTCACAATAATAAACCTTGTGGATAGTGCAACCGATGCTACCTTAAGGTTTCTTTTTCCATGTTCTTGCTTTTGGTTAGAGTTAAAGGAAACCTACCCCTGTCTCTTATTACTTCAATTAATTTATGGCATTGTTATCCCACTCAACCAACCAGTACTGATATTTAAAAAAAAAATTCCCTCAATCAATATACTTTCTCAAGCAATGGAATATGTGTCCCTCTCTCATCCATTTTTAAAATATTTACAGTTATTTTCAAGAGAGAAATATTAACTATGGGATGTCACAGTCCCCCCCCCCCCTTGAGGGGAACATTGTCCTCGATTTTCAATGACCATGTGTGACAAACATGATATTAGACCAAACCTTGTTGGTTATGTATCTTTATAAACATAAATATTTTATACTTTTACAACACATATTATATGTATAGTGGATTACCATCCACTCAATAATCATTAATATTAAGTTAAGCCATCCTCTGATGCCCCTTTTTGAAGTCTTTTGATGATTTCAAGGTGTTTAATCCAACTTGGATTGTTCTCTTTATCTTAAGTGTTAATTTCCTCCAATTTCCTATGTTGCTATCTTGCACTTCTTGTTCCCTTAACGAACATTCCCCAACTCAATGTTTTCTAAGCACACCCCAATGTGGTTCTGATTCCAATAATATATGCTCATGACCAAAAAAAAAATTATTTCTGGCCTTCCCTTATCTACTTCCCAGTCCCTCAACCAATTTGGTCACCCTCCCCCGTGTAGTTACTCACCTTCCAATTTCAGGCATCCCCTTCTCTACTTCCCAGTCCCTCGGGATATCCACTCCTTTGCAAGGTTTCCTTGCATTGATAGGCTCTCAAAATGAAGGTATATTCTTGCCTAAAATACATCATACCATTCGTAGCATGCTTCATGGTAATAAATGGGAACCATTGAGTTATAGTGTCCCACAATGGCCATGTTCCTAAAATATTTGACTACAACATATTTTTTTCATTCCACCTTGTGGCCAAATTCATTCACTTGAACTGGGAAATCCCATATCCATTCATACATAATAGGCATACATATTTCATGAAATTCATCATAAGGAAAGTGTAACAACTTTAAATAATACCTCATTAGCAATTCACTCATGAGGTGAACTTCTATTGTTTTTTACTTTGATTCCTATCACAAAGAAACCAGGTTAGCCTATAATCCAAACCATCATAAATCATAACATTGAACTAGATTCATAATTTAAAAGTTCAGAAATCAATGAAATATTGATTCTTATATTGATTTTCTCTTTGCTACTTGCTTTACACACACTGGATCGGTTACCAATCCCAACAAAAATCTAGTGGCCTTCTTTCTTCTCATACAAGAACCCAATTCCTTCTCTTCTCTATGACCTCGTACACACACTAAATCAGTTTCCAAACCTGACAAGCACCCAATGATTGATCTTCTCTACTCTTTTCTTCAATCACCACATACTATATCGGTTGCCAAACCTAGCAAGAACCTAGTGGTGGATATATATGTATATATATATATATATATATATATATATATATATATATATATATATATATATATATATATATATGTATATATATATATATATATATATATGTATATATATATATATATATATATATATGTATATATATATATATATATATATATATATATATATATATATATATATATATATATATATATGTATATATATATATGTATATATATATGTGTATATATATATATGTATATATATATATATGTATATATATATATATGTATATATATATATATATACATATATATATATATACATATATATATATATATATATATATATATATATATGTATATATATATATATACATATATATATACATATATATATATATATATATATATATATATATACATATATATATATACACACACACAAAGGAATCTCTTGTCCTACTCTTCGGTTCGTTATCAATATTGGGCCAAGAGAGGGAAGAGAGTTCAAAAATTTCTATATAAACTGGCCATGGGAAGAGAAAAGAGAGATACATTGTTATGTTGGTAAAATTTCTACCATAGCAACACCAACTTGAAAAGTGTTGAAGCAAGAGGATTGAAGAGACAAGCAATTTGGCCATCCAACATCCTAGTGAAGAAGAGAGCTCCATCATTAGTGAGTGATCACAATCCTTTTGAGAGAGGGAAGAGATGCTTGCAAGGAAACAAAGGAAAGGGACCCCCCTTGTGTTGAGTAATTTAGGTCCATAGCTCAAAGGACTCATTGAAAGAGTGTTAGTATTGTATTCTTCATACCACCAGCAACCAATAAAGGGAGTTTTCTCCATTTGTTTGTATTGGTTTTTTGCTCCATTTGAGCTTTTTTGTCTTGTGTTTTTCTGTTTAAGTTCATGTTATTGTATGCATTACTTACCTTATGAGTTTTTTCTTACATTGTTTTTAATCTGTCCATTAACAACACCATAATCTTCTTTATGATATTTTGCAGGTAGCATCCGACTACTAGATAGGTGTATTTTGGTACTCTTGTGTAAAAAAAACACCACCACAACAATAAAATGGGATAAAAGAGATTTTTATGGTGTTGGACCCAAAAAAATTCAAGGGATCTCCCTGATATGAATTCCCAACTAGACCTCACACCATTTGGAGAAGGAGTCCCAACAGTGTGGTTTTAATGATATGCCTTAGATTGAAAAATGCATAGCGAGGTGCATGGTGTCTTTGGTGAGAAAAAGTGTGTGACCCTATGGAGAGTCAAGTGCAACGTATCATCAGTTCCAACACACAAAAGGGGAAAGGAAGTGCACCCATTGGAAGCATGTAATAGTAAGCATCTTAGAAGGAACACACGATAAAAAACACATCACAGGAACTAACAAGCAGAATGGTCCACAAGTTAACGTCACATATTAACACATCAACGTGCATCCAGCAATATACATACAAGTGCAGATGAAATAGTTCATAATTATGTGCATAAGTTAAACAAAATACATCAAAAGTACAACAAGAGTAGTCCTACTATATTCACAATATATGCATGAAAGTGTGATGACTCTTAGTTTTATTAAAAGTGATAGTTCCAATCATACATACAACATTTGACAAGCCACTATCCCTAAGAGTGGAATGTGAAGTCTACAACATGTGTTCCATCAAATAAGTATACTCCCTCTACACTACAGAGAAGCCAAGGATCACAAAAAACTCCCAAGCTCTCTCTAAGCCTAAACCTAGCCAAAATCTTGGCTCCCAAAAGCACAATACAAGAGTTATAAGGATACAATTATAACAAAGGGGGGTGAATCATGGCATGCCCCCTTTGTGACTCTTGGAATCCCCTCACGTGTCTTAAAATTATTACATATGACTCGTTAGATTCCAACAAGGACACTTGCAATTTCACTTTTACAATAATTACAAATAATATTACATTTTCCACTTGCACCCATATAAGACAAAATAGGGTAGGGACAAATTAACAACCTAAAAACACAAAACACTATGATGCCGAAGTTGGGGTGAAATAAATTCGGGCAAATTTAACTTGGTTTCTCTCGGTCACATACTCATTCCAAGCTTGATATTGTGTGATGGTCTCCCCAAAATGCTTGAAGGTGTCAGGCTCAAAGCAGACTTGTGCCTCCATAGCATCCCAGTACAATGTCTTGGAGTCGTTCCAAACCTTTTTCGCAATTAGGAGCAACATTGTTCAGATATGAACTAGGCCAGCGATGTAGGCTTGCAAGTTCTATCCATTTAGATTCAAATCCTCCCTAGTGGCCATATGCTCCAGCTTCTCCAAGTATTGATCAATCTCCTGTCAGATTTTTCATTTACCTTTACTCTCGGTGAGTGTACCAATTGATGGTATTCAGTGGGTTCTCACCATGAAATCAAAATTGCTATATATCCATACATATGAGGCCTAAAGGTTTCTGATGAATGAGGTTAGTTTCTTGTTGTTCTCGATCAACATCTGAACTCTTTCTTTCTCTATCTCCCCCTACGGCTTCATCTTCTTCACCAGTGTAAGTAGTGTTTCCTTGTATCGCATTATCCATTGATGCATGATGGTGATGGCAACTTGTACATTCTTAAGAAGCTTGGAAAATTATTTTCTCTGCCATTGGAAGTCATGTAAGCAGAAAAATTCCTTATGTACTGTCACAAACTCCTCATAAAGGTTTCGCATAGTGTATCCAAGAGTGGATACTTCATCAAGTATCGTTTCTCTTATCTCCTCCAGGTAGATATGTGTGGAAAGTGCATTATGTGCTACTAAACATAGCTATTCATTCTTTTGTCGGACTACATGTAGATTGTGCTCCAACTGCTTACTCTTGGCCAAAAAATATTGAGTGTTAGATCTCGCTACACCTATGAAGTCCAAGTCGAAATCGTAAATTCCATTTGGATTCTTTCCTATGTCTGCCACTTTCACTCTTTATCTAATAAATGCAGGTGATGCATGATCATCTGGGAAGTTCTTTCTCCATTCTTCTACAATATTCTTCGGGAGTTCATCAAATGACAGAATGTACACATCCATCACTAGATCATCATCAAGGGTAAATATCTCCCCTTCCTCGATCGGGCTTGGATTTGTGGCTAGAGGTGGTGGAGTCTAAAAAATGACCACTATGCATCAGTTATACATCTTCATATTGTAGCTTTGGTCACAAATACATGTCCACAAATTCAATCAACTGCTCAATCTCCTGAGAAATATCTAGATCCTGCATCTATTCAGTTACTCATTTTTGTTGTTGGATGATCATGTTCCTACTCTGTCACCTCTTCTGTTGTGGCACCTTTCCTTCCTTCTTCTTCCTGCTTCTGCTTATCCTCCTTTTATTTTCTTCTTAACTATCATTCTTCCCTTAGCTCTTGTTCTTCTTTCTGCACTCTTAACTTTGCTTCCTCTAATATTTTATTTTCTCTCTTTCTCCACTCTTCTCTTTGCTTCCTCTTCCTCCTATTTTCTTATATTTCCAAATATCCTTGTTGAATGATATGATATACTCGAATTTTCCAACTGTGTTCCTCCTCTACACTGTCAACAACCTTCCTCTTCCCCTTATCATGTATTTGGTTGTTATCTTCTGTTGTTGTTTCTTTCGAAACTGCTATCATCCGAGGTATAACTTGAGAAGTCCCAACTATATTGATAATCTCACAATGTTTGGAGGAGTTATATAAATTATTCCATGGTTCCTCCTCCGGCCACCACTATGCCCTTCTCACATAATTTTAGTAGATTCACGCACAATTTTCCTTTCAAATTCCCCTTGGATTGTTGGCATGTGTTGTCCTTGATGGCAACCTACTTGATGAAATAAGATTGTCGGCGATATGATGCAATGTGTTGTACTTGATGGCAACCTATTTGATGAAGTTGTTCTTGATAAGCAGCATGTGTGTTAAAAGGAAGGATGATGTATCTACAGATAAGCTCAGAAGGAACAGAAGAAAGGAAGTGCCAGAAAAATGATAAATATGATGTGTCACAAAGCATACGCGGGTTTGTTAAGGCAAAGTTGCGTATGCACGCGGAAAAGTACGTTCCAAGTCGCGTATGCCCTTTTGCGCTCCAAATTTAGAATACCAAGGGGTGTTACCATGGTATTAACCCATTGTATTGAGCACTTGATTATCTATTTGGTCTCGTCCAGGAATACCATCAGAAGTGGTGTGGTTTTGACTCATGGTATTGATAAAGGCTAAACCTATATAAGGAAAAGAAGATCATTATGCAAAGGTGTGCATGTGTCTGGGTATTGAATGAATACTTCACTTTGAAGTATATCTGCATGATTGAAATTTGTTCTTGATTGATAAATATGAATCTATGATGCACCCATGCATCCTTAGATCTGATGATGATGAATCTCTAAGATGATCTACAGAAGAAGAACTGATGAAGATCTGGCGCAAAGTCTGCTGAAGGTAATGAAGAAATCTGGGTAAGCTTATAGATCTGGTCTGTTTTGCAAAGCTTTCATTTACAGATCTATACGCGGGTTGGTTGTGGAAAAAGCACGTGTATAAGCGGATCTGATCTGATAAAAGAGCGTATGGGAAGTTAGGGTTTACTGAAAAATGGACAGATGTATACGCGGGTTCGTCTGATGAAAAGTGCGTGTATACGCGGGTCTGTTTAAATAAAAGCGCGTATGGTATTTGAACAAATGGCTGCTCATGGTTGAATGTGTTTCTCCATATCTATTATGAAGTTTGGGTAATCTCTGATATTCCGGATACAGTGGTTTCACTGTTCTGTTTGAAGCATTGGGAAAAGTATGTTTGTTGAAAAATGAAGGGTTGAGTTGAAGCTGTTTGATCCAGTTTGAAAATTGATGAAACGTGGTTTGCAATGGTGCTGAGGGTCGAAGCCTTCAGTAAGGGGGTAGTAGCTCCCTTCCAGTGGTAGCTGGTAAACGAGTGCAGGGGGTAGTGGCTCCCTTCCAGGAGAGGCTCGTAAACGAGAGAAGGTTGTAGCCTTCTGCAGGTGCGTGCCTGCGTGCTGGTATGAGTATGCACCAGTACATAGTTGTAAGATGTTTTCTTTATAATAAATATTGAAGACTGAGATGATGGCAGTGGTGGTTCTCTCCCGAATTGGGTTTCCACCTAAAATCCTAGTGTTCATGTGTGATGCTTATGTGTGTTGATTTATTCTATTCTTACTGTACATGTTTACTGCTTACTAACATCCAATAAGTGAATGATGCAATAATCTAAGATAAGAATTATCTGCATAATAAGAGATATGAGAATACATGAGTTTCCTTAAGGATATCCGCGTATATACGCGAGTTTTTGGTCTGTAAAGTAGTGTATGGGTTTTTGAGAAAAGAAAAGTAAAAAGTTGATTGACAGATCTAGACATCGTATTCACCCCCCCCCCCTCTCAGTATCTTTCCCAACATTTGGTATCATAGCAAGTCCTTCTGAAAAAGATTAGCCACTAGAAGGAAGATCAAGCAAGATGAGAAATCAAGATGGAACAACATCTATCAAGCCTCCCTTCTTTAATGGAAGCAATTTAATCTTCTGGAAAACAAGGATGAGATACTATCTTCAGTCTATGGGAACAGATGTACGGGCCATTGTTCAACAAGGATATCAATATCCAGCTACAATACCAACAGATCTGACTAAAAAGAAGAATTATGAATCAAATGCAAAGGCGGTCAATGTTATAACGAGAAGTCTGACTGAATCTGAATTTGTCAAAGTTATGCAACTAAATACAGCAAAGGAAATGTGGGACAAAATCATTCTAAGTTATGAAGGTGATGCAAAGGTAAAAAGTGCAAAACTCCAAACTCTCATAATTGAATATGAAAATTTAAAAATGCATAGTGATGAGAGTATTGCTAGTTTCTTTTTACGTCTTGATGATGTTGTAAATCGTATGAGAAATCTGGGAGAAAAAATAACCGAATTTACTTTGGTTGAGAAAATTTTAAGATCTCTAACGACAAAATTTGAGTCAAAAGTTTCTGCTCTTGAAGAAAAACAGGATCTTCAAAATCTTACTGTGGTGCAAATTCATGGGATACTAACTGCATATGAAATGAGAAGAGGAGGACCATCTGAAGTCAAAGAAGCCATCTTTAGAGCTTCTACAAAAGGGAAAGAAGTGCAAGAAGCAAAAGGATCAGGATATATCTCAGAAGAAGATGAGGTAAATTTTGTAAAGAAACTTCAACTTGGCACAGGATGGTTCAGAGGTAAGCTTCCTTTCAAATGTTTTGATTGTGGAAGAGTTTGTCATTATGCTGCTTATAAATAAATATCTGCAAAAGGGAAAGAAGTAGCAAGAAGGAATAAGAACTGGTCTAGCACTAGAAAAAGTTACTATACTCATGAAGATAGTGATGGGTTATCTGATAGTGAGGAAGAACGTGAACAAGATCTTAGACTTATCATGGCATTTGAATCTAGAGAAGAAAATGATACTTTTGTGGATGCTCTAGAGGACAATGATTTTCTTGAAGAAAAAAATCAACTCAAAATACACTTAGAAGAATGTAAAATACTCTTAGAAGAAAGGAAAATAGCCATAGAGACTATGAAAAGGCAATTTGAAGAAGCAAAGAAACACATTGAGAAATTAGAATGTGAAGTGGTAAGTCTAAGAAAAGATTTTGAGAAAGAAAAGACTCTGAATCTTAGATTTACTAAAGGATCAGAAACCTTAAATGAGATTATCAAGGTACAACGCTCTCCTCTTGTAAAGACAGGTCTTGAATATACCAGGGAATCTTCTCAGGCTTCAACACCAAATTATCTAAAAGCAGTTACAGCTGGTTTAAAAAATTCTGCCACTCAGCAAGGGAATAAAGAATATTTATAGGTAAAGCATGATCATCTCAATTCAAAGAATACTCACAGGAATATCTTTCAAAGAAACACCAATCAACAGGTAAATTCAAGTAGAAGATTTCATGATCGCAAAAATTTCTTCTTCAACGGACAATGTTTCTCATGTCACAAAGTTGTTCAATGTGTTGCATATAAAACCATCATGACAAGAGAAGCGAGAAAGAAAAGGATTGATATTGAAACAAAGAAGAATACCTATAACAATTTTTCTCCTCTTCTAAATGAAGTTGAATGTGCTTATTTCAATAACTTTGGGCATGAAGAATCTGAATGCAGGAGCAAAGTTCAGCCAAAAGAGCATTTTCCTTCAAGTTCCAAAGTATGGAAAAAGAAGGATTTACAGGTTGAAAATTGTGGCATAGCGTTATTTGCAAAAGGAGAAGAAAATCAATGGTACATTGATAGCGGATGCTCAAGACACATGACAGGTGACAAAACCAAACTTCGTGCATATAGTACATTAGAAAAGGAAAAGAAAGTTACTTTTGGAAATGATACTCCTGCTGTAATTAAAGGAAAAGGGTCCGTGTTTCTAAAAGATAAGGTGAAGGCTAATGATGTCATGTATGTGGATGGATTAAGGCATAACTTGTTAAGTGTAAGTCAAATGTGTGATCAAGGAACTGAAGTTGTCTTTAGTTCAAAATAATGTGTGGTTCGAGATCTTGATACAAGTAAAACAATCATAAAAGGAAAAAGAACTCCAAGCAACCTGTATGTATTGAAGAACTGCAAAGAACAATGTTACTTGAGTAAATCTTCAGAAAACTGGCTATGGCATAGAAGGTTGGGACATCTAAGCTTCTCTCAAATCAACAAATCAAGTAGACTTAATGTTATTCATGGTCTTCCCAATATTACTCTGCCTGAAAGTATCATATGCAAATCTTGCCAATTCGGCAAGCAGACCAGAGTGCAATTTAATGCCAAGGAAGGATCATCAAGTAGGCCTCTTGAACTCATTCATACTGACATATGTGGACCTATGAGGAAAAATTCACCTCGTGGTGAACAATAATATATCTTATTTATTGATGATTTCTGTAGAATGTGTTGGATTGGGTTGCTGAAGCACAAAGATGAAGCATTTGAGAAATTTCAGATCTTCAAGGCGCTGGTTGAAAATGAAGTAGATCTAAAACTCAAATGTCTTAGATCTGATCAAGGAGGATAATATACTTCAAATGAATTTCTTGAATTTTGTGAACAACATGGCATAAAAAGACAATTTTCTGTAGTTGGAACTCCACAAAAAAATGGCGTAGCAGAAAGAATGAATAGAACAGTTCAACAAATGGCTAGAGCTATGCTTGATGATTCTGGAACACCTGACACATTTTGGGGAGAAGTAGCACATACAGCGGTCAACATTCTCAATAAGGCACGTGTTCATGTAAATAGTGACAAAACTCCATATGAACTCTGGTATGGTAATTCTCCATCTGTGAAGCATTTTAGAGTCTTTGGAAGTAAATGCTTTATCAAAAATAATGATGAAAAACTTGGCAAATTTGAACCTAGAGCCGATGAAGGAATACTTCTTGGTTACTCCTCTACGAGTAGAGCATATAAATGTTACAATAAAAGACTTTGGAAGATTGTTGAATGTATTGATGTTGTTATTGATGAGTCTCCTGCAGCCCCAAAGGAAGAAAAACAGATAACAAATGAAGATGATGGTGACTTATGTCCTTCTACATCAAATAGCAATGATATAAACAGTGAACCCAATGAAGAACCTGAAGATGATTTATCTAAAAAGGCTCCATCCAGATATGTTCAAAAGAATCATCCAGAATCTCAAATTTTGGGAGATAAGGGATCAGGTGTACAAACAAGGAGGACTTTTGTGGGATCTTCTAGCTATCTGGCATTTCTATCTACTATTGAAACTCACAATGTCAATCAAGCTAGAAAAGATGAATGTTGGGTTCAAGCCATGAATGAAGAGTTTGATCAAATTGAAAGAATCACACTTGGGAATTAGTACCAAGACCTCATAACAAAAATGTCATTGGAACTAAATGGATATTCAAAAACAAGTTAAATGAGAATGGGGATGTTGTAAGAAATAAGGCTAGACTTGTTTGCAAGGGGTATACTCAACAAGAAGGTATAGACTTTGAAGAAACTTTTGCTCCTGTAGCTAGACTTGAAGCCATAAGAATGTTTCTTGCCTTTTCAAGCTTTCAACAAATCAAAGTTTATGAAATGGATGTTAAATTTTCATTTCTCAATGGTGATCTAGAAGAAGAAGTGTATATAGAACAACCAGAAGGATTCATTTTGGGAAATGATGAAAATCTTGTTTGTAGACTTAAAAAGGCTCTATATGGTCTCAAACAAGCTCCAAGGGCATGGTATTATCATCTTGACAAATATCTTCACCAACAAGGATTTTCAAAAGGATCTGCTGATAGCAACTTATACACAAAAATCGAAAATGATAAACTTTTGATTGTGGTTGTATATGTTGATGATATCATTTTTGGAAGTAATGAAGAATCTATGAGTCAGAAATTTGCTTCTTTCATGCAGCAAGAATTTGAAATGTCTTTACTTGGGGAACTAACATTCTTTCTTGGTTTGCAAGTGCATCAAACTACTGATGGTATATTCTTATCACAAGCAAAATACCTTAAGAAAATTTTGAAGAATTATGGCATGGAAGAATACAAACCTGTAAGTACACCAATGATAACCGGATGTAATCTCAGTTCTCATGATGATTCCCCCATGGTGAATCAACCAGAATATAGATCTATGATAGGAAGTCTACTTTATCTCACTGGGACTAGACCGAACATTATGCATGCTGTTGGGATTGTTGGAAAATTCCAAGCTAATCCAAAAGAGTCTCATCTTCAGGCTGTCAAAAGAATATTCAAATATCTACAAGGAACTCAAGACTTTGGACTATGGTATCCAAAGAATGTTGATCTTACTCTTCATGCTTACACTGATGCAGATTGGGCTGGAAATGTTGATGATCGGAAAAGAACTAGTGGTGGAACATTCTATATGGGGCCCCGGTTAGTATCTTGGTTCAACAAGAAGCAAAACTCTATTGCCTTATCTACAGCAGAAGCAGAATATGTGGCTGTCGCATCATGTTGCACACAACTTCTTTGGATGATGCAAACCTTACAAGACTTTCAAATCAAGTGCACACCTCCTGTCTCCATTATGTGTGATAATACAAGTGCCATCAGTATTTCAAAGAATCTTGTTATGCATCCCAAGACCAAGCACATTCCCATCAAGTATCACTTCTTACGTGAACAAGTGCTTGAACAAAAGGTGAAGTTGGAGTATGTTCCCTCCAAAGAACAAGTTGCTGATATATTTACCAAACCTTTGCCCAGGGAAGCATTTGAATATCTTAGACAGAAGCTGGGAGTAGTCTCTGCCTTGCAGAAAATCAGAACTGCTTAAATTCAGAATATTAAATTGGATACGCGGGTTTCCTAAATGAAATTCGCGTATATACGTGAGTTTATGCAAAGAAAACTGCGTATGGTTAGTTGCTGACAAATTTTACTTGGGGTCAGCATTCTTCAGCACAGCTGCAATGCTGTTTGGTATCTCTGATGCTGTATGATATCTCTGGTGGTGTTCCATTTTTTATAATTCTGTTTCATTCTTTGATGTCTCTTGATAAAGATGCCTTGATGAATTGTTGTTGAAAGTGTTCAAGATGCACAAGCAAAGGGGGAGCACTGGTCATGTGGAAAGGATGCATTGGATGCACAGTTTCAGGGGGAGCATTAGCATTGCTGAATGTAATGCATTGTTGGCATTATGATGGTTCTGAAATATGATCTCTCTTGAGGTCTTTTTGGTCTTGGTTATAAAAAGTCATATTTGTAATTTAATGAAAAGGTTATGTTGAGACCTATGATGTAAATTGTAATATTCAGTCTTGTAAAGGGCTTGTTCAAATTTGTAAACCCACTTGGTTGGGTACTTGTGTCACATATGTAAATCCACTTGGTTGGATCATTGATGTAATTATGAGTCCTTGGTGATAGGAAAGGTCATAGAATCATGTAATTCATTGAATATTATGTTGAAGACTCAGCATGAACTCAGGGGGAGCATGGTAACTTCAATGCACATCATATCTACAGAGCTCTTCTTTCTACATGTGGAGAAAAACATTGTCTTCGCTTTGATCTGCCCTTTGCCCTTGATGTCAAAGGGGGAGAGTAGCATGGTGTTTGAATAGGGGGAGAATATCATGGTGTTTGCATAATGGTTATAATCAATGTATCTATCTGTTGTTGTGGTGATCAAACACCATCATGGTTGCCATCAAGTCCAAAGGGGGAGATTGTTGGCATGTGTTGTCCTTGATGGAAACCTACTTGATGAAATAAGACTGTCGGCGATATGATGCAATGTGTTGTACTTGATGGAAACCTATTTGATGAATTTGTTCTTGATAAGCAACCTGTGTGTTAAAAGGAAGGATGATGTATCTACAAATCAGCTCAGAAGGAACAGAAGAAAGGAAGTGCCAGAAAAATGATAAATATGATGTGTCACAAAGCATATGCGGGTTTGATAAGGCGAAGTTGCGTATGCACGCGGAAAAGTACGTTCCAAGTCGCGTATGCCCTTTTGCGCTCCAAATTTAGAATACCAAGGGGTGTTACCATGGTATTGACCCATTGTATTGAGCGCTTGATTATCTATTTGGTCCTGTCCAGGAATACCATCGAAAGTGGTGTGGTTTTGACTCATGGTATTGATAAAGGCTAAACCTATATAAGGAAAATAAGATCATTGTGCAAAGGTGTGCATGTGTCTGGGTATTGAATGAATACTTCACTTTGAAGTATATCTGCATGATTGAACTTTGTTCTTGATTGATAAATCTGAATCTATGATGCACCCATGGATCCTTAGATCTGATGATGATGAATCTCTAAGATGATCT
Source organism: Pinus albicaulis (assembly GCA_034641835.2). Taxonomy (NCBI): domain Eukaryota; kingdom Viridiplantae; phylum Streptophyta; class Pinopsida; order Pinales; family Pinaceae; genus Pinus; species Pinus albicaulis. The sequence continues at coordinate 681,520,378 of CM076584.1, read as the reverse complement.
GCAGAAGAAGAACTGATGAAGATCTGGCGCAAATTCTGTTGAAGGTAATGAAGAAATATGGGTAAGCTTATAGATCTGGTCTATTTTTCAAATCTTTCATTTACAGATCTATACGCGGGTTGGTTGTGGAAAAAGCGCGTGTATACATAGATATGATCTGATAAAAGTGGGTATGGGAAGTTAGGTTTTACTAAAAAATGGACAGATGTATACGCGGGTTCGTCTGATTAAAAGTGCGTGTATACGCGGGTCTGTTTAAATAAAAGCACGTATGGTATTTGAAAAAATGGTTGCTCATGGTTGAATGTGTTTCTGCATATCTATTATGAAGTCTGGGTAATCTCTGATATTCTGGATACAGTGGTTTCGCTGTTCTATTTGAAGCATTGGGAAAAGTATGTTTGTTGAAAAATGAAGGGTTGAGTTGAAGCTGTTTGATCCAGTTTGAAAATTGATGAAACGTGGTCTGTAGTGGTGCTGAGGGTCAAAGCCTTCAGTAAGGGGGTAGTAGCTCCCTTCCAGTGGTAGCTGGTAAACGAGTGCACGGGGTAGTGGCTCCCTTCCAGGAGAGGCTGGTAAATGAGAGCAGGGGGTAGTGGCTCCCTTCCAAGAGAGGCTGGTAAACGAGAGCAGGGGGTAGTGGCTCCCTTCTAGGAGAGGCTGGAAAAATAGAGAAGGTTGTAGCCTTCTGCAGGTGGGTGCCTGCATGCTGGTATGAGTCTGCGCTAGTACATAGTTGTAAGATGTTTTCTTTATAAAAAATATTGAAGACTGAGATGAGGACAGTGGTGGTTTTCTCCCGAATTGGGTTTCCACCTAAAATCCTGGTGTTCATGTGTGATGCTTATGTGTTTTGATTTATTCTGTTCTTACTGTACATGTTTACTGCTTACTAACATCCAATAAGTGAATGATGTAATAATCTAAGATAATAATTATCTACATAATAAGAGATCTGAGAATACGCGAGTTTCCTTAAGGATATTCGCGTATATACGTGAGTTTTCGGTCTGTAAAGTAGCGTATGGGTTTTTGAGAAAAGAAAAGTAAAAATTTGATTGACAGATCTAGATACTAATTCACCCCCCCCTCTCAGTATCTTTCCCAACATGGATCATATGGATTGAAGTCTTTTGTACTGAATTCAAACTTCATTATTACCTTCCATTTGATATCTACAAATTTGAGATTATTAATCTTATATAATATTGTTTGCAAAGGAAGAGTGGGCCATGGTTCCTTCTTCGTCTTGTGCAATGCTGCTGACAACCCTGTGGTGATATGGTAAGATACTTCTTGCATGACAATTTTTTTGGTGGCATTTCTTGAAAAAATATATGCCGGGTTATGCCTGTTAAACACTCTTATCAATGTGCCATCTGGTAAGGTGAACAAATTTGCAATCTCTGATATCGCTTCCATTGCTCTTCATGAGATGCAAGGTGGGTCATCCTGAAAGATAATCCTATAAAGCGGGATAATGAAGTGATCAATTAGCTTCTCCATAACTCCTCTATGGATACAATCCGAAAATAACTTGTAGTAGATATGCATGAAAATTTCTCTCGATATCCAAATCCAATTCATGCCAAGAAACTAATTTTGTGCAAAGATCACATCTAGTACGTATGCAGACATATATAATCTATATTTCTCTCCCTTGGGAGGATCCGAGGATTTTTATACATGGGCTCGTAACTGATGAGCCAAAATATTTAACCAATTGAAACGCTTCCCCTCATTCACCACCTAGTTCAATAAATCATCCCACCCTTCAATAAAGGTATTTGTACTCGTTTGGTCATATATTATACAAGATAAGATTATCAAAAGTTGGTAGGCCTTCTTGAGTGACCTTGTCTTGTACATGTGGGTGGGTGTCTGTCTAAACTTTAATGGCTCTTTCACCCAACTCTTGATGATATCCTTTGTGTTTGCATAGTTGTGGGTGGCATAAAACAATGAGTCCATGATCTTCACTGGCATAGGAATATAATACATTCACTAGAAACATGCTGCCAGAAATGTAGCAAGCTTTTGTCCATTGGTGTTTCTCAATGCCATAGTCTTCTCATCAATGTGTGAGACAAACCAGTTGATCACATCCACACACCGGAAGGTTGGATACCTGCATGAAACCTTGTATAGTCTTGATTTATTGATGCTAAGATAAACCTTTCAGTACTCTAAATCTACCCCGAAGTCTGTTAAAAAATCATATTTAATATGTTTCCATCTTATTTTGGATCCCTTTTCTACAAATAGTTTGAGTGTTCACATATACAGGAAAGTTATCTGGAACTTGCTTGACTGCTTCCCCAATACTACTTTCAGTAGTTTCTTTTGAGGTAGCTCTCTTGCGTTCCATTGTATCAGTGACTGTTGGAGAGGTGCTCAAAAAAAATTTCACCTATGGGATAAAAAAGACACTCATGGCAATCAAACATCAGTTTAACAAAAATTACTTTCAAGGCATGTTCAAGCAAAAAACCAGGAATCTGAGTGGAATAATTGCGCAATTTTCACTGGGAAGAGGGTCTGACTACTTGGGGGAATTATGCATTGCACAGTACCAACATTCAAGGTCGAAGCTTGAGGACTGACATTGTTCAATGTGCAGTTCAGCTTAGGTAGTGAATCGGGAGAGGTTGCACATTGTGCAGTCTCAATGTCCAAGGATGCATACTGAGCCCTAGAAATATGCAATGTGTAGTTGTGTTATATTTTACTATGCACTAGTTAGTTCTATAGGCCAAGCTCTTAGCTTAAGCATCCATATTTCACAGTTTCCGGCTGGGAAAAGTGAAATCCGACAAAGGAAATGGCAGATTTGCTCCAAGTGAAGTGTGAAAAATGAGAAGATATGAGAGATAGTGATATCTTGAGTGGAAATATGAATAAGTGTAAATTAAACAAGCCAAATGAAGTGGATAAACTAACTAAATGGTAAGAATTCCAAATCAGTGAGGAGAGTCACCGCAACAACGACCATTGGTGCAAAAATTAAGAAATCAATGTGACACTTGTAAAATGAAAACGATAACTTGAAACAACACTTCTACAAGCTAAATCAAGTTAAAAATCCATCATGCATGCAAAGAAACAAGAAAAAAATACTCACATAATCCAAACAGAAAAAATTGATAGAAAAAACAACAAAAAACGATAAATGTGAAACTCACCTGGAAAAGTGACGATAATTGCATCGAAGGTTCCTTGATCTTCTAAGGAATTATATAGATGCAAGATCGAGTGTGCAAATGATCTCTAGGGGTGTTGATTATATAAATTTGAGAAACATAGGGTTTGTGACGCGCATGCCAAAAATCAAGGGAAAAGCAACACATGGCGATAGTTTCCAAAAATAGCAAGTGTACCTCCTTTGGGTTACTAAAAATAGATCCCTATATTTTAGGGATGCCTTTTTCTTTTTCAGATATTTCTACTTTTTCCGGGAAAATGTGTCATGCACATCATTGGGAAGGATTGCACAATTTTGTGAACTGGGAAACTTTCCATCTGATTGCACTGTGTAGTTTCTGAGCTTAGTGAGGGATTGCATATTTTTTTGGCTTAGTTCTAGGTTGTATGTCATGACCAGGCATTTTTTGAGTTGTAGGCAGACTGGAAAATATGACTTCACAATTCAAGTCATCAAGGTTGTCTACCCTCATACTTTGCACAGTTTCTAAAGGCAATCCCAGAACTGATGTGCAAGACTTAGACATGAGGTTAGCTTGTAACTTAGAAAAATTATCTAAGTGAAAATAAAGTGAACACAAGCATAGATAAAGGGTAAAATTCAATCAAAGCATGTATACCTGTTAGCAGTGCAAGATAAGCTCATGTGAAAAGAAGGTTAGGCTCCAAAATCTAAGAAAAGGAAAATTTTTGGAGGGTGGTTGTAGCCTCTACAACAAGAGACTATACTTATAACTGAGATAAATGGGGAAGCTGAGGTAATCCACACAGGGATTCAAGATCTCCTAAAAAACTAAGAGTTTGTGCTCAAAGGTAGACCTAAGCAAAGAAGCTAGAGTTCTTCTAGAGTGGTCCCAAGTGTTGTTGCTATGAAAAACACCCTGCAAAAAATTTCTTACACTTTAATTTTGGAGCCTACTTATGATCTCGTGATCTGTCACTTTAGTTTTCCTTGGTTACATGCTTATTCCTTGATTTATCCATAAGCACACTCCCTATCTAGCAAGTTTAGTAACCAATGGCTATCCTTGATAACAGTCATTGTGTAGTCTCTAGGAATAGTGTATGTGTAATGTTTAGTTACAATGTTTGTTCAGTCTTTGTGGATAGTGAATATGCAATCGATATAGATATTAAATTTTTATTCTATGCTGACAGTTAGTGTGCAATATCAATTGACAGACCCCCTCTCACTCTTGGTTCCATTATATCTTCATTTCAGTGAGTGTTCTCAACTGTTTCCTTTGCATACCTTTACTTTTGCAAGTTTCGCTTTCACTTTTGTGACCATCGTTTTTTCTTCCTTTCACTTTAACAAGTTTTTATTTTTATTTTTCTTCACTTTAGCATGTTTATCTTCCACTTTTTCAATATTTTGCAAGGGGGTTTTCACTTTTTCTGACTATTGCAATTGCCACTTTAATTGCTTGTACATTTGCATCTGTAGCATTTCAATGCACCACTAGAGGTCACTCTAGCACATTCTTTTGAATTATATGTTCATATATATCATAATAATCTGTGCGATATACTCTCCCATAGATCAGCGCACTTTATGGTTGCAGTTGACACTCTTGTCATAAATTGTATTCTAAGTGTCACAAAGTGACATTTCAATTGCCGCACTTAAATGTAAGTGTCTCTTTGCTGTCATTTCAAGGTATGCATATGGATTTTGAGTTTTTTTGTGTGTGTTGATGTTATATGGGTGTGAGATCATCATATTTGGGCTTGTTTTTCCCTCTTGTCTCACTGATCCTACACTTAGCCATTTTTAGAGATTTCACGGTCTTTACAACTTGCTCAATCTTTGACCAATCTTTCTGCCTCCTTGAACTGTGCATTGCATAGTATTATCTCACAGGGAAGCACCCTTTCCTCCTAGAACTCTGCATTGTGGATTCACTTCTTCCAAGGACTACATATTGTGCAATCATAGTACAGATTCTCTACCTCTTCTCCCTCAAAGCTGCACAATTCTCTCTCCTAGTGAGTCTTCCACTATGCACTGCATAGTCTCAGTCAACAGTCAGGCATCACAGTCTCCTTGTACTATGCAAATTAAAATTTACCTATATCAGTCTTCCATAAACTATGCATTATGGAATCATTGTGAGAAATATTTTCTCACTGTCTCTTGCCTTCTAGAACTATGCACTTTGTAATCATAGTGAGCAAGCCTTCTCCCATGCCTCAATGATTCCCTCAACTGCACAGTTCTACTTCACTATCCATAAATTACTCCACCCTTTCCAATCATAGTGAATATACCCTCACCACTACCTCTTTCTCTTTTGAAATGCATAATTCCTGAGCCTCCTTCTCAATCCTGCACTTTGTCCCAACTCAATCATCATGCAACATGAAACAAAATAAACTAGGATATGTTGGGCTTGATGTCATCTTGTCATGAGTGAATCCTATTTTCAGGTACTAGTATATTTACATTATAGGACAATTCCCAAGGAGGATTCCTGGAAGATCATGAAGGAAGACACTTGTGAAGATGGAACCATGAAGGGACTATCAAGCAAGAAGATGAAGGGACACTAGATCACGATGGAATATTGAGAGTAAAAATCACAAGGAAGTATCCATATCATCTAAGGTTTAGGATAATGAACGTGAAATAGATTCAATACTTATCATGAAGATACAAGTGAGGTAATCAAGAATAGGCTACAAGAAAGCACTTGCAAAGAAGAAGCTCCGAAAGAACCATCATGAAGACATGAAGAAATATTGGGCCATGATATAATGGTGGCACCTTAGGTTTACATGGGAGGTTCCAGCACTCAGCTAAGACCCTTTGGGGGGTAAATATGAAGAAAAAACAAATATCCATCATGAATTTTGTCAAGGAAGAAACAAAGAGAGCAACTTGACATTGTCGCGTCGTCGCAAATTTCCATATCATCAATGGAAAGTCATGGATTGTCCAAGTGTCATCACAAAATCATATGTGTCAATGTATTTTGCCACATCATTTGTGGAATTTAATCATTGTATTATCAAAAATGAGAAAATATAAAATATGTGGAACACCAAGGGTCCCACATGGAATGTGAAAAGTCACAAGAAAGTTCTAGATTCATTAGAATCTCAAAGGTCATGTAATAATTTGAAAATCCATTGTAGTAGCTCAAGAGTCATGCGGGAGGTAAAGAGTCACATGGGAGGTAGAGAGTCACCTCATTATTATAAATAAACCCTCATAACTGAAGAAAAGTACTTTGGACTTCAGACTTGTTGAAAATGGCATCAAGACGGATTTTAATTTATTTTTCCCTTGAATTAAATTAGAATAAAATTGTAATTCAACATCACATGATAGATTGTATGAGTTAAATAATTCAGGATTACTTATTTGGTTCAATTGATTTTAGTTGAGGGTAAAACTAGAGGCATGCAGAGAATATCCCACATTATAGGAGCTCTGGTTGAGTTTATTTTGAGTTGTAATTAATTAACTCAATTTATCTGGGTTAAAATCAGTTTAACTAGTTCTAACTAATGGAGGAACTAGTGAGAGGTCAAAGAGTGGAACTTGGACTTGAACCAAATCTATTGATCAATCATATAATTTATAACTCTCTCATAAATAACTCATGCATGTTAGTTTTGAGAAAGACCTAGTTGAGATTAGAGTTCAAGGGCACTGTACTATCCGTTTTATAAGAATCCAAATTGTACAGGTGGTGCATGCAGTCAGAGGAAGGTCCCTAATGGATTATGCAGTATGGATTCAGAGTTTCTATAATTAATAGGGCCTTATTACTCAAGGAAACAACGCAAGGAAATAGGGATCCTGGAGGGCAGAAAATTGGTTAAGTATTGAACCAAGCTTGTCAAGGAATCAATGAGACAAATAGAGATAGTGCGAGGGTTTCTTAGCTTGGAGAAAATAATTCTTATTATTCTCATATTTTCTAAATTATCAAATATACTAATAGTAGGGTTTTTAGATGAGGCTTTCCCCAGGAAATACTTGTGTGTTGTGCTATTGAAATTCTTTCTCTTTCATGTTTTGTGATTTCAAGATCTAAATTGGTTTTCGCAATCGGTAGAGTAGATTCAAGTAAATTGTAATAGAATATTACAATTATCAGTTGAATCTACATGGATTTTCTACATGATATCAGATAAATAATCACTCTAGAAGAGAATAATACGATTTTTTTATGTGCAGGTGAATCGAATTTGCAGATCTACTCTTCAGGACTAGCAATAGGTTGAGTATGTATTTCTTTGAGTTGAGACTCGAATATGCCGTTGAGGGTAATTCAAATTACATAGCTTGGAGGGACAGGATGGAAGTAGTTTTGGAAGACAAAGAGCTGAAGGAGTTCATAGACAGTGATATTCCTAAGCCTGTAGTAGCATATGCTCAAGATCTAGCAACATGGAATAAAAATGTAGCAAAGGCAAGAAGGATTCTATTGGAAAATGTTCAAGATCATATTGTCTTGAACCTCCATGAAAAGGAAACTTCATATGATATGTGGAAGGCCTTAGCATATTTTTTTTAGATTAAAGTGACCACAGGAAGATGGCACTAAAGTACAAGATCATAAGAATCAAGATGGATGAGGGTGACACAATACCAAAGTACTTTACCGAGTTTAACCAATGTCGAGATGATCTTGGAAGTGTTGGTGTTACTATTGCTGAGGATGAGTCTAGTGATCCTAGCACGTCTAGCCCTTCTCAAGAACTGGCATAACTACCAGGATTTGGTAAATGGGAGGGAGAATCTACCAGAGTGGGCATGCTTGTTGTCCAAATTGGTGCAGGAAGATATTAGGAGGAAAACCAGAGATTGGACCTCTTCAAAAGAAGAGTACTTTGAATTAGTCAAAAAAGGAAATAAATCTAAGGGAAAGAAGTCCCAAGGTGAAGAGTGTAAGAAGAAATACTTTTCCAACATGAATTTTTTTCACTGTCACGAGTTCGATCACAATGCCATGAAATTTCCATAGAAGAAGGAAAGTAAGAAGGAGCCTGCAATAGTTGAAGCAGGTGAAGTCTAGATTCACAATTAAAACTTTCTTTCACTCTCATTTCATGCATGGAAAGCACTGTAATGGGATGCATGGGGTATCTTGACAATGGTGCCTCATAATTTCCATATGATGGGGAATAAAGATATCTTTAGTGACTTAGAGGAGAAATACCTCAATCAGAACATAGATTTTGGAGATGATGGGAGGTATAGCGTGATCGTCATCCATATTGTTACCTTCATAGGGAGTATAGCTCCCCTATCCTACTCAAATATGTGTTTTATTTTCTATGACTAAAGAAGAATCTTGTTTCTATTGCGGTATTTGAAGATCGTGGCTATGATGTGATATTTAGAGAAGGGAATGTTTTCCTTAGACACATCGTTGCAGGATGAGTGAAGCATATCTTTATGAGAGTCAAGAAATTATATGCTCTTGAGGTCTAAGATGCATGAAAAGCTTTGAGGAACAAGGAAAATGTTAGAGACCTGGTGGTTGAGAGGGAGCCTGAATTACTTCTCAACATGCAACCTCAGAAGAAGCCTCAACAAGTTGTGGAGTAGCCACAATTTGAGAAGCAAAGAGGAGATAGGGTGGAACCATCCACTCAACCAAAGGCTTCCAACAGGGGGGGTTTCGAGCTAAGTGGCCAGAGGGAGCAGATGCAGCCATACCTCTAGGTGAGAGGTGGGGAGATGTGAAGTCATAGTCCCAAGATTGTAGAAATTTGGCCAGGGTCCATTGAGGTGTTTTTGCCTCATGAATAATTAAACTTGCTACAGGGGCCCACAGTAATCAGTAGCAGGAGGATCAGTGTTAGATAGATACTAAGGAGTGCATAACAGTGTTGACAACAAAGCAGGAGGTTCATTAACAGAGTCAGTAGCAACACAATTTTTCGCAGCAGACAGTTGGAGACATAGCTGATTCAGTTTATTTTTGGATGTTTTTAAATTGAATATGTTGAGGTTGCAAGAGAAACAGAGAGAACTGTTGCATGCAGAACATTCCAAAATAACCATATGGGGATAGAGTTGAACTCCTTTCTTATTAAGAGGGAGTGTTGAAAATGGCAACAAGAAATCTTGAAAATGGCATCAAGAAGGATTTTAATTTAATTTTCCCTTGAATTAAATTAGAATAAAATTATAATTCCACATCACATGACAACTTGCACGAGTTAACTAAGCTAGGATGACTTAGTTGGTTCAGTTAATTCAATTTGAGGGTCAAACTAGAGGCATGTCGAGCATCTCCTACATTATAGGATCACTGGTTGAGTTTATTTTGAGTTGTAATTAATCAACTCAATTTATTTGAGTTAAAATCAGTTTAACTAGTTCTAACTGATGGAAGAAATAGTTAGAGGTCAAAGAGTGGAACTTGGAATTTAACCACATCTAGTGATCAATTAGATAACTGATAATTCACTCATGAATAACTCATGCATGTAAGTTCTGAGAAATACCCAGATGAGATTGGAGTTCAAGGAAAATATACTATTAGTTATATAATCATCCAAATTGTACTGGTGGTGCATGCAGTTAGAGGAAGGCCCCTAATATATTGCACAGTATGTACCAGGAATTTTCCTAATTAATAGGGCCTAATTACCCAAGGAAAAAGTGCAAGGAAATATGGATCCTAGAGGAAAGAAAATTGGTTAAGATTCAACCAATGTTGTCTGGGAATTAGTGAGACAGACAAAGATAGTGCTAATGTTTCTCATCTCGGAGAAAAGAATTGTAATCTTCTCATATTTTCTGACTTATGCAATATACAAATAGTGGTGTTTTTAGCCGAGGCTTTCCCGAGAAATACTTGTGTGTTGAGTGATTGAAATTCTTTGTCTTTCATGTTTTTTGATTTCAAGATCTAAATTGGTTTCCACAATTGGTAGAGTAGATTCAAGTGTATTTTCTTAGCATATTACAATTATCAGTTGAATCTATGTGTATTTTCTACAATAATTTTCACCTTGGCTTTTTTTATCTTGGCATAGGAGAGAAGATATTTCTTTGGAGGAGTAAGTGGCCACTTCATTTTCCACTATTGAGGCTAGTGTTGCAGTGTTGTAATTGTATATCTTGGGACTTTCACTTAATATATGAATATCTCATAGTCGACACACTTTCATGGATATGTTGGGAAGGGTTGTGAGACTATTCTTTCATTTTCTGTGGTGTATGTTTATTTTAACACTTACTAATGAAAATTAACTATTTTGTTGGCTTTAATATGCATCTTCTTGAATTTGCGTTGTTACTTGATTTCCATCATCGTTGTTATCCTGTGAACTAATTTGTAGGTTAATCAATGATTCTTTCATGATCTTGTGTGTCTCTTTTAGGATAGCACTATTTATTTTCTTCTAGAGGATCACTATCTATTTTCCATTGAATGGAAGCACCATGTATACATTATAATTGAATGCCTCACAATTCCAGCTTACTTGCTTATTTCAAATATTGTTTGTATAATATCTTATGTTGCTAATTGCAGGCAAGGTAAATTCCTAAGGATAATGGAAACTAGTTGTATTTCCTATTTGGGCTCCTACTCCAAATGGTGTGAGGTATAATCTGGATTTCATACCGGGGATACCCCCTTGGTTGATACATTTCCAGCACTGTCAACAGTACCATAGTCCATAATCTGTTGTACATTTTAAATATCTGAATATTATTTTGTTTGTGAGAATATGGATTTTCTTTGGTTTTGATTGATATCTTGCTATAAGACCCACAAATAAAATTATTTTGCATCTAGATGCACTTAGATATAGTAGGCTTCCTATCATAGATTTGTATAATTTATGATAAGATTTAGGTGACTTTTAATATTTAGATAGATTCCATCCAATTTCCATGGGAGTTGTGACGAGTTTACGATCCTCCATTTTGATTTTTTTCAACATATTTTTTATATATTTCTCTTGAGAGCTGAATATTCCTTCTAATTTTTGTAGGATTTGCAAACCTAGGTTATTTGAAGAAATCTCACCAATCATTTATGTTTCAAATTCAAATTTCATTTCATGAGAAAACCACTGTAACATTGAGTATTTGTTGCTTCCAAAAATTATATCATATGCGCAGAAAACCACTATTGTAAATTCATATTGATTTGACTAAACGTATATATTACTTTTGACTGCACCTCTCTTGAAACCCTTATTTTTATGGTACTTGTATAACTATAGTACAATGCCCATGGAGCTTTTTTGAGTCCATATATTTCCTTCTTTAACATTCATGCATAATTAGGATTATCTAACAATAAAAATCCCTTAAGTTGTTCTATATAAAATTCCTCCTCAAGCTCTTTATTTAAAAAGACATACTTCACGGCCATTTGGTATACCTTGAAATATTTATAACATGCAAAATGAAGAAAATTTATGATTTCCTCTAACCTCGCCACTAGACAAAAAAATTCTTCATAGTCAAATACTTTGACCTATGGGTAACCCTTGCATGTGATTTTTGTTTTATTTCTAACAATATTCCCTTGTTCATTGAGCTCGTTTTTGAATACCCATTTTTTACCTATGATATTCTTAGCTATTGGTCTTGGTGTCAGTTCCCAAGTATTATTCTTCTCATTCTGATCTATCTCCTCATTTATATCATCTATCTAATTTTTGTATTTGCTTGGATCTAAAAAATTATTTGGCTCATTCTTTGATAGCATGGAATTTTGGGCCCAATCTATTGTCTCTGCAAGTTTTCTCCTCATTTGAAGTCTTGCACTTTTATCACCAATAATTTGAATATCGAGATGGTTCTTTTATATATACCTTAAGGGATATTTTTCTCTTATTAATATTCATCATCTTCTCCTTCCTCTTCACTGACATGATGACTTAGAGAATTGATAAAACTTGTGCTCTAGTTCTCGCTAGGAAACTCTTCATCAACTTTCACGTATATACAATCAACAATATTATGAAGCCTTTTATTGCAGTAGGTGTATCCTTTATTTTTTATTGAATATCCCAAAAATATTCCTTCATATAAACGAGCATAAAACTTTCCAAACATTTCATTGTTGTTTTTGATGTAGCACTTACTTCCAAACACTTTTAAATGTTTGATAGATGTTGTTTACCATGCCATAATTCATATGGTGTCTTGTCACAATTGGTTCTGCGATAAGCCTTATGCTGGGAAAAATACTAAAAAGGGGGATGGGGGTGAATCAATGTTTTAATTTACTCTAACTTTAAATTATGTATGCTACTATTCTTAAAGCAACCTGCGTATGTACGCGACTTCAAAGAAGGAAAACAACATATATCCAATTTAATAATTTTTCATGTTTTCCATTAGATAATTATCTTTAACCATTGCATCAATAAACAAATATATTTCTAGTATTCAATAACTTACATAAAAAGATCACAATATATAAGCAACACATAAATAACACCGGGATTTTAGGTGGAAACCCAATGTGGGAGAAAAACACCATTGTCATTGTCTTTGTCTTATTTCTTATTAAATATAGAAATTCTTCATTACTTTTTGTATTGATTCAGACTCTTACCAGTATATAGGCACCAACATGCAGGAGGCTACAACCTCCACTCATTCTCCAACACCCACTGGAAGGGAGCCACAACCCCCTAAACTTGTTTACTGGCTCCTACCAGAAGGGAGCTCCTACCCCCTTTCTCAAGGCTACAACCCTCAGATCCTTGTGGACCACTTTTCAGAATGTTTCAAACAGGATACATCTGTCAAAAAATCATCAAAAAAATATAGTTCAATATATTTTCAAATTGGACCCATATCAACAATAAACTCAAACTGACATGAAAAACTAAAATACCGAATCTGAGTCACTGAAGCATTGTAACTCAATTGAATTTTTGAAGTATCATACCATTCAATGAAAAACCCAACCAGAAAAAATAAATATTAGAATATGTACGCAACTACATTGAATAAATATCGTGTATGTATGTTCTTAATTTGTATAATTCATGCGTAGAGATCTTAAAATACTGAAAATGGAATCATGAATAACTATAATACTGAACCAGTCACTTTACCATACATATATCAATCACAAATTACTGAACCAATCACAAATCCCCACACTGTAGCATAATTTCCAATCAATCAACCCAATCATCACTGTCAGATAAGAAAAAAAGGAGTGGAACTCATCAAGTGTCATCATCAAGGCGCACTGCAAACCCTAACTTATATACATGACTTCCATAAAACAAATTAGCATATGTATGTGACTACCATGCCTAAAACCTGTGTTTATATTTCAGTATACTAAGCAAATTATCACAGGTTTTGTACGCTACTTTACTGAACCAGATCCACATATGTACGTGACAAGCCAGGAGCAAATCAACATGCATATCTTGAGTTAATGAATCAAACCTTCGCTAAATTCACAACATCTATTAAACCCAAATATCAACATGATTTACTATATTTATATAAAATCATCATCATAGATACAAATCTAACATTACAAGCATAAATAGATCAATAAATTATTTTCATTAGTCTTCACAATATTTTCATATCTGTCATATCTGAACCATTTCCTTTCTTCCTGGTGCACACCTGTTCCACATCAAATCACACAGAGATACATCATTTACTTGCACACTTAACACTTTGATCTCCTTCTCCTTATATAGTTTTAGCCTTAACCAATACCTTAGGTAAATCCATTTCTAATGTCGTTAGTATTCTTGATGGGGTCAAATAACCATTTTCACTCTAATTACTATGAGCCAATACCATGGTAAAAATCCCTGGTGTTGAGGTTAACATGGTTTGGATTTTGTACATGACTTTTACTTACAAGAACTGTGTATGTACTCGACCCTTATTCATAGGATCCACATTTACTTTCCTAAACTTCACCTTAATAATCTATCTATCTCTGAAATGAAAATTCTCTATTCATACCCTCTTAACATCTGTACCAATATAAATTAATTATATAGTCATCAATGTTAACATCAATTTCATTTTTATTAATTAGGTTTCCATCAAGGACAACACATTATCAATAATGCCAAAAATATCCCTCTTTGGACTTGATGGAAACCACTTTGGTGTTTGGCCACCTATAAATACTTGCAAACACTAAGACTTCTCTCCAAACACCAATCTTCTCTCCCCCTTTAACATCAAGGGAAAAGGGTTGGACCTGGCTTAATGAGGGGTGTTCCTTATAGAGATGATTGTTTTATGGCTAATCTGTTGAACGAAATATGCATACCGACCATGCTCCCCCTAAGCATATGTTGAACCTTTTTAAAGTATTCAATAAAGTACAAGGTTTGATGACTCAACCAAATATGAACTTTTATATGACCAATTACTCTTACATAAATTACCCAACTTATGGAGTTTACATATTGGACCAAAAATTTTACATCAATGTCCCCACATAATGGTATTACATACATAACATGACATGATCCTAATAGCCCATACATGTTTGAATGTTAAAAATATTGACATCATGGGTCTTTTCATGACCTTTACATCAAGATACATATATGACACTTATAAAAAATAATAGGGACCTCAACAATGAGGTATTAGGACCATGATAGTCATCATCAACCACCATCCACCATATAGGAATCTGCAACATAAACATCTAATAGAAACATCAAGAATTAATGAATTATATGAAAATGCAACATAAATTTAATCATAAACATCATTATACTCAGGAGACCATAATTCCAACAATGGACCATTAGAGGCATAGCAGATGCTCCCCTTGAACCTGAGCCAATTTTTCACAATAAATTCTGATCATGAAATTTTAAAACAACAACCTTTGCTATAATATCATGAACCAATCATCATTCCTAAGTAGCATAAGAGCATCACCAATAGACTGTAGAAAAATCATGTCAGAACTAGAATACTGATAATAAAATGATTAAATCATATAGGAATATCCCCTTGAATCTATGGTACTCCTTTTCCATTACTGGGAGGTATACATGAATTTCTAACTCAAAAACCAAGCATATACCTGATTTTATTTCATACCATCCATGCAGAGAAAGTAAACTATATGGATGTATAGCCACATATCCCATTGAACATGAAATGTCTGTTAGAATAATTATCAAAGTGAAGAGGTAGGAATCATTCCTAGTTTTTATTTGATATATTCAAAGGAATCACATGGAAGAGGCTTTGTAAATATGTGTGCAACTTGTTCCTTTGAAGGGACATATTCCAGTTTGAACTTTTGTTCAAGCACCTACTCTCTCATAAAATGGTATTTGATTGGAATATGCTTGGTTTTTCAGTGCATGATAGGATTTTTAGAGATACTTATGGCACTAGTATTGTCACAGAGAACAGGTACAAGTTGAGGGCATGTGACTTGAATGTCTTTCAATATTTGGATAATCAATATAATTTGAGTATAACAAGATGCAGTGGAAAAATATTCTACCTCAGTAGTATATAAAGCGATGGAACTTTGTTTCTTACTGAACCAAGAAACTAAGCGAGGTCCCAAATAAAATGCTTATCCACTAATACTTTTTGTGGTCATTAATATTACCTGCCCAATCTGCATTTATGTAATCATGAAGTGAAAATTCTTCATTTTTGGGATACCATAGACCAAAATCTTGAGTGCCTTGTAGATACTTGAATATTCTCTTAGCTTCTTGGAGATTACTTTCCTTAGGATTTGATTGAAATCTTCCAACTATGCCAATTGTATTCATCATGTCTAGTCTAGTACTTGTAAGATAGATCAAGTTTCCAATCATATATTTGTATTCTTGTTGATTAAATGAAGGGGAGTCATCACTTTGACTAACATTGCATCATGTTATCATTGGCGTGCATAAATGTTTGCAATATTCCATTCCATATTTCTTCATAATTTGTTTGAGATACTTGGTTTGAGAACGAAAGATTCCATCTTTGTTTTGTTAAACTTAAAGAACAACAAACTATGCCAGTTCACCAAGAAGAGATATTTCAAATTATTGTTGCATAGTTAAATCAAATCCTTGATTCATAGATTCAATTGCTTCCAAATATGATATCATCGACATAAACAACCACTATCAAAAGTTTGTCTTTATCAATTTCGATATATAAATTTCTATCTGCAGACCCCTTTTTGAAACCTTGTTGTTGAAGATACTTTTCAAAATGATAATACCATGCACGAGGAGATTGTTTTAACCCACATAATGCCTTATCAAGTTTTCAAAAAAGATTTTTATCATTTCCAAGAATTAATCCTTCAGGTTTTTCAATATAAACTTCTTCTTCTAAATCCCCATTTAAAAATTTCGATTTGACATCCATTTTATATAATTTGAAGTTATGAAAGTAGGAAAATGAAAAAAAAGTTCTTATGGCTTCAAGTCTTGCTACAAGTTAAAATGTCTCTTCAAAGTCTATCCCTTCTTGTTTAGCATATAATTTTCATACAAGTATTGTTTTGTTTCGAATTACTTCTCCATTTTCATTTAGTTTGTTCTTGAACACCCACTTTGTCCCAATTGCAACATTTTTATCATGAGGCCTTGGTACTAGTTCTCATGTATGAATATTTTCTATTTGATCAAGTTATTTGTGCATTTATTTAACCCAAAATTCATATTTTCTTTCTTGATTCACATTTTGAGGTTGAATTGTGGATAGTAAGGCTATGTGACTAGAATTCCCAACAAACGTTCTTCTAGTTTGTATTCCTGCTTACTTTTTATCCAAAATTTGAGATTCAGGATGATTTTTATGAACATACCTTGATGATGTCTTTTCTGACATATCTATATTTCCATTTCCTTCTTTTGATGCTTCTCTTTCTTCTCCTACAACTTCTTGAATTGTAGTAGGGAGAGATTTTTAATTTTCTTGTGCTTCCCTTTTGTTACATGTGGACACTTAATTAATCACAACATCTATACATTCAACAATCTTTTGAAGCCTTTTATTTTAAAATTTATATCCTTTACTTCTAGGGGAGTATCCAAGGGGGATTCCTTCATCGTCTCTAGATTCATATTTTCCAATTTTATCATCATTTTTCTTTAGGAAACATTTTCTTCCAAAAAATTTAAAGTGTTTAACAGTTGCAGGCTTACCAAACTAGATTTCATGCATATTTTTATCACTGTTTACTCAAACATGATATTTTTTAAGTATATCCATGGTTCTATGTACTGCTTCTCCCCATAAGATCTGAGATGTTATTGACTCATCAAGAATGGCATGTGGCATTCGTTGAATTGTCATGTTTATTATTTATGCCACTCCATTTTTTTGAGGAGTTTTAGCTATGGAAAATTTTCTTTTGATGCCATGTTGTTCAAAAAAATAGAAAAACTCATCTAATATAAACTCGCCTCCTCTATAATATCTAAGACATTTGATTTTTAGATCTAAATCATTTTATACCAAATCATTGAACACTTTAAACTTATCAAATGCCTCATATTTATATTTTAGTAAGTCAATCAAACACATTCTTGTAAAGTCATCAATGAATAATATAAAGTATTCTTCGCCATGAGGACACGTATTTCTTACGACAGTCGTAGCAGACAAACTGACCATTGGAATCGAGATCCGTCAATTGCAGGTAAGAGGCCTAACCCTACTCTTTCATTTTAGTGGATTGAAAGTTCAGTTTAGGTCCCCAAAGCTCAGTAACAGATCCTTGCTCCTCTTCACAGCCAGTTTGCACTTTTTGGGGCAAAAATTGTGACCTAGGTAGCAGGTTTTGGGTAGAAAACTATGACCTGTCCCAGGATTGGGCCTGAAAAGTGCGACTTGATAGAGAGGGGTTTTTCTGTGCTGTTTTTTGGCTGAGAAATGGGTTTTTATGTTTGGATACAGTCTTTCCTATCTTTACATTGACAAATATAATGGTTTTTTGCAAATATGGAAGCATTACAGATCAACTGGAGAGAGAGAGACCTGGGCACATTACGGTCAAGATCTGGGAGGATCAGGGTGTCCGTAGTGCATTGGCCAGGTTTGGGGTTCTGAATTTTGTGGACAACCCATTGATGAGAGCTGGAGAGCCCTTATTGGCCCATATTTTCAACTATTAGGACCCAGAACATGTGGTCTTTATAGTGCGGGGGCACCGGTTCGAGTTGACGGTCCAGGATATATATTTCCTGACTGGTCTCCCACCACTTGGGATGGTTGGAAATATTCAGCCAGTGTTACCATGAAGGAGGAACATCATGGAGTTTTTAGAGTGCCATTTTCGACCAGGTATCCATGTCAAAGGGACACGGATACCCATCGAGGATCTAGAGAGGTTAGAGACCCGTGCTGTGGCTGCAGTGGTGCTGCGGATCCTGGGAAACTAGGAACTCCACCACGTCACTGGAGGGAAGATGATGATTTTGGAGAGTGTGTTGAGTGGGACCTACAATGGGTGGGCCCAAATGATGTTGTCATCGTTGAACGATAGTTGTCGCTATGCAAGCGGCAAGTGAACCATGACTATGCATATGGTACAATGTTGTGCTCTCTCTTCTTTGAGAAGATCCTGACACTTCAACCTCGTATACAGCTCCATGATGGGGGCCTGAGAGAGCCTAGGATGCGTTGGTGGGGGCGACTACTATGCAGAGGAGGAGGTGGGGTAGTCAGACGGGTGTTCTGACCCGAGTTCTTAGCTCATTAGGATTAGATGCCATTGTACATAGACGACTATCCCTATAGTGGGATGGGTTATCGTGGGGACTTGTATTTGCCGCTGTCTCCTGGTCAGGTATGGGGGCCCAATGGTAAGTAAAAAATTGCTAATATTTTATGTGCATTCTAAAGTTTTAGAATATTGTATATGGTACGTATTCATCCACTTTAAGTATGCAGATACAACACTGGTAAAACTGGCTGGGTATATGGGACGGCTTGCAGTATCAGGAACTATCAGACCTAGTGGTTCGAGAGTGTCGCAAAATGAGGATACAGTAGCCCTCCTGGATGACATCCATCGTAGATGTGAGAGGCTTCTGACCAGTGTTTCAGAGTGCGGCTGGCAAGACTTAGATGACCAGTACATAGAGCCATGTATTGGTCTACCCTCGGAATGGCGAGGGGTCATGCGATGCATGGCGATGGCCAGACAAGGAATGCGTGATCTACGAGCTACAAGAGCAGAGCCATTGGCTCGGGATCCTCCAGATAGTTATTAGTGTGTAGGGGAAGGTGGTGCCCCCAGTTTTGAGTTTTTGTAACATGTTATGGGCATGTCATATGTATCAGAGTTGATGGACTCTAAAACATTTTATATGACACATATTATGGATATGCATCATTTTGATGGTTTTATGTTATTGTCTTATGTTAAATGCATGTTCTAAATGCCAATATAGAATATTGTTTACAGTGCTATCTACATAGTGATTTTGTGCTCTAGGTACATGACTGAATGTAATGATTTCAAATTAATGCATCAAAAGCTTCACTCGTAAATATCTTCTAAAAAGGATATGATTATGCACGTGATAGACACCATTCAATTGCATGACAAGAAGCATGGAATCTAAACAAACATGAAGGTGGAGGATGCGATGTGAAAGGGCATCGGCTAATAAACCTCGCATTGCATCATATTTGGCCTAATTATTGGTGGCAGTACCAATTCATACACCATTCAGGAGAACAAGAAAATGCAAGGGGTTAAATATGGCCCAACCTACTGAGGCTAGATTCCAGGAGTAGCAACTTGCACCATCGACATAACTGATATAAGGTGTGGACGGGAGGTCCCTCTGAAAGGTGCCACAAGAAAATAAATGGGAGGATGATGAACAATGTTGGAAACCTCAGCACAAAGTAGAAATCGAACACACCCCGCGAGAGGGAGTGATCTGGGTAGGATGTCTACTCACACGCTGATGGTTAGGTGGAGTGTGAGAACTACCAGAGGTGTAGCTTGTGCTTAGGCTGCGAAATTCATCATAGACATGGATGGTGTCATCCTGCTTACAGGTGGGAAAGATGAAGTCAGGGGTGGACAAAGCTTCCATGATGTCATCATCACAATAGAAGATGGAGTGACTGTAGGAAGTGAGACCACATGATGTGGTGAAGCTACCTCACTCATCATCATGAGAAGAAAGGTTCACATGCGCATCGTCATGGGGGATGATGGAAGAACAATCATATAAGGGATCTACCGATGTTTTTACCAGGGTGATCGCTGAAGGGAGGTTAAGAGAAAAAATAGGGAAAGATGCAGAGGAAACTTCCACCGAGGGTCTCATGGATGATGATAGATAGAGGATGGTGGCCACAGGCTCCGTCATCTCGACATCAGGAGGGGGAATGTTAATGGGAGTGGGTAAATACTAAAACTATCCTGCAACATACTACGCAAGTACAGGAGAGGCGGATTGGTTATGTTCAACCTCATACTCCTAACCTACCTCCAAAGAGGCACGGTAATGTGTACAACGGGGAAAATGGTGGGAATAATGGCCATGAAGATCACACAAAGCACAGGTTTGATTGGTGTGAATAGTCTTAGGGTTCTTGGCTACATTCAAGGAAGAAACAGAGGCTTCAGGGACCGTAGACTCAGGGAACACAACATTAACCATGGGCTTGATACGGGACAGTTCAAGACAGATATTGTTGGCATGGCCGACGACATCACACAAAGCACAAGGCTTTGGAGGTGGAGGAGGAGTAGGGTCAGTCAGGGTAGCCTTGTCTTTTGATGCCCACTTGCGAGCTTTTCCCTTCTTACCAGAAGCTATCGCAATAGGAGAAGGTTCCTGTTGAGGTGGTTGAGGCACTGTAGCAGCGGGAGAAGTCACGGGGACCTGTTGAACCAGGGTCAAAGCAAGGTAAGTTTTGGGTTGACCAGGGGGTAGTGGCTAGGGCATCAAGGTACCAGATGGGAATTCCCAGGGTCAAGTTAGGAAGAGAGAGGGTAGACATGACAGGTACCGAATACACTCTAGGATGGGGAGCTAGGAATGGTATATGACCGGAGGGGTAATGGCCAGGCGGGATGGCTCCAAGATGGTTAAGGCCTGGAGGAACCATTCCAGGAGGGTAGAAAAGCTCCTGGACACCAATTACGAGTGAAGGGCCAAGAGGAGGGGGTCCAGAAGGTTGAATCGAAGGGATAGGAGTAGGCTATGGAGGGCGAGGCTGCTGAATAGCCGAACCAGGCCGTTTGAGGGAGGCCTGCGACGATTTCATCATGCAAAAATTTGATGAGCTGGGATCAGAGACTGGAGGAGGAAGACCAAGGAATGTACCAAGAAAAGAGGAGTCTTTGTATACTCTGGGTGAGACACTCTTCAAAGGATCGATGGTTTTCTTATTTGCCACTGAAGAGATGATGGACTCAGGGGAGGTCTGAGACTTCGGCTCATAATATGTCAACTGGTCAATGGTGACTATCTTTCTGTTATGAGGAAATGAAATTTTGTGGTGGACCGTAGATGGGACAGCATACATCACATAGGTGTAGCTATGACCCAATAGAATGTTGTAATCGAAGGGGGAATCTATGACTTCTACATCAACGCAAACAGTCTTGCCCGCAAGAGTAATAGGAAAATTGTGGAATAAGGCAATGTGCTGGGAGGTGTGGCCATCCCATGCTCGGAGAGTGATCATGGAAGAAGCCAACTCAAGTGATCCGAGTTTTTTCCAAACCGAAGCAGACATCACATAGGTGGATGCCCCCTCATCAATGATACACTGAGAAACGTTGGCGTCCCAGATCTTGACTGGGATTTGGAAAGCGAAGGAAGCAGGGAGAGGAGGATGTTTTGACTGTTCAACATCGAAGATGATCAATCAATCATCTGAAGGATCTACAACACCCATGTTAGATAGTAGAGCTTTTTGTTCTGAAGGGCACGACTGGAGGAGTTCCAGTGTTCATATGGCAGTAGGAGATTGTGCCAAATCATCTACTATGATTTACGAATGGGCAGCTTTGCCAGAAGCAGCGTTTCGGCATAATGGTCCCTTAGGGATCTTGGTATGAACCTCCACCTTAGGTTGAGGGGTCTACAAAGGACCATTAAGTGTTGAAAGAGGATCTGTAGAACCTGAAGAAGGGGGCTCGGGGACAGACGTAGTGGGAGGCTTGTTGTACTGACGAGACCAAGTCTGAAGGTTGAGGTCTACAATTATAGGTTGGTCAGAATTCATCATGAGAATTTGGTAGTTGGGAGTACCAGATGGAAGAGGTTGAGTGGCCACCTGACCTTCAAGTGGTTTGGTAGCCACAAATCCTTGCTAAGGGAAAGGATTAGTAAACATGGCTGGTTGACTAGGCACATCACTGGGAGGGGTAAAAGGGGAGGCTTGTTGTCCTCGCAATTTTGCTTGAGACTCCCACATCTGCTTCATTTGTGGTAAAAGAGGACAATCATGCATGTAATGACCATAAACACCATAACAAGAACAAGGTTTGTTCGTGTGAACGGGCCTGTCCTGCTTGGGCTGAGTGCCCTGTTGCTGGTTAGCAGTGTGAGGAGCATTATTTTGCGAATTAGGTCCAGGATTATCGGAGGCAAACTGGTTTTGAGTGCCTTTCCTCTTCTTTTTGGAAGGAGGAGGATTAGGTGCGCCCTGCTGTGCATACACCTGCCCCTGAGGGGGCGGTGGCTGCTGTTGCGGGGGTTGAGAAGGCAAGGGAGGTGCAGGTGCTAATGCTAGAGGAGCTGGAGCACCAGGCTGTGGATACGGATAATAAGGAGGTTGGGTAACATTGTGGTAAATAGGAGGTTGGGAAAAAAGAGGAGGCATGTCGTATCCTGGATACATGCTACCGAGAGGGGGAAAAGTGAAGGAGGTGTTGGCCCCTCCCTAAGGAAAACCATAGCCCATGAGATGAGAGAGAGATCCAATGATACCGTCAGTGGCATGAGATTCCCCCGGTGTGTTGGCACGACTGGGTCTGGGAAGATAAGGTAGAATGGTATAAACATAACTGGACTGAGCGTAGATCAGGTCATATTTTAATGCAATTTGGAGAGTGGCTTCTTTGGTTTGAGGGAAATGCGATGCCACATATTTGCTGATAGCAAGCAAGAGAGATCTAAGGAACCAGTCCATGTAGACACGGTCTTTAAAGGTAGGAGCTAGACATAGGTTCTTTCTTCTCTGCCATTCCTGGACATGATCGGATATGCATGTTGCAGACGATTGACGTAAATAATTCAAGAGTTCGGTACCAGTGTCATAACAAAGGGGAAGCTGGAAATAAGACAGAAAAGCCCGAGCGAGAGTCACAAAGGTGGTATGAGAGGATGAGGCCTGATCAACATACCACTTAGAATCTTCACCTATAATTTTACGTTAGAACAACTGAAGACGGACAGTGTCATTGGTAATGGAGTTAGACGAACACCACGTGGAAATATTGAACATGATTTGTAGAATCTTCTCCAGCAAGGCCTTCAAACTTGGGGATGTCCGAAGGGAGCTTGGTCGACATAGTAGGCCAACTAGCATCATGGTGTATAGGGTCCTTGATCAACTGGTTAAAATCGGGAAGACTGAGGCCTGCCATATAGGGGAGAAAAGGAGCAGCCAGAGTAGTTCTTGTTGCGGTCCCACTAGTATTATTCGCAGCATTAGGGTTGGGGTTGCCACTAGCGTTAGGTCCTGAACCATACATGGTGAAGGTGATAGGAGGAGAACTGAGAGCGGAACCAGAAGGGGAACCCAATGAACTAGAAGAGGAGTCATAGTTCAGACTCGGTGGAGGACTAACTCGAATCCTACGCAGAGGAGTAAGTGTTCCTACCAGAAATTGAGGATGGAGGCCAAGAAGTCTCCAAGATAAATGCCTTGGTGGCACAATTATGATGACACAAACATGACATAAAGGGAAGAGAGAACAACAAGGGTAGAGAGGTGCAAGATCAACTGATTACAATGTCGAAACAGGGGCAGAGAGGTGCAGGATCAATTTATTTCAATGTTTTAAATTATTTTCTTGGTAGTGTTAACCAAGCTCTTCTTCACTTAGGGTGTGTGTGTAAAGTGTGTAAATTTTAATTTTTAAACCCAGACGTTTGTAGGGAAAAAGAAAAATTGTGTTGTATAACTGTAAATAAACCTACATATAATAGTATATGAAACTGAAATAACAGAAAATAAACAGCTAATAATGCAATAATATAAACCCAAGGAGGCGGGCCTCTCAACACGTAGTTTATAGGTGGGAAAAAAAATAGTCAAAACACACCAAAATAGCCAACAGATCTAAGGTTGGGAGGGACAGGGATCTAAAGGTGAGATCTGCTGGAAAGAGGTGCAGTTAAACAACAAAAAATCAGAGGAAAAATTGTTGTAAATGAGGTGGCGAAAGGCTATCTCCTGGAGGGAAGTGGAGGGGACCCTAGAGGAAAACCCAAACAAAACAAAAGAAGGTTATTTGGATGGATAAATAGCCAATCTGAAGTGAATCTGAAGGTGAGGTATCCGATCTGAAAAAAAAGGGTGAATACTCTGAAATTTCAGAGCAACAACTAAAACTCTTCCACAAAATGTGGAGGGTACTGAAGCCCTAGGGGGCTAGGTTCCCACTTTGTTGAGAAAAACAGAACAAGTACAAGTCCAAAACAGGTGGAGATGGAGGTCATACAACCCTGAATAGAGGCCCAGAAAAACCCAAAAATATTTCAGAAAAACTCCCAAAAAAAGTCTAGGTCACAGTTTCTGACCTGGTTTCTGCAGAGGTCACATTTTTAACCCCGTTTCTGCGCCCTGGAGGTTTAGCTCGTAGGTTTTGGCCCAAAAAGTGCGACTTGCACTTCCAACACTCTACGGAGTAGGTTTCAGCAGAATGTGTCGTCTTAGCTGCGGCTGATGTCTGTCACCTGCGCAATAGGTCTGAAAACACACGGAAGTTAGAATTTTTAATGTTTTAGGGTTTTATAGGTTAAAAACAACATCAAGAAAAGTAAAACAAGAAGCTAAAGAGAAATCCTAGGTTTTGTAGCAGCTGGATATGCAGGGATCTAAAAAATGATAGTGGTTGTAATCGTAAACCCATGTGGAGTCGCCAGTTGTTAGTATGAAGCTTAATCGCAAGTGTACGAAAAAATACCACTTTAGCTGTGCATAACAAATAGCCCTAACAACAAAGATGGTTGCCAATATATTTAGATCTACAATTAGGTGACCAAGATAAATGCTGCAAAAATCTAGTTATATGCATTAAAAGACATTAAGCAGTATATAAAAACAAGATTTTCTCCATGCATCCAATAGACAAGACAAGAATATGTTGAATGAATTTTGTATTAAGGGCACCTGGGAGGAAAACATAGAAGGATGTTACCAGTTCTCCTCAATGGGATGGGTTATTATAAGTCCTAAGCACTTCAGATCTAAAATTCCTCTTTCTTGATGGTGTATAAAACCCAGACAAAAATGGAACTCAAAGGGAGCTCCCAAGCAAAAACATAGAAAAATATGACAATGATGGTGGATCAAAGTCAGACCAAAAGTATAGATCCAGAGTGATATTTAGGCAACAAAAGGTAGTGAGTGAATGGAAAAACCCTTCTATTTATAACAAAATGTTTAGTTAGTCTAGATATTGGTGCATAATTAAAATATTATTAACCAAATCAAGATCCAACTTTTATGGAATACTTTATTATATTTGTTGGAGGAAAAAAGAATTTGACTTGGGTCAAACCCCTTTATTTGTAAATAATAAATAAATAAATAAACGATTTATTTATTATTTTAAGGATGTGGTTGAGTAATAATCAAATAAATAATGATTTATTTAATTATTTAAGGGTGATTTAGTCAAATTTAACAAGGAATATTATTTAAATAAGGTTTAAATAATTATTCCTAGAAAATAATAAGATAAATAATGATTTATCTAATTAATTTTCTTGTTTTGGGTTAAATATGATTAGGAATATTAATTAAATTTTTGTTTAACTAATTATTCCTTGAGTAAAATCAAACAAATGTAGATTTATTTAATATTTGCTCATCGGGTTTCCTGTTTAGAACATAAACAACTTAATAAAGGTGGTTTACTAAGTTATTTTTCATAGTCAAAGCAATTTTACTTAGGGTAAAATTGGTCTTACATGGTGTACTTAGGTCCATCTAATAGTAACAGGTTAGATGACCAAAAAATGTTGTAACAAATTGCCCCTATGCACTGGTACCTACTTTTTGACGTAGCAAGAAAAACACCCGATTTTGAAAAGTGGTGATGCAGAATCAAAATTTTTTTTTTAAGCATGTTTTGGCACTTTAATTTTTTTTTTTTTTTTTTTTTTTTTTTTTTTTTTTTTTTTTAATGTCGATTTTTAATAGTGGTGGTGTATCATCACCAAACATATTTTTAGAGGATTGATTTTGACACTATACATTTTCTAATGTCTCCTTCTTCCATGGAATTTTTATTTTTAAGTGCATTTATGTACTTGTGCTTTAAAAAGAAAAAAAATAATTTTTTTTTAAATAAAAATTTGTAATGATATATTCACTTTATCACATAGATCAAAAATGAAAAAAGGGTCAATATTATAAATTTTATATTTTCTACAAGTTTATCTATTGCTAATTAATTTTTCAATGCACATCAAATAATTGTCGCTAAAAAACCAATATTTTGAACGATATGACAAAAAAATAGAAATTTTCAATACAAATAGAATGAAAAAAATACACTTTTAGAGACTTTTTGTTGAAAAAACATGTGAAATAAACTAATTTTTGGGAAAATCTTAAAAAAAAAAACCTTAAGAAAATAGCATTTTTATTGAATTTTATGTCAAAAAATAATAGTAATCACATGTTTTTTGCAAAAAATAAGGATTCTTATCATAAAATATCAAAGTCTAAACATTACAAGTAAAACTGATTAATAGATCTCAAAAATGAGATTTTTTTGCAAGCATAACTTATAGATCATCAACAATATCAACTAATACATGTTCAACATCATCTAGAACATCATTGATGGCTTCTTCCGCAACATTTTCTACTTCATTTTGGTCATTTTCATCTTCTAATGTATCTTTCATGTCTGCAAATCTTCTAAAGTGTCCCTTTGCAATCATTCCATATAATGGTGGTTGAGGTTCCATTGCTTTTTTTTCCACATGTGATTCATTAAAATCCCCTTTCCTCAAACCAACTTCTTGCTTCGCATCTGGAAGGAATTCAAGAGCGTTAATTCTTTGTTGAATAAATTTGCATTACACTAGGTATTTCTCAATGGAAATGCAATTTCTTCCTTTTGGTAGGCAACATGATAGTGTTGTACCTAATCATCAATTACAAAAGAAATAAGTAATAAAATTAGTATAAAGACATAAAAAGTAAAAAGTAAAATATTTAAATTTAAAATTGTATAATAAAACTTACTTGAACCTGAAAATAGATCCAAAACCCAATCTCTTTCATTTGACGGCGCTGGCCCGCCTGCCTCTGGCCCCTGGCTGGGCAGAGGGAAATTCCAAGAATCACCCTCCACCCAACCGGGGATCGAAGGCAGGCTGGGGAGCCCTTGACGACGCCACCCAGCCGGCCTCCGCCCAACTGGGGACTGGAGGCAGGCCAGGCGGCACCTTTAAGGACTACCCAGCTTGCCTCCGGCTGGGTGAAGGAGGATTATCAGAATCACGCTCTGCCCAACCAGAGGCTGGAGGAAGGTTGGGCAGCCCTCAATGGCACCACCCATCTGGCCTCTAGTCCCCGGCTAGGGGGAGGGAGATTCTCGGAATCACCCTCCGCCCGGCCGAGGGCCAGAGGTTGGCCGGGCGGCACCATTGAGGGTTGCCCAGCTAGCCCGAGAATCGCCCTCCACCCAACCAAGGGCCAAAGGCAGGCTGGGCAGCACTCGACGGTGCCTCCCGACCTACCTTCGGCCCCTGGTTGGGAGGGAGATTCTCGGAATCAGCGACACCGTCAAGGGCTGTCCAACTTGCATCTTGCCCCTGGCTGGGCGAAGGGCGATTCTAAGAATCACCCCTGGTTGGGCGGAGGGTAATTCTGATAATCACCCCCGGTTGGGCAGAGGGCGATTCCAAGAATCACCCCTGGCTAGGTGGAGGGCGATTTCGAGAATCGCCCCTAGCTTGGTGTAGGGCGATTCCGAGAATCACCCTCTACCCAACCGAGGGCCGGAGGCAGGCTGGGTGGCGCCGTCAAGGGCTGCCCAGCCTGCCTTCGACCCCTAGCTAGGCGGAGGGCGATTCCAAGAATCACCCTCGACTATGTGGAGGGTGATTTCGAGAATCACTCCAGCTAGGCGAAGGGTGATTCTGAGAATCACCCCCGGCTGGGCGGAGGGCGCTTCCAAGAATCACCCTCCACCCAACCGGGGACGATTCTCGAAATCGTCGTTTGCCCAGCCAAGGGCCGGAGGCAGGATGGGCGGTGCCATCGAGCGCTACCCAGCCTGTCTCCGGCCCGTGGTTGGGTTGAGGGTGATTCCAAGAATCACCCTCTGCCCAACCATGGGCTAGAGGCAGGCTGGGTAGCCCTTGACGGCGCCGCCCGGCCTACCTCTGGCCCCCATTTGGGCAGAGGGCGATTCCGAGAATCGCCCCTGGTTGGGCGGAGGGCGTTTTCGAGAAATTCCCTCCACCCAGGCGAGGGCGATTCTTGAAATCGGCCTCCGCGCAGCCAGGGGTGATTCTCGGAATCACTCTCCACCCAGCCAGGGGCCGGAGGCAAGTTGGTCAGCACCATCGATGGCTACCCAGCTTGCCTCCAGCCCCCGGTTGGGCGGAGGACAATTCTCAGAATCACCCTGCGCCCAGATGGGGGCTAGGGGTAGGCTCGAAAGCCCTCGACGATGTCGCCCGACCATCCTCCAGCCCCCGACTAGGCAGAGTGTGATTCTGAGAATCGCCCTCCGCCCAGCCAAGGGTCGGAGGCCGGCTGGGTGGCGCCATCGAGGGCTGCCTACCCTACGTCCAGCCCCCGGCTGGGTGGACGACAATTCTGAGAATAGCCCCCGGATGGGCGAAGAGCGATTCTTGGAATCACCCTCCACCCAACCAGGGGCGATTCTCAGAATCGCTCTCTGCCCAGCCGGAGATGATTCTCAGAATCACTCTCCAAATCGACCTCTGCCCATCAGGGGGTGATTCTCAAAATCGCACTCCACCCAACCGGGTGTGATTCTTGGAATCACCCTCCGCCCAGCCGGGGGCCAGATGAAGGTCGGGCGACGTCGTCGAGGGCTTCCCAGCCTGTCTCCGGCCCCTGTCTAGGTGGAAGGTGATTCTCAGAATCACCCTCCACCTAGTCGGTGTCCAGAGGCAAGCTCGGCAGCCCTTGATGGTGCCACCCAGCCGGCCTCTATCCCTTGGCTGGGTAGAGAGAGATTCTCGAAATCACCCTCCACCCAGCCGGGGGTTGGAGGCCGGCCGGGCGACACCATCGAGGGCTACCCAGCCTGCCTCCAGCCTCCGGCTGGGTGGAGGGCGGGGTAGCCCTCGAGAATCACCCCCAGCTAGCCAGGGGCCAGAGGTAGGTTGGGCAGCCCTCTACGGAGCTGCTCGACCTGCCTTCGGCCCCCAGATGGGTGGAGGGAAATTCCGAGAATCGCCCTCTACCCACCCGAGGGCCGGATGCTGGTCAGGCAGCGTCGTCGAGGGCTGCCCAGCCTACCTCTGGCCCCCTACTGGGCAGAGGGTGATTCATGGAATCGCCCTCCACCCAGCCCGGGGCCGGATGCAGGCTGGGCATCCCTCGACGGTGCCGCCTGCCCGACCTCTAGCCCCCAGCTAGGCGAAGGGCGATTCTCGGAATCACCCTTCGCCTAACCGGGGCCGGAGGCCGGCCGGGTGGCGCCGTCGAGAGCTGCCCAGCCTGCCTTCGGCCCTCGAGGGGCGGAAAATTATTTTTTATTTTATTTTGTTTTTTTCAAACACAAACTATATAAAAAATTTAATATTTTTTAAACAAAAACTATTATAATAAAAAAATGTATTGTTTAATGTAAAAAACAAATTATTCAATTAAAATTTTAAAATATAAAAAAACAATAAAAACAAATTAAAAAATATGTCTTAAAAAATAAACAAACAAATATTTAAAAAAAAATTAATAATAATATTTTTTAATTTTAATTTTTTTTTAAATTAAAACAATTATTATTTAAAATATAAACAAACAATTAAAAAAAAATTAAAATATGTTTTAAAATATAAACAAACATATATAAAAATATTATAATTTTTAATTTTTATTTTCTTAAAACTAAAACAATTATAATTTAAAATATAGAAAAACAATAAAAAAATTAAAAAATATGTTTTTATATATAAACAGACAAATATATGAATAATAAATTTTTCATTTACTTGTTTATTTTTAGAAATTGTTTAAGTCATATAATTTCTCCATAATTTCATGGTTCAAGTATCTTGAAAACTTAAGATTTAAAAACTTGAGATTTACAACTTGTCATTAAGGTTTTTATGCGCTACGAAATTTTATCTTTAATGTTATAGTTGAAAATAATTACAATTTTAGGGTTGTTTAGAGTCAAGATATTTTATGTTTAACAACATCGATAAAAATTGTTTGAAATGATAAGCCCTTCATACATGATTTTGTCTATATTTAACATCATCTATCAAAAAAATTCGACTTTTACGATTTTTCAATGTCCTAATATGTTGTCTTTATTTCCATTGTTACAATGTGTCAAAAGTGTGACACAATGTTTTCTTTTGTTATTCCAGCATCAACTCGTTTTATTTTGAGGGTGTTTTTTCAAGAAACAACTTCATTTTTAGCATAATTTTATAAAAAGGTGAAATTTGACCTTGAGAAAAAAAATGCATTCTGGAATACACACTTTTTGTTTCTGGGGCGTTTTTCATGTTTTTTTAGTCTTTTTGGTCTAGAGTTCCTATTTTGAGGTAATAGTTCCCGTTTCATCGGTAACAGTGTTGAACCCAATGAACCAGAAGCGGAGTCGGAATGGGGACTCGGTGGAGGACTAACTCGAATCCTACGTGGAGGAGTAAGTCGTCCTAACGGAAACTGAGGATGAAGGCCAAGAAGTCTCCGAGATAAATGCCTTGGGGGTGCAATGATGGAAGAACAAACACGGATCACAGAAGGAAGAGAGACCAACAAGGATAAGTAGGTGCAGGATCAAATTATAATAAAATCGAAACAAGGGTGGAGAGGTGTGGGATCAAATGATTACAATGTTATAGTCTTGGCTTGGCAATGTAAACTAGGTGCTCTTCACTTAGGGTGTGCATGTATAAGTATGTTGATTTTAATTTTTAAACCCAGACGTGTGTAGAGAAAAAATAAAAAGTTTGTTGTACAACTGTAAATAAATTTGCAAATAACAATAAAGTAAGTTGAATATAACAGAAAATAAACAGCTAAAGATACATCAATCTAAACCCAAGAAGGAGGGCTTGCCAACAACTAGTCTATGGGTGGGAAAAATCTAGTCAAAAAAGAAAAAAATATCCAATGGATCTAAAGTCAGGAGGGACTATGATCTAAAGGTCAGACTTGCTGGAAATTGGTGCAAAATATAGCACAAAACCAGAGGGAAAACTGCCACAAATTAGGTGGCGAAAGGCTACAACCTAAAGGGAAACGAAGGGGGCCCTAGAGGAGGACCAAAAAAAACTAAAAAGAGGTGTTTTGGATGGATGAATAACCAATCTGAAATGGATTTGAAGGTATAGGATCAGATCTGAAAAAATGGCTGAACACATTGAAATCTCAGGCGACCTGCTTCAGCTAAACTCCTCCTAGAAAGGTGGAAGCGTACTGAAGACCTAGGGGGCTTGGTTCCTACTTCAAAGAGTAAAACAGATCAAGTATAGGTCCAAAATAGGTGAAGATGGAGGTCAGACAACCCTGAACAGTAGCCCAGACAAACCTAGAAAAATAACATAAAAATTCCCGCAAAAAGTACAGCTCGCATTTTCTGACCTGTTTTCAGTAGAGGTCACAGATTTTTAGGCAGTTTTCTGCATCCAGAAGGTTGAGGTCACAGGTTTTGGCCCAAAAAGTGCAACTTGCACTTCTAACACTCTCGGGAGCAGGTTTTAGAAAAAAGTGTCATCTCACTTGCGGCTGATGCCTGTCACCTATGCAATAGGTTTGGAAACACACGGAAGTTAGAATTTTTATTGTTTTAAGGCTTTAAAGGTTAAAAACAACATCAAGAAAAGAAAAACAAGAATTTGAAGAAAAACCCTAGGGTTTGAAGCAGCTGGTCATGCAGGGATCTAAAAAACGACAGCAGTCATAATGATAAAACCTTATGGAGTCACGAGTTGTTAGTGTTAATTCTAGTCGCAAGCAATGAAAAAAACTCACTTTAGCTATGCATAAAAAATAACCCTAACATCAAAGATGGCTGCCAATTCCTTTAGATCTGTAGTTAGTTGACCAAGAAAAATGCTACAAAATCTAGATCTATGCAGTTAAAGACTTTTAAGTAATAAATAAAATCCTCATCTTCACATCTTCTTCATCTACCTCCTGAAGGTGAAAATAGTCATTCATTTTGTCTACATGTTGTTTTGCAGTAATTGACCCAATGCCATCAAATTGAGGAATTCTAGTTTGATAGCCTTGAGGCATATTCTGTAATGGGGAAGGTAAAACTAGGGGGCCATACCGAGCTACCATTACTGGTATATGATGATGAACAACAGATTAACTTGTAGGAGGTGTATATGTGGAAGAGATTAAAACAGTTTGAATTATGGTTCGCGATGTTGATGGGGAGGTAGTGGAGACTTTTGAAGAGATGGAAGTAGTGGAAATAGGATGTAAATATTTTGTGATGGGAGATGAAACAGAGAATTATAGGGATGAAATGTCAACTAACTGTTGGATGTAGGCTTTATGGACAACCTAGTTTAGGTCTAATACTAGGTCTTCTAATTTTTCCAACTGTTGTATAGATTTTTTGTCAAAATCATGCTCTACTGATTGATGTTCAGATTTGTATGGTCCTAACAAAGACTCGTCAAAAACAGTTTCAGCTACAAAATTTTCAGACTTAGGGGCCAGATCTATATAGTATTTAACACACAATTTCACTATGTACAAATATTTACAACATCAAAACATTTATTTCTGAAAAATACATCTTAAATGCATTGAAATAATTTTTTTGAACCAAGGAAAGAAATTTTGAAACAAAGGTACGTTCGTTCCCCAGTATGATCGCCAGGATGTTATCACTACATAATTTTTTTAGGTTTCAGAGAAAATCACAAAGGTAACCACATAACCAGTTTGGAAACTAGGAATCTAGCCCTTCTAGTTTCAAAGAGGGATCTCTCTTTATGATTTAGCTTTGTTTGACTTAAGATATTAGGCTAGATATCAAGTTCAAGTTTGGATTTTCTGTGTTGTTGGGTTGAAACAGGGAAGATAGCCCATTGGGAAAATGGAGTCATAGGTTTGGATTGATAAAATATATATTTAACAGGCTAACCTTACAAGGAAATGTAGGAAAAATTATTGTCTCTTTAAGATATGTGGTGTGAATGAGAGAAAAATATTTAGAAATCCAATTAAAAAATAGAGCAGTTAAGAATTCTTATTTTAATATTCAGTAGAAAACATAAAATTATTCTTAATCTAAAGACAGAGTGTACATTTAAACAAATTATGTTCTTTATCTTCTTAGAATAATTCAGATTTAAGAAACACATATGATAACAAAGAGAGAACAAATTGACAAAGAGAGATGCACTTCACCAATAAAAATGACACAAGAATATTGTAATGATTGCACTATATTACTGAAAATCTGATCAATGATGGCTCTATGTGATGCTTTACAATACAATTATTTCTTCAAACAAGTCCCAACCTCTATTATTTGGATTTAAGAAGTAATTATAAAGTGTTTTTGTTTGTTTGTTTGTTTTTTTTACAAAATATCTTGATCTAAAATATCAAGATAAAGTTTTAAAAATACCTAACAACTAATTACATGAACTAAAACAAAAATATAGGAATGTTGAAACTGTTCAGACTACTGGCACTATTTTCAAGGAAGATTGTTGATGAATGGGCCCCAAAATGTGTTTTCTTGTTGTCTGTCTGTTAGAGATGAAAAATTTTTACTCAATTATGTCACACAATTGATCCATTCTTTCATCACTGGGGATAAAGGATTAAGTAGCTTTCTATAGACTTCATCGACCTCTGTATATTTCTCAAAAGTTTGCATGTTGATGAAAATATGTTTGATTTCATGTTTGATAGTTAAATCAAACTCCAAAGCTTCTAAGAAAGTTTTCCCTGTGATGTGCCCTTTGATGCCTACAAATTTGGATTTGTCTGTCGAAATGATGTAGAGATTCTGACAATAAATTTCCAAGTTAATTAACCTGTCATTTGGTGCTACTAATCCTGGCAATCCTCTCTGACATAACAAATTAAATTTGATATGAAATCTCTGGACTGAATTTTCCAGAGTCTGACATTTATTTTCCAACTGATTCATTAAATTTTTCTTCTGTAAAACTTTCCTGATCTCTAGGATAGTCTTTGTCCTATCTGAAATTTGAATCTGTTCTAATTCTTCTCTTTTCTTTAAATTCAAAACATTAATCATAGTTGTGGCCTCGCCTGCTTTTTGTCCCCAAGTTGTTTTAACTTGTTCTATTATTTTTTTGGATCTTTCAATTAGCTCTTCTTGCTCAAGAATGATCTGAATGGATGGCCAAATTTCAGTTGCGGTTTGACTTATTTCCATACAAACATTCTCCCTAGCCTATGCCAAAGTCTGAGCCATCAATGACTCACTCTACATTTGTTCAATATTCTGGGCAAGCTTATGATATTTCTGCAACTCGACTACATAGAAGTTGTCAATTTTTAACTTATGTTCTTCCAGATTCTTCAGTTTATCCTTTAGCTTGTCATTCTCTTTTCTATGAAGAGATAGGTCCTGCTGACTTTGTTCAAATCACTTGACACTGATGTCGAATCCTCGGTTGTCCCTACAACTAAAATTAGTATAGTTGTGACTGGAGCTATGGCCAATTATGTAGTTAACTCTTTTTCCTTGAGAAATATTTATATTTTCTTCTCCATCTCCTTGATCTATACATTTTCCTGAATAATTAGTTTGAGCATGTATTCTTTCTGTTGCTCATTCTCTTCTATTTATTTTTCTTGTGGACCCTCTGTAGATGGTAGCTCAAGCTACTTACTTAGTGATTTTATTTCTGCATTTTTTCTCTTCAGTGTCTCTTCCACTGCTTTGACATCATTGGGATCATAACCTAGCTTGATCACTAAATCCTCCAATGATTTGATTTTTTTTTTTTTTCCAATGAGGAGATTTTCTCCAACTTCAGCTGTGACTGGACATTGATGATTGATGTCTTTAGATTTGAACTTGTCATAACAATGTTGGTCAT
Source organism: Pinus albicaulis (assembly GCA_034641835.2). NCBI lineage: Eukaryota > Viridiplantae > Streptophyta > Pinopsida > Pinales > Pinaceae > Pinus > Pinus albicaulis. The sequence goes on along the minus strand of CM076584.1, from coordinate 681,484,762 downwards.
GGTGGAGAATAGCATTTCTCCAAACTGTCTATGCATGTCCATTTGATCTATATGATGTATTTGCTTTGCATCAAATTAAAAAAAAAAATCTTGTAGTCTCTAGGGGACTTTGGAAATGACACTTGAGATTGTAAGAATGCTATCTGCATTCTTCCATTCTCAATGTAAAACGTTGTTAATAATTTATGTTGGGAAGTAGAGGTTTGTTTCCAAAACTGAGCATATGTATGGGCCTTTAGTGCTTCATTCTTCTATTTAATTTCCAAAAACTTATTGAAGATGTTGGGCTCATCTTAGTTATCAAACAACTATGTCAACTGAACTACCTCTGAAGGATCCTGTGAGGCTGGGGACGATGGAGCATCAAAGAAAAGGTCCTCTAACCCTGTTGATATGTGTGGATCAATCATTACTATGGTGTCTTGTCCCTCATCATCCTGTATGGTGACTGTTTTGGGGTATGTCTTCTGCTTTTTCTTATAGATGATGAATTCCTTGGCCCTAATCTTAGTAACTCCTCGAGATATTTCTTCACTATGTATTTTTTCATGTTTCTCTTAATGCATTGGAGTTTGGGAGGTGGATGTTGACATAATCTTCTCTTCTTCTTCTGTTAGTGTATTCTCCTCCGACTGATCTTGATTTATGAATTTCTGAATCTCTAGTATGGGGGTATGATTATAATGTGTGGTTTTGTGCTCCACTCTTAAATTAGAAATTATCCTAAATGGTTCATAAGACCAGGTAAAAATTGGTTGAAAATTCATCTGCTTGAGGATTGAATCTACCCCATTCCCAACTGCTCTGTTATTTCATATGAAAGGTCCCACTTGTGTTTTTATCTTAAACCATGACTTCATTTTACCTGAAACAAAGTGGAGTTCACCCATATTAATCGTTTTCCTTATATATTTCAGGGAAAAAATCCTCATTGGAACATATTCAAGCAGTTTGTATGGAGCCAGCTCACACCCATATACTCTTATTTTTGTATAATTATTGTATAAATACCAGTCTCTAGTCTTGGTTTGCTCACTTAGGTGCAAAATCCTTTTGATATCTGAGCTAATCCTTGGCTCAACTTGATTGTTGAGAAGCCATGCAACTGTATAAATAAATTTGTCTATAAAATATACAAAACTAAACTCTGTTGAATTTTTTCTTACTAATGAGGTCCACTGTATTACTAATTGACTAACTCCTTGATCATCTTGCTTGTGCAGTGTTATTGGAAATTTGTCACCTTGTTGAAAAAGAAACATGTAAACTAATACACATGCATACTTGAACATGCCTTTTGTAGTGATATTCATAAATTGTTCATGCATATTATCTACCAAATATTGACTGAAATTGAACATGAATGATGGCTTATGTTCCTTTGAAAAAATGGAAGTAAATCCTAAAATAGGCTCATCCACCCACTGGTAACCTAGAAGGCAAGACACTAAAGAAACAATATGCTTAGTTTTTCTAGGAACATGGAAGCTGGATAAGGGGGATTTTTCTTGGGGTGTTGAAATCCTCTCGGAGGAAATTCTCAAAAATTTGGGCTCTCTGAGGGAAGGTGAGTTTATGATATAAATCCATGAGGGAAGTTGTAGAAAAATGACTTAGAGAATCATTCTGAGGGATCAATAGCATTTGGTTAATGGTTTCTAGTGAAATAGTGACTAGAATGTCTCCATTTTGGGCCACAATGGTTCTCTGAAGTGGGTTGTATCTAGTTTGGAACCATATAATTAAATTGGGGAAATGATGCATCTTTGGAAACATAAAAATAGGTAAGATGGTTTCCCAAAGGTTAATATAATCCCCCCGGTCCAGAAAAGTTTGCTTCAACCAGTGATGCAATTTGAGCAAGGTGAATTCACTTTCAGTGTCAGTGATTTTGTAATATTGATCTGCCAGGGGTATACAGTCAAGGTCTGGGACAAAAAATTTCATAGGGTTATAAGGATATTCAAGCGAAAGAGATCCTTGAAAGAGTTCAATCATATGTGTGTGGACCATTCTCGACAACCTCCACCGCCAAGCACATGTATTATGTGATTTTTGTATATGACTTTTCATGCAAATGTTGGATATTTTTCATGCAGAAGAATGACTAGATATTTTCAAAATTTTGTGAGTTTAAAGAAATCGTTGAAAAATACACAGGTAATAAATTAGAGGCTCTGAGGAGCAACAACGGTGGAGAATATGTGTCTAATTAATTCAATAAATTCTATGCATCAGAATGCATTCGATGAGAACTGATAGAACCTAATAACCCACAATAGATTGGGGTTGTATAAAGGAAAGAAAGAAGCATTGTGGGAGCTGCATGGGTGATGTTACATGATCAAGACCTACCGTTCAACTTGTGGGTGGAAGAATACAACACAATCTTGTTTGTGCATAGTAGAAGTCCTCATTGGATCCTTGGGATGAGTACACCAAAAGAAGCCTTTTTCGATAAGAAGCCAGATATGGCACACCTTATAATTTTTGGTTCATTAGTTTACCGTCATGTTACCAAGGATGCACGGAAAAAGCTAGAAACAATAACTAAGTTGGGCATATTCGTGGGGTACACTGATACACCTCAAAACTATCAGGAGTACCTTCCATCTCACAGAATGATAGTGGTTCGTAGAGATGTGAAATTCGATGAAGGAAAGACCATGCATATTTCCCTCAAGAGGGAGCTTCAGATGCATGTAAATGAGGAGATCTTTGCTCCAAAATAAGAACCTCAAGATGTGGAGTAGCCACAAGAAGAGGAGTAGAGAGTGGAAGCACCCACTCATGTAGATACATCTAGATATGGAAGGAAGTGCACCAGATAGGCTGACAGGGTGATGCATGATTCTAGAGAGAATGTGGAAGCACCCACATCATAGCACAGGAAGAGAAGGTCCCCAGTTCGTTTCACTAGCTACATGGCTCTTATGAGAGAGAGTGTAGAGACTGGTCCATCGTCATTCGAGGAAGAAGTGAAAAAAATAGTATGGGTTTATGCCATGGTAGAGGAGTATGACTCCATTATCAAAAATAGTGCATGGGAAGTTGTCCCAAGACTAGAGGACAAGTCAGTTGTAGGATCCAGGTGGATCTACAAGGTGAAGCATGCAGCATATTGGAGTGTCAAGAAACACAAGGAAAAATTTGTGGCCAAGGGGTTCTCTCAGGTGGAGGGAATATATTATGATGAGACCTTTGCTCCAGTAGCAAGTTACTCTTCAATCAGTTCGATTCTTGCAATTTTAGTGCATATGGGATGGAAAATACAGCAGATGGATGTAAATACAACTTTCCTCAACAGAGTGATTAAGGAATACGTGTACATAGAGTAGCCAGAAGTATTTGAGACCTTCGACCTAGATTCACATGTGTACAGACTCAAGTGAGTTTTGTATGGACTAAAACAGGCACCTCATGCTTGGTACACCAGGATCGACAACTATTTTAGTGGTTTGGGCTTCACCAAAATTAAAGCAGATGCAAACCTTTACCATATTGTGGTTGAAAGTATCTTATTGATTATATTATTATATGTAGAAGATTTAATTCTAACAGGTGATGAGAAGCTGATAAATTCTTGGAAAGAATATTTGGAAAGAGAATTTGAGATGAAATACATGGGGATCTTGCATTATTTCCTTGGTTTTGAAATTTGGTAAAGAGATGGGAAATTGATTGTCTCTTAGTGAAAGTATGCCAATGCGATACTAAAGAAGTTTCACATGGAGAGAATCAAACCCATGGAGACTCCTCTAACAGGGAATTGGAGGAAACAAGATCCTACTTCAGGTGAAGTGGTAGAAGATACCATTTATAGGCAGCTTGTGGATTCAGCTTGTAGGAACCATACATGTGTTATGCGGTTAACCAACTTATTCAAGAAATGGTTAATCCAACCAAGCTCTATTGGAAGGCAGCAAAATATGTGTTGGGATACCTCAGAGGCACCACTCAGTTTTTTATTTGGTACAGACGAGCGGAGAGAGTGAATTTGCAAGGCTTAAAATATGCATATTGGGTAGGGAGTCCATCCAATAGGAAGAGAACATCAGGAGACATATTCAGTATTGGATTAGCAACAGTTTCCTAGTACAACAAGAAGCAGAGAATAATTGCACTCAGTATAGCAGCAGAAGAGTACATGGCTTATAGTCAAGCATCTGATGAGGCTATCTGGATGAGGAAGATCCTTGTTGGGTTGTTTGGTGAATATATGGATCCTATGGTGATTTACTGTGACAACCAGCGTTGCATCCAACTCTCAGTTAATCCAGTTTTTCATGATATGTATAACCATATCGACATCCCAAATCACCATCTTAGAGATTGTGTGCGGAGGTGGATCATGATGCTAGAGTACATTCCTACAAAGGAATATGATGCAGACATCCTGACGAAGGCACTGTAAAGAGGAAGATTTGAGTTCCATAGAGGCAGGATCGGGGTATCAGATAATTCCTTTATTACTGAGAGATAGTGTTGAAAATGGAACCAAGAAAGGATTCTAATTTAATTTTCCCTTGAATTAAATTAGAATAAAATTGTAATTACACATCACAACACAACTTGTATGAGTCAACTAATTTTGTAGAACTTAGTTGGTTCAGTTAATTGGAATTGAGGGTCTAACTTGATTCATGTAGAGAGTCTCCTACAAAATAGGAGCCCTGGTTGAGTTTATTTTGAGTTGTAATTAATTAACTCATTTTACCTGAGTTAAAATCATTTTAACTAGCTCTAACTGATTGGGGAACTAGTGAGAGGTCAAAGAGTCAAACATGGACTCGAACCACATCTAGTGATCAATCAGATAACTGATTATTAACTCATAAATAACTCATACATGTCAGTTCTAATAAAATCCTATTTGAGATTGGATTTCAAAGGCAGTGTACTATTAGCTGTATTATCATCCAAACTGTACAAGTGGTGCATGCAGTCAGATGAAGGCCCCTAATGGATTGCGCAGTATGGATTGGGAATTTTCCTATTTAATAGGGCCTAATTACCTAAGGAAATAGGGATCCTAGATGGTAGAAAATTGGTTAAGTGTTGAAGCAAGCTTGTCTAGAAATCAGTGAGACAAATAGAGATAGCACAGAGGTTTCTTAGCTTGGAGAAAAGCATTGTAATATTCTCATGTTTTCTGACTTGTGAAATATATAGATAGCATGTTTTTTATCCGAGGCTTTCTCGAGGAATTACTTGGGTATTATGCGATTGAAATTCTTTATCTTTCATGTTTTGTGATTTTGCGATCTAAATTGGTTTCCGCAATTGGTAGAGTAGATTCAAGTATATTGTTTTAGCATATTAAAATTATCAGTTTGAACCTAAATGGATTTTCTACAATGGTGAACAATGATAGACATGTTTCCATAATAAACATCAAAGTTACACTTCATCATACTTCTCAAGTTATTAAAATTAAAAAAATCATAAGAATTAACTAAATTATAACTTTATTTATTATTATTATTATTAATGATAAAATTAATAAATATATAATTTAAACATTTATACATTTAAAAAAACATATACAAGATTCACCCTCACTTTATCATGGAGATTCTTAATTTGTAGATAGACTTTGTTAAAATACCATGGGCCAATACCATGTCTCATCAATGTGGCATGCCCAAAAAACCATAACTCATTTCATATGACACTTGTTCAAATGGAATTTTTTTAATTAATGGATTTACTTAAAATGGAAAAAAAAAAGCATAACTACTTTGGAAAATAAATCTCAGCCTTTTTATTTGTGTATACTACTCAGAATATTCTATAATATTTATAGAGGTTAAATCCCCACCATCGACCTAATAATTATTTATAATTAGATTAAAATTGTGGAAGCCATATTCCAAAATAGACATGCATATCAACATAATTAGATAATCATACAAAAAAATATAATGCACTAAAAAATATATGAAAAACTATAATGCTTTATCTTGAATACAAAGAATATTGTGAGGAGAAATCAGGGAAAGAATTGGAGAAACTGTAACTACCTCATTGATGGTTTCAAGTTCTCTAAGGCACCCTCCACCTCCTCCACCTAATCCTAATATCAATGCTTTCAATGCATTGGTTGTCGATGGTATGAGGGTATAACACTCCAAGTTGGCCTAATTTTTGAAGAAATCAAATGATTCCTTGAAAATTGTGGTTCATGTCAATCAATCCCATGAAATGGCTCTTGGGCTTGCAGAGAGAGGCTTGATGGGATGGTTTATGGGATTATGGCCCTCGCTACACTCTTTGAATATATGGGTGGATAAAAACAAGAGAACCATGATTGAAGGACATATTTCTATTTCCTTCTATGTGATGGGGTTTTTCTCTTTCCTCTTTGAAATGAAAACAAATCGAGATATAATTTTTGAAAGTGGGTCATATTTTATGGGGGCTCGAGGTTTGTATCTAAATCGATGGAGTCTAGATTTCTACCAAGAAAATGATATTCCATCAGTCATTCCTATTTGGGTTAAATTTCCATATTTTCCCCTTCATTGTTGGAATGAGGACAACTTTAGGAACATTGGAAATGCTATGGTTTTCTATATCGATTGGATAGAAGCATGATCATTTATACAATCTTGTGTCAGGAATTTTATAGAAGTGGATCTTGATAAGAGACTGTAGACGGAAATAAATCTCCAACTAGATAATTGGTCTCATTATTGAGAATCATACTATGATAAACTACTATTTAAATGTAAGAATAATCATGAATATGGACATTTTTCTAGAATATGCCCAAAAGTGGAAGAATCCAAAAACAAGTTGAGGAATGATAACAATGGAAGCAACCAAAAAGAAGAAAGGGTGCCCCCCAAAAAAATACAACAACAAGGAGATAAGAAGGGAATGGATTGTGACCTAATTCCCTCCTTCTCCAAAGAAATTGGTTTCCAAATGTGAATAATTCTCCTCTATCAAGAACAATGTTTCGCAAGGAACAAAATTGATGCCCTTAATTAGGCAAACAAAGAAAGGGAAATCCCTAATCCACTGCACCAAGATACCTAACTGGTCAACTCCTAGTGTGTGAGTTCTAAGGTAAAAATGACATGCATCCCTTCAAATATTTTCCAACTTAGGAAAATTTAGTCACATAGGAAGAGGCTACATCAGAATATGAAGAGAAATTTCATTCCCCTAGAAACACCATGAACCATCAAGTATCTTTGGCTTTTGGATCTGCAGACAAAAAAATCAAAGGGTGAAAAGGTAATATATGAAAAACACATACTAAATTAGGTCACTGCACTAATAGATATTTTATAAGTGCACATGAAGAGAAAGACAAAGATTCATTATCTTAAAGGTAATTGGAAGTGGGCTTTTATACAACCCCTAAACAAACCTAAGACAAGGACTCGTGGGAAGGAAAAGAATTCATGCCTACAAAACACGAGACAAATAAAGAAGGTGATATTGCACTTGAAAAAAAGTTTGAAGGTGATAAGTTTCACCTCTTATCCATCCTTTTCAAAAGTGTTAAATAAAAACTTACATCCCTCCCCTCCTTTAACAAGAGGAAGGAAATACTGCGAAGAAAGAAACTCCAACTCTCGGAAATCTCCAAGCTTTACCGAGTTATTAAGAGTGTCTTTGATCATTCTTGATCATGTTACGTTTTTGTACTAGTTTGTGTAAATGGCTTGGAGATGTGATCCCACCTCCTGTTAGTTAGTATGTGTTGTAATTTTTGTCATTTGTTGCAAGTATTTTAGTGTATGATCTGTATTTATAAACTTGAAGGTTTAATGAAATTTGCAAGTAAATTTTCTATGTCTTTTAGGAAATTAGGAAATTTGCAAAAACACATAAATTAATGGTTTTTAACTCGGTTTTCAGCATAAAAATAGAGACAATAATACCATATGCAGTAACACAAGACAACAAAATGATGGATTTCACCCCTCCTAGGCTAGATCTCCTAGTCCAACTTCCAATGTTGGGCCTCTTTCATTAAGTGCTCAAATATGTGATTACATGGATTTAAACTGCTCCGAATGCAAAAATAATGTCTCCAATGGCTCTAGAATAGTCAAAAACCCCAAGTTGGGCTCTTGTTGGGCTCAATTTGGTAAAAAACTGAAGAACATATTCTCTAGAGAAGTTTTGATGCTAACTACTCTGCAAACTGCACTTTTCTACTAACTGTTCTACGAATCTGCCTTTTATAGAACCGCCAAGCGATAATTTCACCCAGCACCGGTGAGATTTACACTGTTTCGGGTGCAATTTGTTGCATCTTTTAAATTCCCAATGACCCCTGTGAGTGGGAAAAATTGGGCCACATTCCCTTTGATCCAGAATTAGACCTGAAACTCCACACCAAACTGTGTGTAACAGCATGTCTGAACTGCAGGTTACATTTGTGGTATCGGGGTATATATACCTACTTTGAACCATGGTTTTGTTTCGTGCCACCAAGGTGAACTTACCCGTTTCAAACTATGGTTGGTGATATGTTACCGAGGGTTTGGGTTGGGGTTAAGCATGAGCCCTTGGCTCCCCTGCCTGTGCAGTGTGGTTTCATGGGCATGGGGTGACTGGGGACCAGGGCTTAACCTTAAACTTGTCCCCTAGACGCAAACCCAATAAACTTTAAATACACCATCGGGATTATAGTGGTTAAGTCCCACCATTGGTGTTGTGGTAAAGCATTGTGTTGCCACTTCACCGATCTCGTGTTTGATTCTCTCGAAGGCTTGTTCAGCCATAAAAAAAATTTGGTCAACCCTTGGGATGCCACGTGGCTTCCCACTATTGTCCCATGTGGATCCCACCCATTAGGCACATAAACCAACCATAACCAATCCTACATTTCCAAATCGAACCAATCAAAACACAGTAAATTTGAACCAATACAGAGAGGCCACTTGGTAGATTGCCATTGGCCCTAGAAACACAGTAAACATGCCCAGTCACCCTGCCCTATCAGCATACAGACTGCCCAATCAGCATAATTTCATCCAACCTGCGAATTTTTTAGTTGTTTTATAAAATGATTAGAACATGATATCGAGAGCATACGATATTGGTTTTGATCGATTCAATTTACGTTGGATTTAGGGCGACGATATCTACGTTTTGGCACCAATTTCAAGAAATTTCAAACACTTTGAATTTTTAGCACTTTACTGATCCACTAGATTCCTCCCTACTGGAAGCTTTTTGACCTCAAAAATATCATTTTCAGTCACAAAACAGATGAGGGTACAATTCCCTCACCCTTATAACATCAATCCATTTGGCTTTGCTTGTCCACATTCCCTCGTTTTGTAATTCTTGTATTCCTGTCAAGGATGGTGTCTTGCTGCAATTATTCAATATATTCAGGAGAGTTCAATTGAATGAATATAAACATTATATCCTTGATCTTCAATCAATATAGGCTCATATAATCTCAAATTTTCAACATTAGCAACTGCATAGATTTGCATATATGGAGGAAAATCTAACTAGAAGGAATTATTACCAATATTTTCTAAAAAATTGAATGGACCATATCTAATTGGTTTAATTTTTTTACCTTCTCGTTGGATTCCTTCCTTGCTAATGTGAAGCCAAACTTCATCTCCCACTTGAAAAGTGTGATCAACACGATGCTTATCATGTCTTGTCTTTTACTTGGATTAACTCTTTTCCAACTGTCCTTGAACCATTTGTTGAACCAATTGAGCTTGTTCAATGAATCGCTTGGCCTTATCTATGTCACTATGTCCATCAATAGAAACATCTTTCCCAAAGATAAAATCTAGGGGAGATTTTGATAATTATCCCAAGCATGCCTCGAATGGAGATGTTTGAGTCGATGAATGCTTGGCCCGGTTGTAAGCATGCTAAATGTAATGCAAATGTTCATCCCACAATTTAGGATTCTTGCTACAATAACCATGAAGAATATTTATTACCATTATTTTCACCACTTATGTTTGGCCATTTTTTTGTGGATGGAATTTTGTGTTCTTTTTCAATTTGGTGTCCATGAGTCCCCATAATATTGACCAAAATTTCCTGACAAATCAATAATCTCGAGTAGAAATTTAGGAAACCCAAAATGCACCTATACATTTTAAAAGAAAAATTGTGCAATATGTTTAGCTATAACCTGCTTCTTACAAGGCATAAAAATGCACATTTTTCTAAAACGATCCACAACTACATAAAGATAATCATGACCTTTTCTAGACATAGGTAAACCTCCCACAAAATCCACATAAACACTTTCCCAAGGACAGGAAGGAATGGGAAGTGGAGTATACAATCCAAAATTTCTTTTGCTAGGCTTACTGATAACACATAAATAACATCCTCTTACATATCATGACACACTTTCAATCATATGAGGCCAGTAACAATACCTATATAATTGTGCCACCATCTTGCCTACACCAACGTGGCCAACAATAAGAGAAGTATGTGCTTCCCTTATGATGTTGACACTTTATCCTTGTGGAATATATAGCTTGCCAAGATGATACAACAATTTATCATGCACGTGATAATATAATTCCTCTACTTGGTTACCTTGACACAAAGTTGCATATACATCCTTAAAATCCTCGTCTAAAGCATATTTCTTAACATAGCTCTCATGCATGACAGAATTATGCTTAAGAATAATGGATGCAATAAAAATTGGCCAAGATATCATATCAGAAAATTTGTTTTTTTTTGGTAATTTATACTGATTCTATTAGAAAAGATTATGGTACAAGGAGGATTACAAACATGAGAGGCTAGAAAGCAAGGTAACCAAAAATGATGAACGATCAGACTCGGTCTCGTTAATTAGCCAAGAGAGAAGAAAAGAGAGCCCAGAAGATGAACATGGGAGATAAAAGACAGATACATAAGTCTACCTAGAGTGGGTAGAGTCCTCAGTGCGACATTTCTTTCCCTTATTTTTTGAAACTCGTACCCAACCATCCTAGGGCGAATGGGCTAGAACCACTTGGAGATTGTTGGTGACTAAAGGAGTTGGCTCCTTGTATGAGTATGAGGAGGAGGTTTCATGAGACCGCTTCTAAGCGCTCGAAGGACCATTGGGCCCTCCATGATCTGTTGAGGTCATGTCCGTCTCCTACTTTGCCTCGTCCGCATCTGCTTCGATCTCTTCCTCATCCAAGCTGGAGGAGTCGATGTCATCCATGGGTGGCGGTACACATGGTTTCTAGATTTTGGAATTTGATTTTTGGTTTCTCTTCTTCTTGGGCAAGGAATGAGGAGAAAGAGTTCTGAAGGTGCCCTATTTTATGACAGTGACAACATCATAAGGCAATGTTCTCATAATCCAGGGTCTAGGTCCAATGGAATTTTCCCACTTTGAGAATGATTTGATCGAGCAAGCCTTTGCTGATATATATTTCAGCACAAATTCTTCCAAAGGTGTATATGTGTGATTCCCCCCTGGAGGTATCCATTGCCAGGAAGCATCCAAGGGTGTTTCTGATTCCTTGAAAGACTGATAAGTGTCAAAGAAGGGCAGGTAAGTTAGGGAGCTTGACCCAAATAGGGAGCTTGGTGATGACGGTCGTGGAAGGATCAAAGTCTGGGAACCATGGTGTGAGGAATAACCCTGCTTTTCCCCAAAACCAGGGTCCCTCTGTTAATACTTTTTTATAATCATCGGTGAAAGCGAACAGGACTATGAATAAACCCTTTGAGTGAAAGAAAACCTTGCAGTTATTGGTTCAAGTGGAGTGGATCCATTTGTAGAGATCTACTGAGTGAGGCCATAATCCATTGAATCAAAAAATGATGGCCTTTTATGCCAACAGTTGAGTCTGGTTGTCGAGTGATGGATGGGAGATTTCAATAGCTGGAATGTCCTCTGTTTTATCCACTAAGAATGGCTTGGGAACCATAGGGGGCTAGGAAGATTTCTTGGGATGTTCTGCATGGACTGCATCCTTCTGATAGAATGTTTGAGAAGAGGATGGTTGCTTGTAAGCCCCTCCTTGCAGTTGTAGGATTAAAACCATAGAAGCATTTTTTCTATATTGTAAAAATAGAGCGGAAGAGAGTTCTCGAGCTGCTTACCCCCATAAATAAATCTCTGTAGGGAATAAGGGATCCCAAACTTGTGTTCGAGGTCTTGTGCAAGGCTCTACACCAGATCTACAGATCGAACCTAGCAAAGCAAGGTTTTTCCATTGAGCAGAGAAATCTAGTTCTGGAAGGAGAGTGATCTGTCTTGGCCCTTAGACCCTGAGGGTGCACCCTGGAGTGAAGGATCGAGAAAAGATAGGGTGCGCTGAAGCTGGCTACAAGTTGACTGCTCTCTCGACTACTTCCATGATAAGATAGAATCTCTCCTGAACTTTGAGTGCCTAGATCCTTATGGCTTTGCATAGGCGATTCTGTTGTAATAGGAGGTGTAATGCAGGTACTTGAACCTATCCCTTCAAAACTGATGTTGCAGCATTTGTAGTTGAAAACTTTCTGGCAGATCTAGATCTGTCCCCTAGCTATGAGTTCTACGGCCACGGCACCAGATCTGGTCCCTAAGCCCGCTAACTACGCCCCTACAGAGAACTTTGGTTGCTTGAAAACGACCATGGGTTGAGCTGCACAGCCACGTGCTTAAGCCCTGCCCAGATTGGGATCACCATTTTCTCTGCAATAGGGTTCATGTCACCAGATCAATTTTTGTTCATGGGTGTTGTGATTGATCGGCTTAGCAGTTGGTCTATGCGCAATGATTTATAGGCTACCGAAGACCTACGCGCATATAGAAACCACAACCGATTCTTCCACAGTGATTATGGAGCATGCATTGAGCCCAACGCATGCTTTCTTCATAGTTTCTTCCATGCAGCTGCAATCTATGCTGAGCCTGGGTGAAGACCACGCAGTTGTGTTCAACGTTGAGCCTAGGGGCCTACTTGATCCATGCGATCCATGATCTGTAGAGATGAGCAGTGGCTTGACGATGGCGGTAGAGGCATGGGAGGCATATTCGAAAAGAATAAGGTTCATCATGTCGGCTCTATTTTTCAACAATATTTCTCTTCGATTAATTGTGAAGGCACAATTATCTAGATTGGATCCATATCAGAAACTTTGTTATAGATACCTTTCTTATACATTATCACCAAGTGGAATTGTTGTAAGAAACCCATCCATCTAAAGTGCCTCACTTGTTGTAGCTTGGTTTGTGATTGCAATTATTGTAACGTTTGATGGTCAGTGTGAATGATAGTTTCCTTACCCATCAAGTAATGTTTCCATTTTTTTACACTTTGCACCAAAGCATACAATTCTTTTTCATATGTAGTATAGTTAATCACCGCACCATTAAAATTTTCAGAATGAAAACATATGGGCTTACCATGTTGCATCAAGGCTTCTCACATGGCATAGTCGCTTGCATTGGTTTATATCTCAAATTATTTTCTCAAATATGGAAGTGCAAGAATTGGTGTTGTACTGATTCTTTCTTTCAATGCATCGTAGGCTTTCTGTTGTTTTCCTCCCCACTAAAAAACCTGTTTCACACGTGTCAATGCATGTAATGGAACTGTAATGGAAGAAAAGTTAGAAATTAACTTTCTCCAATGTTGGGTTTATCCCAAGAAGCTTTTAGCCTTTGTTACAGCCTTGGGTTTTGGCCAATTCAAAATGACTTCGACGTTTGAGGGATCTATCTTCAACTCACCCCCCCCAACAATATGACCCAAGTAGACTAAAGAAGTTTTCCCAAATTCACATTTAGATTTCTTTAAAAATAAATTTTATTTCTTTAAGATATCTAGTACTTACCTAGCATGGTTGATGTTATCACTCAAAAAAAGTGAAAAATTATTAGGTATGGTCATAAGGTTCATTTGTCACAAGTTGGTAAAGGAAAAAATTAAATTTTTTCATATTAACCTATCCTAAGGTCCAAACCCACCCCCATTCAAGTCATATTATGTCCCATCAGTCATCATTTGCTGACATATTTCATTTCCCAAGCTTTTGAATTCGAAAAGGTCACTTTAGCCATTTTATCCTGTTTTCGTAGTGTATTACACTGTAAAAAGGTAGTTTTCGCTATGAAAATGCCTAATAGTTTCGTAGCGAAACAGCCAGGAAATTAACTAACCACGCTATGAAAAAGGGTATTTATGTTTTTCTTGTAAAATTTGGTGCAAGGTGTCAGTACATGATTAGAACTGTTAGGGTGGATGTCATTCGAATCAATTAGGGTCATTTTCAAGGTATGAAGGTCAAGGCTGAGGTCATTATTACTATTTTTAGCTTGCATAAGTCATGACTAAGCCATGAGCTGTCATCGAAACTTTAAAACATTACCCAATTGAGTCTTTTGTCATTCTCCACTTCATCTTTGCATGCTCTTGAGTTCTGGAGAGATGTTTCATCAAGCCAAGCTGGTTGTTGGAATTTCCATAAGCTGCAGATGTCACTACTCAAGCGAGGAAGAGAAGGTATAAAATCACTATGGCTACAAAGAGGAAGACCAAAAAAGTGGCCACTGTCTCAAATATGATCCATTAGAAATGAATTTGTTAAATGAATACCAAACTGAATTAGAATTTTTCAGAAGAACAGGGCGTTTACAGTTTTTCCAAAAATTGCAACGGTGCCATGTGCAGGTTTCTAAGGAGTTTTCTATCAGTTTCAATGGGACAGCTTCAAAGGTGGGAATGTTAAACATTACAGTAACACCAGATACTATTGCAGCAGCAACAAGAATCCCTAGAGGAGGAGAGAAATGGTTCAAAGGTATCAAGTTCACCATGCAAGACTGTAAATAAATTATCAAGCTAGAGCATAGTGAAATTGATCTCACAAATGCCATCCCAAGGAGCTACATGAAAGATAATTTCTCAAAGCTACTACTAATTATTCATAAGTACTTCACCTGTGCAGCAAGGTACCACATGGTTTATTCCTACCACCTTAGGCTTCTGCTACATTTTGTGGGTAAGAGGTCTCTTGATTTACCTTTTTACTTATACATAAGCTTAGCTAAAATGTCAGACAAAGTTCAAGTTAAATCTAAAGGAAACGAAACCTCTCTTTTTCATCATGGTTTGATCAAGTTGCTGGTATTAGAGGAGTTAAAAAGATAAGGTAGAGATTGGTCATCTTTTATGTTCATCAGTGGTTTTGAAGTAGATGCTATCACTCCTAAAAGAACTTCCAAACCTAGAGATATCCCATCACCTTTAGTGGTAGAGCAAGTTGAGCCAGTGATCATGGAGACAGAGCCTTTGCAGAAGGTTGATACACCCAAAGCTACACCTACAAAACAAAAGCCAACAGTGAGCAAACATGGCAGCAACATGGGTACAAGAAGCCAAATAGTGGCTAACGGTAACTTAGAAGGCATTCTGCATGTTATTGATATTGAATAAACTCCCATAGTCCAAGCTGAAGACATAGATGAGGGAGAAAGGAAGCTCAAGAAAGCCAAAACAGCTAAGAAGTTAGAGTTTGCAGGTGAATATGTAGGATTCATGTTTCAAGCTAGGAAACCAATGAAAAGACATGCCACAAAGGTCTTGGAAAGAAGTAAAGAAGCTCAAAAGGTCACTAAAACTATTCACCCATCACCAAGCATCATAGACCTATCCTCACCTGCAAAAGAAGAATTAGTCATTAAACAAAGGAAAGGTAAAGAGAAAATCATTGAAAAAACAGAGATTGAAGTCCTTAAGGAGCAATTGAAGCTGGAAAATGATGAAATATCAATCTTAAAGAAAGAGGCAAGGAAGCATAAGGTTCAGAAGGTACAGTTTGATAAAATGAAAGAAATTTGCGAAGAGCGGGTCATAAATGTGTCAAAGACCTTGCAAAACACACAGCAATTGATAAAATGGACTTAGCCATTGAGAGGAAAGGTGAAACATATCAGAAAAATGAACCTGCATTTTTAATCTAAGAATAGGACACTGAAGGACGAAGTCAAATACCTCCAAGATCAATTAGAATTGATTAATGAAGAGCTGGAGAAGAAAGGTTTAAAGATGATTGTGGTTGAGGAGCCCATAGCTCAATTGATCATTAATAAAGAGGAAACCCCACAGGGGACTTAAACTGAGATTGAATGTGTTTTATAAGGTTCATGACATGCTGAAGATAAATTTTTTACAGCTGGAGGTCACTTTTTGTAGACAATTTTCAAAGCTAGAAATTCTGCACTTTTACACATTTTCGTAGCGTTTCCTAGGCTTAAAGCCAAGAAAATGCTATGAAAAAACCTGTAGCATCATTTTTACCTCTAAATTCACTTTTTTCAGTTTTCAAGGAGGGAGAATGATGGTGGTGATGTGTCATGACTAGATTGAGACCATGGAACAACAAAGAAGCAGATTTTTTCGGTGCAGAAAATACTTTTTAGACGTTGTTACACAACATTTTGTCACTGTCCTTGCAATCCCAAACTCGCACATTGGAGGGTCATTTCTGTGACTTATAAGAAGTGTCATGCCTTGAAAATACCATCATTGCATCCCTTTACATGAGATAAATATTCCTCCTGTTGACATTTCCCTGAAAAGGACTGTACAAACCCTTGTTTTTGCCTTGGCACGAGTAGCCAGTTACACTCCCGCACCGAGCTAGAAAATTAACACTGAGCCTGTGCTATTTGGCGCTCTGTCCCAGTTAAGAACCTGTGCAAAGCTGTTTATGGAATGTTTTTTAAAAATATAGGTGGAGGTTCCATTCCAACCACCTTGAGGATGAGTCATTGGGAGTGGTTGAACTGAAACAACCACAGACTCCCTCCTTTAGTTAGTAGTTTCCACCTCCCGTGGAACTCTCCTAAAGGATAAGACTCCGTCCCACCTTTGTAGGGATCCCAACCTCCTCCTTATCCTCTATAAAACAATCTATCTCTCTTAGTACAAGCTAGTTGAACTTGGAGAATTAGACATACTATAGTGGAACGGCTAAATAGCTGAATGACTAGAGAAGATAGAAGGAATTACATTGAGGAAGCTTGAGTCCATAACTTTATCCCGTCTGAATTCCCTGACGAGAATCTGATATGCACTTTGCCTGAACGCTGTTGGAGGAGACTGCGACATCAAAGCATCATTTGTAACTCTTCCTTCTATTCATTTATATACATGACTACTGTTTGGTTCCACTGTTGTGTTATGATGCTTGTTTAATGCAATATGTTTAGCCCTATTTGACTGGTTAATAGTTATGAATGAAATGTTGTCATCTTGTATTTTGTTCTTTTTTTCTTGTTCTTTGTGCAGGTATCCAAGCGTAATGGCGAAGAGATTGTGACTTGCTGAAGCAGGAGCGAGAGGCTGCCACTACTACAACAATGACGACAGCGTTGGATTCCAAGCAGGTCGATCTACCATTTCCTTTGTTCATTTAATAATTAGGAAGAAACACTTTAGCGTGTCTCTTTGTTTCGAGACCCACTCTAGGGCTAGAGGAATCGTCTCTGTCCGCAAAGAGGATTTACCTGCTTAACAAATTGGCGACTCCACTGGGGATCAGTGCGAGTTTGCATTTCATCCTGTTGGGTCGGTTTCGATTATCGGTTTCGTTCTTTGTCTTTTTCTGGTTTATTTGCTTATTTCCATCCTTTGTTCTGCTCCAAAGTGTCAAGATTGGCCTATGCTCATTAATTTTTTGTTTTTCCTCTTTTTCCCATAGGTATCTAGTTTAGCGCGGTTTTTTTCTAAATAGTCGCACCGATTGGCGCAGGTTGCTCTTTTTGCACTCGCACCAACCCCTGTATGGTGCGAATTATAGCCTTACAGTCACGCCAACCCCTATAGGTTTTGGTTTGACCTCCTTCATGAACCTTTTGGTCAATTGTGCTTTCTTCTGGGTTTTTTTTTTTTTTTGGGTGTGATTTAGCCTTTGGAACTGTGTTGACTACTATAGACTTATTTCTTCCAGTTTTTTGTCTATTTTCCTGTCAGTGTCATTTAAGGCCTTAGGGTTTCTAAGTGTTCTGGTACATTGAGCCTTTAGTTTGAAACACAAGTCTCTTCAATTGTTGTCAGCCTCATTTCGTTTTGCGTCATTGTGCTAAGTTTTTCTTGATCCTTTTGAGTGTTTGTTTTGGTTGAATGGTCTTTTCATTTCATCAATTTATCCTTCTCCTTAGTACTCCAGGCATCGATTACATTGCTTGTGTTGGGTCGATTTGGGAAATTCTCTCTATTTGATTGAAAGTTTGCTGCATTAGTTTGAATGTTTTTTTGTTTGTTTTGTTTCGGTTGAGTCATTCAATTTTATATCCCTACATTCACAAAACTCAAACTAGATTTTATTTTGTTTTCCATTTGAATTAGTACATTGTGAGCTTTTTTCATTGAAAAATCAAAAAATATGTTTTGCATTCTTTCGTTGCATCGAAATTGAAATAGTCCTTTGCATAACTAGTTTTTGTCATCTAGGAAGGAGTTTATTTTTTCGATTAATTGCATTAGAGGCATTAGCAGTTTTCTTCATATACTTCCTTTGTTTGTTATTGTTTGAAAGATTTTTATCCTTCTTATAACTAGCATTCATAGAACTGAAATGATGTTCATTTTCATATAGTTTTCATTTAGGAAGTTGAGCTCCAACATCGATAGGGCCTTGAAATTGAAACATAATCCAAGATTAAATTTAAAATTTACTCAATGAACCTAAGGCAACATTGAAACCGAACGCAACATTTATAGTGGTCTAGGCTAGAGATGTGTTCCGGTGTCTTAAAATCTAGTAGCTGTCGTTCTCCATCTGGCTTCAGACAATGCTAGTATGGATTTGTGCTCCCCGTACCGTCAAGTATATAAAGGGATACCCCTCTAGGTTTCAATCTTTGTATCCATAGGAAGCCAAGTCTGCCACCTTGTAACCGTGACACACCGAACACAAAATTCGGGGAGACTACCTGCACGTACGTTAAGTCCTTGGTCATTTCTCTTTCATTTGATCACCAAGGTGTATATGGAAGTTCACGGAAACTTGCCACATCCTCTTGCTTTGAGTACCTGAGTAGTCATTTTGATCTTTTCGTGACTCCTTAAAAAGAGAAGAGAGCGTCTACCACTTTTCCTTTCATGCTCGTTCAACCTGAAAGTGATAGAGTCACCTTTTTCCTGTTTCTCAACTCTTAAAATATGAAACGACAGAGTTTTCTTTCAATGTCTTAAAATTACTTGCCCACGAAATATTCCTAGTTAAATTTATCTTCCTTAGTATTTTGTTTTAGGGTTGTTTCCAATGGCAATGTTTCTGGAGTTTACCAACCAAGGAATCCCCTCCAAAGGGAATCCTGGTCCTTTTCCTGCCTTTGGGAATGTTGGATCTCCTTATATGGCAACATTGTCCCTGCTTGGGTTAATTGCTGGGTTGCCTGTTTGGTTATTTTCGACCTCTGTGGTCTCGAATGTTCCACCCTCCATACAACCATCTCCTCCACATGAACAACATCATGTTGATTCTAAGGTGGACCTCTCCTCTTCTTCGCCTATTTCCTCGTCCTCTTCCTCTACTTTTCCTGGTGAAATTCTGGATTCTAGTAATCAGGTGGCTAAGGAGAAGAAGAAAAAGATGAAAAAGAAGAAGTCAGATAAGAGAGAGGCCAGCTCTGTGGCTATTGCGCCTCTGACACCTTTCACTGATAAACCATCCAACCTTCCACGCAAATTCAAATTCCCTTGCACGTTGTGCAAGGGTGACCACTTCCTTTGAGATTGCCCTGGCATCCCCAAGGTGCTCGAGCCATGGTTCGATGGTTGTCCATCATTGTCTTTGGCTTTTGGAAGTCATGTTGGTGGTACATTTTCGACTAATATTGATAAGACTCATAAGAAATAGGGTAAGATCAAAAATCCCTGTAAGTTGTGTGAAGGGAATCATCCCATTCACCTTTGTCCGTACATGGATGAAACCAAGAGAGTGTTGGAAAACCTTTTTTTTTTCTGCACCCTGCCTTCCAGCTGGTTACCAGAAGCTTTCTTCGAGTCCTTCACTATTTGTTTCGATGATCGGTCAAGAGTCATCCTTGGTCGGTCCCGCTTCCTCGGAAATTAAAATTCACGAATCTGTTCCCAACCAAACATTGGTTGAGGAATTGGTCCATCTAATCCCACCTATGGCTCATCAGGTTTTTTTCGTCGAGAGCGGACCTCATACCCCTCACGTTCTTCTTGTTTCTTCAGATTCCTCGGACTTGGAGAAAGATTCTCCCATCCTTGTGGTTCAAGATTCTACTCCTCCTGCTCTCTTAATGGAGGTCCTGGAGGATGCTCCTCTTTCTCCAGTAAAACCAGGGGATGACCATCTTAGTCCAATGGTACCCCCTCCAAGTAGTTTGGTCACTTCCTTCGATTGGAGTCAATTCGCAGGATATCGCCCTCCTTCTTATGTGCCTTTTGAGATCATGGTATAGGCCTTCAATGTGGTCGTGCCTAGCACCATTATAGATGAAGGCACGTCTGTTATTATTCTGTCTTCAACTACTTGGCAAGATTTTGGTTATCCACCACTTGTGCCTATTACACATAATTTGTTGGCATTTAATAGAAGAACCAGTCAACCATTAGGGATCCTTCTAAAGTTGCTTATTACTTTGGGAGGGAAAACTGTCTATATAGACGTGATGGTTGTTCTAGACCCCTTGGATTTTAATTTACTCTTGGGACGTGACTATCTTATGCCGTGGGCGCGATTGTCTCTTCCCTCTTTCGTGTGATCTGTTTTCCACACAAAGTTCGGATCGTGACCATTGATCAAATTTCATTCTTTCATCCTAACGTGACATCTGGTCCATCATTGTCCCTTCCAATTCTTTATCTGTTGGTTGTATCTTCCCCGTCACAGTTTAATTATGTGGCTACCTGCCCCGTGCCCACATCCAGTGATAGTGCCGTTGTGCATCGTGTGCTAGGGGCATTGGGTCCTGATTTCTAAGATTTTGTTCTCCCATCAGATGTGAACCTCTTGGAATCCATGACTTCTTATTCAACATGATAAGTTTTATTCGGAGCAGAGTTCATTTTCTTGTGTCAAGCTCCTTAAAAAATGAAACAAGACTGGTGGAGTAGAGTTCGTTTTATTATGTCAAGCTCCTTAAAAATGAAACAAGGTGTTATGAGGATGGTTCGTCTTCTATTTAAACCTCGTTAAAAAATTAATTAGCTCATGAGGATAGTTCTTTTAATGTGTCAACCTTGTTAAAACAATGAAACATGTTCTCGTTCAATTTGAGTCTTTGCTAGATCTCATAAAATCCCAGTCGAGTCTTTCACTTGATCTCGTAACTGAGCCTTCACTCCTTCCATCTGTTTACTCAGGTACATGGAATAAAGCTTGGGGGGCATGTACCTCGAATTGAGTCACCATGCTGGGGGCATGCAAATATTTTTTCAAACATAGTTTATCTTTGTTTCAAGCTTGTGTAAAATGAAACAAATCCTAAGCATAGTTTATCTTTGTTTCAAGCTTGTGTAAAAATGAAACCAATTTTCAAGCATAGTTTGTTTTCGTTTCAAGCTTGTGTAAAAATGAAACCAGTTTCAAGCAGAATTTCCTGATTTCAAGCTTGTGTAAAAATGAAACCATTCCTATTTTACCTCTCGTGATTGCCATTTTATCAGCCTATTTTTCCAGATGAACCTTGGTTTTCTCATTCCACTGTCACTATCTGCTTGGCCGAACATATGCATTCACTTGGTTGTTTTAGCCATTTCTTAGGAACCACTGCAATGAGTGGTCTTGTTAGCTAGCCTCTTGACCTTTACTTGTTCTAAGCAGTTCCACCATTACCGGAACCAGTAGCTACCCTTAATACCACTTGTTCCTCTAGGTGGAGTCATCTTTTAGCTCTTTTCTGACTCTCTAAAATTGAAAAGATTGTCGAGACTCTTGTCATTTCAAACTTGTTAAATGGTTGTGAAGCGATATCTACCCATTATATGTTTACCCCTTTTTTGGGCTGCGATAGATTATTTACAAAAAAGGAATACCTTAGCCTATCGCGACTAAGAGGTTCTTTCAAATATTTTTTTCTACCTTTTCAGATCTAAGAGACTATTTATGAAAAGGGTCATGATGGATTTTTCTATTCTGCCTTCTTTTCAAACTCTCTAAACATGAAAATATGTTGATTTATCCCTTTGTTAGACTCATTAAACTCTGATGACATCGGATTTCATCGCCATGACATTCCTCGAGTTCCTCCTTCCTAGGGCTCGTAAAATGTACTGGGTTGGATTTTTCCGAAGGACAAACTTACAACACAAGCATATGCTATCCCCTTCAAGCTTGTTTTTAAAAAATAATTGGGGTACTCATCAGAAATGGTGGGGGAAAATGGAACCAAGTTTTAGTTATGTTGGCACTATATCGCTCTTGAACATGGCACTTGTCTACAGTCGTGCCGGGTTGGGGGCATTTCATTTCGACATTTTTTGCCTTCATGGGTTTTGGTAATCTCTTTTGACCTCTCATTTGCTTTATTCCACGTCATCATGACCTCAGATCCCTTGATGTCAAATACTACCAAATCCAGTGTCGTGTTGTTGATATGTTCAAGAGAAGTTTTCCTCTGCAGTTTTCAACCTCCCTTCGATTATCTGTTAGTCCTGATTCACTATTATCATGTTCCTATGTCTTGTATCGATGATGTGGGAGACATTATGGCCCACCTTCGATCAGGTCACTTCCTGTCGACTTCAGCTCATTATCCAAGAATTTGATAGAGAGACTCTATTTTGGTACCTTGGAGCCTACAATCCTTAATGGAAGGTTTTTCTCATTCGACGCAAGGTCCACATATTGGCCTTCGATCGAGTGATTTTGTGGATGTTCGACGCCAGATCACTATTCACATTCCGTGGATTGTGCCAGTTGTACCTTGAGCGTCATTTTCATTATTGGTGGTTTCTCTCATGCCTGTTAACAACTTTCATCATTGGCTGGTAATCAAGTGATTTTATTGCATGTTTGACTTCAACTCATATTTTCGCATGCTTGAATTTGTACCTTTTCGGGTCAAGATGGAGTGTAAGACCTTGGATTTTGTCTGATAAAGTCCAGGTTGTGGATTTTGGTGGATGGTTATGACTTATTACATGACTCTTTTGATTGGATGGTTGTGCCCATACCTGATTCTATTTGTTGATCCTTATTGTTGGATGGATGCGTCCATACCTTGGATCTCATTTTTTATATATACTCTATTACGGATGGCTGCGCCCATGCCACATGTTCATGTATCAGAGATATCAGTTGTATTTTTAATTGCAAGTTTTCCGACAGCAGTGTTTGGTTCAAGAACTTTCTCATAAAGCATTTCGCCCCTCCCTCTCCCTCGAACCTCATGCTTTAGGGGGCATTATTTACACAACATTTTGTCACTATCCCTGCAATCCACAACTCGCACATTGGAGGGTCATCTCTGTGACTTATAAGAAGTGTCATGCCTTGCAAAGACCATCATTGCATCCCTTTACATGAGAGAAATATTCCTCCTGATGACATTTCCCTGAACAGGACTGTAAAAACCTTGTTTTTGCCTTGGCACGAGTAGCCAGTTACACTCCCGCGTCGAGCTAGAAAATTAACACTGAGCCCGCGCCAGTTGGCACTCTGTCCTAGTTAAGCACCTGCACCAAGATTTTTATGGAATGTTTTTTAAAAATAGAGTCAAAGGTTCCATTCCAACCACCTTGAGGATGATTCATTGGGAGTGGTTTAACTGAAACAACCACGGAATCCCTCCTTTAGTTAGTAGTTTCCACCTCCCTTGGAACTCTCCTAAAGGATAGGACTCCCTCCCACCTTTATAGGGATTCCAACCTCCTCCTTATCCTCTATAAAATAAGCTATCTCTCTTAGTCCAAGCTAGCTGAACTTGGATAATTAGACATACTATAGTTGAACTACTGAATAACTAAATGACTAGAGAAGATAGAAGGAATTACGTTGAGGAAGCTTGATTCCATACCTTTATCCCATCCAAATTCCCTGACGAGCATCTAATATGCGCTTCGCCTGAACCCCACTGGAGGAGACTGTGACATCAAAGCATCGGTTGTAACTCTTCCTTCTATTCATTTATATACATGACTACTGTGTAGTTCCACTGTTGTGTTATGATACTTGTTTAACGCAATATGTTTAGCCCTCTTTGACTGGTTAATATTTATGAATGAAATGTTTTCATCTTGTATGTTGTTCTTGTTTTCTTGCTCTTTGTGCAGGTATCCAAGCATAATGGTGAAGGGATTGTGACTTGCCGAAGTAGGATCGAGAGGCCATCGCTACTACAGCAACAACGACAGCGTTAGATTCCAGGTAGGTTGACCTACCGTGTCCCTTGTTCATTCAATAATTAGGAAGCAATACTTTAGCGTGTCCCTTTGTTTCTAGACCCACTCTAGGGCTAGAGGGATCGTCTCTGTCCACAGAGAGGATTTACCTACATAACAAAAGCTACTAAAGCTCACTACAAAACTATCATGTTTTTGTAGCAAGCTATTTTTGAAGGTTTCGGAGAAGCTTAATGGCAGTTTTGGACAGTTGGACTCCTCCAAAATGTTAAGGAACCTTAACATCAAACATTTATGACTCGAAGGAAGTGTTGTGGAGACAGGTCATCAGCCAAAGATCTTGTTGAAGATAAGGACTAGGCATTCCTAAAAAATAAGGTTTTGTTTCACATGTCTAGGAGAGTTTTTACTATGTAAAGTGGTAATGGCTTTTTCGAGCATGTGACACTTAGGTTGTAACCATCATTTGACTATTTCAAAGATAAGATAGAGGGATGTAATAAATAGGATTTTGAGTCCTATTAGGAAATGTTTTTATAAGGTTTAGTTGTCATTTTATTGTTAGAAGTCATGTTTTGCAGTTATGTGATGTGTCATAGGAGAATTCGATGAATCTATCCATCAGGCAGATCATCCTTGCTATAAGATTGTCTATTAAAAGGCAAAGCATTGAAGTAGTGAGGGGCTGGATATTTTTTGCAGCAAACTGTTGCTTTATGTATTTTAACTTATATCAGTAATACAAAGGGACTTTCTTGTTGACAAACCTGAGATTCTCATGGGGACTTATTGATCTACATCTTATGTTTACCACTTGCAGTAGATTTCATTTCTATTACTCAGAATTCATAACTCTATGCTCTGACTTCCTTTAGTAATGAAATGATTGTGTTTTCCTATGTTTATGAGTGAATTTCCTTTGTTAAAGACCTCTATCTTCCTCAGCTTCCATGTCAAGAAGCCTTGCCACTAAAACTACTGATTTTTTACTCCATAAGCCCAATGGTAGCAAGCCTGCATTCTTTCAACCTGCAAACATAAAAAACAAGTTACATTTCCAATAGAGTTAGCCATCTAGTACTATCATTATCAAATATCATAAAAACCCTTGAGAGAGCCCTCTTAGACTAAAGAGGCTAAGATTCAGTCAAAATTTGGTTTGAAACAGTTACATAGAGTTGTCTGATAAGCAGCCAATCATGTACAATTTTGTGATAACATTTTGGTGCGTCTGTCGGGAGCCTGAAGATATAATTTTCCAGAAATTTTGAAGTTGAACTCTTGAAGGTAGTAGGAGATCAAAATCTGTTCGAGGCTACAGCTACCTTGGTGACTCCATTCAAAATTCTCATGTTCAAAGGTGGCTTCGAAAAGGATATATACAAGGAGTAATCCTGACCCATAACCACCTACAATTGTGGATAATCCAAACGCAATTTCCAGAGGCATTCAAGGCATTTCTGCACAATCAGGTACTCCATTACACACAAAAGCCTTGTCCTCTGAAGTTTTAAGAAGTCCCAAAGATAAAAGGTTTGATGATAAAATTCAAGAAGTCTTGTTTAGGTCTAAAAATGAAAAAGAATTGAATGAAATTGTCTTAGACCTACATAGAAGAGGTATTGATACCTCAGCCTTAGTGACCCAAAAAGATAAAGAATAATTTTGGAAGTAGTCACATAAAAGTTATTGTTAGAGAGGGAATCTTTGGATAGGTTGAAGGAAATAGACCCATTTGAAATAGTGCTAATAAGTAAATCTGGTTTTCCTTTACCTAACTAGAGTTCAATTGTAACTAGAAAATAAAGACCAACCAGCCCTGCTCCTAACAGTTCCTCTTCCTCTACTATTGTTTTCCCTAAAACTACCATAGTTCCAGTCATCATGGCAGGAAATGTGCCACCTCCACCTGTTGTTGCACCTGCTAGGTATGCCCCTCTTGTTCTTCCAGCTGTCCTTAATGCCCTTCCTAAAAAATACTCTACTAGAATAAAAACTTGGGGAATTGATGAAGAAATTATAGCTAAAGAGCATGTAGACCAATTTAATGACTTCATAGATAGGGACGAGGTTGACCATGAGGACGTCAAGATGATATTATTTTCTCAGAGTTGTATTGGTGAGGTCAAAAGTGGTTCAAAGCCCTTGCTCTAGGAAGCCTGCATAATTGGAATGAATTTGAATATAGCTTCTTGAGAAAGTGGGGAAATAGAACCAACCTTTTGCAAGCCCTCATTGAGTACAATAGTTTGAAAAGAGATGTTGATGAAACTGTCCGAAATTTCTCCAAGAGATTTAACAAAGTTTATGACTCCATCCCTGCCCATATTAAGCCTCCTCCAGGGGTAGCTCAATTAAGATATGTTGAGGCCTTTGATTATGACTTTTCTATCCTACTAAGAGAAAGAGAATCCCCTTCACTACCTGAAATGAAAAATGATGGTGTGAAGGTGGAGGTCAATATGATAGCAGCTAAAAATTCCAAGATGGGAAAGACAAAATTGAAAGAAGAAGACAAGCCTTCCACCTTAGATGATAAATTTGAATCCATGATGAAGACAATAGAAAAATTGATGGATAGTGCTACCCTTGGGAATGCCTTTGCTCCTCCTGCACAACATGAAACTCAGTTTAGAATACCTCAAAACTAGCAAAGACCAAGGGAAAACAGAAATCAGCCTGACCCTCAAGTAAGGCCTCCTTTTCAGCAAAATTTAATTGTTGAAGGAGATCATCCTGAAATACCAAAAGACTCTATTCATTGCTTGGATGAAAACATGTCAGGAATGTTTTTTACTAAGGAAGAACATGATGAGTTAGATCATTATGTGAACATGGTGCGGAATGATCTGATTACCTTAAAGGATATCAACATGCAATATTTGAGATGCAGAAAAATAAAACCTCAGAAACAAAAATGTTCCAATTATTGCAAACAAAACACATCCTAAGAAAAATGCCCCTAAAGTTGTTGAGGTTAGAAAGGATCCACCACTTCCTCCTCCTATCAAAGAGACTGAAAAATCTGCTCCTTTTTTCAGTTTGGAGAATGAGATCTTCAAGATCAAAATCTCAGTTATTTTTGGAGAAATTCTTAAGGTGAATGAATACATAAGTAAAATTTTAAAAATGTTGAATTACCAACCAGGAGTTGCTGACATCCTTAATGTTCAAGAGGATCATCCAACCATCTACTTGGGACCAAGATTGGAAGATGAGCAGAATGAAGAGGTGCCTCCTTTCTATGTCAACCTTAGTATTCATGACATGACATTACACAATGCCATGTTGGATTCAGGGGCCTCTCATAACCTCATGCCTAAAGTGATCATGGAAAGGATTGGATTGAAAATTACTAGGCCATATAAGGATTTGTTTTCTTTTGATTCAAAAAGAGTTCAGTGCATTGGTTTAATAAAATATGTTCTTGTTGGTCTTACACAAGTCCCTGCCAAGACAGTCATAATGGACATTGTGGTAGCAGACATTCCACCCAAGTTTATCATGTTGCTATCTAGATCATGGTCAGCAAAGTTCAAAGGCACTATGCAGATGGACCTAACTTATGCCACCATTGCTATTTTTGGTGAGCAAAGAATATTATACAGAGAAACAAGGATGGCCTATATGGTAAGAAGCAAGGAAAAACCTCAGAATTTCCCAATCTATGTTGTTGATACTGAATTAGGATCTAATATACTTTTCAATGAACTAACTGATGAAGCAGAAGATGAAAAGAAAGCAGAAATTCAGGAGGTTGAAAATCAACAAATCAGTGAAGAAAAGGAAAAAGGTTGGTGGTTGTTACACTTTGATGGATCAACAAGAAGAGAGGAGGTAGTAGCAGGAATTTGGATCACAACTCCAGAGGATGAAAGCAAGTTCTTTTCTTTCAAAATAAACTTTGATTTCACAAGTAACATGGCTGAGTATGAATCTCTATTTTTGGGGTTAGAAATTTTGAAAATAATGGGTGCCAAAAATATTTTTGTTTGTGGAGATTCTGAATTAGTTATAAAAAAATTTGAGGGTGTTTATCAAACCAAGGATGTGAAAATGAGAGCATACAGAAATTTGATCATGGAGATGTTAGAGAATTTTCAAGAATATTCATTTATTGTGAAGACTAGGGACCAAAACTCAGTAGCTGACTCTGTCGCTGTCTCTGCAAGTCCATTTATTATTCCTACACATTCCACTGAAAGATATGAGGCTGAAGTTCGTCATAGGCCTGTTATCCCTGAAAAAATCATCCATCAGCAAGATTTTGAGGATGACCAGCAAAATAAAAAACTTCATAGAGTTTAAAGAGTTTTAAAGCACACAAGTAGATCAGCAAAACTTGCTTGCTGAAACAAAGGGGAATTTTGAAATGTTACAGCTGAAGAATAATTCTATACCCAAATGTCTCATCCCACTTGAAATTTTTTTTGACCAGAATGATGTGTTCAAATATCCTAGGATACAAGATGATGATGAAGAGGTAGAGAGTTGTAACATTGGTACAGTAGCAATGCCAAAAATGATTAAGCTTTCAAATTTTCTTTCAGTTGACATGAAATAGAAATATATTGACATGATGAAAAGTTTCTTAGATGTTTTTGCATGGAGTTATGTTGATTTAAAGAAATAATATCCTACTATTATTCAACATACTATTCCTATTAAAGAAAATGAAAAGTCTTTCAAACAGAAGCTGAGGAGGCTTAATCCACTTCTCATGCCTCTTATTGAGAAGGAAATTAACAAGCTCTTTGATGCCAAAATTATTGTCCTTGTCATATTCTCAAAGTGGCTTGCAAACTTGGCACCAGTCAGGAGAAAGAGTGGAGAAATCAGAATCCACATTCACTTCAAAACCTTGAACAAAGCCTCTCTGAAGGACAATTACCCTCTTCCAAAGATGGACCAAATTCTGCAGAACATTGTTGGTTCCCAAAGGATGTTTATGCTAGATGGTTTTTTAGGGTACAATCAGATACTTGTGAATCTATAAGATCAAGATAAAACCGCCTTTAGCACACCATGGGGAACATTCATGTATGCCAAGATGCCTTTTGGTCTGATGAATGTAGGAGTGACCTTTCAAAGAGAAATGAACATTTATTTTCCTGATGAGAATGATAAGTTGGTGGTTGTATATCTGGATGACATAATAGTTTTCTCAAGGAGAGAAGAAGACCATTTGAAGAATCTAGAAAAGATTATGCTGAAGTCTAGAAGGTTTGGAATTTATCTTAATCCCACTAAAAAAAATTTTGCTCTAACTTCAAGGAAGTTACTTGGGCATATTATTTCTAAAGATGAGATAAATATTGATCCAAGCAGGGTCAATTCCATTCAGAAAGTGGATCTTCCTAGAATCAAGAAGGAAATTTAGTCTTTCCTTGGAAGGGTGAATTTTGTGAGGAGGTTTATCCCCAATTTTGTTGAGATTGTCAAAGACATAACTAAGATGTTAAAGAAAGGAGTTGATATCAAATGGAAAGTGGAATACAAGCACTCATTTGAGGAGATCAAGAAGTCACTTACTCAAGCACCAGTGTTGATCAACCCATATTTTTCAAAGGAATTTCTATTTTTTACATTTGCATCAAAAAATACAATTGTTGGAGTTTTGCTGCAAAAAGGACAACAAGGTATTGAGTAGGCCATTTTATTTTTTAGCGGGACCTTAGCTAATTCATAGATGAAGTACAACATCCTAGAGAAACAGGCATGTGCTTTGGTCAAAGCTATCAAAGATTTCATAATTTGCATTCTGCATTCTCATGTCATAGCATTTGTTCCTAATGCTGTTCTGAATGACATCTTGACTCAAGTTGATCCTGATGGTAAGAGAGGGAAGTGGATTTCTAACTTGCTGGAATATGATATAGAAATCAGAACTACAAAATTGGTCAAGGGTCAGGGGATTGCAAAGCTGATGGCACAGTCCAATTTTGACAGTCTTGAGATGAATTTAATTGCAGAAATTTCAGATATATCAGATGAAGATGAAGAGATGATTCCCATTGAAGAGAAGTACATCCTTTCTGACTGGTACAGAGACATTGTTTTTGTCTTACATCATCATAGGGCTCCTACTGAATTGACAAATTCTAAATCAAGGTTTGTGAAGTTAAAATATCTGAAGTACTACATCATTGATAAAAATCTGTATTAGAAAGATACTGGTGGTATTCTTTTGAATTATTTGCTGGAAGAGGAGGGAGAAAAAGTGATTGAAGAGTTTCACAAAGGAGATTGTGGAGTTCATCATTATTGGAAGGCCACAGCAAATAAGATTCTTAGAGTAGGGTACTAATGGCCTACTATGTTCAAAGATGTCTATAAAAATATTGTTGCCTGCCATGAATGCCAGCTTTTTTATGGTAATAAAAAGCTTGTTCCTTTACCCTTGATGCCTATCTATGTTGAGGTGCCATTCCAGCAGTGGGGGCTAGATTTTATTGGTGAGATTCATCCATCATCTTCAGTTCAACATCATTAGATCCTGACAGCAACTGATTATTTCACCAAGTGGATTGAAGCAATCCCAACTAGGCAAGAAAATGATTCAATTATCATTTCATTTTTGGAAAATAATATATTGCATGGTTTGGTTGCCTTATGAAGATCATCACTGATAATGCATAGGCATTCAAATCCAAGAGGTTGATCAGTTTTTGCAATCATTATCACATTACACTTGGGCATTCTACTGCATATTTTCCTCAAGGTAATGGTCTTGTTGAATCTTCTAACGAGAGCATTGTGAGGATTATTAAGAAGGTGTTGCAGGAAAATAAGAAGTCATGGCATTTGAAG
This sequence comes from Pinus albicaulis, assembly GCA_034641835.2. Taxonomy (NCBI): domain Eukaryota; kingdom Viridiplantae; phylum Streptophyta; class Pinopsida; order Pinales; family Pinaceae; genus Pinus; species Pinus albicaulis. The sequence continues at coordinate 681,453,668 of CM076584.1, read as the reverse complement.
CTGAAGTATGCTCTGTGGGCTGATAGAGTGTGCACAAAAAGGTCAATTGGAACTTCACCTTATGAGTTGGTGTATGGGGATAAAGCCATTTTTCCTACATCATTGGGAGTGCTTGTCATGAAGCTGCTGCAAGGATTAGAGTAGAAGCCAAATGCAATTCAGAGGAGAATAAATCAGTTGATAGCCTTGCAAGAAAAAAGGGAGGAAGTCTATAACAGAAATCACAACAGAATTAAGAAGGCATTTGACAGGAAGGTCAAGGAGGAAAACTTTCAAATTCAAGATGTGGTTTTGAAGTGGGAGGCTAGGATTGAAGAAAAGGGGAAACATAGTAAGTTTGAGAATATTTGGAAAGTTCCATTCATAGTGGCTGCATTTCATGGAAACAACACTTACATACTGCAGGAGATGGATGGAAAACCTTGTGTTGGAGGGCCTATCAATGGCATGTTTTTGAAGCATTATTCCTCTTAAGTTCTACTGATATTTCATTCCATTGTATATATTCCATGTTTATATGTTTTTTCTGCTATTAAAGACAAGATGATCATCAAGCTTGAGCTCAAGGTGAAGGCCATTAGAGTTTGAAGGAAATCTTGGAAAATTTCAAAGTTTGTATTTCCAAGAAGATGGATAGCACTGGAACTATAGTTCTTTGGCATACCACAAGGGCACACCATACCAAGTGGAGCCACTATTATCACTCAGAAAAAGTGAAACATTATTAGGTATGGTCATAAGGTTCATTTGTCACAAGTTGGTAAAGGAAAAATTTAAATTTTTTCATATTAACCTATCCTAAGGTACAAACCCACCCCCATTCAAGTCATATTATGTCCCATAAGTCATCATTTGATGACATATTTCATTTCCCAAGCTTTGGAATCCGAAAAGGTCACTTTAGCCAATTTTTCCTGTTTTCGTAGCGTATTACACTGTAAAAAGGCAGTTTTCGCTACGAAACTGCCTAATATTTTCGTAGCGAAACTACTAGGAAATGAAATAACCAAGATATGAAAAAGGGTATTTATGTATGTCTTGTCAAATCTGGTGCAAGGTATCAGTCCATGATTATAATTGTAAGGGTTGATGTCATTTGAATCAGTTAGGGTCATTTCCAAGGTACGAAGGTCATGGCTGAGGTCATTATTACTTTTTTTAGCTTACATGAGTCATGATTAATCCATGAGCTGTCATAAAAACTTTAAAACATTACCCAATTGAGTATTTTGTCATTATTCGCTTCATCTTTGCATGATATTGAGTTCTGGAGAGCTATTTCATCAAGCCAAGCTAGTTGCTGGCATTTTCATAACTTAAAGGTGTCACTAATCAAGCAAGGCAGAGAAGGTATAAAATCACTATGGTTGAAAAGAGGAAGACCAAAAAAGGTGGCCACTGTCTCAGATATGAGCCATCCAACATGAATTTGTTAAATGAAGACCCAATTGCATTAGAAGTTTTCAGAATAACAGGGTGTTTACAGTTCTGCCAAAAATTGCAAGGGTGCCATGTGCAGGTTTCTAAGGAGTTTGCTATCAGTTTCAATGGGATAGCTTCAAAGGTGGGAATGTTAAAAATTAAAGTAACACCAGAGACTATTGCAGTAGCAACAGGAATCCCTAGAGGAGGAGGGAAATGGTTCAAAGATATCAAGTTCACCATGCAGGATTGTAAAGAATTTATCAATCCAGAGCATAGTGAAATTGATCTCACAAATGCCATCCCAAGGAGCTACATGAAAGATAACTTCTCAAAGCTGCTGCTAATTATTCAGATGTACTTCACCTGTGAAGGGAGGTACCACATGGTTTATTCCTACCACCTTAGGCTTCTGCTGAATTTTTTGGGTAAGAGGTCTCTTTATTTACCCCTTTACTTGTACAGAAGCTTAGCTAAAATGTCAGACAAAGTTCAAGTTAAATCTGAAGGAAATGAAATCTTTCTTTTTCATCATGGTTTGATCAAGTTGCTGGTATTAGAGTTAAAAATATTAGGCAAATACTGGTGATATTTTCTGTTCATCAATAGTTTTGAAGTAGATGCTATCACTCCTAAAAGAACTTCCAAACCTAGAGATATCCCATCACCTTCAGTGGAAGAAAAATTTGAGCCAGTGATCATGGAGACAGAGCCTTTGCAGAAGGTTGATACACCCAAAGATACACCTACAAAACAAAAGCCAACAGTGAGCAAACATGGCAACAAGAGGGTTAAAAGAAGCCAAATAGTGGCTAAGGGTATCTTAGAAGACATTATGCATGCTATTGATATTGAAGAAACTCCCATAGTCCAATCTCAAGACATAGATGAGGGAGGAAGGAAGCTCAAGAAATCCAAAATAGCTAAGAACTTAGAGTTTGCAGGTGAAGATGCAGGATTCATGTTTCGAGCTAGGAAACCAATGACAAGACATGCCAGAAAGGTCTTGGAAAGAAATAAAGAAGCTCAGAAGGTCATTGAAACTATTCAACCTTCACCAAGAATCATAGACCTATCCTCACCTGCAAAAGAAGAATTAGTCATTAAACAGAGGAAAGGTAAAGAGAAAATAATTGAAAACACAAATATTGAATTCCTTAAGGGGCAGTTGAAGCTGGAAAATGATGAAATATCAGTCTTGAAGAAAGAGGAAAGGAAGCGCAAGGTTCATAAGGTACAGTTTAAGAAAATGAAAGAAATTTTGGAAGAGCAGGTCATAAATGTGTCAAAGACCTTGGACAACACACAAAAATTGATAAAATGGACTCAGCCATTGAGAGGAGAGGTGAAACATATAAAAACAATGAACTTGCATTTGCAATCTAAGAATAGGACACTGAAGGACCAAGTCAAATACCTCCAAGAGCAATTAGAAATTATTCATGAAGAGCTGGAGAAGAAAGGTTTAAATATGACTGTGGTTGAGGAGCCCATAGCTCAACTGATAATTAATGAGGAGGAAACAACATAGGGGCCTTAAGCTGAGATTAAATGTGTTTTAGAAGGTTCATGAAATACTGAAGATCAATTTTTTACAGTTGGAGGTCACTTTTTGGAGACAATTTTCAAATCTGGAAATTCTGAACTTTTACACAGTTTTGTAGCGTTTCCTAGGCTTAAAGCTAGGAAAACACTACGAAAAAACCTGTAGCAACCTTTTTGCCTCTAGATTCATTTTTGCATTTTTCAAGGAGGGAAAATGATGGTGGTGATGTTTCATGACTAGGTTGACACCATGGAACTGCAAAGAAGCAGAGTTTTTGGGTGCAGAAGCTACTTTTTAGACGCTATTAAAGCTCGCTATGAAACTGTCCTCTTTTTGTAGCGAGCTATTTTTAAAGGTTTTGGAGCAGCTTAATGGTAGTTTTGGACAGGTGGACTCCTCCAACATGTCAAGGGACCTTAAAATCAAAAATTTATGACTCAAAGGAAGTGTTGTGGAGACAGGTCATCATCCAAAGATCTTGTTGAAGATAAGGATTAGGCATTCCTGAAAAATAGGGTTTTGTTCCACATGTCTAGGAGAGTTTTTAATATGTAAAGTTGTGATGAACTATGTTATGGATTTTTTGAGCATGTGACACTTATGTTGTAACCATCATTTAACTGTTTCAAAGATAATATGAGGGATGTAATAAATAAGAGTTTGAGTCCTATTAGGAAATGTCTTTTTTAAGGTGTAGCCGTCAATTTCTTGTTAGAAGTCATGTTTTGCAGTTATGTGATATGTCATAGGAGAATTCAATGAATCTAGCCATCAGGCAGATCATCCTTGTTGTACGATTGTCTATTAAAAGACAAAGCATCGAAGTAGTGAGGGGTTGAGATTTTTTGCACCAAACTATTGCTTTATATATTTTGACTTATATCAGTAATACAAAGGGACTTTCTTGTTGACAAACCAGAGATTCTCATGGGGTTTTAAATGTCGTATTGATCTACATCTTATGTTTTACCACTTGCAGTAGATTTCATGTCTATTAGTTAGAATTCATAACTCTATGCTTTGAATTCCTTTAGTAATGAAATTATTGTGTTTTCCTATGTTTTATGAGTGGATTTATTTTGTTAAAGACCCCTATCTACCTCATGTTCCATGTCAAGAAGCCTTGCCACTTAAACTACTGATTGTTGACTCCATAAGCCCAATGGTAGCAAGCCTGCATTTTTTCAACCTACAAACATAAAAAACAAGTTACATTTCCAATAGAGTTAGCCATCTAGTACTATCATTATCAAATATCATAAAACCCCTTGAGAGAGCCGTCTCAAACTGCAAAGGCTAAACTTTAGTCAAAAGCTGGTTTGAAACAGTTACATAGAGTTTTCTGATAAGCATCCAATCATGTACAATTTTGTGATAACACTTGACATGCTCTTCATGAGCCTTGCTGAAAATCAATATGTCATCTAAGTAGACTATCACAAAATAATCAATAAAAGGCCTGAAAACATCATTCATAACCCTAATGAATGTAGTAGGAGCATTACAAATCCAAAATGGCATAACCAACCACTCAAACAAACCTTGCTTTGTCTTGAAGTTTGTCTTCCAAATGTCTCATTCAGCAATCCTAATATGATGATAGCCACTCCTTAAGTCCAAATTAGTGAAATAAACAACATCTTTCAATCGATCAAGTAAATCACCAATTTGAGGAAGAGGGTAATGGTTCTTTACCATGAATTTGTTCAAGGCTCTAAAATCCACACACATGCACCATGTTCCATCCTTCTTTGGCACTAAAACAATAGGTGAACCACATGGCGATGTGCTTGGTCTGATGCCCCCTTTATCAAGAAACTCTTGGATTTGTTTCTTCATTTAGAGGCATTCTCCATGACTGAGATCTTGCACATGCCAATGTTTGGAAGAGGACAATCTTGTTGTAATTGGATCTCATGTCGGATTCCTCTTTCAGGAGGCAATCCTTTAGTTTCCTAAAACATATCATCATAGTTTTTAACAACCTTGATCATATCATATTTTAACCTTACATCACATCCTTGGAAGGCTTCATTATCAACATCATTTTTTGGTTTGATCATCAAAAGTACAAAATTATTGCTACAATTAGCGAGCCTCTTCATTTGTCCAGCATTCACAAGCGATAAATTCAATTTCTTGCGATGTGATCTAACAATATACTCAATCCCATATTTAAACAAATGATAATTGTTCTCATTGTGATGAAAGATGGATTTTATATCATTACGATATGGGATTCCCAAAACAATACCACATATGTCAAGTGTAACTACATCAAGTTCTACCTCATCAATGAAGTTTGCAGTGATGGAAAATTTCAGTTTGCATTTTCTTGTCTCTTGCAATTTTGAATTATCACATACCCAACCCAAAGGATAAGGTTTAGGAAGAGGAATAGTTTCCAAATTTCGTTTCTTGACAATGGTTTCTAAAATAAGGTTTGCTTGTGATCCACTATAAAAAAAGTGTCTATTTGGTTATGTTTTGAGATGACTCTAATATGGAAAATCTCTATTATTTCTTTATCATTTTGAGTTTCATTGAGGTTACTAGAAGAACTAGTACCTGAAATAGAGTCCTTACCTTTCAATCCCATGGTTGTGATCTTTGTTTCATCTCTGGAATCATATCCTAAATCATGTTGTGTAGTTGCAACAGTCTTTTGTTTTCCTTTGTTGTTAAACTTTTTGGGTCTCATCTCAGGATGAAGTTTCAAACAATGGTCTTCATCATGGCCTTTTTTTGAACAATGTTTGTGTGTGAGATTTTATCCCTCTTTCTTGATGGAAGCATTATTTTTCCCCTTGCCTTTGAATTTCCCCTTTCATTTATCTCCAATCTTGAATTGCTTCTTGCAATTCTCTTGGGGAACATTCTTCCCTCTTGCTTATAAATGAGTTGTATGTACACAAACTTCATCTAGATTTGTAGGGTTAAACATGATAATTGTGTGTCTCAATTAACTATGTAAACCTCCAATATATTTGCGCAAAGTGTCTTGAGAGGATAAATAATCTACACCCAAAATAAATGCTCTTCTTATAAACTCTTGGGTATAAATTTTCACACTCTGAAACTTAGCTTGCCTAAAGTTTTTCCAATTCATTATAGCTTTTTGCATGTATGCTAAATGATTACACTGTCTTCTTAATGCAGCCACAAAATCATTCCAAGAAGTTATAATCTTACCTATTTTCTTGAGATCCTCTTGAGTTTTGGCCTCCAACCAAATGAGTGTTGCACTTCCCAACCTTTGATAAGCAAGTTGAACTTGGTCTCATCATCTTTGATCCTTTGTATCCTGCAATACAGTTCAAGCTGATGAACCCAATTATCCAATTTTTTAGCATTTGCCTCTCCATTATACATAGGAAATTCAAACTTTATGTCAAGTTTTAACGAAGGAGTTTTACCATGTCCCTTTGGAGAATGTGGAGATGTTTGTGAAGGGGTTGAGGTAGAAGAAGATGAGGGTGAAAATGAAGGTGAAGAGAAATGTGGAGGTAGAGGTGGTTTGTCACCATTCCCTCCATTTCCTCCATTTTCTCCTGGAGTATTTGAGCTCTCTCCTTGAAACCTTTAGTTCCTTTCCTCATAAAGAACTTTCACCATTTCAGTCATTTCGAAGAATGATTTTCTGAAAGTCTTCTCATCCTCAGAAATAGTGTCAGAGCCTCCTTCATGTGCCATGACTGGTGAGGTTTTGGGTGACACATGAGGTGAAACTTGATGTGAATGTGCTCTCCTTGAACTAGATTGAGGACTTGTTCCCACAAGCTTTCCTGCTCCTCTTTTGAGCTTCAACCTTGTTAGCATCATAAAACACTTGCAACAAAATTAAACCTTCAAAAAACCAAAGCTCTGATACCAAACTGATATGTATTTATAAACTTGAAGGTGAGATGTAATGTGCAAGTAAATTTTTATGTCTTTTAGGAAATTAGGCAATTTGAAAAAGCACATAAATTAATTGTTTTTAACTCAATTTGCAGCATAAAAATAGAGACAATAATACCATATATAGTAACACAAGACAATAAAATGATGAAGGAGTTCACCCCTCTTGGCCTACATCTCCTGGTTCATCTTCCAATGTTGGGCCTCTTTCATTAAGTCCTCACATATGTGATTACATGGATTTAGAATGCTCATAATGCAAAAATAATGTCTCCAATGGCTCCATAACAGTCAAAAACCCTAAGTTGCGCTCTTGTTGAGCTCAATTTGGTCAAAAACTGAAGAAGTTATACTCTAGAGAAGTTTTGTTGCTAATTGCTCTACAAACTACATTCCTCTACTAACTGTTCTATGAATCTGCCTTTTTCGAAACCACCAAGCGACAATTTTTCCTGGGGCTGGTGAGATTCATGTCATTTTGGGTGCAATTTGTCGCCTCTTTTAAATGCCCAATGACCCCGTGAGCGGGAAAAATTGGGCCATGTACCCTTTGATCCGACATTAGGCCCGAAACTTCGCACCAAACTGTGTGTAACCGCATGTCCGAACTACAGGTTGGGTTTGTGGTATCAGGGTGTATATACCCGCTCCGAACCATGGTTTTGTTTCATGCCACTAGGGTGAGCTTACTCGTTTCAAACCGTTGTTGCTGATATGTCACCGGGGCTTTGGGTCGGGGTTAAGCCCGAGCCCTCGGCTCCCCTGCCTGCGATCTTGTGGTCGTGGGGTGACTGGGGACCATGGCTTAACCCCAGCCCCATCCCCCAAACACAAACCTAATAAAATTTAAATATGCCATCGATACTATAGTGATCAGGTGCCATCGTTGGCGCTGCGGTAGAGCGCTGTGCTGTCACTCCACTGGTCTTGTGTTCGATTCACCCGGAGGCCCGTTTGGCTATAACAAAATTATGGCCAACCCTTGGGAGGCCACATCGATGACCACCATTGGTCCACATGGCTCCCACCCATTGGGCCACATAAAAAAACCATAACCAATCAGAAATTTCCAAATCGAACTAATCAAAACACAACATATTCGAACCAATACGGAGAGGCCACTTGGAAGCCTCTCATTGGCCCTAGACACATAGTCAGCGTACCTGCATCCAACCTGCAATTTTTTTAGTTATTTAGGAAAACGATTAAAACACGATATCGGGAGCATACGATATTGGTTTTGAGCGATTCAAGTTGCGTTGGATTCAAAGCGATGAGATCTACATTTTGGTGCTAGTTTCGAGCACTTTTAAACACTTTGAATTTTGAGCACTTTATTGATCAATAAATCAATGTATTTACCCATATAAACATAATGGTTTAGATATATAAAAAAACAAACATTTTGATCCATTAAACATTTCAAAAAATCTTATATGAGTTAAATAATGAGAATAACCCTCTTTCATTATAGTTTATAACATAATTTTTTATAAATACCATATTCTCATTTTAATAATAAAAAAAAATTAATGTATTCAAATTTAGATAAACATATTACAATGAAAATTTATGATTAAAAATAAAAAAATAATATTTAAAAAGCATAACATCATGGAAACGTACAATAGAATCAAAAAGTTACAACAATTTATAATACATAAATCAACTTTTAGATTGTAATTTATAATATATAAATCCATATTTTGATCATAATTTCAATTACATGATCAACCTAAATATTAACCATTATCATAAAGTTTATATTTTATATAAAATTTCTTATTAAAATTAGACAAAAAAAAAATTAAATAAAAAAATAAAAAAGTTAAGTTAGAAACTAAAATATTTTCAAATATAAAGTTAAAATGCGAATGCGAACGTATGTATGTTGTGGTTGTTAAAGACGACGAGTCACAATCTTGTATAGAAAGTTAAATAAAAGGAAAATCATTATTTCAATTACATGATCAACCTAAATATTAACCATTATCTAAAAGTTTCAATTTTATATAACATTTTTTTATTAAAATTAGGCAAAAGAAAATTAAATTAAAAATAAATAAAAGTTAAATTAGAAACTAAAATATTTTCAAATAAAAGGTTAAAAAACGACGACACCCTGTTTTTGGGAGCTGCCTCTCTCTCCTCCGCCTCTAAATTTAAAGCAGTTTTGGATGATTTCAGTGAAGTCTCTGGCAGCGTTGTAAATAAGAACAAATGTCATATCTACCGCTGGAACACCTCGCCCAGATTGCTCTCCGCTATTTCTAGATGTTTGGGTTTTGCTGCCTCCTCCAATTGGATCTCCTTTAAATATTTAGGCCTTCCTGTTTTTCATAAGAAATCTACAAGCAAAGACTGGCTCCCTCAGCTGGAAAAATTCAAGTCTAGGATCCAAGCCTAGGGCTTCTCCTGGCTCAACACTGCTGGCAAATCTGTCCTTATTAAATCTGTGCTCTCCAGTCTTCCCCTATTTCAATTCGTTGTGCTTCTCGCTCCGGCAGGTATATTAAAAAAAATGGAAGAATTCATGCGGAGGTTCTTTTGGAAGGGAGGTAAACAGAATGAAAACACGATTCCCCTTATCAGCTGGGAAACCATCTCCAAGCCTCTGAGGGAGGGTGGTTTGAATTTCAAAAATCTCTGTCAGCAAAACGTGGCTATGGCAGCCAAGATTATTTGGAGGATCATTGCGCCCAAGCCTGGCTGGGCCCAATTGGCTCTCTGGAAAAAGTATTTCAGAGGTCCTCGTTCCTCCTGTTTAGACAATGTAATCCATTTGCCTTATTCGTCTTTTCTCAAAATGTACGTTAAAGCTGCTCCTTTAATCAATGCGCACTCCTATTGGATTCCAGGAAATGGCAAAAAGATCAATATCTGGGCTGATAAAATTATGAATAAGGACCCAATTGAAGACAGAGCCTCCATTAGAGCGCTGCGTTGCTGGATGGATAGAGAGGGGTTGTGTTCGTTGTGGGATATTTCTCTTTGGAAAGACTCTGCCTGGGCAGGGTGGAAACGAATTGAGGTGCCGGCTCACCTGACACTCGAATGGTCCACACTGCTGGACCTCCTCCATGGCTTGGCACCCACGCGCATGAGGAAAAAAGATGTGAAAGGCTGGGGGCCGAATGCCAAAGGTTACGCTGTCTCCATGGGATACGACAAGCTGAAAGAGAGGCCTTACGTCCCCCCTGACCCTGCACCTTGGCAGGGGGTCTGGAATTTCCCTTCTTGGCCCAAAGTCAACTTCTTTGCTTGGCTCCTCTGCCACGGCAAGATCCTTACGTATGACATCTTGCAGAGAAAAGGGTTCTATGGTCCCTCCATCTGCTCGCTGTGCAATGAAAATGCAGAGACTGCTGCCCATCTAGTCCTCGAATGCAAGTTCTCTAAGCAGATCTGGTCCTCCTTCATTCCCAACTTGGATCCCAACTTTTTGCTACCTCGTTCCACTGCTGATATTTTTTCCAATTGCGCAATCAGATATCCTGGCCCCCCTTCTAAAAATCAGCTTATTAAATCTGCATGGGCTGTCCTTCCAAAGGTTATTTGTTGGCAGATATGGCTAGAACGAAACAGAAGAATCTTCAGAAATATGAAACAGAATCACAAGGTCTTAGAAATCAAGATTAAATGTCATCTAAAGGAGTGCTTGACTGATATAAAAGATGATTCCAATCTCAGCCAACAGAACATTGCTTGGGGATCTTCCCTTGAATTGCAATTTCAACCAGCAGTTAGAAACGTCCCTCCTCTCAAAGACTGGCAAATAAGGAAATCCGAAACTGACCTTCAAGACTGGCTCAATTCACATTCAAGGCACTCTCTCTTTTTTGATGGGGTAGCAAAGGGCAATCCGAGCAAAGCTGGTGCTGGAGGTGTTGTTGTAAGTCCAATTGGGGAAAAAATTCATACCTTTGCTTGGGGGCTTGGATTCTCATCCAGCGTTCAAGCTGAAGCTTTGGCCCTCTACCAAGGCCTCAAGATCCTCAAAGATTTAAATATAAGTGAAGCAAATGTCATAGGGGATTCCCATATCATTATAAACACAATGGTTTCCAACTCCCCAACCTCGGATCTCAAGCTAGCAAGGCTGATATCCAGAATTAAGGGTATGGAAAACGCTTTTCAGAAGTTGAATTACTACCATGTGCTGAGAACTCATAATAAACAGGCGGACATTGAAGCCAATAAAGCTACCCTCCTCTTTGCCGGGGTCAAGTTGAAAGACGAAGAAGAATCTTGGGAACCTATCCCATAAGTTGTCCGTTGTCATGCTTTACTGTTGGCTCTTAAATAAATTTGTTTGTATCTTTAAGTTAGGGAAAATCTCTGAAATAGAATTTTTAGATAGTCTGTCATGGAAGAAATTTGCAAGCTTCGGCTGCATTTTCAATATTAGCAGTGAGATGCATCAGGATTTAGACATCCTCAATGTAATCAGATTTCTGGCATTTAGGCCAAGATGAATATTAATACCACATAACCATTTCTGTCAAAAAAAAAAACGAACGTATGTTGTGGTTGCTAAAAATGATGAGTCACAATCTTGTATAAAAAAAATAAAAAGTAAAATGGAAAAGTGTAAAGAAAATTAAAAAAAAGGAAAATTAAATAATTTAAAAAGGAAAAAGATAAAAGTTAAATTAGAAACTGAAATATTGAAAAAATAAGGTCAAAATATAAACCTATGTTTTGGTTCTTAAAGATACAAGAGCGCGAAAATTAAAAGAAAAAAATCTTAAGTTGACATGGGAAAGTTAAATTTATAAAATCAATTTTGTGTGTTTTTTTTTTCAGTTTAGATTTTATTTAGCCGTAGTCTAACTAGCCAGAGGAATCGCCCTGAAAATCATGAAAATTCCGATAAGATTTTCAGAAAATCCGGCAGGAATTTTTCTAAATCCATGTTATAACTATCAAAGTTTAATATTTTGGGTGTCCTACAGGTTTTTGATAGTGCTGAATCCATTTACAATGTCAAAATCAGGATTCAAACACTGTTTCTGCAAGATTTAAAAAAAAAATTTGGCCCGGATTCCAGCCAATTTTGACCGTCCGGGCAATTCCTCTGGCTCATTAGACGACTCCTTTTATTTATAAATTAAATATTATTTAATAATTATTTATAAATATTATTAGTCTTTGTTGAGGTAGAATTTAGTAAGTTATTTTTTTATTGATCACTATTAAATTAACATTGACTAATTCAAAGTATAATGTCTAATTTTGTTATAATTTTGAAAAATAAATATTAATTTGTTAGTATTATTGAAAAAAAAAATTCAAATATTTAATTGGACCATAATTTTGAAGTTTTATTGCAGTTTTTGTGTCATGTGGCTAAGTGTATCACATATTTTTGCCATAATTTTTGGATGTAGTTGTAATATTTATGCCATCATTTTTAAATATTTATCTAATGTTTTTTTATTGTTAAGTTTTATAGGAAAACCACCTCCATAAAAATATCTTATACGGGCTTCCATAACCTATTTACCATTAGTTACTACCCAACATTTAAATAAGTATTTACATAAAAAAATGAATAGGAACAAGATGGAAATAAACATATATTTCAGGATGTTTTCTTCAATGCTTTAACATGTAAGAGTACAAGTGTAAATGTGCAAACTTACTAGTGGTTACTATAAATAAAAATATTTTTATTTAAAGAAATTAATTATTTTATAAGGTTTAAATCGTGTGGAATTTTAATTAGGTGATAGTTTTTCAAAACATCCAATATTTTGAGTGAATAATCTACTTTTTATCAAAGATAAATAAAATGATTAAATAATGTTTGTAAAAATCAATTATATTATTAATACATAAGTAATGGAAATAATAAAAAATGAGGCAAAGATAATGAAATAAAGGACAAAGTGAATTCTGAAATTTAGAAAAAATTTAGTTAATATAATTGTTTGTGTGGTTTGGTTATGTTTGTTGATATCCTTCCACAACCACATGGATCTCTTTCCTGTGGTACAAAAGATCACTATCCAAAAGTCTTTACAAAAGAAGAATTGGTGATCCTCTAAGCTTTTGTATACTTTCCTTTTCATATGAACATTTCATAGTAATAAATATTTATTTGGTTGTTTTCGAGTGTTTTTTCTTGTTTGAGTTGCATCGCCTTGACTTTCTTTTCTTGTTTCAATTTCATCTCCTTAACTTTGTCTTTAAACAATGAAGTTACGAAATGGCACGAGAAGAATGAGGATGAAGAAGAGTGTTTGAATTTGAGTAATTTATCTACACATACATATTACATCTACACACAAATACACGACTGAAATTTAATCCATCTCTACTTTATGTGCAAAATGCATTATCAATATCCTATCTTTCTATACTCACAAATAAGATTATGAAGTGGGACAAACATTATATGCTCTATGGATATATATAGAATAAAGTTGTGTGGGATTCCCCAGATGTTGGTGACAAAACCGGCACGAACGATAATAATCTCTCCCATACCCCTGAGGACGGAGATCTTCTGCGCAGAGCCTCACCTGATGTGGACCCTCAAACCGTTAGCCATCTGCATGAGACAAACAGGATAATGCATGATGATGAGACGTTGAGTACATCACTACCCTATCCAGGGTACCCCCCTGCAATGATCACCATAAATGATTAACATGATTGATTTGTCTATCATCCGTCACTCTTCCCTCGAGCTTGCTCAGGAAATTGGTTATGGCACACAATAGACCTACTCATTGCCACTCCCCTCGAATGTGTCCAAGATCCTATAAAAGGATGAGCCCTTAGCCCCGAGAAACTCATAGTAAATTCCCTCTGTCTGTCCTTGTGTTTCTTCTTTGGCAATCCCCTGACTGTAGACTGTCGCGCAACCCCTTGGGCTGTGACTTCCCAGTCTGCGCACCTCTTCCCTTGTCCTTCCGCTCCCCCTGTCTTTGGCATTGTTTGCCCCCATGCTGCGCACCCTTCCCTTGAAGCCTCTCTGTTGCCTCTTAGTGCAAGGGCTCCCAAATTGCGATAGAGAACCATCCAAGGTGGACAAAGAGGTGCTCTCTCCGGACGTTACCACCATGGAGCGGAAAACCATTTGGATTATGTTTAAGGCTCCTCCTCTGGCAGTTTTGAGAGACAGACCCTCGATCCTGAGTAGGAGGCAAAAGTTCCAGTGCAAGATGCGCAGAGAGGTAGGTGCGGCCCCCAGAAGTCTACCATCGTGCACCAGGCGTAACCCCTACCTCGCAAGACTGATCCGTTGTCGGCTCAGGTGGAGGAAGACAATGATTCTAATGTTTTGGTTATGGACTCTGACGGTAAGTGGACGTGTGTCCCTAATGTTGACGATCCAGAGTTCCCCATCCTCTGCGCACTTGTCCTCAAACCCAGGCGTCCAGTGGCAGACTCTGAGGAGGCAGCTGCGCAGGCGTACACTTTCCCCATAGAGGAGGAAGTACCCGACAGTGATGAAGATAAAGATGAAGATGATGATGAAGATGAAGATTGAGGACTACAAATTTTCTCAACTCCTCCATGGTTTCTGTCAAGCATGCTACCATTAGGGCATCTCAAGCTATACCCTTGTTTCTGCATATTTTGTAATATCTAGATACATCAGCGTTGCTGCACATTTTGTAATGTTCTGTCTCAAGTAATTTCCAGGTTGGTTTCCTCCATGGAGGCAGCCTCGAAACTGAGCAACTAAGGCTGGGATTGGTTAAGCGCGGCTTGCCAACCCCGCCTGTAGCATATGTAATGTTTCTTTTCCCGAATTATTATAGATAGCCTAACTTACCAAAAATAAAAAATAAAAAATTGTGTGGGATTGAGAAAAAAAAATATTTATCTCTGCATTAAGTATTTTCATTTTATTTTTTTATAGTATCATGTATTGTTACATGTAATTTTTTCTCATTTTTTTGGTTTGTAAAATATATTTTTTTATGTATATAAATTTTCCTTTAGATATATTATTAGTTGAGATTTATTGATGGAGAAAACTTTGGTTAGGGTTGGCAGTTAAATTTTTTTTGGGAAGGGCGAAGGATGGGCTCCAGTCAAAAAAATGGCGGATGATTGATTCCATTTGGCACCTCAATACTCAACAGTTGTTTATCTTTTAGGTGCTCTGGGACATCTGTATGTTTGGTCTTAGTCCCCATAAAAAATGGTGGTTTGTACTTGTATTCGTTTCTTGTTTCCTCTCAAACATTTTTTGGTTTTAGCGCCATGTCAAGGTTCACGGGTTTTCAAAATTGAGTTTCCACGGGGTTTTGTGTGGGAGGTAAGGGTATCAGGTTTTTACCTTCAAACTGACTGTTAACTGTGGTCTATCATTTTTACCGGGCTTGGTGAACTTGTCATTATTTACGGGACAGGAACTATGGTGAAACCCAGTGAGTTTGTCGACTTGGAGCCAAAAGCAGAGAATATTCTTTTTGTTTGGGGGATGGAGCCAACAAAGAAGAACTTAGCAAAGGTGGATCTTCCACCTCGATCTCTAGTTGGCAGGAGGAGTACTGAAAAGTTGTTATGGAGTCTAGTGGACGGGTTAGTTTCAACAGAAGTTGCTGACGAGAAGTTGTTTGGACATTTTTCTGGTAGTCCTGACATCTTATTGTTGGAGGATCAACTATCTGTTGAAAAAGCAGAGTCTAGGTCAGTCGAGGTCTCTGCGTGTACTCAAGTAAATCGGAAAACTCCACTCCAAAGCCCAACTTTTGTCTTTCTATTGAGGGGCTTAGAAGATATAGTGTATGTTGTTGGCTTGGGTTCAAAGGTGGAGTTAAAATTATGTTTATCAAACCTAGGGGTTAGTAATGAGGCATTGGTAAAACCTCCTAGGGGCCTTGGTGGGTGGTTTCGACACAAATCCATTGTCTTTAGGTTCTAGTGCCGAACCTACACTTGTGGAACTAGTAAGGCTTGGAGAGGCCAAGTTTTGTGAAGTTTGGGGGGCTTAGGAGGGTTTTGGTAGTAAGTTATATGGAGCAGTTTCAGGGGAAATATCTGGGCTGCAGGTGTTACCAAAGGGAAATATGGGTGAAATATTAAAAGAGCTAACAAAAAAGGAGTTTGATGTTCACACTAAGGGGTTCATTGCAACACAAGTGTAAAAATCGTCATTACCCTAAGTTATTGCATCTAGTCTGGAGTTTGGGGGAGGGGCTTTTGGTCCAAATGAAGTGGAGGGAGAAACGAATGTAGCTATTATTCCTCCCTTTGCTCCAGTTCAAGCTAGTGGTCAAGTTGGGTCTCATCGTAAAATATGGAAAATGTTTAAGAAAAGGCAGGAGTGTCCTAATTTTGTATTTGGAGTCGATAGTCATGTTAACAGAGTGATGGCATCTTCAGAGAAAATTCTGGTGGGCAAAGCAAATGGGAAATTTTCTTGGCTGAATTTATTATAGAATGGATAGAAAATTCCTAGGGAGAGGCTCTAGATAAGGATGTGGAAGTCTTAATGTTTTCAAAGGGTTGGTTCATGATAAGGTTTTCAAATAAGGAAACCCTGGAATGGGCGTTGGAGTGCAACTGGGGGTTCGACATCGCTCTGATTTGTTTTAAATGACGGTCACCTATGTTCGATGCGAATCAAGAAAGAGCAGATGAGATCCTTGTTTGGGTGTGTCTCCCATCGCTACCTCCTCATTTCTAGACTATTAATGCCATTAGGGATATTTGGAATATCTTGGGTGCTTTCTTGGACACTGATAT
Source organism: Pinus albicaulis (assembly GCA_034641835.2). Lineage (NCBI taxonomy): Eukaryota > Viridiplantae > Streptophyta > Pinopsida > Pinales > Pinaceae > Pinus > Pinus albicaulis. The sequence continues at coordinate 681,437,089 of CM076584.1, read as the reverse complement.
ATATTTTCAGACTACCAAAACACGACACATTGCTCGCATTTTGGTCTTCCTTACCCCTAGAGAAGGTGTAGAATTTGTTTTTCATTCTCTTTAGGCTGCTTATAGAGGTTTGTTTAATGAACAGTTTGGGAGGCGAATGTCAGTGCTCCCATACAAATTTAGCTTACAAAAAAGAATTACATTAGACAAATAAGGATTTCATAAAAGAAACTCCAAAGTCATCATTACATTATGTTAATAGATTTGCATGTAGTATGTTAGAAGAGATGTCATACTCATTAGTAGAGTGTTTCATTATTGTATAGGTAAGTAAGTCATGATTTGTTTAATTTATATTAATTATAATAATAAAGTTAAGTTATAATTTAATTTAATATATTTTTATTAGTTAAATATATTATTTATAAAAAATAAACTTTGGATGATCTTATTAGTCTATAAAACATAAGAAGAATAACAATAAAAATAAAAAATACAATAATTATATAAATTAAAATCTAATATTGCATAACATTTAAAAAAAAAATGTTTCTTCGCCTACATTAACTTCTTTATCTTATTTACTCTCTACCAATAGATAGTATCATAATATTAAATGGTAATCATGGAGATACCTTCGATGAATTATTGTGTTTTTAATATGGAAATTGGTTTTAAATTAATTCATTTTAAATAAAAATTCTTACAATAATATATAACAAATGAAAATAATAAAAGATATTATAAATAATATAATATATAAAATTAAAGAATAGTAAATAACATAATATAATTAAATAATTAAATATATTATTTACCAAAATAAAAAGGAGACATAGTTAAATATGATAATATATTCTATATTAACGCTATGCAGAAGAGGAAATTAATACAAATGGTTAAATAACTCTTTGATTTATTTTCAACCTTTAAAATTTCATATTAGTTAGTATTGTCCCCATTGGTTTATGGAAATATTCATTGTTATTATTGTTAGCTCCCCGTAATTTTCTAGATTGATTGAGATACAAAGGTACAGGGTAATATTAAACCAAGATTTGGAATCCTAGGACCTAGCCTTCCTAGATTCGGAGAGGGATCTCTCTAGTAGGTGCAAAGATGTGAACTTGTTTGCTGATTAGGTTTGATTTTTGGCTAGATGTTAAGTGCAGGGTATTTTGATTGTTTTTGGTTGGGTATAATGCACAGATGGGTTTAGATAGAAAAAAAGGGAGATTTTTAAGTCATTGGGCAATGGAGTCTAACAAGGTCATGATGAGTTCATCGATGGTTTCAAGAGCATCTGCAGGGAAATTTTAACCTAGTTGGTGGATCTTTTAAGGTTGTGAAGGATCATGAGGTGAACATTAAGCTTGAGAACAACAAGCTAATAAAGGGAAGAAATAGAATCCTTTATATACTTGTAAAATGGGAGAGTTAGAAGATTTATAAGCATAGCAAGAGAGTCAAATGGTTAAGAAACACCTAATCCATTTGATTTTAGACTGGAAGCAGATAATCAACCAAAACAACATTCAGATAAAACATAGAAAGGAAAAAACTCATTTAATATTTCATGGGTTTTATTATCAAGAGCAGGAAAAACATTTAAGTTGCACAAGTAACTATAACCATAGAAGAAGAGACAAACCCTAGCATCCACAGTGACAGCTATGAGAGTTCCTTGAGACAATTTTAGCTAAGTAAGGCAAAGAGCATGGTTAAGATAGACTTCTTTGACAAAATATAGGCAATGATGCTTCAAAAGATGATTTCAAGAACATAGTACTTCAGAGGTAACAATATGCAAGGCTAGCCATCAATCATAATTGATAATAACTGATCTAAATCATCCAAGAAAATAGACAAGCCAAAAACTTATTAGAGAGAAAAATATGATTTCTCTAACATATCTTAAGCAAAAGAAAACATTTAGGCAGTGAAGGAAACAAACAAATCTAAGGTGCCATCAACAAGAATATCTTAGTCTAAATTTTTTGTCCCACTGCAACATAGATGGATGGAAAACATATGAGAAACTTAGAAAACATTAACAAGAGAAAAATTCACCATCAACCAAGCCTATGGATCCTGCAAACAGTCCTTCTCCATCAACAAGTGAATCAGATCATGCATAAGCTCCAAGACATCAATTTCTCATCAAAGGCTTCAAGGGACTATGTATTACTTCAGCATAAGTCATCAACATCCAAAAAAATATACAAAATCCTCATGCTCTATTTATGGAGAAAATGAGGAGGTGGAAACCCTAAGAGGCTTCCAGAAACCCTAATTCAGCCATAAATGTCATAAATGTGCTTAATGACCATGTAAGGCCCAAGACACATAAGAGATAAGATAATAAATGAAAAACATCAAAACATAACTCCCAAATCAAATCAGGAGTGATTTTCAAAAGAAAATATTAAAAATTCATCTTGCCATAAATTTGTGTGTTTTGTTGACTTTTTGGCAAAAGATAGTCTAGGGGCGCAGCGCCACTTTTGCAGAAAATAGGTTGTTTTGCAACCAAGTTTTGGACCACTTCTCGGCATCGGATTCGGGCTTGTGATGGCTCGTTGGAAAGCTTGAAGAGTCTAAGTTCTAGAAATACTTTATTTTTGCTGATTGGATGCAATATACCTTCTCAAAAATCAAATCTTCCATGACAGCTCAACGCGCAGCGCCAGGCCTGAAAAGGAGGCATAAAGGTCATTTTTGAGGTGTTTTTTGACCTTCTGAGGGGGGAAAAATGCTCCAAATGATCTGAAATTTTTTGGGCAGACTGTTGGAGACATAAAAAACCAAAAAATGTAAACTTTAGCAGCTGAGGATGCCAAAGAAAAGAGCGTATCGCCTAGGGTGTTGCGCTCCTAGGGCCTCAAAATTTCAAAAACATAAAAACTTCTCCTGTGCGCAGCGCCATTTTGCAGAGAGCCTTTGGAGGCCTTTCCGGTGTCAGAATGAGCTCCATGATAGCTAATTGGAAATATTGGCTTGTCTAACTTCCAAATATACAACTTTTTTCTTTATTGAAGTTGATTTTCGTTGTCAAAAGTTTATTGTCCCATAACTGGTCAAAATGTGCTGAGTGCTGGTGCAGAAATGCAGAGTATTGGTGCAGACAACCTTTGGAGGCCTTCCACAACTCCAAATTGAGCTCATGATATATAATTAGAAATATATTGAATTCTAGTTTTCATTTGACTTATTAAGCAAGTCATTTGGACACTCCAGTTGTGAGAAAAACTTATTTTCCCAAGGTCACTCCAGAAGTGCAGAATTTCTCCCGTGACATTTGTATTTTTTACATTGATCTCAAACCACGACACCTATGTAAAAACGGAAGGAGGTTTTTCTTCTTGGCCCTATTATGGACAAACACCTCTCTCATTTTTTTCCAAATTCATCTCTTTTTGGTCCGAAACACAATTTGAAGCCAAACTAGCCCTAGGTGTGACACATGGCTTGTCTCTTGGAATGAATTCTCGGAAAATGATGGAGGCATGATTTTTATGAGCTAGTATAGATTTATTCTTGCTTTCATGATGTATAAAATGAATCCTTTGCTCTTATGGCTCCCTTTCATGTCAAACCCTAGCTTAGTTGGAAGAGGAAATTAGGGTTTGGTGTGAGGATTTAGGACTGCGTTACAGAGGGAGGGGAATGAAGGGGTTAAGGGTTGTCTAAATTCTTGGGGAAATTTTTGGGGATAAGGGTAGATGTTAGGGAGTAGGGGAAAGTGGAATTTTAGGAATTTAGTGAGGGGAGGGGGTCCAAAATTTCAAAACAAAGGCCTAGTCTTAAAAAGTGTCAATTTGTGACAATAGACTAGGTCTTGTAGAAAAATGATGATTCTGAGGGATAGGAGTGGTGGGAAGTGTTTATGGAGGTATTTTAAGGATAGGAGGAGGTGTAAGAGCATCAATATATAAGCCTTGTTGACGATTTAATCATGGAGGTCATGAAACCAAGAAAAATTCCCTTGAAAACCCTATTTTTCTCTGAAAATAGGCATGCTGCCTCTCCTTTGCTGTAGGTGTCTTTAGTGATGAGTTGGCCTCTTACCTTACCTAGTTCTCTTCTGATAGCCACCTTGACACCCCTTGTAGAAATGTCAAAATGGGTATTTTTCCTTTGCAGACTTTGTGCTTGGCCAAAGAGGCCTTCCTTGGAAGATTTTCTGATCTCCTTTGGACAACCACTTGTTGATCTTCATCCTCTTTGATTTTACCTTTTTGGCATATGAAAAATAGTGACTTAGATCATCAAAACAACCCTATAACCTATAAAACCGTAAATTACCTAGTGGGAGTCTCTTTGGACTTGGTCTCTGCTTGAAAACTTGACTTGGGATTATTAGGTGTAAAACAGAGTTTTGGACAAATTGATGTATTGAAGATCCAAAATCCAATGTACTTGATTTATCTAAAGAGCCTACAGAGATAGTTTTGGGATCATCAATGCTTGATGCATTTGGGAGACATAAGAGATTTGATTGGTTGGGGACCTTAGGTAGCAGTGGAGGGGTTGGGAAGTAAAATAACAGTGTTCTTGAGGCCAAAGGTGACCAGACAAGAAAAAATGAATAGCATGAGCCCATGATGGGTCTTTTGGGAGTAGGAGGCTTAAATTGGTGGATTTCTTCTAAGGGAACAACAATATTTTGAAGGGAACAACGCTTTAAGGAACAAAACTATTAGGGAACAACACTTTAGGGAAAAACACTTAAAGGAACAACACTGTTAGGGAACATCACTTTAGGGGAAAACACTTAAGGAATAGCACTTAGGGAAAAACATTGTTTTAAGGAACAACACTGCTAAGAAACAATAGTTTAGGGAACAACAGTGCTAAAGAACAACCCTGCTAAGGAACAACAGGATAACCTTTTTTAGGAAAAATAGATGTAGATTTTGGTGAACTGATAGACTTGGAAAGATGAAAGCAGTGAGATTTCCAGAACTCATAATGTTTTTTGAAATTTTTTTCTAGAAATCTGGGTCTGTCAAATTTAGTCATCTTTGGATAAAACCAAAATTATGGATGACTAAAAATGGCTCCATTGGGGGAGGACAGCTGTCCTTTTAGGTGTCTAGAACCTCAGTTCATATATCTTCGGCTTTTAGTAGTGTTATCACCTAAATCTACCTCAGGATGAAGGAAGGCAGAGTTCAGGGTAACATCAAACCACGCTCAGTCTGGTAGCTAGCCCTACTAGAACAGGAGAGGGCTCTCTCCGGGTCAATCTCAGTGAAAAGTAATCGATAGGGCTTGAGATGAATTGATATAAAGGCTAATTTTAGGCTAGGTATATAAGTAAAGGACTTTGATTGTGTTTTTGGGGGTTTTTGTTGGATCAAAGGGAAAGGCAGTTTTGGGTGCGGGGATTAGGCCTGGTTTTTGTAGAGTTCTGATTGGGGCCAGTAAGGAAATTGTTTTTATGCTTTAGATTGAGTGAATGGATGGATCAGACCAGTGAGGAGCTAAAGAGGGCAAGAGGGTCTCAAGATTCCTCCTAAAACAGATGAAAACATGAAAAATTAAACAAAACTAAAGGCAGAGCAGAGAAAGCTAATGATTTCCACCTTTAAAAACTGATTTGTTTAATTTAAGAAGCAAGAGAAGGGAAAATGATACACATAAACATCAGTGAACTTACAATTACATAGAGGAAAACACCATCAAAAAACATAGCCACATGGATCCCAACGAGTGTTGCAAACCCTGGTTTATTCCTTTGCCAAAAGTGCAAAGATGAAATGTACAATGAAGTGCCAAGCAATCCCAAGTGTCCAACCCTGAAAATGACTGAGAAAATACATCATATAGACAAGCCTAACCCATTCCCATGCCTCTAGGGGTCGATCTCATCATTCTAGGAGTTGTTTCAACCATATCTAAACTATGAACTAGAAAATAGGCCATGAAACAACTTGCCTCTATATGCTAGGAAATTGATCCATTCACTTACATTTCACCTTTTTGTGAATGAATCTTCTAGAATGAGAAAAAATGTGCCAAAATTACATTATGGACATGAAATTACATCAAGGTACATCAAGATTTACATGAAAAAGCGAAACTGGTCAAAACTAGGCAAAATTCTGAGCTGCTGAGTGAAAAATAGGCCAAAATTCTCTATGCGCCGCGCCCAAAAACGCTATGCGTAGCACAACTTTGGAGCTGATTTTGAGGCCCTTCCCGAAGTCAAAATTCTACTCATGATAGCTCGTTGGAAATCCCTACCTGTCTAATTTCAAACCCAAGTCGAATTTCTGGATTTGGTTTCCATTTGCCCCTCCAAAAGTTCAATCTCCCAACACTGCTTCCTGTGGGTGCAAAAAGTAGCAGAAAGGCCATTTTTAGGGTGTTTTTGACCCTTTAGGCAACCTAGAACTTGATTAAATCCTTAGGTAATCCATAGGCATGCATAAATTTTGATAAAAAACCAAAAATGCAAAGTTTTCCCCTTGAAGATATGCCAATTGTAAGTGCGCGCCAAGTGGCGCTACGTGTCGGGTAGAAAAACCTGTTTTGTGACCAAAAAAATAAAAAATGACAATTTTTTTTCCAAATTTCTTGAAATTTGGGCTGAAGGTCCCTGATCACATGCTATGCTCATCCAAAGAATCTTCAGCCAAAATTTTGAGCCTATCATGCCTTTTGTGACGCTTCAGTGCCCTCCTTAGCCTTGCCTTCAGGATTTTGATTCTTGCTTTGCAAACGTGATGCCCAAGAATGGTTCTTCTGTGTCTGAGCATGTCCTTCTCCTTGTTTGCCTTCTCCAACAGCTTCTCAAGATGAATTTTGACCCTCTCAAGCCAAGTATCTCTATCAGCCTCGATCTCACGCTCAATGGGTGTCATCTTGGATGGGCTTCTTCGGGCAGCTTGCCAGTTCTCACGAATGTTTCACAACTCCATGATCGTTTGCTGATCCTCCAACTATTTGTTCCGCTGCTCCAGATATTTTATGATCCAATGAGCTCTCTGCAACTTGTCGTTCAATGTATCAATCTCAGCTTTCTGCTCCTGAATGATCTCTCTCAGTTTTGAGCTTGGAGAGCTCAAATCCTCATCAAGCAATATGAAATCAGTATCATGGCCTCCTGAAGGGCCCTCATCCTGCATGGACCTCTTTCCTCTGTCCTGTACCTATACCTCTGCTGTTGATGACGGTAACGAAACCCCTTCCACCCCGGGTGGAGATAGTACTTGTCGAGCTACTGCAAATAATACTCTCGTGCCTCTCCGATAAGTGACATACACTGGCACACTGATAGGCTCTGTATTGGGACCTTCAAACTGATGTGAAGGTTCACTTGCATCATGAAAAATATCTGGAGGAGGCTGAGGAGCTGTGAAGAAGTCATGGGAAATGAAATCTTCCCATGTAATGCCCTGCAATCCAAGCTGATGTACAACAATGATCTTGATGAGCGCATAATGATAAATATTGTTATGTCGTTGCTCAGGAGTCTTCTTCTGCACAAGAGTAGTCATCCTCTCTACGTTTCGGCACATGAAATACGGAATGTTAATCATCCTCACTCTCTTGAAATGCATCAATAATCTGATGTGGTATGCATAGAGGCATGAAAACCGGCCTTCACAACTGAAGTATCGGATAATGAGTCTCATCAAAGTCGCATAGGATTCCTTTAGAAACCGGAATGGGAATAACCTACTGAGTTGTCTCACATAGCTAGGCCTAACGTATGGTTCATAATGCACTCTATCCACCTGCTGTCTCTTGTTCCACTCTTCACCTACATTTGTTATTCCTGTTGCCTGAGAAATGGTTTCTGGTGTCAAGGTGAAGTTTACACCAGCAAGAGTTACCTGACCATCATGCAAATGTAAAACAAACAACCTGGCTAACTCCTGATGATGCTGAATCCGAGCAATCATCTCACAGTACTGATAGTATGACTGCTCTAAAAAACATGCCATAGCAAGTTGGCAAGCCTGCAACTGATTCAATGAAGTGGGCTCTTCTCTCACATTTTTTCCACCTTTACGAGGCCTTCTTGGTGCATGAAGCTCAGTGGTAGAATCATTGTCTTGTTCATATGAAGTTTCAGTGTCTGTTTCCATGGTGTTACAAGTCTATGCCAAGTGTATGTTGATCTGTATAAGGTGAAAATAGGAATTTGGTGTCTTTGCCTCCAATTGCCAAATGTGTGCCAAGTAGGAAAGGACTGTGGGAAATATGGACAGTGGGAAAAAGTGTTTCAGTCAAGTGAAATTTGTAGTATGAAGACAGTCACTTGACTGTGTTTGGGAATTTGGGATTAGTAATTTTTGCAAATGATATGGGGAAAGGGATAAGGATAGGGAATGAAAGGATTTGAGGGATAGGGATAGTGGGATGTAAGGGAGTAAGGGAGGGAGGGACTGTATGATGATATGACAGTGATGGGAAAGGAAAACACAGGTGAGCAATGGAGTGGGAGTGTGCTGGCACCAAAGTCAAGTTTTAACACTCAAATTCAAAACCTAAGAGCAGTTTTTCACCAAATGATAGGGTTTATGTTTTCAACTCTCAAAATTTCATATTCCTCCCTCCAAACAACACCAAACACAAGCTAATAGCAATTCACAGCCACACAAACTTACTTGGAGCAAATAAAGTTGAGTCGATTTGATTTTTGATGAAGCAGTGGAAAAATTTCATTTGACAGCTCTGTACGCCGCGCGCACAACCCAGTGTGCCGCGAGCAGTATGTGTGCCACGCACGTTTAAATATACATGGTGAATGGCGGCTCTATACCTTTGTGACCTCCCTTGTGCGGCAGCGACCTACAACCAGCCGCGCGGCTTAACTTCAATACACAGTCCAGCCTCCAACTCACTAATTTCACTTCCTCCACGATTTTCTTGGTTTCCTTCTTGTCTTGGCTTGCAAATGGATTATAGAAACAATAAAAATATCTTATATAGTGAAGAACTTGATTTTTTCTTCTTAAAAACCCACTTTCTAATGTTTTTTCTTTGGCACTTTTCACTTCTTAATGTAAACTCTGTTTTTGTTGTTTCCTTTGATTTTTTGAGCTGAATGACGAAACTTTTGTCATTTTTTTCCAGGGATAACTGACATGGATTTTGGCAAAGGTGACTAGGGCTGCGCCTGAAGAATTTCACAACTAAAGAATTGAAAATTTACATGGAATTTATTACAAAATACGAAATTGACGATTTTTCTTCAAAATAGAGTTTTGAAGAAAAGTCACGATCAATCATTATAACGATGAAATTTTACGATGAAAACTTATTTCAAACCTCCCTCATGTGCCTGCTGGCATTATTGGACACTTTGAAGACTAAATTTGCGAAACCCTAAATCTAATGAGACTGAAAACCCTAAACAGACTCTTTGCCCACCAAAAGACCAAACATTGATTGTCATTGACTATAAAATGATTTTGATGGACTTTGATGAACAGACCTGAGCCAGCAGGTACTAGACATGAGAAAAATGAGTGAAAAGACCCTTCCGTCAGAAGATTGATGCTCCTAATGGAATGCAGATGACTGAATTGAATGAGACACCTAAAATGAAATGCAACAAAAGAGATTTTGATCTCTGATGGAGGGATGAAGAAACCGACTCTAACATTGGCTCCAATGGGGATGGTAGCTCCTTGGAGGTGCCAAGAACTACAAATTTCTAGGAGAGTAGGCAGTGCCTTCGTCCATTGGGCTATGGAGTCCAAAATTTCTAAAAATCAACACAAGACTGTTGACTCATTTATTGACTGAAAACTTAACTCAAACTGACTCAATTTTGAAACTGAAATGACTAAAAAAAATGACTCGACAAACTCAAACCAAAGCTACAATCCATCTTCAGAATTATAGCCTTCACTTTGGGCCCCAAACTGAAGAAAAGATCACAGCGCACACTTGCAATGAAATTGAAATAAATGGTATGTACAATGACAATGTAATCAGTATAAAACATCTTAGAAATGATACTGCTTGAGCAACCGACCATTGACCGGCCCTCCTGGAAAATCTTCCCCATTCATCTCCTTCAGAATAAAAGCATTCTGACCCTGATATGCAGCAATTTTAAAGTGTCCTTTCCATAGATTTTCAAACTTACCGTGCTTACCCTTTTCCTCATTTCAGCACCACTTCTTTCAGACCAGCAATCAAAGCTTCATATTCTGCTTCATTATTTGAACAATCAAATGCTAATTTGTAAGAACAAACCCTCACATTACTCGGTACCTTGTTTGGAGCGGAAAAAGGACTACGTACCCAAATACCAACTCCAACACCATCACTCCCTACTGCACCATCGAAATCCATAGTCCATAAACCATCTTCATCTTCTTCCAAGTGCCGAAATTGTGTTTGTTCTGTTATTTCTGCTTGTTGTCCATCAACTTTCTCCTGCTGTTGGAAGGCTGATTGCTCAGCGGAAGTCTCAGTTTCTTGCCTTTATTTCATCAAAACTTCTCTGAAATTTTCTGTGATCTTCGGAACGTCCTCTGCTTCAACTAACTGACTATCTACATCATTGAAACTATCTGAATACAAAACAAAAGACTCTAAATCTGTATGTACATAATTTATCGGATGATTTACCAATTTCTCCTTGCTGGTGATCAAATACTTCTTTTCCTATTCCCGATATAATCTTCTCATGTGACCGAACACAGGGATGGTAGCATAGTAGAAATCGAGCTGTAATTTTCCCTTCAACTTCACTCCCCAAGATCTAGAAAGAAGCATGCCAAATCTAGGAGGTATGTCCGCCACAACCACATCCATCAAAACGTTCTTCGTAGGAATCTGATCTAAAATAACCACCAAATCTTTGATGAGCCCGATGCATCTTACTCTACTAGAATCGAAAGAATAAATATCATGATATTTCCTAGTGATGTCCAATCCCAATTTCTCCATGATCGCCCTCGGCATGAGATTATGGGAAGCCCCAGAATCAAACATGGCATTATGCAACACAAACTCATGCAATCTGAGACTGATATAAAAAGGAGGCACATCACTATCGGGAGACTCACCATCCAATGCTGGTCCGAAGATCAACTCAGTTTGATCATCTTCCACATTCACCATATCAGACATTGGATCGAAATTCAAAATTTTAGATACTTGACCCTTGTAGCTGCTATTTCTCATCAACTCAGTCAAAGGAATGGAAACTTTTAACTTAGCAATTTCACCTTCTAAGCTAAAAGATGAATTTTTTTCTACCTCTTTGACTGGAGCATCCTTCTTTTCAACTTTCTCTTTCGATACAATTGGCTGATTAGATCTTTCATTTGCTGCTGGAGACTTGATAGTAGTAGGATCAACTACATCTTTTCCCTTCTTATATGCAATGGGTGCATCATTCTTTGGTGCTGAAACTTCTTTTCTTTTTTGGATTGGGTTGATAGGCACATATCTATTTCTAAGTGAATATTGTCACTGCTGAGCGGACAAAGAATTCATATAACCTCTCTGATACTCATCCGACTCTTCTTTAAGAGCTGCATCATTTGCCAAGATAAAATCCTCATCCTTTTGTTCAGCCGAATTTTTTGCATACTCCTCATCCTCAGTGATAAAGGTAGACATATCATCAAGGGTAAAAAAGTGATTTTCTTCTCCAATTACATTATATTCATCATCTGATTTAGGGCCAACAAAATTCTGCTGCAAAGGAGTTTTTACCTGCTGTTGTGTCGGCGGTTCTTGTGCTCGCTGCTCTCGTTGTTTATTCCGAAATTGTGGTTGCTGCTGTCCACAGAAATTTGGATTTATGATCTTCGGTTCGGGCTTATCAAGTGTCAGTATTTCAATCATATTTTCCACCTTGCAAAGTACTTAATCTGACGTAGAAGCTTCTTCCTTTATTGCGACTTTCTTTTATGCTCTCAATCTAGCTCTCTTGTCATTCAAATTAGCTTCAAAACTCACTGCGATTTTCTGCATCTCCTCCAAAGTGGGCGGATCCCTTTCTCGTAATGAATAGGCCATGTCCGGATCAAAACCATCCAGAAATTTTAACAAAGCTGACTTCCTAGATGGCCTTAAATCATCAGGAATTGCATTATAAACCGCATTGAATCTGATACAATAGTCTTGGACTGACTCACCTATGTTGCGCTTGATCTTGGTATATTCAGAAGTGATCTGAAGAGGATCTTTCTTTACTTCCCACCGATCTAAAAATTGTCTCTGCAGCTCGGCCAATGTAGCAATGCTTCTAGGCTGCAAAGCTCTTAACCATTTTCTCACTTCGCCTCCAAAAGTTTGCACAAACAATCTCATGGTCACATTTTCTTCATAGATTTCATGAAGATCAAAGAAGTCTGCCATTCTATCAATATGCTGCTGAGGAGGAACACTTGAGGAGTGCCATCGAACAATGGGATCTTACTTTGATAATCAACGGGCATAGCATCCAAGTTTTGGGGCAAGACAAGGGGTGCGAATCTAGCAGCCATTGCTCTTGGTGGATTTATGATCTGTCTTGGAGAAACAGGTGGAGTAGGAGCAGTAGATGTATGAGGTGTATGTGGTGTGGATGGAGGCGATACTACTGAAGATTGTTGATCAGAATTAGATGGTTGCATGGGAATGGTAGGAATGAAAGGAGGCTGGGTATGAACCCGTGAATCGGAAGTAACTGCTGATGGCCTATGAGTTTGAGATGCAGAATCTATAAACTCAGGAATGTTTGTTGCCACAATGGAGTTTTGAATATTCAAGATGTAACTATCAATGGATCTATTAGCCTATTCAATTTCAAGATACTTGATAAACTCAGGATTTATGACAGTAGAACCAATCGCACTTTCAGACTTAGTTTCAAACAATGACAACTCAAATTGCTCGTAAAATTCAATATCTTCAAGATATTCAAACACAGCGGGACATGAATGAGATTTGAAAAATGGAATCACGGGACTTTCACGACGAAGTATTCTTGAAATCAGATTAGGATTCTCATACACTGGAGGTGGATCAAGATCTAGATTTTCTCTAGTATGTCTTCTGGAAGCCAGTGTGTTGGATTAATTTCAAAATCAAAGGGACAAAACCAAATTTTTCAGCCTATCAAATTCTAGACTCATCACCCAAAAGTCCAGAATGATCTGATGTACTGGGGAAATTCACAAGCCAAGTGTCACGTTCACAAGCTAGACCGGAGATTGACTGAAGCATCGTTTATCTACTTTCGCTAATGCAAAGCAAGAGCATTTCGAAGGCTACCTGGCATAACTTCAGGCTCCGTCTGTAGCTTATAAAACAAATAACACTAACAAGAAAACTATTTTCTTCCCCAGTATGGTCGCCACTATGTTATCGCCTAAATCTACCTCAGGTTGAAGGAAGGCAGAGTTCAGGGTAACATCAAACCACGCTCACTCTGGTAGCTAGCCCTACTAGAATAGGAGAGGGCTCTCTCCGAGTCAATCTCAGCGAAAATTAATCGATAGGGCTTGAGATGAATTGAAATAAAGGCTAATTTTAGGCTAGGTATATAAGTAAAGGAATTTGATTGTGTTTTTGGGGGTTTTTGTTGGATCAAAGGGAAAGGCAGTTTTGGGTGCGGGGATTAGGCCTGGTTTTTGCAGAGTTCTGATTGGGGCAAGGAATGAAATTGTTTTGATGCTTTAGATTGAGTGAATGGATGGATCAGACCGGTGAGGAGATGAAGAGGGAAAGATGGTCTCAAGAGTCCTCCTCAAATAGATGAAAACATGAAAAATTAAACAAAACTAAAGGCAGAGCAGAGCAAGCTAATGAATTCCACCTTTAAACACTGATTTGTTTAATTTAAGAAGCAAGAGAAGGGAAAATGATACACATAAAAATCAGTGAAATTAAAATTACATAGAGGAAAACACCATCAAAACATAGAGCCACATGGATCCCAAAGAGTGCTGCAAACCTTGGTCTATTCCTTTGCCAAAAGTGCAGAGATGAAATGTATAATGAAGTGCCAAGCAATCCCAAGTGTCCAACCCTGAAAATGACAGAGAAAATAAATCATATAGACAAGCCTAACCCATTCCCATGCCTCTAGGGGTCGAGCTCATCATTCTAGGAGCTGTTTCAACCATATCTAAACTAGGAACTAGAAAATAGGCCATGAAACAACTTGCCTCTATATGCTAGGAAACTGATCCATTCACTTACATTTCACCTTTTGGTGAATGAATCTTCTAGAATGAGTAAAAATGTGCCAAAATTACACTATGGTCATGAAATTACATCAAGCTACATCAAGAGTTACATGAAAAAGTGAAACTGGTCAAAACTAGGCGAAATTCTGAGCTGCTAAGTGAAAAATAGGCCAAAATTCTCTATGTGCCACGCCCAAAAACTCTATGTGTAGCACAAGTTTGGAGCTGATTTTGAGGCCATTCCCAAAGTCCAAATTGTGCTCATGATAGCTCGTTGGAAAGCCCTTCCTGTCTACTTTCCAACCCAAGTGTAATTTCTGGATTTGGTTTCCATTTTCCCCTCCAAACATTCAATCTCCCAACACTGCTTCCTGTGGGTGCAAAAAGTGGCAGAAAGGCCATTTTTAGGGTGTTTTTGACCCTTTAGGCAACCCAGAACTTGATGAAATCCTTAGGTAATCCATAGGCATTCATAAATTTTGATAAAAAATCCAAAAATGCAAAGTTTCCCCCTGAAGATCTGCCAATTGTAAGTCCGCACCAAGTGGCGCTAGGCGTCGGGCAGAAAAACCTGTTTTGTGACCAAAAAAATCAAAATTGACAAAAAAATTTCCAAATTTCTTGAAATTTGGGCTGAAGGTCACTGATAAAATTCTATGCTCATCCAAAGAAGCTTCAGCCAAAATTTGGAGCCTATCATGCCTTTTGTGATGCTTCAGTGCCCTCCTTAACCTTGCCTTCAGGATTTTGATTCCTGCTTTGGAAACGTGATTGCACGCCCAATAGTGGTTCTTCATGTGTCTGAGCATGTCCTTCTCCTTGTTTGCCTTCTCCAACAGCTTCTAAAGATGAATGTTGACCCTCTCAATCCAAGTCTCTCTATCAGCCTCGATCTCACGCTCAATGGGTGTCATCTCGGATGGGCTTCTTCAGGCAGCTAGCCGGTTCTCACGGATGTTTCGCAACTCCATGATCATCTGCTGTTGGCGAGAAGTCAGGTCTCGCGGACAAGACCTAGGTTCAAGAGTTGTGGCCAACAAAGGGGTCCGGTGTAGTCTAGGAACACGCTGGCATTTTCACCCCTACTCTGGAGAGCAGTGCGTCTCACCCGAGGCGTGCCGCAACCACATGCATAAGGGGGATGAGATCAATGGCAAGGAACAAACCCGCAACTAAAGAAGGACAGTGCATCCATTACATATACAAAGCTATATGCAAGATCACTTAATATGCATTCAGACATTCATAAATAAAATTTTAAACCAGCAGGAACACATTATAAGCACATGGACATCTTATTTAGACAACAATCTCTCATTTTATTAATCTCTTGGCAGAACACATGATTACATGGCATTCCCACAGATAGCTACAAATCTGATACAGATGGGTTTCAGAACAGAAAGGTAGAATAGAAAATAAGAAACCATATGAAGAACATGCATGAATCCTCCGCAGACGCCCTGCGCGTCTTTCCCTGTCTCGAGCCTCGCAACCTCTTCAGCCTGCATTCCACCGCTCTCTTTTCCGCCGGGTGACCCTTATTTATTCACCCACTCTCGTGACTATCAGCTCCTCTGTGTCTTCACTTCGGCTTCTCCCAGCTTCTCTCCTGATGTCTGTGTGTTCCACTTTCTGTTTTCTGCTATGTTTCCTTCATCTACACTTATCCCTGTTCTATCTCCAGTTATCAAGTGCTTCCGCGCCACCTTGGTAGCTCCGCAACTCCTGGTAGTTGCGGCGTGGTCGCGGTTGCCATGTGTATTTATTCCGCAACTCAAAAAGGGTCAAAACTCAAAATGTCTTGGCCAAGATTTCAAAACTAAACAAAAACAAGGGCCCCAACATCTGCTAATCCTCCAACTGTTTGTTCCACTGCTCCAGATATTTTATGATCCACTGAGCTCTCTGTAACTTGTCGTTCAATGTATCGATCTTAGCTTTCTGCTCCTGAATGATCTCTCTCAGTTTTGAGCTTGGAGAGCTCAAATCCTCATCAAGCAATATGAAATCAGTATCATGGCCTCTTGAAGGGCCCTCATCCTGCATGGGCCTCTTTCCTCTGTCTTGTACCTATACCTGTGTTGTTGATGATAGCAATGAGACCCCTTCCACCCCAGGTGGAGATATTACTCGCCGGGCTGCTGCAAATAATACTCTCGTGCCTCTCTGATAAGTGACATACACTGGCACAATGATAGGCTCTGTCTTGGGACCTTCAAACTGATGTGAAGGTTCACCTGCATCATGAAAAATCTCTGGAGGAGGCTAAGGGCCTATGAAGAAGTCACGGGAAATGAAATCTTCCCATGCAATGCCCTGCAATCCAAGCTGATGTACAACAATGATCTTGATGAGCGCATAATGATAAATACTTTTATGCTACTGCTTAGGAGTCTTCTTCTGCACAAGAGTAGTCATCCTCTCTACGTTTCGGCACATGAAATACGGAATGTTCATCATCCTCACTCTCGTGAAATGCATCAATAATCTGATGTGGTATGCATAGAGGCGTGAAAACCGGCCTTCACAACTGAAGTATCGGATAATGAGTCTCATCAAAGGCGCATAGGATTCCTTCAGAAATCGGAATGGGAATACCTTGGTGAGTTGTCTCACATAGCTAGGCCTGACGTATGGTTCATAATGCACTCTGTCCACCTGCTATCTCTTGTTCCACTCTTCAACTACATTTGGTATTCCTGTTGCCTGAGAAATGGTTTCTGGTGTCAAGGTGAAGTTTACACCAGCAAGAGTTACCTGACCATCATGCAAATGTAAAACGAACAACCTGGCTAACTCCTGAGGATGTTGAATCCGAGCAATCATCTCACAGTACTGATAGCATGAATGCTCTCGAAAACATGCCATGGCAAGTGGGCAGGCCTGCAACTGAGTCAATGAAGTGGGCTCTTCTCTCACATGTTTTCCACCTTTACGAGGCCTTCTTGGTGCATGAAGCTCAGTGGTAGAATCATTGTCTTGTCCACATGAAGTTTCAGTGTCTGTTTCCATGGTGTTACAAGTGTATGCCAAGTGTATGTTGATCTGTGTGAGGTGAAAATAGGAATTTGGTGTCTTTGCCTCTAATTTCCAAATGTGTGCCAAGTAGGAAAGGACTGTGGGAAATATGGACAGTGGGAAAAAGTGTTTCAGTAAAGTGAAATTTGTAGTATGAAGACATTCACTTGACTGTGTTTGGGAATTTGGGATTAGTAATTTTTGCAAAAGATATGGGGAAAGGGATAAGGATAGGGAATTAAAGGATTTGAGGGATAGGGATAATGGGATGTAAGGGAGTAAGGGAGGGACTGTATGATTATATGACAATGATGGGAAAGGAAAACACAGGTGAGCAATGGAGTGGGAGTGTGCTGGCACCAAAGTCAAGTTTTAACACTCAAATTCAAACCCTAGGAGCGGTTTTTCACCAAATGATAGGGTTATGTTTTCAACTCTCAAACTTTCATATTCCTCCCTCAAAAAAACACCAAACACAAGCTAATAGCAATTCACAGCCTCACAAACTTACTTGGAGCAAATAAAGTTGATTCGAT
The DNA here is from genome assembly GCA_034641835.2 of Pinus albicaulis. NCBI lineage: Eukaryota > Viridiplantae > Streptophyta > Pinopsida > Pinales > Pinaceae > Pinus > Pinus albicaulis. The sequence goes on along the minus strand of CM076584.1, from coordinate 681,419,397 downwards.
TTGATTTTTGATGAAGCAATGGCAAAATTTCACTTGACAGCTCTGTGCGCTGCGCGCACAACCTAGTGCGCTGCGAGCAATATATGCGCCGCGCACGTTTAAATATACACGGTGAATGGCGGCTCTATGTGCCGCGACCTCCTTGTGCACCGCGATCTCCAACCAATGCGCCGTGCAGCAACTTCAATACACAGTCCAGCCTCCAACTCACTAATTTCACTTCCTCCACGATTTTCTTGGTTTCCTTCTTGTCTTGGCTTGCAAATGGATTATAGAAATAATGAAAATATCTTATATAGTGAATAACTTGATTTTTTATTCTTAAAAACCCACTTTCTAATGTTTTGGCTTTGGCACTTTTCACTTCTTAATGTAAACTCTATTTTTGTTGTTTCCTTTGATTTTTTGAGTTGAATGACGAAACTTTTGTCAATTTTCTGCAGGGATAACTGACATGGATTTTGGAAAATGTGACCAGGGTTGCGCCTAAATAATTTCACAACTGAAGAATTGAAAATTTACATGGCATTTATTACAAAAGACGAAATTGACAATTTTTCTTCAAAACAGAGTTTTGAAGAAAAGTCACGATCAATCATTATAACGATGAAATTTTACGATGAAAACTTATTTCAAACCTCCCTCATGTGCCTGCTGGCATTATTGGACACTTTGAAGACTAAATTTTCGAAACCCTAAATCTAATGAGACTGAAAACCCTAAACAAACTCTTTGCCCACCAAAAGACCAAACATTGACTGTCATTGACTGTAAAATGATTTTGATGGACTTTGATGAACAGACCTGAGCCAGCAGGTACTAGACATGAGAAACATGAGTGAAAAGACCCTTCCGTCAGAAGATCGATGCTCCTAATGGAATGCATATGACTGAACTGAATGAGACACCTAAAATGAAATGCAACAAAAGAGATTTTGATCTCTGACGGAAGGATGAAGAGACCGACTCTAACAAGTATATCAGTGCCTTTTCCATTGGGTATATTTCTTCTTTTCTTGCTGATATTTCTCTAAAAATGACAACCTTTATCAACCTACAACATGTAATCTCTTCAAAACAACATCTCTACCTACCCAACCTTACTTTTCCTAACATTTTTTCTTCCTTGGGTGTATTTGAACTGGCAAACCCTTGACATTTTTATTTTTTGAAAACATAAATCAAACTATCTAATTGTACCCTTATTTCTTCCAAGAATTTAGATTAGGCTAATGAACTCTCTTATTCTCTACCTAGTCTAATAATTTGTCAAGATTAAACTATTTGACAAACTTCATTCTCTAAGCTATAAACATGAAATTGAAAGCATGGTTTTAAATCAGGATTAGGCAATCTAACTTACCATGAGTTTTGGCGTAAGAACAAGCTGCAGACAAACATTATTTTTCATAAAAGTAAAATAGAAAGATAAGGGTTGTGATCTATCATTTGTTATGCATCCTCATCTTCCTCTTTAGTTCTGTTTTGAGCATGTGGAACGAGTATCTTTTCATTCCTAATCTATTTCTTTTGACAAGTCAAGTTCACATGATTTGACAATCATATTTTTCACTAACTTATCAGCAACAAATTGAAAACATGTTTAGCCATGATTAGGCTAGATGACTGAACAAAATTTTTTGGCACAAGTAGTGGCATTTCAGCTTGCACAATTTCAGCATCACTATTTTTTGGGTATGGGGTTGTACCACTTTTCAAATCTACCCTCTTTTTCTACCTTTCTTTGTTTTTGTGTTTTTTTAATTTTTTCCAAACAATATAGAACTAAAAAGATGCTCACAAGGCTGAGCTTATTTTTCATATCTATCTATCTCTCCTAATCTAACCTATACATAATATACATTCATTTGGTGAAATCTCTTGTCCAACATAGCCAATCAAGCAGATGATTCCATGAGGGATTTTGTTTCAGCGCTTTGAGAGTGCTAAAAAAATAAAAATGCCACTTCCACCTTACTTGTTTTCGAACAGTAGTGCCTAAAATGTTCTTGAAATTCTGCATCAAACTACTCTTGACATGTTTTACTCCTTCTTCAAGTGCCTCTAACAAATCAACAAAGGGATCTTGAAACAATACCTGGCTTAGAGTATTTTGGAGATAAGCTTGATCTAGGACTACTTCTTCCTTCACTTGGCTGAGCTTAGGACTCCTTTGGGAAAGAAACTCATCCTCTTCCTCATGATCATCTGAAATGGTAGACTCATCATAGATTGCAATGTTGTACTCTAGAAAATCTGATGTATTCTGAATGAATGGGTTGAATTCTATGAAGAGGCCATCATGTTAATGAGTAGGAGCACTCCTTGGAAGTAAGTCTTCTTGTGAAGGCAATTGAGCAACTCTTATGTGATTATCATTTTCCAAGTCTTCATCAGCAATTTGAAATTCAATGGGACTTGGTGGCTGCGATTCTGAAGCTGAGGAGGATTCTGTGCCCCAAATGATTTCCTTATCCCTTTCAGGCAAAGGATTTTCATTAACAACTGCTTCAAGAAACTCATTATCTTTCCCAACCTCATCATAAAAACTAAAAGACTGCTGATTTCCAATCATATGAAAATTATTTCTGAAGGACTGAAGTGAAGTAGAGCAAAGAGTCAGAGACTCCTCACTTACTTCTAAACTTTCAAGGCTTTCCTCATCAGTGTCATAGGTGACTTGTATTGGTTGATTACTTTTTTCAAGTTGATGATACTAATCTTCTTCCCACAAACCAACTAATTATTGCTCTGCAAAGTTAGTTTCTGTTTGGAGGACATCATCATTAGAATGATCAAAATTTGGAAAATTATCAACATAAGTAACATCACCAATCAAACATATTGGATTATAATTTTTTTCTTCTTTGAGTTGATCTACAAGTTCACTTTCTAATTTATGGTAGATGGGATTAGCATTTGATTTATTTCCTCTTCAGTCAAAAGAGGAGGCATTTTTTTCTTTCTTTGGATAGAAGTACAACAGTTCTCTTTCTCTTGTGAAGGCTGATTTTGAGGCTGAATTTTTTCTTGAGCCTTACCTAGAAGAGATGGTAAGTCATCACTTGTGCCTTCAGAGAGATCCTCGAGGTTTTCTTCTATTTCTTGTTTGATTTCTTCCTAAACTAACTCCTATAGTTTATCATGATAGTTATCTTGAGAATGAAATTCATGAATGGATGTTAAGAGGTCTTCAAGATACAAATTTTCCAAATCTTCATCACTATCTATAAGGTACTGTATGATATCCTAAGATTGATCACAATAATTTTCAGCTAATGATAGAGATGGGCAATACCCTATATAGTGTTTATAGAATACCTTGTGGAAATCCTTCAAAGAAAACAATATGCCACGTTCTAGCCATTCATACCAATTTCTTGCCTTGCCTTCTAATGTTTCCATAAACATTTTCATGAGGCAGTCCACGTGCCATTCAACCTTTAACCTCCATACATGTATATGAAAATTGATGAGATGTAACAAGGGTTCATCAAATTTTTCGTCTTGAAAGATAGGTAGGTTTTTTAACCAATTTATTTCAGGAATTTTGTGTGTGAATCCAGGGATATGATCCCTACTCATTGGGGCATATCTTCGTTGTATTCTTGGATCCATGTTTATAAATCAGAAATGGTCACTGAATCTTTCCTACCAGTCTAGATTTCTATACCAGTGGAGTCTTTAGGTCTATTAAGAGTTGTGGAGTCGCCAGGTGGAGGGTTTCAACTTTACTGTCCACCATCAACATGATTGGGATTTCTTAATGCATTCCCAGGGGATTCTATGAGAGTTAGTGGGGTCAATAGGGCTACTGAAGACCAGTGGGGTCACCAGGTGGATGGTGTTTATTGTTTTAAGGATGTTCTTGTTTTCCACCATCAACAACTAAATACCAATCTAAAGATGTTTGTGAGTTTGATGAGATCTAAAGAATACGTAGTTTGTCACTAACTCAGAAGGTCCCACCATGATCGCCAATATGTTGGTGTGAGCAATGGGATAAATCCACAAGATAGTACTCTTAAGGGTTTTTTGAAAGGTATAGGGAAGTCTAAGTTTGTTTATCACTCAGCGTCCCATCGTGATTGCCATTATGTTAGCTCCCCGTAATTTGCTAGATTGATTGAGATACAAAGGTATAGGGTAACATCAAACCAAGCTTTGGAATCCTAGGACCTAGCCTTCCTAGATTCGGGGAGGGATCTCTCTAGTAGGTGCAAAGCTGTGAAATTGTTTGCTGATTAGGGTTGATTTTTGGCTAGACGTTAAGTGCGAGGTATTTTGAATGTTTTTGGTTGGGTATGATGCCCAGATGGGTTTAGATAGAAAACAAGGGAGATTGTTAAGTCATTGGGAAATGGAATCTAACAAGGTCATGATGAGTTCATCGATGGTTTCAAGAGCATTTGCAAGGCAATTTTAACTTGGTTGGTGGATCTTTTAAGCTTGTGAAGGATCATGAGGTGAACATTAAGCTTGAGAACAACAAGCTAATAAAGGGCAGAAACAGAATCCTTTATATACTTGTAAACTAAGGGAGTTAGAAGATTTATAAGCATAGAAAGAGAGTCAAAGGGTTAAGAAACACCTAATCCATTTGATTTTAGACTGGAAGCAGATAATCAACCAAGACTACATTCAGATAAAACATAGAAAGGAAAAAACTCATTTAATCTTTCATGGGTTTTATCATCAAGAGCAGGAAAAACATTTAAGTTGCACAAGTAACTATAACAATAGAAGAAGAGATAAACCCTAGCATCCACAATGACATCTATGAGAGTTCATTGAGACAATTTTAGCTAAGTAAGGCAAAGAGCATGGTTAAGACAGACTTCTTTGACAAACTATAGGCAACGCTGCTTCAAAAGATGATTTCAAGAACAAAGTACTTCAGAGGTAATAATATGCAAGGCTAGCCATAAATCATAATTGATACTAACTGATCTAAATCATTCAAGAAAATAGACAAGCCAAAAAATTATTAGAGAGAAAAATATGAATTCTCTAACATATCTTAAGCAGAAGAAAACATTTAGGCAGTGAAGGAAACAAACAGATCTAAGGTGCCATCAACAAGCATATCTTAGTCTAAATATTTTGTCCTACTGCAGCATAGATGGATGGAAAACATATGAGAAAATTAGAAAACATTAACAATAGAAAAATTCACCATCAACCAGGCGTATGGATCCTGCAAATAGTCCTTCTCCATCAACAAGTGAATCAAATGATGCATAAACTCCAAGACATCAATTTCTCATCAACGTCTTCAAGGGACTATGTATTACTTCAGCATAAGTCATCAACATCAAATAAAATATACAAAATCCTCATGCTCTATTTATGGAGCAAATGAGGAGGTGGAAACCCTAAGAGGCTTCTAGAAACCCTAATTCAGCCATAAATGTCATAAATGTGCTTAATGACCATGCAAGGCCCAAGACACATAAGAGATAAGATAATAAATAAAAAACATCAAAACATAACTCCCAAATCAAATCAGGAGTGATTTTCCCAAGAAAATATTAAAAAATCATCTTGCCATAAATTTGTGTGTTTTGTTGACTTTTTGGCAAAATACAGTCTAGGGGCGCAGCACCACTTTTGCAGAAAATAGGTTGTTTTGAAACCAAGTTTTGGACCAATTCTCGGCATCAGATTCGGACCCATGATGGCTCGTTGGAAAGCTTGAAGAGTATAGTTTCCATAAATACTTGAGTTGAGCTGAGTGGATTCCATTTACCTTCTAAAAAATCAAATCTCCCATGACTTCGCAATGCGTAGCGCCAGGCCTGAAAAGGAGGCAGAAAGGTCATTTTTGAGGTGTTTTTTGACCTTTCGAGGGGGAAAAATACTCCAAATGATATGAATTTTTTTGGGAAGACTTCTGGAGACATAAAAAACCCAAAAATTTAAACTTTAGAAACTTATGATTCCCCAAAAAAAAGAGTAGCACCTAGGGTGTTGCACTCCTAGGGCCTCAAAATTTCAAAAACATAAAAACTTCTCCTGTGCGCAGCACCATTTTACAGAGAGCCTTTGGAGGCCTTTCCAGTGCCAGAATGAGCTACGTGATAACTCCTTGGAAATATTGACTTGTGTAATTTTCAAATATACAATGTTTTTCTTTATTGAAGTTTATTTTCCCATAACTGGTCAAAAAGAACTGAGCGCTAGTGCAGAAATGCGGAGTACTGGTGCAGACAACCTTTGGAGGCCTTCCACAACTCCAAATTGATCTCATGATATCTCATTGGAAATATCTTAAAGTATAGCTGTCATTTGACTTATTAAGAAAGTCATTTGGACATCCTAGCTGTGAGAAAAACTGATTTTCCCAAGGTCACTCCAGAAGTGCAGAATTTCTCCCGTGACATCTGTATTTTTGACATTGATCTCAAACCATGATACTTGTGTAAAAATTGAAGGAGGTTTTTCTTCTTGGCCATATTATGGAAAAAAAACTCTCTCATTTTTTCCAAATTCATCTCTTTTTGGTCTGAAACACAATTTGCAGCAAAACTAGCCCTAGGTGTGACACATGGCTTGTTTCTTGGAATGAATTCTCGGAAAACGATGGAGGCATGATTTTTATGAGCTGGTATAGACTTATTATTGCTTACATGATCTATAAAATGAATTATTTTCTCTTATGGCTCCATTTCATGTCAAACCCTAGCTTAGTTGGAAGAGGAAATTAGGGTTTGGTGTGAGGATTTAGGACTGCCTTGCAGAGGGAGGGGAATGAAGGGGTTAAGGGTTGTATAAATTCTTGGGGAAACTTTTGGGGATAGGTATAGATATTAGGGAGTAGGGGTAAGTGGAATTTTAGGAATTTACTGAGGGGAAGGGGTCCAAAATTTCAAAATACAGGCCTAGTCTTAAAAAGTGTCAATTTGTGGCAATAAACTAGGTCTTGTAGAAAAATGATGATTTTGAGGGATATGAGTGATGGGAAGTGTTTATGGAGGTATTTTAAGGATAGGAGGAGGTGTAAGAGAATCAAGATATAAGCCTTGTTGACTATTTAATCATGGAGGTCATGAAACCAATAAAAATTCCCTTGAAAACCCTAGTTTTCTCTGAAAATAGGCATGCTGCCTCTCCTTTGCTGTAGGTGTCTTTAGTGATGAGTTGGTCTCTTACCTTACCTATTTCTCTACTTATATCCACCTTGAAAATCCTTGCAGAAATGTCAAAATGGGTAGTTTTCCTTTGCAGACTTTGTGCTTGGCCAAAGAGGCCTTCCTTAGAAGATTTTCTGATCTCCTTTGGACAACCACTTGCTGATCTTCATCCTCTTTGATTTTACCTTTTTGGCATATGAAAAATAGTGACTTAGATCATCAAAACAACACTAAAACCTATAAAACCATAAATGACCTAGTGTGAGGCTCTTTGGACTTGGTCTCTTATTGAAAACTCGACTTGGGATTATTAGGTGTAAAACAGAGTTTTGGACAAACTGATGTATTGAAGATCCAAAATCCAATGTACTTGATTTATCTAAAGAGCCTACGGAGATAGTTTTGGGATCATCAATGCTTGATTCATTTGGGAGGCATAAGAGAGTTGATTGGTTGGTGACCTTAGGTAGTAGTGGAGGGGTTGGGAAGTAAAAGAAAAATGTGCTTGAGGCCAAAGGTGACCAGACAAGAAAAAATGAATAGCATGAGCCCATGATGGGTCTTTTGGGAGTAGCAGGCTTAACTTGGTGGATTTATTCTAAGGGAACAACAGTATTTTTAAGGGAACAACGCTTTAAGGAACAAAATTGTTAGGGAACAACACTTTAGGTAACAACACTTAAAGGAATAGCATTGTTAGGGAACATCACTTTAGGGAACAACACTTAAGGAACAACACTTATGGAACAAAATTGTTTTAAGGAACAACACTGCTAAGGAACAACAGTTTAGGGAACATCAATGCTAAGGAACATCCCTACTAAGGAACAACATGATATCCTTTTTTAGGAAAAATAGATGAAGATTTTGGTGAACTGACAAACTTGGAAAGATGAAAGCATTGAGATTTCTAGAACTCATAATGTTTTTTGCAATTTTGTTCTAGAAATCTACGTTTGTCAAATTTATTCATGTTTGGATAAAATCAAAATTATGGATGACTAGCAGTGGCTCCATTTTGGGAGGATAGTTGTCCTTTTAGGTGTCCATAACCTCAGTTCATAGATCTCTGGCTTTTAGTAGATCGGTGCCTTATTCATTGGGTAGATTTCTTCTTTTCTTGCTGATATTTCTCTGAAAAGGACAACCTTTATCAACCTGCAACATGTAATTTCTTCAAAACAACATCTCTACCTACCCAACCTTACTTGTCCTAACGTTTTTTCTTCCTTGGGTGCATTTGAACTGGCAAAACCTTGACATTTTTATTTTTTGAAAACAAAAATCAAACTATCTAATTGTACCCTTATTTCTTCCAAGAGTTCAGATTAGGCTAGTGAACTCTCTTATTCTCTGCCTAGTCTAATCATTTTTCAAGATTAAGTTTTTTGACAAACTTCATTCTCTAAGCTATAAACATGAAATTGAAAGAATGTTTTTAAATCAGGATTAGGTAATCTGACTTACCATGAGTTGTGGCATAAGAACAAGCTACACACAAACATTATTTTGCATAAAAGTAAAATAGAAAGATAAGGGTTGTGATCTATCATTTTTTATGCATCCTCATCTTCCTCTTTGGTTCTGTTTTGAGAATATGGAACTAGTATCTTTTCATTCCTAATCTATTTCTTTTGACAATTCAAGTTCACATGATTTGACAAGCATATTTTTCACTAACTTATCAACAACAAATTGAAAACATGTTCAGCCATGATTAGGCTAGATGACTGAAAAAGAATTTTTGGCACAAGTAGTGGCATTTTGGCTTGCACACTTTCAGCATCACTATTTTTTGGGTATGGGGCTGTACCACTTTTCAAATCTACCCTCTTTTTCTACCTTTCTTTGTTTTTGTGTTTTTTTCATTTTTTCCAAACAATCTATAACTAAAAAGATGCTCACAAGGCTGAGATTATTTTGCATATCTATCTATCTATCCTAATGTAACCTATACATAATATACATTCATTTGGTGAAATCTCTTTTCCAACATAGCTAATCAAGCATATGATTCCATGAGGGATTTTGTTTCAGCTCTTTGAGAGTGCTGAAAAAATAAAAATGCCACTTCCACCTTACTTTTTTTCGAACAGTAGTTCCTAAAATGTACTTGAAATTCTGCATCAAACTGCTCTTGACATGTTTTACTCCTTTTTCAAGTGCCTCTAGAAAATTAGCAAAGGGATCTCGAAACAATACCTGGCTTAGAGGATTTGGGAGATAAGCTTGATCCAGGACTACTTCTTCCTTCACTTGGCTGAGCTTAGGACTCCTTTGGGAAAGAAACTCATCCTCTTCCTCATGATCATCTGAACTGGTAGACTCATCATAGATTGCAATGTTGTACTCTAGAAAATCTGATGTATTCTGAATGAATGGGTTGAATTCTGTGAAGAGGCCATCATGTTGATGAGTAGGAGCACTCCTTGGCAGTAAGTCTTCTTGTGAAGGTAGTTCAGCAACTCTTATGTGATTATCATTGTCCAAGTCTTCATCTGCAATTTGAAATTCAATGGGACTTGGTGGCTGCAATTCTGAAGCTGAGGAGGATTCTGTGTCCCAAATTATTTCCTCATCCCTTTCAGGAAAAGGATTTTCATTAACAACTGGTTCAAGAAACTCATTATCTTTCCCAACCTCATCATCAAAACTGAAAGAATGCTGATTTCCAATCATATGAAAATTATTTCTGAAGGACTGAAGTGAAGTAGAGAAAAGAGTAAGAGACTCCTGACTTAATTTTAAACTTTCAAGGCTTTCATCATTAGTATCATAGGTGACTTGTATTAGTTGATTACTTTTTTCAAGCTGATGATATTGATCTTCTTCCCACAAACCAACTACTGATTACTCTGCAAAGTTAGTTTCTGTTTGGAGGACATCATCATTAGACTAATCAAACTTTGGAAAATTATCCACATAAGTAACATCACCAATCAAACATATTGGATTATCATTTTTTTCTTCTTTGAGTTGATCTACAAGTTCACTTACTAATTTATGGTAGATGGGATTGGTAGGAGAAATAACAGAAATTTTTTGTTCGTATGAAGGCATAGAGGCCAGTTGCATGTTTAGCATTTTATTTATTTCCTCTTCAGTCAAAAGAGGAGGCATTTTTTTCTTTCTTTGGATAGAGGTACAACAATTCTGTTTTTCTTGTGAAGGCTAATTTTGAGGCTGAATGTTTTCTTGAGCCTTACCTAGAAGAGATGGTAAGTCATCACTTGTGCCTTTAGAGAGATCCTCGAGGTTTTCTTCTATTTCTTGTTTGATTTATTCCTCAACTAACTCCTCTAGTTTATCATGATAGTTATCTTGAGAATGAAATTCATGAATGGATGTTAAGTGGTCTTCAGGATACAAATTTTCCAAATCTTCATCACTATCTATAAGGTATTGTATGATATCCTGAGATTGATCACAACAATTTTCAACTAATGATAGAGATGGAAATACCCTATATAGTGTTTATAGAATACCTTGTGGAAATCCTTCAAAGAAAACAAGATGCCAGGTTCTAGCCCTTCATACTAATTTCTTTCCTTACCTTCTAATGTTGCCATAAAAAATTTCATGAGGCAGTCCTCATGCCATTCAACCTTTAACCTCCATACATGTATATGAAAATTGATGAGATGTAACAAGGGTTCATCAAATTTTTCGTATTAAAAGATAGGTAGGTTTTTTAACCAATTTATTTCAAGCATTTTGTGTGGGAATCTAAGGATATGATCCCTACTCATTGGGGCATATCTTCGTTGTATACTTGGATCCATGTTTATAAATCAGAAATGGTCACTGAATCTTTCCTACCAGTCTATATTTCTCTACCAGTGGAGTCTTTAGGTCTATTGAGAGTTGTGGAGTCACAAGGTGGAGGGTTTCAACTTTGTTTTCCACCATCAGCATGACTAGGATTGCTTAATGCATTCCCAGGGGAGTCTATGAGAGTTAGTGGGGTCAACAGGGCTACTGAAGACCAGTGGAGTAGCGAGGTGGATGATGTTTATTGTTTTAAGGGTGTTCTTGTTGTCCACCATCAACAACTAAATACCAATCTAAGGATGTTTGTGAGTTTTCTAAGATCTAAGGAATAATTAGTTTGTCACTGACTCAGAAGGTCCCACAGTGATCGCCAATATGTTGGTGTGAGCGGTGGGATAAATCCACAAGATAGTACTCTTAAGGTTTTTTTGAAAGGTTTAGGGAAGTCTAAGTTTGTTTATCACTCAGCGTCCCACTATGATTACCATTATGTTAGCTCCCCGTAATTTGCTAGATTGATTGAGATACAAAGGTGCAGGGTAACATCAAACCAAGCTTTGGAATCCTAGGACATAGCCTTCCTAGATTCGAAGAGGGATATCTCTAGTAGCTGCAAAGATGTGACCTTGTTTGTTGATTAGGGTTGATTTTTTGGCTAGATGTTAAGTGCGGGGTATTTTGATTGTTTTTGTTTGGGTATGATGCTCATATGGGTTTAGATAGAAAACAAGGGAGATTTTTAATTCATTGGGAAATGGAGTCTAACAAGGTCATGATGAGTTCATCGATGGCTTCAAGACCATCTACAGGGCAATTTTAACTTGGTTGGTGCATCTTTTAAGGTTGTGAAGGATCATGAGGTGAACATTAAGCTTGAGAACAACAAGCTAATAAAGGGCAGGAATAGAATCCTTTATATACGTGTAAACTAAGGGAGTTAGAATATTTATAAGCATAGCAAGAGATTCAAAGGGTTAAGCAACACCTAATCCATTTGATTTCATACTGGAAGCAGATAATCAACCAAGACAACATTCAGATAAAAAATAGAAAGGCAAAAACTCATTTAATCTTTCATGGGTTTTATCATCAAGAGCAGGAAAAACATTTAAGTTGCACAAGTAACTATAACTATAGAAGAAGAGAAAAACCCTAGCATCCACAGTGACAACTATGAGATTTCCTTGAGACAATTTTAGCTAAGTAAGGCAAAGAGCATGGTTAAGACAAACTTCTTTGACAAACAATAGGCAATGCTGCTTCAAAAGATGATTTCAAGAACAGAGTACTTCAGAGGTAACAATATGCAGGGCTAGCCATAAATCATAATTGATACTAACTGATCTAAATCATTCAAGAAAATAAACAAGCCAAAAATTTATTAGAGAGAAAAATATGAATTCTCTAACATATCTTAAGCAAAAGAAAACATTTAGGCAGTTAAGGAAACAAACAGATCCAAGGTGCTATCAACAAGCATATCTTAGTCTAAATATTTTGTCCTACTCCATAATAGATGGATGGAAAAAATATGAGAAACTTAGAAAAAATTAACAAGAGAAAACTTCATCATCAACCAGGCCTATGGATCCTGCAAACAGTCCTTCTCCATCAACAAGTGAATTATATCATGCATAACCTCCAAGACATCAATTTCTCATCAAAGGCTTCAAGGGAATATGTATTACTTCAACATAAGTCATCAACATCCAACAAAATATACAAAAGCCTCATGCTCTATTTATGGAGAAAATGAGGAGGTGGAAACCCTAAGAGGCTTCCAGAAACCCTAATTCAGCCATAAATGTCCTAAATGTGCTTAATGACCATGCAAAGCCCAAGACACATAAGAGATAAGATAATAAATGAAAAACATCAAAACATAAATCCCAAATCAAATCAGGAGTGATTTTCCCAAGAAATTATTAAAAAATCATCTTGCCATAAATTTGTGTGTTTTGTTGACTTTTTGGCAAAAGACAGTCTAGGGGCACAGCACCACTTTTTCAGAAAATAGGTTGTTTTTCAACCAAGTTTTGGACCACTTCCCGGCATCAGATTCGGGCCTGTCATGGCTCGTTGGAAATATTGAAGAGTCTACTTTCCAAAAATTCTTGATTTGTCCTGATGGGATGCCATTTACCGTCTTAGAAATCAAATCTCCCATGACTGCTCAACGCGTAGCGCCAGGCCTGAAAAGGAGGCAGAAAGGTCATTTTTGAGGTGTTTTTTTACCTTTTGAGGGGGAAAAAAATGCTCCAAATGATCTGAAATGTTTTGGGCAGGCTTATGGAGACATAAAAAAACCAAAAATGTAAACTTTTGCAGCTGAGGATGCCCAGAAAAAGAGCATAGCGCCTAGGTTGATGCGCTCCTAGGGCCTCAAAATTTCAAAAACATAAAAACTTCTCCTGTGCGCATCGCCATTTTGCAGAGAGCCTTTGGAGGCCTTTCCGGTGTCAGAATGAGCTACGTGATAGCTCGTTGGAAATATTGACTTGTATAATTTCCAAATATAAAATGTTTTTCTTTATTGAAGTTTATTTTCGTTGTGAAAGGTTTATTTTCCCATAACTGGTCAAAAAGTGCTCAGTGCTGGTGCAGAAATGCAGAGTACTGGTGAAGACAACTTTGGAGGCCCTCCAAAACTCAAAATTGAGCTCATGATAGCTCATTTGAAATATCTTGAAGTCTAGTTGTCAATTTACTTATTAATCAAGTCATTAGGACACTCCAACTGTGAGAAAAACTGAAATTCCCAAGGTCACTCTAGAAGTGCATAATTTCTCCCCGTGACATATGTATTTTAGAAATTGATCTCAAACCATGATACTTGTGTAAAAACTGAAGGATTAGTTTATTCTTGGCCCTATTATGGACAAAAAACTCTCTCATTTTTTCCAAATTCATCTCTTTTTGGTCCGAAACACAATTTGAAGCAAAACTAGCCCTAGGTGTGACACATGGCTTGTCTCTTAGAATGAATTCACGGAAAATGACAGAGGCATGATTTGTATGAGCTGGTATAGACTTATTATTGCTTACATGATATATGAAATGAATCCTTTGCTCTTATGGCTCCCTTTCATGTCAAACCCTAGCTTAGTTAGAAGAGGAAATTAGGGTTTGGTGTGGGGATTTAGGACTGCCTTGCAGAGGGAGGGGAATGAAGGGGTTAAGGGTTGTCTAAATTCTTGGGGAAATTTTTGGGGATAGGGATAGATGTTAGGGAGTAGGGGAAAGTTAAATTTTAGGAATTGACTGAGGGGAAGGGGTCCAAAATTTCAAAACATAGGCCTAGTCTTAAAAAGTGTCAATTTGTGGCAATATACTAGGTCTTGTAGAAAAATGATGATTCTGAGGGATAGGAGTGATGGGAAGTGTTTATGGAGGTATTTTAAGGATAGTAAAAGGTGTAAGAACATCAAGATATAAGCCTTGTTGATGATTTAATCATGGAGGTCATGAAACCAAGAAAAATTCTCTTGAAAACCCTAGTTTTCTCTGAAAATAGGCATGCTACCTCTCCTTTGTTGTAGGTGTCTTTAGTGATGATTTGGCCTCTTACCTTACCTAGTTATCTATTGATAGCCACCTTGAAACCCCTTGCAGAAATTTAAAAACGGGTAGTTTTCCTTTGCAGACTTTGTGCTCGGCCAAAGAGGCCTTCCTTAGAATATTTTCTAATCTCCTTTGGACAACCACTTGTTGATCTTCATCCTCTTTGATTTTACCTTTTTGGCATATGAAAAATAGTGAATTAGATCATCAAAACAACCTTACAACCTATAAAACCTAAATGACCTAGTGGGAGGCTCTTTGGACTTGGTCTCTGCTTGAAAACTTGACTTAGGATTATTAGGTGTAAAACAGAGTTTTGGACAAACTGATGTATTGAAGATCCAAAATCCAATGTACTTGATTTATCTAAAGAGCCTACAGAGATAGTTTTGGGATCATAAATGCTTGATGCGTTTGGGAGACATAGGAGAGTTGATTGGTTGGTGACCTTAGGTAGCAGTGGAGGGGTTGGGAAGTAAAAGAACAGTGTGCTTGAGGCCAGAGGTGACCAGACAAGAAAAAATGAATAGCATGAGCCCATGATGGGTCTTTTGGGAGTAGAAATCTTAACTTGGTGGATTTCTTCTAAGGGAACAACAGTATTTTGAAGGGAACAATGATTTGAGGAAAAACACTGATAGGGAACAACACTTTAGGGAACAACACTGTTAGGGAACATCACTTTAGGGAACAACACTTAAGGAACAACACTTAGGGAACAACATTGTTTTAAGGAACAACACTGCTAAGGAATAACAGTTTAGGGAACATCAGTGCTAAGGAACAACCCTGCTAAGGAACAACAGGATAACCTTTTTTAGGAAAAATAGATGAAGATTTTGGTGAACTGACAGACTTGGAAAGATGAAAGCAGTGAGATTTCTAGAACTCATAATGTTTTTTGCAATTTTGTTCTAGAAATTTGAGTTTGTCAAATTTATTCATCTTTGGATAAAATCAAAATTATGGATGACTAAAAATTATTATTTTAAATAAGAGGTGGTATTAGGGTTAAAATTCTTCTGATCGGAGTGTTACGTGGAATATCTGCCCTTCTATCATACTTTATGAAAGGTGTATCGCGGATGAAGCCCGCCACCCTTCGCATGAGTGGAAAGAGTGGCAGGTGGTACCTCTGCATGCAAGCCAAGGCAAGGTGGTAGGACGGAGGCTCGCACAGGGGAATTAAATCTGAGAGAAGGAAGGAAAGGGGTTCTCATTCTGAAGGCAAGCTCGGATATAGGTATGACTGCGGGACAAGAGACCTCCATCGCTCGCCCTCCTTTGCAAAATTTGAGTATGTACGTCACTATTTTCTTTCTATGAACGACATGATTAAGTTTCTGGAGACTAGTAGGGAGGTTTGGGAGCCTCATGGGAACAAGAGGGACTTTTTTAGCTCCATGTGGGCTAGGGGCAAGCATAGTTATTCTATTGCAGTCTAGGAGAGGGATGGGTTTATGTTGGGGCTCTTCCTTTGGGTTTCTTTAGGAATGGTGTTTGGGATACGGATGCAACATAATTTCCATCAACTGGGTAAGGGTCACCCCGAGGGAGGCTCTTTAGGGTGTTTGGAAACCCTGTCGGTGTTTCAGATTAGGGATAAGTTCAGGGAGGAGGATAGAGCAAGGTCTCAGAAGAGCAATTTCAACCTAGGTTTTTGGAGCTCTGAGCGTAGGGAGATGGGGAGAGTAATTTCTTACCAGCCTTAGGGAAAAGGAATTGGCATCCCCTCTCTTATAACAAAGGTTAAGAAAGCAAGAGATCCTGGGACTGGGAGTATGTGCCGGGAGACTAACTACCATAGGAGTCTGTGGGTGGGGGAGAAAGAGAAAAGGCTAAGAGAGAAGGGTCTACGTAGGGAATATTTGGGTTGAAACCATGAGATGAAAGCACTGGGGTAGTTCTGGTATGTTAATATTAATGCTTTTTCTTCTACATGTTTGAATTATATGGAATTACGCCTCTGCATGCTTGGCTAGATAGGTTACCTATTTCAAAACGGTGTGATGGCTCACTCCAGGATCCCATTTGTCGTTGGTCGCTCCAAAAGCCTTTTCAATCACATTCGTGGCAGAAATAAAAAGGGGAAGGTCATAGAAGGTCATCCTAGCTCTCCCCAGAGCAAGCCACGAGGCCGTAGGCTGACCATTGACGTAATTCAGGAGGTAGTAGCAGTGTACCATGAAATTATTATTGAGGAGATAAAAAATCTTATCGAGAAGTGGGAGGCAAACATAAATAAGAATGTGGAGACTGAGATGGCCATCTAAGAGTGGCGAGGTCTAATTCCGTACCCAGGTCAGACCAGAGGCAGACTCACGCAGTTTAGACATACCCTATCCCCTTACTGGTCGATGAAGAGTATTCTCGGAAAGGCTTTAGATCATATATCAATGAGCTTAGTGGCTCTTGCATAGGACTTCCCAGATTATAAGACTAAATTCAACACAATTAAGTTTCAGCTCAGAAAATAGGATGGGAGCCTTGACTGTATTGAGCACCACATCCTATCCATAGCCAAACCATTTGAGCAGGATGACACATTATCTCAAGACCCAAAACCTATAGATTCGACCTCAGTCCTAGATGAGGCCAAACAGTTCATGACTTTCTAATTATATTTTTTACATCATATATATATGCGGATAGCTTTTACATTTCAAGTGTTTAGTAGATATGATATTCAAGTTGTAAAAGACTTTATACGTGGAAATATTCACGTCATGTTTTCTTGGTATAACAGACTTAATACATCATCTTTTTAGATGGCATACCACGCCATTAGGTGGCCAACAAACCTGGTTTCCCGTTCAGGGCGGGTTGAGGCCACCAAAATGATAAATATGGATGTATATTGATTAGAAAATGAATGAAAAATACTGAGCTTACAAAAAAAAGATATCAGGGTTAAAATATTTAATTAATAATATAGCTAATAATAATAATATTCAAATTAATATTATTATTAAAACAATATTAATAATGTTGAGAAAAATAATGTTAATAAATTTATTTGGTAAAATAAATAAAAAAGACTAGTATTATTATAAAGTAATAACAATATTATTGATATTAGTTCATAATAAACATTAATTTACATTTTAGTTCATATATATATATATATATATATATATATATATATATATATATATATATATATAATTTTAAAATAGCAATCTTTTATTTGAATGTAAAACTATACATTTTTATATAATCACTATGAATTCGCTATATATATTAACTATAATATTTCTTTAAGATAAATAAAGTTTATAATCATAATAATAATAATGATCATTTAATTTTAAGGTCACCACCAAGCTAGACACTAAATTGCTGTTGGGGAGTCAGGGACTCCTAATTCAACCTTGTACTTATATTAGGGTTTATATTTATGTTAGGGTTTATATACCTTGAATTTATAATATTAATCCCTTGGGTTTAATATTATTCTCTTGGTTTTAAAATAACTTGGGTTTTTAGTAGTAATCCCTTAGGTTTATTATTTGCTTGGGTTTATAATATCAATCGATTGGGTTTATTAATCTAAGGGTTCATATTCCTAGGGTATAATACTATTCATATGGTTTATAATATTAACCATATGGTTTATTATATCTTATATTAATATATAATATAAATCCCTTGAGTTTATAATCATGGTCAACTGTGGTCGAATGTTAAATTACGACAAAGATTATCTCTATATGAAAATAAAACATGGACAACCATGGTCAACCATGGTTAGACATGGTCAATCATTGTTAGCCATGGTCAATCATCGTTAGCCATGGTCCAATGTCACATTGTGATTAATATTGTCTCTATACAAAAATCAATCATGGTCAACCATAGTTCAACGTCGTATTGTTTCAAATATTGTCTCAATATGTAAATCAACCATGTTTATTTTAGCATTTATAATATTTATCATAGGGTTTATATACCTTATTTTATAATATTTATCTTAGGGTTTCACATATGATTTTCTCAGTATGAAAATAAATCATGGTTAACCACGATCAACCATGGTCCAATGTCGCATTGTCACAAAGATTGTCTCAATATTAAAATCAACCATGATCAACCATGGTCCAATGTCGCATTGTGACAAAGGTTGTATTGTCATTAAAATCAATCATGGTAAATGGTGGTCAACCATGGTCCAATGTCACATTGTTACAAGGATTGTCTCAATATGAAAATCAATCGTGGTCAGCCATGTTCCAACGTCACATTCTGACAAATATTTTTTCAATATGAAAATCAATCATGGTCACATTGCAACAAAGATTGTCTCTTGGGACAATGTCGCATTGTGAAAACCATGGTAAACCATGTTCCAATGTCGCATATTGACAAAGATTGTCTCAATATGAAAGTTAACCATGGTTAACCATGGTTAATCATGTTCAACCATGGTCACATTGTGACAAAGACTGTCTCTTGTTCCAACGTCACATTGTGACAACATGTTCATCCATGGTCAACCATGGTCCAATGTCGCATTGTGACAAAGATTGTGATCTAGGAGGATCTTACATCAATGTAGTT
Source organism: Pinus albicaulis (assembly GCA_034641835.2). Classification (NCBI taxonomy): domain Eukaryota; kingdom Viridiplantae; phylum Streptophyta; class Pinopsida; order Pinales; family Pinaceae; genus Pinus; species Pinus albicaulis. The sequence goes on along the minus strand of CM076584.1, from coordinate 681,400,375 downwards.
CGACAGTGAGGTCTAGTTAGCTCCATTTTTTCCGTTGAGAAGTCCAGTCATCTTCAGTTTGCCCGATGAGGGTTACTTCTTCATGGTGATATCATGATTATGGTTCATGGTTATATCAAGTGATGTAATGGTGTGTAGTAAGCCTATGGTGGAAACATCTGGTAATTACGTAATGGTCCTAGTTCTAAAGCTATGGTCAAATCCTAAGGTGGAGACATTATGTAACCTAGCACTAAGTCCTAAAGACCTAAGATCTAATTTCCTAAACCTAAGTCCTAATTTATAAGGACCTAGAACCATGGCGTTAAAAACTTTGAAATGTATTAACCCTATGTATAAAGGTTCGGACTTTGTCAAAACCTTTGTAATACAAACTTTGTAATATAACCCTCAGTCTAACCGCGTGGGGTGGACTTAACCACAGTGGAACTGTTAGGCGGAGGTGACATGTGATCGGGTTTTGTAAATATTTGTTACCACGGGAATGGACTGCAAAAGAGGATGTTAAATAGACCACGCAGCTTTCGGAGTTGGAATGTGAACAAACCATGGGAACCGACCACAACAGAACCAGTAGTCGAAGCAGCCAGAACTGACCGCCAGTGGTTAGAACACTACGGGTCACATGCAGAAGGTTTCTCCTCCCCGCTGTTTAACCAGAACGCTAGGGTATTTTTAACATAAATTCTAAAAGTGGGTTGTATGCGCTATGTTTAAAATTTGTAATTAAACCACCATGTCACCTAAAATCCTAGGTGTCACTTTCGTACAAGACCGAGACCTAATGACATTTTAATGCTTAACCACATGCCATGTTTTGCCTAAGGGAGTTTGATAATGCCTTATTTAACTTTAGCCTTTTCACATGGAGAAGACAGTGGTTTTTTGGAGGCTTGTGTTCAGATTCTGCAAGTGAGAGGCAATTTTGTTTTCTGGATTTCTTGGTCGTCCAGAGGTGGAATTGGGAACTAAGATAGGAATTGGAAAGCTAGGAGAGATATATTTATGTTGACAGTGACCAGAAGTTCCTGTGATCACATTCAGTCTAGTGTATTTTCTGTGTAAATACTTCCTCAGATCAATCCTTAATAAAATGGGCGCCCATCTTGAAAGCGGACCCGGAGATGTAGTCCACCAGGGACGAACTCTGTAATGAATGTTTAATGTCTCTTATCTCTATTATCTGCTGTAATTTCATGTTTAATGTGGTTCTTAAGTTCTGGTTTAAGTCGTTAAATCATTTTCTTTCCCTCAGTCTTCCACATTACGCAATAGAGTTAACAATCAATTCACGGTTGGAAAATAATTAGTTCTACTTCAGTATTAGATTAGATCTACTTCAGATCATATATTTTTGGTATTAGAGAAAGTTGTGTTATAGGATTTTTTCCAATGAATGTTAACCAGGTCCAGATTGCGACGTGGAGAAGGAACGCTATAAGAGATATACTCAAAAGTTGGAAAGTGGAAATTTTCTCATCAATCGACAATGGGAGCAACTGATGCAGGTGAAACTCCTGAAGTGAAGGTCATGGGTGAATAAAATATTCAAAAAATGTTTTTGAACATGCAGTGGATGTTGGGAGAATTCTATGAAGATAAGAAGCCGAGAGATGCAGCTTCTTCTTCAAAGGCATCGAAAAAATACAGGGGAAAAGGAAAAGCTGATAAACCTCATTCTCCTCCATAATCTTCATCATCATCATCATCATATTCTTCTCCTAGTTCAGATTCTGAAACAGAAAATAAACCTCAGAAATCTCTTTTGAAACTTGATGTAAAATTTGAACTATCTATTTATGATGGCAAAATGAACCCAGAGAAACTAGATAACTGGATTAAGCAGTTAGAAGTGTATTGTAGAATTCATAACATTTCTAATGAAAGAACAAAAATTTAGTTAGCTACACTTAGAATGGGGGGAAAAAATTTAATCTGGTGGGAAAGTAAAACTCAAGTAGATTTAAAGCAGAAAGGTAAAGTCATTTCTTCATGGTCTAAGTTCTTAAAATATCTCAAAAAAAAATTTTATCCTTTGGGATACATGTAACAAGTTGTTATTGATTGGTAGCATATGAGGCAAGGTAAAGGGTAGAATGTTCAGGAGTTTACTCAGGAGTTCAGGAAGAAATATTTGGCGCTTGGTATTCCATTGGATACACGTGAAACTTTATTAAAGTACAATGACAGTTTACATTCATATTTACAGCATACATTATTGATCTTTAATCCTAATGACTTTGATGAAGTGTGTTTTCAAGCCATAAATATTGAATCAGGTGGCATACCATTCAATTTTTCACCAAAGACATCCAAACAGTTCAAAATCAAGGATTCCAAAGATATCAAGAGGAAGGGCAGTTCCAAGGGAAAGAAAACAACGACAACTCAGAAGGAAAGTGAAAAACATACCTGCACTCATTGTCAAAGGATAGGGCATGATGAAGCCAGATGTTGGAAACTTCACCCAGAAATCAGACCAAAGAAGTTCCAGAAGAAGAAAGGTGAAAAGAAGGCTAATGCATCAATCCAACAAGATTTGGGCTTTGATTCAGGTGATGAAATGAAAATAACCGCAATGGTTTCGACAGGTAAAAGTTCTGACACTAGTTCCAGTTCTAGTACTTCTACATCTTCTTAAAACATAAATTATCTGGATGAATATAAACGAGTTGAATTATTTCACATAAGGGTAACTTCTAAGCACACAAAAATAGACACTTTTTTTGATAGTGGATCACAGGAAAATTTGATATATGAAGAATTAGTTAAGAAATTGGGTTTTGAGACATGGAATCATCCAAGACCATATCCATTAGGTTGGCTAAAGGAAAAGACTAAGATTAATTTCACAAAGAAGTGTCATTTAAAAATTTCCATCATAACTAATTACACTGATGAAGTGGATTTAGATGTGATACCATTAGACATACGTAAAATAGTGCTAGGAAGTCCTTATCTCTATGATTGTGATGTAGTGTTTCATAGGAAAGAGCATAAATATCACCTTAAGAAAGATGGAATTGAATACATTGTCTGAGCACATAAAATCACAACTCACTTGGATTTAGTTACTTCTAATCAGATGAAGAGACTAATAATTTCAAGTAAAATATATGTACTCATGGTTGTAAAAGAACAACATAAGGATCAACATAATGCTTTTTAAGGTTGCGAATCTCAGCTTAAAGATAGTTTGGTTAAAGTGGTAGATTCTTATCAAAGTCTATTTAAAGAACCAAAAAAATTGCCTCCTGTTAGGGTCCTATAATAATAGGGTTCATAAATTTTGAACCGAATTTGATATTCTTGTAAATATGTACATACCTTGCTTTCTACAAGTTGTTTTCCCATATTTTAAAAAAATGAAAAATAATAAATGTTGAAATTTGGTTATCGGAGGACAGGTGGTTCCCTAAGGCTTTGATCTTTGGCCTAGGTAAAAGTGTCCAAAAGAAATTTTTTTTCTCCTAAAGTGACTTTATAAAGTTATAAAGTCAAATCTAATTTAAAAGTGACTTTAAGAGATAAAGTTACTAAAGTCTAATTTTAAAGTGACTTTAATAAAGTTAATGTAAAATTAGAAAGGAAAAGTGACTTTGGAAATAAATGACTAAGTGGGTCTTTATTAAGTGGGGTGAATTAAAAAATAGAAAGTGAGATTTAAAAGACCATTTAATCTCAGCCCTAGATCTAAAGCTATTTCAGCCATTGGATTTGGGGATAACCCAAAAGTCACTTAGAGTTCTATTAAAGGAGGAAAAAGAGAGAAAAGGTCATTCATTCATTAATTTTTTCATGAGCAGATTGAGAGAAGGAGAAGGAGAAAGCTGAAGAGAATTTTCTGAGCAATGTGAAGAAGGAGGGTAGCAGCACTAACTTTCAACAAATCCGTACAGTAGGGCAGAGCACAAAGTTCGAGGCAAGTGGGCACAAATTTCGAGGAGGAAAAAATGCAGATTTCGATGGAGGCCGTACAGCCATTCCGACACTGTTTTTTAGGCTGTTTGTACAGTTTTTAAGGCTATAATTTCTGCTGTAATTTTTCTATTTTGTGGGCATGAAAACTGAGGTGGAGTTTGGCACGATTTTCGAGATAAGTTTTGTTTCGAAGTTGCTGTAATTTTTTTTGTGTAAATTTTTGCATCACTGTAAGAGCAATATTCAGAAAATAAAGAGAAGCTTTCGAACTGGTTTTCCCCAAGAGTTTTAGGGGGTTTTTCTAGGGTCATGTTGACCAAAAATCACTGTGTTAAAATGTTTTGTGTGGTTGTTTTAGTCTGCTGATTTTTATTTTTGCAATTTCCAGTACTGTGAAAATTTTCTAGAATTTGTGTTTTCAGAAAATATTTATTTTCCAGCTTGTTGAATGTAAGGTTATGGGAAAGGGCATTTAACTAATTGGAGAAATAAGGTGAAACTAAAAACTGGGGTGGGAAAACAGAAATTTCTACATGGTATCGGAGCTTTGGTGCTGAAAGAGCAGTTTGGGATAGCAAAGAGAAAAATTACAGGTTGTTGATTTTTCACTCAGAAAATTCCAGCAAGCTGATTTTTCACACACAGAAATTTTATCTTTACTACAACAGTGTTATTTTCAGCTTATTTAGGACAACAAACATGTCTTTGGGCTTGAGGGTGTAGGATAGGTTGGATGGGCATAGTAACTACAATGTTTGGAAGGAGAGAATGCAAAGTATCTTTGAGGAGGTAGAAGTCTAGGATGTCATGGTGCATACTGCACAACACCTTGTTGTTGTGCCTACTGATGCTGTTCAGTTAGCAACGTATAATAAAAAGAATAACAAGGGTAAGAGGTTGATTCTAGACGAAATCAAAGACCATTGCATTTATCATGTGAGAGGAAAGAGAAATGCTCATGAGATGTGGTCTACCTTGACCAATCTCTACCATAGTACCAATGAGAACAGGAAAATGGTACTAAGGGAGAAGCTAAAGACCATTAATATGGGGAAGAATGATAGTGCAACTGGTTATCTCACAAAGATAACTAATGTGAGAGATGCATTGGCAGCAGTTGGAGAGGTCATTCCATCCACTAAGTTGGTGTGGATTGTAGTGAATGGAATCCCCAGTTCATGGCTGAACTTTGCTGATGGGGTTTGTGCACGTGAGACCCTTCCCACATGGGAGAGGTTTTGGGATGATTGCATTCAGACCGAAATCAGGAAGGGTCAGCTTGGGGCAGCCAAGCTAGTTGAGCAGGATGAGGATGTAGCACTGTTGGTAGGAGGCAAGAAAGGGAAAGGAAAGAAGCAAGCTTCCACAAGCAGTGGTGGGGGCAAAGGCAAAGGTAAAGGTAAACAGGGCAACACACAGAAGGACTACTCCAAAGTGAAGTGTTGGAGTTGTCAGAAGATGGGACACTATGCAGTTGTGTGTCCGGAGAAGAAGAAGAAGGGGAAGAACCAAACCATGGTAGTATCAGTAGAGATTGAGGACCTTTCAGATAGATTTTACCGAGAGTTTGGGTTCAGTGCTTGTGAGTCCACTAGTTCAGGATCACCTATCATGGAGGTTCAGAGGAAGCATGCATTTCCCTCGACTAGCGAAGGATCTTTGGGTATCTGGTATGTGGATAGTGGAGCTTCACGTCATATGACAGGAGTCCGTGAGTACTTCTCAGAGTTTTCAGAGAGTGGCACTGATATAGAGGTAGTACTCGGTGATGACAGTGTTGTTAGAGCAGTCGGTGTGGGGACAGTGGCATTTGATAGCGAACCCAAACCTCCCTTGAAGGTGTCAGATGTTTTATATGTGCCAACGATGAGGAAGAACCTCATATCTATCTCAGCATTGGAGGACATAGGGTATGAGATATTTTTCAGGAGAGGACAAGTGTTGATATATCCCAGGGGTACTCCAGCTGAGTCAGCTAGAGTGATAGGTGTACGCCATGCAAAGGTGTACAAGTTTTCATTTCAGACCCTTATGGCATTGAGTAGTAGCACCAACAGTAGAGCTAGCAGTTCTGAGCTGTGTGAGATTTGGCATCACAGGATGGGGCACATGTATCATGGAGCCTTGAGGACTGTAATGTTCCAAATTTTTCACTATGTTAATTGGAACATTAATTTTTCTTTATTTTAATAAAAGGAATAAAATGGGTAAGGGAGCCCATGTAGCAACAAAATAAACTCTCCTTAGTTGCAAAGAGTCACTTAAGTGGCTAAATTTGGCAGTCCCTAGTGTGAAAAGGGCCAAAAGTAAGTAAACTAGGCCATGGTTGACCAAGTCAACAACGTGGCTAAGAGGAGAAGCTTGCTCAAGAAGACTGCGCAGTTTTGAATGGAGGGAAAATAGAGGATGAGAGAAACCCTAATGGGTGGGGTCCATGGCAAGGAAGCATTCCTTGCATAAAAAGGTGAAGGAGAGCCATTGTTCATTATGCTTGAGAATTTCGAATTGCAGCTCTCTTCAGTTGTTCAACTGAGATAGCTTGTGTTGCTTAGCACAAGGGAGATTTCTATTTAGAAGTCTTCTATCCTTCATTGGGAAGCCTTGGGGGAGTTTTTCTTCATCTTCCTCACATCCAGGGTTGAGGCCAAAGCCATCTCTTTCAGCTACATCGTTTTTGTTGGGCAGATTCATTGGAGTTGTTGGAGGTAGCAGTGAGGGATCATCATCCCACCATTTCCTGAGCTAGTTTTGAATAAGAGGAGTTATTCTTTCTCTAAGAAATAAAAAAAGCACGTTTTCGGAGCTGTATTGTAGATTTTGGCATAGGTCCAAGTGTTTCATCTCAGCCCCAGCATAGTCACTCCCTCTTACAGCGTTATTTTCTGAGGGTATTTGCAGGAGGAGTTCACATTGTGCACTAGAGAGTGAAATATTCAGTGAAAGGGGAAACCTTTCACTTAGAAGATCATTGGAGGAGGTTAATATATTTTTTGCATCATTCTTCCCCTTCTCCACTCATGTATTATTATTGAGTTACAACAGCTACACTGTAACTCCGACATTTTTCTGTTTTATGTATTTTAGCCAATCCCTTGCAGGATTGTTGTATTATTGTTTCATGTGGTTGAGATCTTTCTCCCCCTTCTTTATTTGAGCTCATATTGTCATATCATCTTATATATTTCAGTCTGCAGTCATTTTCCCTTATAAACTGCACAGTTATAGAGTTTTTGGGTTATGTAGTAGGGTGTCCCTTCATTTTATGTACATTTTCCCTTGAGGCTGATTTGAGCCCACCTTGAGAGGTCCTTTCCTCAAGGATTTTGTATATATTTTTCTACTACAGATTATATATCAGTTTTCACTCTTCTCACATTTTAAGGGTAAATATATTTCATTGTTGCTACTTCTTGTTAAAGTTCAGATGTTGTTGTAGCTCATCCCTTTGAGCAAGTTCTTCCCGAGGAAGAAATATTTGCATAGCTATAGGCAGAGCCTGAGAAAGGGCCAGATAGCCTCTAGTTCTCATCCTCTCTTTAGAGGTGACATAATTGGTAAAATCCCTCTAAGTCCATCTCTAACATATCCTTTTTCATATTTCCGACAAAGGAGTTCTTCAGTGGTGTAAAAACTGTTGATTCCCATTTCGAAACATTATAGTGGTATCAGAGCTTCGAACTTGGCTCAGCCTGTGAAGTTCAAATTTTAGAGAAGAAGAGGTCAAGATGAAGCAAAGGATGAGATTAATCTCATCAGTTTTTAGATCCAGCAAGAACCTCTCCAAGGAGGTTAAGGAGACATAAAAAGGAGAAGAGGAAGGACCATGCACTTTCTATTCTCACAGAGAAGCAGAGCAGAAGCATGAAGAGCACTTGGAATTCAAAATTCTAAGTGAATATCTTGCTGAATATAGATAAAACCCTAGAGTCTTCCAAGAGACTCTATATTTTTCACACTTTGTTCAGCAAAGAGAGGAAATAATACCCCACATTCATGGGAAGATGAAAGGCAACAGATTTCTATTCTCTACTTTTGATGGGTCACCCACATGTGCAGTAGAGGCTTGGGTGAAGAAGCTAGAGGCTTTCTTCCTGCTACATCCTGTAGTAGACAGAGAGATTGTAGCAATTGCAGCACTTCATCTTGAGGGAGAAGCAAATATTTGGTGGGTAAGCCATGGGAGTCATGCAAGGGTTTCTACTCTTGCTGATTTTTCTCATACATTGATAAGAAGATTTGGCCAAAGGAGGAAGGAGACCTCACCACCAGAAGAGAGGGCACATGCCAGCACTGTCCCATTCATGGAGGAGTAGCCTCCATCTCCAGCAGTTGGGGCAGCCAACACATTTTGGGAAAAGACACTTGCAACCACATTATACTCCCCAAAACTTCATATAGGTATGCACAAGTTTACATTTTCTGTTGATTCGGTACCTTCTATGAGGAGTTTCATACCATTGCAAGTTGACTGTCTTGAGCAGAAGACTATCACTACACTGTGCCACCATTCTCATTCACCCTTGGTGAGTCATTCACCACACATGAGGTTGGGTTTTGAGAAATGGACCATAGAGAAGATTGCATTTCAATGTCCCATGAAATGAAAAGGTGATAATCTGTTTTGGGATGATGGGAAGAATCCTCTAGGAGCTGAGTGGATGTGGATGGGAGGCAAGAGGATGGTGAGCCTCTTACAGATCTATGATATAGGGCAGCAAGAAGCCATGCTGCGTTGGTTGCTCTTGAGGGAGTTTGGCCAACATGTGACCTATTCCTTTTCATGGGGTTTGAAAGAGAAGGGGAGATGGCAGGATACTTACACCGTGGAGCATAAAGGAGCATGGGTGCATTATGATGGGATGGAATTATTTTTACCATTCATCATGTTCCCATTTCATATTTGGAGTGGTGGAAGTATGAGGGGGCAGCAAAAAATTTTGTTGCTCAAGTTCTATTTGGTTGTTGCAAGAGCAAGAGGAAGCACTAGCATAGTGCAAAGGGATTTCTCTTTGATCTTGGATGCCCAAGCAACACCTTATTCATGGGAGGGGCTCTACATTTTCATCAACATGATGGAAGGAGTCTTTAACAAGATTCATGTCAAAGAGGGGAGCTTTGAGATGACAGTGGCCCTACTCCAAAGGCCAGCAGCGCTGTCACTTGAAAGCTTGGATTACTTGCTAGAGTGTTCTCAAAAGAACTTCACAAGTGATGTGTCTTGGAGGCATGTAGGAGAGTAAGATGAGAAATTAATGGATGGCAGCATCCCTTGCTATGTTTTGATTTTCTTGGCTTGGGATCACAAGCACAAGAAGACACACCTACGTGCAACAACTTTGGATTCTTCTTCCAGGCATTCTCATGCATACTATCTACTGATGGAGGAGTCCACTTGGGAGGGCATCCTAATGGAAAAATATCAGCATATGGCTAGATGCATAGCCCAAGATATGATGAGATGGTTGGCACAACCACTTCCCTACTATGTTGCAGTAAGGGAGAACTTCTACTTGAGCCATTTCAGCTCAAAGAACAAAGTACATGAAGAGGGAGGTAACCATTTGCTTTATGATTTACACTCTCTTACTTTTATGATCAGCAAGTTGTATCAAGGAGGGTATTCCTTTCTTGCACATTATTTTTGGTTGTACTTATGGTTCATTGCAGCAAATACAATGGCTATTTCAGCAGTGGGTTGTGAGGGAAAGCCACATGGGTTTTTTTGTGCACCATTGGCACCAGATTTTGTTTCCATGATCACATATTGGAGGATGCATGTGGCAGAAAACAAGTGGCTGCAAAGACACTTGTTGCATCATATATTTAGGCAAGCCAATGACACCCTGCGTAAGTTCCATGAGTGGGACAATGATCCACTTTCCGATTGTCATATGACAACTTGCTTCTATTGGTCCATGCTTCCTTGCTTTCAGATTTTTTTTGGTACATGGGGAGATTTTCTTGGAAAGTGGGACATGAGTGAAAGATTCCCATTGGGAGTATGATTCTCCCTATTTTGCATGAGGTATGGTTCAAGAGAAACAATGGGCAGCCCATGATTTCCAAGCTTCATCTCTTTCCTTCATGTGGGAGGAGTTATTTGGAGAGTTCGAAATTTTGGAGGAGGCATTTCATGGTTTGTATGATTGATGGGGTGGCTTGGGTCTCTCATGAAGACCATTTTATTTCAGCCATATATCAACAGCAGCCCCATATGTATGATGAGAATATGCCATATGATGTATGACTTCCAACTCATCACATATGAGGTGATTTGTGCCAGCTTGATTTGCAGCGTTGGAGGAGAGATCCTTGAGGATCTAGACTTCATCTTGCCTCTTGAAGGAAACACAATTGCAACCCAAGTTCAGCTTTCACTCCACATTAATCATAAGTGGAGAAGAGGATAGCGTGGGGTAGACTATGAAGCTTACCAAGTTCAGAAATTTAGCCCACCTATTTCTCATGAGCACAAGGTGGAGGAGTACTTTTAAGAGTTGTCTAGTTGGAGAGTAACTCATTTGCTTGGTTGATTTCTTGGGGATGGAGGATCTACATGATGATATTTCAGACTCCATGCCTTGAGTGGAGGATATTTTTTAGTTCTACTTTTTCACTTGCTTGAGGACAAGCAATCTTTGGGAGGGGAGGACTGTAATGTTCCAAATTTTTTACTATGTTAATTGGAGCATTAATTTTTCTTTTATTTTCATAAAAGGAATAAAATGGGTAAGGGAGCCCATGTAGTAGCAAAATAAACTCTCCTTAGGTGCAAAGAGTCACTTAAGTGGCTAAATTTGGCAGTCCCTAGTGTGAAAAGGGCCAAATGCAAGTAAACTAGGCCACGGTTGACCGAGTCAACAACGTGGCTAAGAGGAGAAGCTTGCTCAAGAAGACGACACAGTTTTTAATGGAGGGAAAATAGAGGATGAGAGAAACCATAATGGGTGGGGTCCATGGCAAGGAAGCATTCCTTGCATAAAAAGGTGAAGGAGAGCCATTGTTCATTATGCTTGAGAATTTCGAATTGCAGCTCTCTTCAGTTGTTCAACTGAGATAGCTTGTGCTGCTTAGCACAAGGGAGATTTCTGTTTAGAAGTCTTCTCTCCTTCATTGGGAAGCCTTGGAGGAGCTTTTATTCATCTTCCTCACATCCAGGCTTGAGGCCAAAGCCATCTCTTTCAGCTATAGCATTTCTTTTGGGCAGATTCATTGGAGTTGCTGGAGGTAGCAATGAGGGATCATCATCCCACCATTTCCTGAGCTAGTTTTGAAGAGGAGTTATTATTTCTCTAAGAAATAAAAAAATCACATTTTCGGAGCTGTATTGCATACTTTGGCATAGGTCCAAGCGTTTAATCTAAGCCCCAGCATAGTCACTCCCTCTTACAACGTTATTTTCTGAGGGTATTTGCAGGAGGAGTTCACATTGTGCACTAGAGAGTGCAATCTTCAGTGAAAAGGGAAACCTTTCACTTAGAAGATCATTGGAGGAGGTTACTATATTGTTTGCAGCATTCTTCCCCTTATTCACTCATGTATTATTATTGAGTTGCAGCAGCTACACTGCAACTCCGACATTTTTCTGTTTTATGTATTTTAGCCAATCCCTTGGAGGATTGTTGTATTATTGTTTCATGTGGTTGAGATCTTGCTCCCCCTTCTTTATTTGAGCTCATATTGTCATATCATCTTGTATATTTCAGTCTGCAGTCATTTTCCCTTATAGACTATGCAGTTATAGAGTTGTTGGGCTATGTAGCAGGGTGTCCCTTCATTTTATGTACATTTTCCCTTGAGGCTTATTTGAGCCCACCTTGAGAGGTCCTTTCCTCAAGGATTTTGTATATAATTTGCTGCTACAAATTATATATCAGTTTTTCACTCTTCTCACATTTTAAGAGTAAATATATTTCATTGTTGCTGCTGCTTGTTAAATTTCAGATGTTGCTGTAGCTCATCCCTTTGAGCAAGTTCTTCCTGAGGAAGAAATATTTGCATAGCTATAGGCAGAGCCTGAGAAAGGGCCAGATAGCCTCTAGTTCCCATCCTCTCTTTAGAGGTGACATAACTGGTAAAAGCGCTCTCAGTCCATCTCTAACATAGCCTTGTTCATATTTCCGACAAAGGAGTTCTTCAGTGGTGTAAAAACTGCCAATTCCCATTTCAGAACATTACAAGGACATTGCGGGAGATCACTACAGGTGTGCCATATTTTAGTAATGATCACATTGATACATGCAGAGGATGTGAGATGGGCAAGTTTTCCAAATCCCCTTTTCATAGCAGTGACAGCAGAGCGACTGGGATACTTGATTTGATTCATTCTAATGTGAGCGGTCAGATGTCTCATGTTTCCTTGAGTGGATATGAGTATTGTGTTTTATTCATTGATGATCACTCCAGGAGGACCTAGATTTATTTCTTGAAGACTAAGAGTGAGGTCTTCAAGCGGTTTCAAGAGTTTAGAGCTCTTGTGGAGACACAGACAAGTCGGAAAATCAAGTCCCTGAGGTCGGAAAATGGAGGTGAGTACACCCTTGGAGAGTTTGTTGAGTATTGTGTGGAGGCAGACATTAGGAGGGATTTCATAGTTCCTTACAACCCCCAGCAAAACGAGGTTACAGAGAGGAAGAACAGATCCATTATTGGGGCTGCCAAAGCCATGTTACATGATCAGGGGTTACCTTTTTTTTTGTGGGCAGAGGCCTACAATACTGTTGTATACTTGCAAAACAAGAGTCTGCATCGTGCCTTGGGGAATGTGACTCCAGAAGAGGCTTTTTCTGGGAAGAAGCCTGATGTTGGTCACTTCCGTTTCTTTGGGTGTATTGCATACTCCTACGTACCCAAGGAGAAGAGGACCAAGCTAGAACACACTGCAAAGAAGGGTATCTTTGCGGGCTATAGTGAGACCTTGAAAGCCTTTTGGGTCTATATTCCTGCTTCGAGGAAAGTTGTTGTCAGGCAGGATGTGAGATTCGAGGAGGACCGAGATTTCAGAAGGTCACGAGAGCTAGAGTATCTGGATCAACCAGACGCTCAGCAGTAGTTGAGTCAGTCATAGAGATCCAGTGGGAAGGGATCAAGAGGATCCGGAGGTACATCTATAACGATGTCTGGTTCATCAGTGAGCAGTGGCTCGCAGAGTCAGAGGGGTGGTGCTTCGAGTAGCATGCAAAGTAGTCCACAGAGCAGTTCACTAGGGAGTCCACTGATGGACAGTTCACATGGTACTTCAGCATCTACAGGTTCAGTTTCAAGCAGGAAGACAGCAGACAGATAGTCATGAGTATATAATTTTGATGAGGAGGTGGAGTTTCATTCTCTAGTGGGAGAAGTGTGCTTAGGGAAGAGGAAGCCCAAGTGGCTTCAGGATACCTTGAGAGAGGCCACATCTGTTGCTGGGCCTAAGAGGCCAGTCAGAGAGAGAAGACCACCTGAGAGGTTTTGTAGCTATATGGAAATGGTTGCCAACATCCTTGACTCCGAGCCTTCTAGCTATGAGGAGGAAGCTAGCCAACAGGTCTGGAGAGAGGCCATGCAGGAGGAGTATTCTTCTATCACAAAGAATGATGTTTGGGAGGTGGTGCTGAGGCCTGACGAAAAATCCACGGTGACTTCCAGATGGCTTTACAAGGTAAAGCATGCTGCAGATGGCAACATTGAGAAATTCAAAGTGAAGTTTGTGGCTAGAGGGTTCTCCCAGGTAGAGGGAGTTGATTATGAGGAGACCTTCACTCCCATGGCTTGATATACTTTGATCCGCTCCATTATATCGATAGCAGCAGAGATGGGTTGGAAGATCCACCAGCTGGATGTGAAGACCGCATTTCTCAATGGCTTCATATAGGAGGTGGTGTACATTGAGCAGCCATAGGGCTTTGAGGTGAATGGGAAGGAGTCCCATCTGTGCAAACTGAAGAAGGGCCTTTATGGCCTCAAGCAAGATCCAAGAGCTTGGTACTCCAGGATAGATACATACTTGCAAGAGATGGGTTTCACAAAGAGTGAGGTAGATCTGAACTTATACTTCATTGTGATAGGTGAGGAGCCTCTCATTCCGGTGTTGTATGTGGATGACTTGGTCATTACGGGTGCAGAGAGACTCATAGAGGAGTACAAAAGAGATCTTGCGTCGGATTTTGAGATGAAGGACATTGGCTTGATGCATTAATTTTTGGGTTTGGAGGTGTGGCTGGAGGAGGGGAATTTCTTCCTGGGACAGAGGAAGTATATTGTGGACATCCTTAGCAGATTCCACATGGAGGATTGTAGACCCATGTTGACACCGATGATCACCAACTGGAAGAAGCTTCATGCTTTGGATTCTGAGTTGGTAGATCCCACATTTTATAGATAGCTGATTGGTTCCTTAATGAATTTGGTCAACACCAGACTAGATATATGTTTTGCAATCAACACGATGATTCGGTTTATGTGTGAGCCTAGGAAGGTTCACTGGATTGCTGCAAAACACATTTTGCAATACTTGCAGGGGATAGTGGAGTATGGTCTAGATTACAGGCAGGGGGATGGAGTGAGATTGGAAGGTTACACTGATTCTGATTGGGCAGGTTGTGCTTCTGATAGGAAGATCACTTCAGGGTGTTGTTTTGGGTTGGGTTCAACAATGGTGTCGTGGTTCAGCCGGAAGCAGCAATCAGTAGCATTGATTTTAGCGGAAGCAGAGTATATGGCAGCCAGTCTAGCTAGTTGTGAAGCCATCTGGCTTCGCAAGATGTTGTTTGGCTTATTTGGTCAACCATTGAGACCTTCAGTGATTTATTGTGATAATCAGAGTTGCATTAAACTCATGAAGAATCCAGTATTTCATGATCGGTCAAAGAATATCGACATCAAATATCACTTCATTAGAGACTATGTGCAGAGGGGAGCTGTGAAGCTCGAATATATTCCCACTGATGAGCAGGTTGCAGATATTCTTACCAAAGCCTTACTACGGTGCAAGCATTTCTACTTCAAAGACAAGATGGGTGTGGTGAGGAACACCTTCCTCGGTAAGAGGGAGTGTTGAAATTTGGTTACCGAAGGACAGGTGGTTCCCTAAGGCTTTGATCTTTGGCCTAGGGAAAAGTGTCCAAAAGAATTTAATTTTCTCCTAAAGTGACTTTATAAAGTTATAAAGTCAAATATAAATTAAAAGTGACTTTAAGTGATAAAGTTACTAAAGTCTAATTTTAAAGTGACTTTAATAAAGTTAATGTAAAATTAGAAAGGAAAATAACTTTGGAAATAAATGACTAAATGGGTCTTTATTAAAGTGGGGTGAATTAAAAAATATAAAGTGAGATTTAAAAGAGCATTTAATCTTAGCTCTAGATATAAAGCTATTTCAGCTATTGGATTTGGGGATAACCCAAAAGTCACTTAGATTTATATTAAAGGAGGAAAAGGAGAGAAAAGTTCATTCATTCATTAATTCTTTCATGACCAGTTTGAGAGAAGGAGAAGGAGAAAGCTTAAGAGAATTTTCTGAGAAGTGAGAAGAAGGAGGGTAGCAGCACTAACTTTCAAAAAATTCGTACAGCAGGGCAGAGCACAAAGTTCGAGGCGAGTGGGCACGAATTTCGAAGAGATAAAACTGTAGATTTCGAGGGAGGCCGTACAACCATTCTGTCACTGTTTTCAAGGATTTTCATATAGTTTTGAAGGCTATATTTTTTCTGTTTTGTGGGAACATAAATCGAGGTGGAGTTTGGCACGGTCTTCGAGATATGTTCTATTTCGAAGTTGCTGTAATTTTTTTTCTATGTAAATTTCTACATCACTGTAAAAACAATATTTAGAAAATAAAGAGAAGCTTTCGAACTGGTTTTCCCCATGATTTGTAGGGGGTTTTTCCATGGTCATGTTGACCAAAAATCATTGTGTTAAAATGTTTTGTTTGGTTGTTTTAGTCTGCTAATTTTTATTTCTGCAATTTCCAGCACTGTGAAAATTTTCCAAAATTTGTGTTTTCAAAAAATATTTATTTTCCAGCTTGTTGAATGTAAGGTTATGGGAAAGGGCATTTAACTAATTGGAGAAATAAGGTGAAACTGAAAACCGAGGTGGGAAAACAGAAATTTCTACAATAAAAAAGCCAAAAAGAGGGTAAAAAGTCCTAAAAGAAAAATCAAAGGACTTAGAAAATATAGACCCCAAAAGAAAAAGAGATAAAATAAGACCTGAAAGTGAGCAAGTCCAAATGCCACTACGTTTACTTTACTGCAAGAATAATGATCATGTACAGAGTGTCAATAAATGCCATAATCCATGATCATTTTAATAGTTTAATATTAACTTTTCATGCTTTCAATTTCATGTTTTAGATAGAGAATAAAGATTTGTCAAATAGTTTAAACTTGACAAATCAGTAGATAGGTAGAAAATAATGAGGAGCTCAATAGTTTAATCTGAGCCCTTGGATGAAATAAGATAGACTTAGATAGTTTTATACTTTAAAAGAAAATGTTTTAGGGTGCAAGCCTAAATGCACCCATGAAAATGGAGAAAAAATGTTAGAAATAAAGATGGGTAGGTAGAAATCAATTGAGAAATCATGTAATAAAACAACATTGGGAAAAATTACTAATTTCCCCTCCCATACAAATATTCAGTATTCTAAACTATCAGTAAAAAGGGCTCAGAGCATTTCTCTAACTTTTGTTGGGACCGGACCCAAGGCTCGATGACTGATTAGTTAAAAGTATTGAATTCCCACACTAGACTCACATTCATCAACATTTACCCTTCATTCATAAATCATAATCCCTTTTCCTAAGTAAAAACCCATTTTTACTTAGTAAAATCTAATCCGTAAATAGCTAATCTCATTCCCTTTCAAAAATCATTCATAAACCCTCAAAAAACATTTATCCTAAGTTAAAGTGTGAATTAAAAAAAATAGCAATGCTTTATTTTTGGCACTTTACTTAAAGTTAACATTTATTTTGTTTCTATTTCACTATCCCTTCATTTCATATTAACTGCTAATTTATTCTATTAAATCCCTAACTTCACCATCCCATATAGTTATTAATTCCCTTATATTTAAAATAAACCCGCAAACCCTTTATTTTAAGTTTTAGACCAATGTTTTATATTCCGTGTGTGCAAATATAAAACCCCGCCCAATTATCCCATTGGTCTAAAATTATCTATATGTAAATATCCCGCCTCTATAGTTTTAAACAACTGTTCAACGTTGAAAAACTATATGATATCAGACCCGTTCTCGCATATGAATAATTGAAACATTTCTCAATGTTTTGATTTAAACATTATATCCGCCATATCACATAAAGCCAAAGGTTTAAACTTTATTAAAATGCATTTTTATAAATATTAAACCATTCCCGCCACATAAATGAAACCCCAGATCCAAACAAACCCCAGATCCAACAGTGAAAACACAATATCGCGTAGAAAACTTGCGCGATCACCCCCATGGAAAATCTGCGCAAAATGGGTGGTTTTGTAATTCTATCTCTCCTCCACGTGCCCATTTCTTATTGGATTGTGTGGGTTAGCCCCGAAAACACTTACCACCATAATGCAACATGATAACCACTGGTTGTTTTCAATCCTTTTAAGCTTGAAACCGTCGTTCCCGCCTGATGTGACTGCAATTGAATGCCATTTCCCATTAGCCCTAATATGCATACAAAACATTGGAAATGCATTCATTTCCTATTTCCACGCATAAACCCTGTGCAAGCCTCCCCGACTGTAAAAACAACCATTTTCTACAATTTTCATGACAAAAGATTGCAAATTTTAGCCTATACCCATTGAAGACCATCGAGGAGCTTTACATTGCTCCATAAAACTCTACAAAAGTTTTTGTTTCATTCTAAAAACCTCAGAAACTGATCCGAAGCCCAATACCTGCATACAACAGGTATTTTTCTAAAATTTGAGCCTGCAATCAATTTTAAAAGGCCTTTAAAAGAACAAATATACATTCTGAGCTTAAAAACTAATTAGAGAGCCATCAAAATAGTCCAAAAATAGGCCAAACCCTGTCAAATGTTTTCCAGAAACCCTGTTTTACTGCTACACAAAATTTTGGAGGAAAATTGTGATTTTTTATAGTTTGATGAACTATTTTAAGCCCTAAATTAAGCCAGAAAGCCTTTGAAGGTATCATAAGCCTCTTTGCCTAAATTCAACAGACTTTTTTTAGCCCAATTTCTCATTAAAAGACTCAGGAAACCCTTGTTTCCTTTTTAAAACTAGTTCAAAAGCCTGTAAACCTCTTTGATAGGCCTAATTGGTAAGAAAGCCTAAAAAAGAGACCATACTTTGCCTCTTTATCCAAGAAGCCTCTACTAAAAGTGAAAATACTTCTGCAAACAGTCTAAACTTGTAGCAGTAGCCCAAAATGCCTAAAAAGCAGAGCTCTAGCAAGCCTAAAGCTTCCAAAGTGCCTAAACCAACCCCTGCCATGACTTCTAATACTGCTATTGTTGTCAATCCTTTACAACCCCCATTCATAGACATTGAACATATTCCACTGGCTAATGTTGATTACAAGATAGCAGATCCCATTGTTGAATTTAACTTGCTAGATATTCATAACTGATGCTATAAGAAGTCCTTAGATAATGAAGAAGAAGTCCATATTTGGGAATCTCACTTGCCCAAATATGTTGTCCCATTAACTCACCCATGCCAAGAAGTCATTAGGTTATGTCAACAACATTATGTGCCTGAGCAAAGAGCCATTGCAAATGCTAATAAAGAATTGTTTTTACCATTACTGTAGAATCAAGTAACCAGATGCTACAGCTTCAGCCTGACCCCCAAGCAGTCCCTTTATCTATAGAGGCCCTCACCAAGTTGTATATTGGCATAGATTTTCCCAAGAGATTCATGATTTTTCAGACATTTATCCCTTTGCATGTAGAAATTCCTAAGAAAATCCCCCATATTCTACTGCTAAATTCCTAGAAGGTTGAAGACATGTGATTTCCATGCTTTCCTTCATCCTAGGATATTTTACTGATGAACACACAGATGAGTCTATCTTGGGTTTCTTATCCACTTTCTCCCCAGGACAACCCCCATCAGTAATATTTGATTATGTTGGTTTCATTACAGATAATACTCATTATCAATTGACCAATTTTCAAATTGAAGGAGTGTTCATATATAATCCCTTCATTTTCCATATGTTTTTATATTTTCAATCAGATAATTTTCCAGTTACTCTCCAAAAGCTTGACATAGAGGGATATCCTCTTTCTGTCATTTTCTAGACATCTTTACTTAGGAAAGAATGTACAAATTTCACTTATTAAGAATTTTCATAGTTATTCCTACATCCAATGATCACAATATTAACAAAAATAGAGCAACCAAGGATAAATGAAGAAATGAAAAAGATATTGCAGTTGTCAGAGCAGAATGAAGTTGGTGATTGGTATTTATATGAAAAGTATACTGAGATCAGAGTTTTTGGGTCAAATTTTTTAACTTACAAATTACCCAAACATCCTTCAATGAGGATATTTGCCTTGGAGTATATGAGGTAGATCCAAAACTCTGATTCCATAAATTTCATGGCATCTAAGAAGAAAACTTAATTCAAACTAAAGAATAAGATAGGGCCATTCATCTGCAATCACACGGATGAAGAAAAAGAGGCAGCTAAGCAACTATTGGAATACAAATTGGAAGAATTTTTCCTTGGAATTATGATCCACAAGGGGTCCTAAGTAAACTAAGGGTTGAATGCAAGTTAACACCCTTCATCCATGAAGCAAAACTAGAGATAGGCAAATTTGCAAATCAGATTGAGTGGACTGAAAATACCTTAACGGATCAGTAAAAAAAAGTAATACTAGTCATAGTTTAGAGACTGCAAATCAGCCAAAAAAGTCCACTAAGAGAGTAAGGAAAGAAGGAGCCTATGTGGCAGAAACTACAACTAAAACTATGTTCAAGCTCATATATAACAAAAGGCCCAAGTTAGATTCAGCAGGTAAAGGAAAAGTAATAATTGATGTGGAAGAAACAGAGCTTATAAATACCAATACAAATTTTCTAGAAATAGATGTTGCTATTTTGATCATCAATGAGCCAGCCACTAAGAATGAAAATGAAGAACAAGTCAACAATAAAGATACATAGTTGATGGAAAGACAAAAAATCATGGAAGCCTCTTCCTCATAGGTAGCTGAGGAAAAAGATTTGGATATCAAAGAAAAATACAAAAAAATCAAGCTGAAAAATGAATAGATAAAAAAAAATATTTATTCTCAATATCTCAAACAGACTCCAAGTGTGCAAAACAGACTTCTGTCTACATTTTATTATTCAAATCAAAAGCTAATCATTTCAGTGTTATAGCCCACAGTCAAATCTCCTAAGACAGTGGCAGATTATAAGAAAGTTGATTTGGAAGTCCAGACAGATAAGATCTATGCTCTTGATCAAATTGAGTTCCATAGACAGACCTCAAAAATGATATACTCTACTGTCACAAATAAAGCCATGAGTTCTAAAAGACTCAAAAACACCATCTCCAACATGCAAGATCAGATGAAGATGGACAAAGCCTCATTGTAAGCCAAGGATCTAAGGATAAAAGCCTTAGAAGAACTAGTTTTGCAGGTGGGATATGATCCTGCTAATATCAAAGCAGTAGAGTTATTAGTGAAGAAGAAAAATGAGGATATAGCATCTTTGAGGAAACAACTCAGACTTCCTCAAAGTGAACATCCTCAAACTAAAGAAATCATACAGGAACATAATGACAAAGATGACATGATGAACATCATCTTTCAGCTCACAAGACAGATTAAGGAGATGGAGATTTAGATGGAAAAACTTGTCCATGAAAAGGAAACAGTGAAAGTAACAGAGATTCCTACAATTATTCCTATAATCACTACAGCAGTGCCTTCAACTTTAGCTGAAAATTTGGTACCCAAAGAACCACTGGCTACTACAGTGCCAGTAACTTCTTCCACAACCTCAACTACTGAATCATCTACAACAGTAGTTCACCATACAGATGAAGCAAGAAAAATAGTGAAAGCTATGGAGGAAATGTCTCTTAAGACAAATGAAATCAGTAGATTGAAACAGGTGATAGAGAATCTTGAGAAATCAAACAAATTGGTTCAGATAAATGCAAAGGCACATGAACAAAATGCCCTCAGACTGAATGAAGAGTTGAAGAAATTGCAGAATGAATTGACATTGAAGGAACAAATATCATACATCAAAAATTATCTTTGGAACAATGTCATTGAAGCCATCCATGATGTATGGCCTTCAATTCAGGTAATTTTTTAACAGAGAGAGTTATTACTAAAATCCCAAGCAGAAATTCAAAAGACTCAAAGTGAATTGGCTAATAAACCTGATCAAGATTTAAAGCTGATCACATTCCTTAACAGTAAAAACAGACAAGAGTTAAAATAACTCCACATTACTGATAGGACTGAAACGATCCTAGAAATTAGGAAAATTACTACAAAGAATAATCTGATGAGGCAACTGGAAGGAAAGTGTGAGAGTATGAATACTGCCATAACCAGGTTCATGGTTAAGTTTACAAAGTTGAGGCAAAAATCACTGCCTGAAATTATGGTCATTAATGATAAAATGATGCCTTAGAATGACTATGATAATAAGATTAGAGAGTTTGCAAAAGAATAGGTAAATAAACCACCAGGACAAGGCATTCTAATAGGAAAAGTCTTACTAAAAATCTTTGAAGACTTATTCTATTTGCAACATGAGATAAAACACTTGTTTGTCATCAAGCCAACTTTTTCCATATACATTGAAGCTGATGAAGACTTCAGGAAATTAAAAAATATACAAATTCCTAAAAATGAGGATTGGAAAGCACTCATAGATTTATTATGAAGGATAAAAGATAGACAGATGAAATAAGAAGAAAACTGTTTTCTGATTTACAATCAAAACATATTTTTTACAGTAGTAAACAATTTTTTATTATGGTTAAAGATTATCAAATTTTAGAGAGTATCAGTGAATAACAAGTATGAGACAAGGCAGATCAGATTCCAAAATACAAATTTAAATATCTAAAGCTAGCAAGGAGGACACCAAGGCAGCCAGTTGCATCTTATCCTCAAAGCAATTTCTATTTCTTTTGGATAAATAGGACAACTTGCTGATTTGTTAAGTTGTCTCTATTTTTGTTGTAAAGATATTTTATTTCCCTTAGATAATTCCTAGAAGCATTCTGGGATATTTTGTAAAGAACTATGTATAAATACTTCATCTTTAGAAGTATTCTGGGTGGAATAAAATTGCGGAACATTGTTATAGTCATTTTTGTTGGATTTGAAAGCTTTTGTGTGTCAAATTTCGAGTAACAGGCTGGATCAAACCAATTGGCATCATACTTCAGGATTCCTGTGATGAGCTATTTGGAGTGAAGTATTTCCTTACTTTTCATTGTTATCTTTCTTTGTTACATGCATCCATCTATGTTTTTTCTAAATCTGAATGAATAACTAGGAGTATTACTACAGGATTTGTTAAGAGCACCTTGTTTTTAACTAGTTATCATTTATATGTTTTCCTCTGATTTCTAGTGTAGGGAACCCTTAATTGCTCCCTCTCTCGTTTGACCTCTTCCTACTACTTCCTTTTCTGGATTAAAGGATTCTTAATTTCCCTTTATCCCGATCATACCACCTCATCAAAGAAAATTTCCAAGATCTTCAAGGGTTATCTATCTTGCCCTGAAAACATTTGACCTTTTGGCGTTGATCCCAGTTATGTTTTCTTGATTTTGACTCCTTAGCCCAATGGAAAAATAGATTTCCCACTATCCATCCTTTCAAGTGATTTTTCCCACCAAATTTACTAAAATGAAACCAAAGTTGCACTTTCATAACCAGCCTAATATTTTACAAATTAAACAAAGCTAAAACTTAAAGAGAGAGCCCTCTCTGAACCCTAAGAAGGCTAGATCCTAGAGTTTGAAGTTGCTCTGTGGTTACCTCTAGTTTTATTTAACTAAAAACCAAAAATATCACAGCTTTATAATTACTATAGTGATAACATTACTGGAAACCATACTGGGAAAAACTAACCAATCCTCAGTCATAAAACTAGTCTTAAAGAAAATCATTTTATTCATCCTTTTACTTTAAGATTGCTTTTATAAGTTGTGGGTATTAAAAACTGTAATTCTAGCTTCTAGGAAAATTTACTCTACCAGGTCTAACCTATATCCTAAACATGCTGTAATAGTACACAACGCAGACCGAATTGGCAAAAAGAAAAAACAGATAGAAGATTTAGAAGCTAAACTGTCATTAAAAAGAGTCAATTCATTACCACAAGAATTAGTAAGTTTGCAAGATATAGATTTTGATCTGAAATTTGAGCATTCTTTTTTTAGAAGTCAATCTGAAAGTGATCTTTATACTGCTGTTTTAGACCATGTTTTTATTTGATTCTTGGAAACAAAGCAGAAAAATATTACAGTAGAATCTAAATTAAAGAAAGTTGAATATCAGACTAAAATTGACGAAATTAATACTACTATTCTCAAATATATTGATGAAGCTATTGAATTAGCTCAATTATTAGCTTATACCACTAAGCCTTCAGTTTCACAGTTATATACCACCATAATACCAGTTGTAGATTCATCTCTATATGCTGCTACATCATATATAACTTCCAATACCACCACATCTATAGATCCATTTATCTCTAAATTACCTTTACAGCCTAGAGTACTATTTCCACCACTCACTTTATCCACTATGTCCACTAGCTCATATTTTGATTTTTCAAACACATCATTCTCATTCCCTAGTAGTTCCACATATATTCCAGTTTCATTTCCCAGCACCTCATCTACAGTTTTTAGTTCATCAGCTATCACTTCCATTTCAGCCCCAAGCACTTCTACTTTACCTCCTAGCCAAGCTAAACTTCAAGCTATGGCTGCTAAAAATGCTCCCCTTGTCTTACCACAACAACTTCATGATATTCCTCAAGACTATTAGAGTAAGATACCATAGTTTGATGCCACTACCCATTATATAGCTCAACAACACATAACTAAAATGACATATTTCTTTGAACTCCATGAAATTGATGATTCAGATGTTCAAATGAGGTTATTTACACAAACATTAATAGGAGAAGTTAAGAAGTGGTTTAGAGGTCTTGCTGCTGGTAGTGTAACTGATTTAGCTGTATTTCATAGATTTTTTTTAAATAAATGAGAAAATAAAAAGAGTCCACTCCAGATATTGTCTGAATTTGATGCCATGAGAAGAACTCCAAATGGTTCTGTCTAAGACTATTGCACTAGATATAACAGTGTTTACAATTCCATCCCTGCAAATATTAAACCCACTCTTGATTCTGTCCTACTCAAATTCCCTGATGGATTTGACATTGACATGGCTTATCAGTTGAGGGAAAGAAATGCAGAAACCTTAGAAAGAATGTAAATAGATGCTGTTAGTGTAGAGGTAAACATTTTAGCCAGAAAATCTAGACTAAGAAATGAGAGAAGAGTGATGATTAAAGAAGAAACTTCCAATTCAGACACAAAAATAGACATGTTAGCTAAAAATTTAGACAGGATGATGGATAGACTAGACAACATAGAAAGAAGACCTCAATGAGATAATCAACAACAAATTAGAAATCCCAATTTTAGGAAAAACACAAATTCAGGAAAAGTAAAAGAAACAACCCCACACCAAACAATAAGGCTCCCCTTCCAAGAGAACTATGCTGAAAGTTCTTAGAATAATGATGATGATGAGGATGCAATAAATCTAATGGGAATAGATGATAATAATACTATTTTTCTTACTCAGGAAGATAAGGAATTATTTGAACTCCAATAACTCAAATTAGATTCAAGTGAATCCTTTGATTATAAACAAGGTTATGATTATGCTATAAATGAAATACACAGTCAATATAACCTTAGAAATAAGAAAAATAATGAGTCTTCTACCAATAAAACTTCCCAAACTCAGAATAAGAAAACAGTGGAAGCTCCCAAAACAAAAGTTCTACAAATTCTCCCAAGGGAAAATAAGAAAAAATCTAGTTCTTCCCAAAACATTTCTAGTCCTAAAAATGCATCAAGCCCTAAAATTTTTGATATTACTGATGAACTTTCTCAAGCTACAAAATATTCACAGAAATCTACTGCTGCAAAAGCTTCTAATTCTGTTAAAATAACAAATTTAGATCTCTGCTGATCCTAAATCAGTCGATCCAAAAACCGTTACCTCAAAAACATCTGCTGATAATTCTAAATCTGAAAGAACATCCATTGGTTCACAAACGATCCCTGAAAAGAAAATTAGGAGCAGTAAAACACAAGAAACTCAAATAGAGAATGTCAAACAAATTGAAAATGAAAACATAACTGTAGAAAAACAAGACAAACCAACACAAACTATAGTTACCGAAGAAGAATTGATTCAAATAAGCAAATCAAAACCTACATTCAACATATAATCAGAAATTACAAAACTAAAAATACCAATTCCTCTGACAGAATTGGTAAAACATGACTTGTATAAATCAACCATAACTGAAACATTAAACATAAATGATGGAGAAGATTCCATAAATCTGAATTATGATCAGCCAGAGTTGATTTTTGGCCCAGATGTGAATGGAAAACATGCATATGGAGAAATTCCTCCATTTTATATCGGTCTTACCATTCATGATCAAATTTTACACAATGCCATGCTAGATTCAGGAGCTTCCCGTAATCTAATGACCAAATCTATAATGGAAACTCTAAATTTAGAAATCACAAGGCCCTACAAAGATTTGTTTTCACTTGATTCGAGTAAAGTTAAATGCCTAGGTTTTAGTTCAATATCTTGGTAAGAGTATATTAATGGACATTGCAGTAGCTGATATCACACCTAAATATGGAATGTTACTATCTCGCTCATGGGGAGAAAAGTTACAGGGATCTCTACAATTGGACATGTCTTATGCTACTATATCATTTTTTGGTCAGCCTACGAAGTTATATAGGGAAAAATTGATGAATTACATGGTCAATAGTGCAGAAAGATCTATAAATTACCCAATTTACTCTACACCAACTGAACTTGATTATTTTATCTTATGTGACTCTGAAACTAATGAAATCCAAACTGAACTAATAGAGAAAAAGAAAACACCAAAAAATGAAAATATCTTTCATGAATCTTCATGGCATTTAGACTTTGATGGTTCAGTAAATAAGTTAGGAGCAGGAGTAGGAGTTTGGATAACCAAAATTGAGACTAATCACTCAAAAGGCCATGCTTTCAGGCTCAATTTCAAATGTACCAATAATATGGCTGAGTATGAAGCCCTCATTCTAGGACTCCAAATTATTAGGAACTTAGGAGGCAAAATAATATTAATCATGGGAGATTCAGAGTTGATCATAAAACAAATAAATGGAGTATATTCTGTTTACAATCCTAGATTAAGCCGATACAAATATATTGTGCTAGATTTAACTGATGATTTATTGGAATGTAAATTTGTTGTTATACCTAGAAAACAAAATATACAGGCTCATTGTCTTGCAACCTTTTCTAGTACATGCAATTTGCCATTCCAACCTAATCACAGATATACTATTGAAGGCAAGCATAGACCAATAATTCTAGACAACCTCAAATATTGGAAATTTTTTTCTCAAGGTGAACAGATTTACAAGTTTATGAACAATAAAGGTGAGTTTCAGAACTGTAAGATAGACACAGATTGTACTATAGATCAAGATTTAGATTGTGAAATATATTTAAATAAAATAGATGTAAATAAAGTAAAGTTTGCTAAACCAACTATATTTAGTCAATCAGATATTGATAAATTAGAGAAAGTAGATTGAAGAAAGTATTGATGATGAATCTGACATATTGAATCTTAAGGATAATTTCTTACCCGAAGGTTTAACTACTTTAGAAGATCTTTTTGACCCAAATGACGTAGCTAGAAAACCCAAAATGGAGCCAATTAGATCCAATATAGAAGAATTCAATATTGGTACAGAGTTAAAACCCAAAATAATCAAACTTTCCAAAACTTTACCTAAACAAGAAAAGGAAAAATATATTGCTCTTTTAAAGGAATATCAAGATGTTTTTTCTTGGAGTTATGAGGATCTCAAATCCTATGACACCAACATAATTCAACATAAAATTCCAATAAAATAAGAACAAAAGCCCTTTAAACAAAAATGACTGAGAGACACAGATTGTACTATAGATCAAGATTTAGATTGTGAAATAGATTTAATTAACATATGTAAATAAATTAAAGTTTGCTAAACCAACTAGATTTAGTCAATCAGATATTGATAAATTAGAGAAAGTAGAGATTGAAGAAAGTATTGATGATGAATCTGACATATTGAATCTTAAGGATAATTTCTTACCCAAAGGTTTAACTCCTTTAGAATATCTTTTTGACTCAAATGATGTAGCTATAAAACCCAAAATGGAGCCATTTAGATCCAATATAGAAGAATGCAATATTGGTACAAAGTTAAAACCCAAAATAATCAAACTTTCCAAAACTTTACCTAAACAAGAAAAGGAAAAATATATTGCTCTTTTAAAGGAATATCAAGATGTTTTTTCCTGGAGTTTTGAGGATCTCAAATCCTATGACACCAACATAATTCAACATAAAATTCCAATGAAAGAAGATCAAAAGCCCTTTAAACAAAATTTGAGAAGAATTAACCCTGTTTTATTGCCTTTGATAGAGAAGGAAGTGAAAATAATGTATGATGCACAGATAATTGCACCAATCAGATATTTTGATTGGGTTTCCAACCTAGTTCCAACAAGAAAGAAAAAAAGAGAGATTAGATTATGTGTTGACTTTAGGAATATAAACAAAGTGTCCTTAAAAGATAATTACCATTTACCTAAAATGGATCACATATTACAAAGGGTAGCTGGCTCTTCTAGGATTTCACTTTTAGATGGTTTTTCAGGATACAACTAGATTTTAGTCCAAAAAGAAGATCAAGCCAAAACAACATTTACTACTCCTTGGGGCACGTTTATGTATGTGAAAATGCCTTTTGGGCTAATGATTATAGGGGAAACCTTTCAAAGGGCTATGGATATAGCCTTTGCAAAGGAAATACATGATTTCTTATTAATTTACTTGGATGAAATTACTGTGTTTCCAAAACTGATAATGAACACTTGGATCATTTGAGACAAGTTTTTATTAAATGCAAGAAATTTGGCATCTCCTTAAACCCTAAGAAAATTTTATTTGAATTATAAGAAGGAAATTTACTTGGACACATAATTTCTAAAGAGGGAATCATAATAGATCCTGCAAGGATAGAAGCAATTCTTAACATCAGTCCACCAAGAAACATCAAAGAGTTACAAGCCTTTCTAGGTAAGATTATTTTTTTAAGAAGATTCATATCCAATTTAACTGACATAATTAGAGAAATAAACAAAATTCTTAAAAAATATTTAGTTCTTAAATGGACTATTGAATCCAAACAATCATTTGACTCCATCAAACAGACCTTAACTAAAACTCCAGTCCTAATAAGTCCTGACTTTAAGAAAGATTTCATAATTTTTTCATTTGCTTCAAAACACACCATTACTGCAGTTTTACTACAGAAAAATGACCAGGGATTTGAACAACCCATAGCTTTCTTCAGTGATACCCTTAGAGATTCCCCTTTGAAGTAAAACACAATGGAGAAGTAAAACATCATTAAATACTTCAGATTTTATATTCTCTACTCTCATAGCATTGCCTATGTCCCAAATTCTGTATTTCAAGACATTCTTACTCAGGATGGTCCTGATGGAAGAATATGTAAGTGGATTGCCACTATCTTAGAATATGACATAGAGATAAAACCCACAAAGCTAATCAAAGGTCAAGGATTAGCCAAACTTATGGTTGAATCTAATTGTAATGCCCTAGACATAAATTTTATTGCCCAGATAGATGATCAAGAAGAGATGGCGACTCCAATGATTAGTGAAGCCTTTTCAGACTCACCTTGGTATACATATATCATATTTGTATAACTAAACTTACAAGCTCCTCTTGGATTGTCAAGAACCAAAGCCGGATTCTTAAAATTAAAGGCAGTAAGATTTTGTATTTTAGACAATGTACTTTTTTGGAGAGATCATAGTGGGATTTTATTAAATTGTCTATTAAAGGAATAAGCTGAAAAAACACTTG
Organism: Pinus albicaulis; assembly: GCA_034641835.2. Taxonomy (NCBI): domain Eukaryota; kingdom Viridiplantae; phylum Streptophyta; class Pinopsida; order Pinales; family Pinaceae; genus Pinus; species Pinus albicaulis. Next base: position 681,371,212 of record CM076584.1, on the reverse strand, counting down.
AATAATTTCATGTAGGTGACTGCGAAGGACATCTATACTAGAAAACTGTTGTAGACAAGATCTTGAAAGCTGGTTTTTACTGGCCTACTTTGTTTGCTGATGTCAAAAAGTTTGTAACTTCTTGTCACAAGTGCCAAATTTTTTAGGGTAATAAAAAACTGTTACCCCTACCTTTAAAGCCTATTTCAACTGAAATTTCATTTCAAAAATGGGTTTTAGACTTGCCCGGATGCAGGTGACAGCCAGATATGATGGGATTCCGACCCCTGCTCGCCTCCCAAAGAAGCTCGCGTGGGGTGGCATTAACAAGTGCATTAAACAACCAACTTGCAGCGTCATTAAACCAGTGCATACATTCCTCTACACCTCCATGGGCATTCAATTGGAAATGGCGTCCATTCCAGATGGTTCGGCTCGCAGTGAACGTTGTATAGCTCCTCGGCTCCCTTTAAATAGCGCTTGCCCTCAGGTCTATGAAGAACCCTGCACTCGCACTCCTACAGGTCGTCGTTTCACTTTGTTAGCCTGTTTTGAGCTGCTCCTTGGCGAGCATTTTTCGCAGAGTCTCTACTGTCATTTCAATCCTATCCGGACTCGAACAGTGGACTACAGTGGCGACGTCTCCTCCCTTGGAGCTCAGACAGTATTTCACGCTTGGAATTCTCCCACACAGTGTTTTTAGGCCTCCTGCTTACCCCTTTCATCACTCTTTTTCTCCTCACGTCTCTGCAACCATGCTACGCATTCGTCACAGAATGCGGAGTAGGCGTGGCTCCATTCGAGGTCGGGCCTCGCGGCAAAGACCCCACTCCAGTTCAGTTTCTGGGTCTTCTTTAGCTGAAGAGACACAAGCTCAGACTCAAGGGATAAGGCATGACAAAGGCTATAGGCGTCAATGTGCTTCAGAGCCAATTCCACCCCCTCTTGCTAACCCTCTCATCGTTGAGCTTCCCTCCGTCTCACATAGACCTGACCGCCCTCTCATCCACCTTTCTTCTCAGCATGCTGAGCTCTGCTTCAAATGTTCTCATGATCATCCTGTGGTCACCACCTTCATAACTGTTACGCTAAAAGAGGAAGCACCTTTGCCCATTCCTTCCCCTGGAGCCTCCCCTTTGCCCCCTCCTACCTCAAGCCCTCCCTTTTGCTCGGCTCCGTCTGCAGGTACAGCCCACCAAGCAGCAGACTCTCCGCGGGCGATGGACTTATGGGCAGATAGACTTACTACTAAAAAATCCATTGGTACTTCCCCTTACCAACTTTTTTATGGAATGGATGATGTTTTTCCATCCTCCCTAGGTGTACCAGTGATGAAAATTATCCAAGAGTTACAAGTTGAAACAAATGACATTCAAAGAAGGATTAATCAAACTATTCACTTGCAAAAAACAAGGGAAGAAGTTTATATCAAATCTCAAGTCATTCAAGATAAGACCAAGAAATTTTTTGATAAAAAGAGTAAAGAGGATGATTTCTACATTGGAGATAAAGTGTTAAAGTGGGATTCCAGAAGATAAGACAAAGATAAACATGGAAAATTTGATTTTATGTGGAAAGGACCTTATGTGATTTATGGATATAGAGGTAATAATTCTTTCTTTTTGAAAGAAATGGATGGAACAGATCTACAAGAAGGACCAGTAAATGGCAGAATGTTGAAGCACTACTACTCTCCTGAGTTAAAAAATAGTTAGTTTTTATTCACTTTGATCATTGTACATATACATTGCAGATTTTAGATTGGATTGGATTTTTTCCTAAACAATTTGAAGCCCGGAGAGAAGGCCCTAAGCTTTGAGAGGTAAAATATCATAAATATGAGTTATTGCAAAAATCAGAAGACACTTACAGGATCATCACAGTCAAAGGACAAAGGCTACTAGTCTTAAAGTTCTTGACATTTCACCAGGAAATGCCATCTCCATGTGGAGCCACTGTTAGGGTCCTATAATAATAGGGTTCATAAATTTTGAATTGACTTTGATAGTCTTGTAAATATGTACATACCTTGCTTTCTGCAAGTTGTTTTCCCATATTTTGAAAAAATGAAAAACAATAAAAAAGCCAAAAAGAGCATAAAAAGTCCTAAAAGAAAAATCAAAGGACTTAGAAAATATAGACCCCAAAAGAAAAAAGAGATAAAAAAAGACCTGAAAGTGATCAAGTCCAAATGCCACTACTTTTACTTTACTACAAGAATAATGATTATGTGCAGAGTGTCAATAAATTCCATAATCCATGATCAGTTAAACAGTTTAATCTTAACTTTTCATGCTTTCAATTTCATGTTTTAGATAGAGAATAAAGATTTGTCAAACAATTTAAACTTGACAAATCAGTAGATAGGTAGAGAATAATTAGGAGCTCAACAGTTTAATCTGAGCCCTCGGATGAAATAAGGTAGACTGAGATAGTTTTATGCTTTGAAAGAAAATGTTTTAGGGTGCAAGCCTAAATGCACCCATGAAAATGAAGTAAAAATGTTAGAAGTAAAGATGGGTAGGTAGAAAGCAATTGATCAATCATGTAATAAAGCAACATTGGGAAAAATTACTAATTTCCCCTCCCCTACAAATATTCAATATTCTAAACTATCAGTCAAAAAGGCTCAAAGCATTTCTCTGACTTTTGTTGGGACTAGACCCAAGGCTTGATGATTGATTACTTAAAAATATTGAATTCCCACACTAGACTCACATTCATCAACATTTACCCTTCATTCATAAATCATAATCCCTTTTCCTAAGTAAAAACCCATTTTTACTTAGTAAAAGCTATACCCTAAATAGCTAATCTCATTCCCTTTCAAAAATCATTCATAAACCCTCAAAAAACATTTATCCTAAGTTAAAGTGTGAATTAAAAAAAAATAAGCAATGCTTTATTTTTGGCAATTTACTTAAAGTTAACATGTATTTTGTTTCCATTTCACTATCCCTTCATTTCATATTAACTACTAATTTATTCTATTAAATCCATAACTTCACCATCCCATATAGTTATTAATTCCCTTATATTTAAAATAAACCCCCAAACCCTTTATTTTAAGTTTTAGACCAATGTTTTATATTCCATGTGCGCAAATATAAAACCCCACCAAATTATCCCATTGGTCTAAACTTATCTATATGCAAATATCCCGCCTCTATAGTTTTAAACAACTATTCAATGTTGAAAAACTATGTAATATCAAAACTGCGCTCGCATATGAATAATTGAAACATTTCACAATGTTTTGATTTAAACATTATATCCACCGTATCACATAAAGCCAAAGGTTTAAACTTTATTAAAACGTATTTTTATAAATATTAAACCATTCCCGCCACAGATATGAAACCCCGGCCCCACTCCCATTCCGACACGACTCCCCAACCAATCTTGGTCGTTCGCAAACGAACCCCAGATCCAACGGTGAAAACACAATATCGCATATAAAACTTGCGTGATCACCCCCATGGAAAATCTGCACGAAATGGGTGGTTTCGTAATTCTATCTCTCCTCCACGTTCCCATTGCTTATTAGATCATTTGGGTTACCCACGAAACCACTTACCACCGTAATGTCACGCGATAACCACTGGCTATTTTCAATCATTTGAAGCCTGAAACCGTCATTCCTGCCTGAAGTGACTGCGATTGAATGCCATTTCGCATTAGCCCTAATATGCATACAAAACATTGGAAATGCATTCATTTCCTACCTTTTCCATGCATAAACCTAGTGCAAGCCTCCCTGACTGTAAAAACAACCATTTTCTGCCATTTTCATGACAAAAGTTTGCAAATTTTAGACTGTACCCATTGAAGACCGCCGAGGAGCTTTACATTGCTCCATAAATCTCTACAAAAGATATTGTTTCATTAAAAAAACCTCAGAAAATGTTCCGAAGCCCAATACCTGCATACAATAGGTATTTTTCTGAAATTCAAGCCTTCAATCAATTTTAAAAGGCCTTTAAAAGAACAAATATACATTCAAAGCTTATAAACTAATTAAATAGCCATCAAAATAGTCCAAAAACAGGCCAAACCCTGTCAAATTTTTTCCAGAAACCCTATTTTACTGTTGCGCACAATTTTGGAGGAAAATTGTGAGTTTTTATAGTTTGATGAACTATTTTAATCGCTAAATTAAACCAGAAAGGCTTTGAAGGTATCATAAGCCTCTTTGTCTAAATTCAACAGAATTTTTTTAGCCCAATTTCTCATTAAAAGACTCAGGAAACACTTGTTTCTTGTTTCAAACTAGTTCAAAAGCCTGTAAAACTCTTTGACAGACCTAATTGGAAAGAAAGCCTAAAGAAGAGACCATAATTTGCCTCTTTATCGAAGAAGCCTCTACTAAAAGTGAAAATACTTTTGCAAACAGTCTAAACTTGCAGAAGTAGCCCAAAATGCCTAAAAAGTAGAGCTCTAGCAAGCCTGAAGCTTCCAAAGTGCCTAAACCAACCCCTGCTATGACTTCTACTACTGCTATTGTTGTTAATCCTTTATAACCCCCAATCATAGACATTGAACATATTCCACTAGTTGATGTTGATTACAAGATAGTAGAACCCATTGTTGAATTTAACCTGCTAGATATTCATAACTAATGCTATGAAGAAGAATTCCATATTTAGGAATCTCACTTGCCAAATATGTTGTCCCATTAACTCACCCATGCTAAGAAGTCATTAGGTTATGTCAACAACATTATGTGCCTGAGCAAAGAGCCATTGTAAATGCCAATAAATAAATGCTTTTTACCATTACTGCAAAATCAATTAACCAGATGCTATAGCTTTAGCTTGACCCCCAAGCAATCCCTTTATCTATAGAGGCCCTCACCAAGTTGTATATTGGCCTAGATTTTCCCAAGAGATTCATGATTTTTCAGACATTTATGCCTTTGCATGTAGAAATTCCTACGCTATATCCCCTATATTCTATTGCAAAATTCCTAGAAGGTTCAAGACATGTGATTTCCATGCTTTCCTTCATCCTAGGATATTTTACTAATGAACACACAGATGAGTCTATCTCGGGTTTCTTATCCAATTTCTCCCGAGGGAAACCTCCATTAGTAATATTTGATTATGCTGGATTCATTGCAGATAATATTCATTATCGATTGACCAATTTCCAAATTGAAGTAGTGTTCATATATACTTCCTTCATTTTCCATATGTTTTTGTATTTTCAATCATATAATTTTCCAGTTACTCTCCAAAAGCTTGACATAGAGGGAAATCCTCTTTCTAATATTTTCTGGACATCTTTACTCAGGAAAGAATGTACAAATTTCACTTATTCAGAATTTTCAGAGTTATTCCTACATCCAGTGATCACAATATTAACAAAAACAGAGCAACCAAGGATAAATGAAGAAATGAAAAAGATATTTCAGTTGTCAGAGAAGAATAAAGTTGGTGACTGGTATTTATATGAAAAGCATATTGAGATCAGAGTTTTTGGGTCAAATTTGTTACCTTACAAATTACCCAAACATCCTTCAATGAGGATCTTTGCCTTGGAGTATATCAGGAAAATCCTAAACTTTTATTCCATAAATTTCATGGCAGCTAATAAGAAAACTCAATTCAAACTAAAGAATCAGATAGGGCCATTCATCTGCAATCACACGGATGCAGAAAAAGAGGCAGCTAAGCAACTATTGGAATACAAATTGGAAGAAATTTTTCCTTGGAATTATGATCCACAAGGGGTCCTAAGTAAGCTAAGGGTTAAATTCAAGTTAACACCCTTCATCCATAAAGAAAAACCAGAGATAGAAAAATTTTCAAATCAGATTGAGTGGACTGAAAATACCTTAACAGATGCAGTAAACAAAAACAATACTAGTCATAGTTTAGAGACTGCAAATCAGCCAGAAAATTCCACTAAGAGAGTAAGGGAAGAAGGAGCCTATGTGGCAGAAACTACAACTGAAACTAAGTTCAAGCTCATATATAACAAAAGGCCCAAGTTAGATTCAGCAGGTAAAGGAAAAGTAACAATTGATGTGGAAGAAACAGAGCTTATAAATATCAATACAGATTTTCCAGAAACAGATGTTACTACTGTGATTATCAATGAGCCAACCACTAAGAATCAGAACGAAGAACAAGTCAACAATAAATATACACAGTTGATGGAAAGACAGAAAAGCATGGAAGCCTCTTCCTCACAGGCAGCTGAGGAAAAAGATTTGGATATCAAAGAAAAATACAAACAAATCAAGTTGAAAAATGAAGAGATAAAAAACAATATTTATTCTCAATATCTCAAACAAACTCCAAGTGTGAAAAACAGGCTTCTATCTGTATTTGCTTATTCAAATCAAAAGCTAATCATGTCAGTGTTACATCCCACAATCAAATCTCCTAAGACAGTGGCAGATTATAAGAAAGTTGATTCGGAAGTCTGAACATATAAGATCCATGCTCTTGATCAAATTGAGTTCCATAGACAGACCTCAGAAATTCTATACTATACTATCACAAATAAAACCATGAGTGCTCAAAGACTGCAAAACACCATCTCCAACATGAAAGATCAAATGAAGATGGACAAAGCCTCATTGTATGCTAAGGATCTAAGGATAAAAGCCTTAGAAGAACTAGTTTTGCAGGTGGGATATGATCCTAATAATATCAAAGCAACAGAGTTATTGGTGAAGAAGAAAAATGACGATATAACATCTTTGAGGAAACAACTCAAACTTCCTCAAAGTGAACATCCTCAAACTAAAGAAATCATACAGGAAAAAAATGACAAAGATGACATGATTAACATCATCTTTCAGCTCACAAGACAGATTAAGGAGATGGAGATTTAGATGAACAAACTTGTCCATGAAAAGGAAACAGTGAAAGTACCAGAGATTCCTACAGTTATTCCTGTAATCACTTCAACAGTGCCTTCAACTTTAGCTGAAAATTTGGCACCCAAAGAACCACTGGCTATTGCAGTGCCAGTAACTTCTTCCGCAACCTTAGCTACTAAATTATCTACAATAGTAGTTCACCATACAGATGAAGCAAGAAAAATAGTGAAAGTTATGGAGGAAATGTCTCTTAAGACAAATGAAATCAGTAGATTGAAATAGATGATAGAGAATCTTGAGAAATCAAACAAATTGGCTCAGATAAATGCAAAGACACATGAACAAAATTCCCTCTAACTGAATGAAGAGTTGAAGAAATTGCAGAAGGAATTGACATTGAAGGAACAAATATCATACATCAAAAATTATCTTTGGAACAATGTCATTGAAGCCATCCATGATGTATGGCCTTTGGTTCATGTAATTTTTGAACAGAGAGAGTTATTACTAAAAGCCCAAGTAGAAATTCAAAAGAGTCAAAGTGAATTGGCTGATAAACAAGAGCAAGCTTTAAAGCTGATCACATTCCTTAACAGTAAAAATAGAGAAGAGTTAGAAAAGCTCAAGATTACTGATAGGACTAAAACTATCCTAGAAATTAGGAAAGTTACTACAAAGAAGAATCTAATGAGGCAATTGGAAGAAAAATGTGAGAGTATGAATACTGCCATAACCAGGTCCATGGTTAAGTTTACAAATTTGAGGCAAAAAGGATTGCCTAACATTATGGTCAGAATGACTATGATAAGAAGATTATAGAGTTTGCAAAAGAACAGGTAAATAAACCGCCAAGACAAGGCATTCCAATAGGAAAAGTCTTACTAAAAAGCTTTGAAGACTTATTCTATTTGCAACATGAGATAAAACACTTGTTTGTCATCAAGCCAACTTTTTCCTGATACACTGAAGCTGATGAAAACTTCAGGAAATTAAAAAAGATACAAATTCCTAAAAATGCGGATTGGCAATCACTCACAGATTTATTATGAAGGATAAAAGACAAGCAGATGAAAGAAGAAGAAAAGTGTTTTCTGATTTACAGTCAAATCAAATTTTTTACAGCAGTAAACAAATTTTTATTATGGTTAAAGAGTATCAGAGTTTAGAGAGTATCAATGAATAAAGAGAATCATAGAAAGAGTATCAGACAAGGCAGATCATATTCCAAAAAACAAATTTAAATATCTAAAGCCAGCAAGGAGGACACCAAGGCAACCAGCCACATCTTATCCTCAAAGCAGTTTCTATTTCTTTTGGATAAATAGGACAGCTTGCTGATTTGTTAAGCAATTGTCTCTATTTTTGTTGTAAAGATATTTTATTTCCCTTAGATAATTCCTAGAAGCATTCTAGGATATTTTTTAAAGCACTATGTATAAATACTTCATCTTTATAAGTATTTTGGGTGGAATAAAATTGTTGGAGATTGTTATAGTCATTTTTGTTGGACTTGAAAGCTTTTGTGTTTCAAATTTCGAGTAGCAGGCTGGATCAAACCAATTGTAATCATACTTTAGGATTCCTGTGATGAGCTATTTGGAGTGAAGTATTTCCTTACTTGTCATTGTTATCTTTCTTTGTTACATGCATCCATCTATGTTTTTTCTAAATCTGAATTAATAACTAGGAGTATCACTACAGGATTTGTTGAGAGCACCCTGTTTTTAACTAGTTATCATTTATAAGTTTTCCTCTAATTTCTAGTGTAGGGAACCCTTCATTGGTTTCAAAATTTATTATGTGATTTCCCGGAAGATTTATAATTAAAATGCTCCCTCTTTCGTTTGACCTCTTCCTACTACTTCCTTTTCCGGATTGAAGGATTCTTAATTGCCCTTTATCCCAATCATACCACCTCATAAAAACAACTTTCCAAGATCTTCAAGGGTTATCTATCTTGCCCTCAAAACGTTTGACCTTTTGCCCTTGATCCTAGTTCTGTTTGCTTGATTTTTACTCCTTAGCCCAATGGAAAAATAGATTTCCCACTACCCATCCTTTCAAGTGATTTTTCCTACCAAATTTACCAAAACCAAACCAAAGCTGCACTTTCATAACTAGCCTAATATTTTAAAAATTAAACAAAGTTAAAACTTAAAGAGAGAGCCCTCTCTGAACCCTAGGAAGGCTAGATACTAGAGTTTGAAGTTGGCCTGTGGTTACCTCTAGTGTACTTTGACTAAAAACCAAAAATCTCACAACTTTATAATTACTAGAGTGATAACATTATTGGTGACCATACTGGGGAAAACTAACCAATCCTCAGTCATAAATCTAGTCTTAAATAAAATCATTGTATTCATCCTTTTACTTTAAGATTGTTTTTATAAGTTGTGGGTATTAAAAACTATAATTCTGGCTTCTAGGAAAATTTACTATAGCAAGTCTAACCTAGATCCTAAACTTGTTGTAATAGTACACAACCCAGACTGAATTGGCAAAAAGAAAAAATAGATAGAAGATTTAGAAGCTGAAGTGTCATTAAAAAGAATCAATTCATTACCACAAGAATTATTAAGTTTGCAAGATATATATTTTGATCTAAAATTTGAGCATTCTTTGTTTAGAAGTCAATCTGAAAGTGATTTTTATACCACTATTTTAGACCCTGTTTTTATTTCATTCTTGAAAACAAAACAAAAAAATATTATAGTAGAATCTAAATCAAAGAAAGTTGAATATCAGACTAAAATTGAAGAACTTAATACTACTATTCTCAAAGATATTGATGAAGCTATTGAATTAGTTCAATTATGAAGCTATCCACCATAATACTAGCTGTAGATTCATCTCTATATGCTGCTACATATTATATAACTTCCAATACCACCACATCTATAGATCCATTTATCCCTAAATTACCTTTACAACCTAGAGTACTATTTCCACCACTCACTTTATCCACTATATCCACTAGCTCATATTTTTATTTTTCAAACACGTCATTCTCATTCCCTAGTAGTTCCACATATATTCTAGTTTCATTTCCCAACAGCTCAACTACAATTTTTAGCTCATCATCTATCACTTCTAGTCTAGCCCCAAGCACTTCTACTTTACCTCCTAGCCAAGCTAAACTTCAAGCTATGGCTGTTAGGTATGCCCCCCTTGTCTTACCACAACAGCTTCATGATATGCCTCAAGAATATCAGAGTAAGATACCATAGTTTGATGCGACTACCCATTATAGAACTCAACAACACATAACTAAAATGACAGATTTCTTTGAACTCCATGAAATTGATGATTCAGATGTTCAAATGAGGTTATTTGCACAAAGATTAACAAGAGAAGTTAAGAAGTGGTTTAGAGGTCTTGCTGCTGGTAATGTAACTGATTTAGTTGTATTTCATAGATTGTTTTTAAATAAATGGGAAAAGAAAAAGAATCCACTCCAGATATTATCTGAATTTGATGCCATGAGAAGAGCTCCAAATGAGTCAGTCCAAGACTAATGCACTAGATATAACAATGTTTTAAATTCCATCCCTACAAATATTAAACCCACTCCTGATTTTGTCCTACTCAAATTCCCTGATAGTGATACATATTCTCTGAGGTTACTGCACTAAACATCCTAAGTTGTGGGATGAATATTTACCTTATGTGCAGCATGCTTACAATCAAGCCTTACATTATTTGACTTAGAGATCGCCATTTGAAACATGTTTCAGGTATCTACCAAAGTCACTGATGGACTTCATGTTTGGTGAAGAACATAAAGTGGATGGACACGACGATTCAAACAAAGCAATTAAGTTCATTTAACAGATACAACATATACATGAAGCAGTGAAGGATTGGTTAGAGAAGAGTTAGGCCAAGTACAAAATGTGCCATGACAAGCATAGAGTTGATCATTATTTTCAAATCAGTGATCATGTATGGTTGTATATCAGTAAAGACAGGTTGCAAGGTGAAGGTAAGAAATTGAATCCCATCAGGTATGGTCCTTTCAAGATTGTTGAAAAGATTGGAAATAATGCATTCAGGTTAGATTTACCGCCTTACATGGGTATTTATTTAGTTGTAAATGTATAAAATATGAAGTTGTATGAACCTCTAATGATAATTGATCCAGAAGAAGATACACAGATTCCCGAGCATATGAATGAGTTGCAGGAAGATACCATATTGGACAGGAAATTTCACACTTCCGGGTGAGGAGATGTTGAATATATTCGAGTGGGAATCAAGGGCATGAATCTAAGCAAGTCGAGGTGGATGGAGATCGGAAAAGTGAAGGAGTTGTACCCTCACCTGATGTCTGCTTAAATCAAAATTTTGTGGTCCAAAAGCTTTCAAGTGGAGAGGATTGATCCAGGATGATCTTACATCAATGCAATTTAAAAGTGAGGTCCAGTTAGCTCTAGTTTTTCCATTGAGAAGTCCAATCATCTTCAGTTTTCCTGATGAGGGTTACTTCTTCATGGTGATTCCATGTTTATGGTTTGTGGTTATGTCAAGTGATGTAATGGTGTGTAGTAATCCTACGGTGGCAACATGTGGTAATGATGTAATGGTCCTAGTTCTAAACCTATGGTAAAATCCTAAGGTGGAGACATTATGTAACCTAGCTCTAAGTCCTAAAGACCTAAGATATAAGTTCGTAAACCTAAGTCCTAAGTTATAAGGACCTAGCACCATGGTGTTAAAAACTCTGCAATGTATTAACCCTATGTATAACGGTTCAAAATTTGCAAAAACCTTCGTAATACAAACTTTGTAATATAACACACAGTCTAACTGCGCGGGGTGGACTTGACCACAATGGAATTGGTAGGCAGAGGTGACATGTGATTAGGTTTTGTAAACATTTTTTACCACGGGAATGGACCGTAGCAGAGGATGTTGAATAGACTGCAGATCTTTCGGAGTTGGCAAGTGAACATACCATGGGAGCTGACTGCAACAGAACCACCATCCCAAGCCTCTCGAACTAACCACCAAGGTGGAAACCATTGGTTGGACCACAGCCGGTCACATGTGGATGGTTTATCTACCCTGTTCTTTGACCAAACCGCTAGGGGTATTTTTAACATAAATTCTAACAGTGGGTTATATGCGCTATGTTTAAAAGTTGTAATTAAACCACCATGTCACATAAAATCCTAGGTGTCACTTTCCTACAAGACCGAGACCTCATGACACTTTAATACTTAACCACATGCCATGTTTGGCCTAAGGGAGTTCAAGAATGCCTTATTTAACCTTAGCCTTTTCACATGGATAAGATGGTGGTTTTTTGGAGGCTTGTGTTCAGATTTTTAAAGTGAGAGGAAGTTCTGTTTTCAGGGTTTCTTAGTCGTCCAGAGGCGGAATTGGGAATTGAGATAGGCATTGGAAATCTAGGAGGGAGAGTTTTCTGTTGACAGTGACCAGAATTTCTTGCGAGCACATTCAGTCTGGTGTATTTTTTGTGTAAATAATTCCATGGATAAATCCTTAATAAAACGGGTGCCCATATTGAAAGTGGAGCCGGAGACGTAGTGCACAAGTGACGAACTCCGTAATCAATGTTTGTTGTCTCTTATCTCTATTCTCTACTGTAATTTCATGTTCAATATTGATCAGGAGTTCATAATTTTTTCTCAAAATTCAAAGTTACAGGAATTGGTTGAAACCAGGATGGTTGCGTATATCTCGTCTTCCTGATTCCGATGCCGCGAATGGTTTGAAAAAATGATGTCATATGAGGAATATATTATGTTCTGATCGAAATGGAAAACAGGTAAAATTACAACGATTTGACTAGGTTTGACTGGGATGCACAGTCAGCAAAAAAGATAATATTCCTTCCACTAAACCTGTGTTTGGTTGACAAGTGTCACTCTTCTATTGGAGGTAAGGGTTGAAGGAGCCAATGAGAGGGTGCCACGTGGCTAGCCCCGAGGCCGCCACTTGGCCCTGAAACTTCATATTAAATTTTTTTTTGAGGTCGCAGGGCTTGACCCCCTAACCCCCCTCCGGGCATGTACACAGTTTATCATCTGTTCTATGCAATTTTTCTTAATATCATAGGATTGCAGGTTTCATTTATTGTGTATTGCAAATATGTATGGGGGCTGGGAACTGCCGACAGTCCCAAACTGTTGTCGATCCCTGTATATGTCATATGGAAATAGTTAACGTCAAATCAACCATGCGTTCAGCACTAACCCTACAACCATAAACCATGGCATAACCTTTAAACTGCAGTTCAAATGGGGGTTTCGCTAACAGCCAGGTCTTGTAACGGTTTATGGGTCCACATGTGGCCATCACCCAAGTGTAACATTTAATAAGAGGTTTATTCGGCAGAGTGGATAGGGGCACGTCAAATTTGGTGGTCATCCCTGATTTAAATCTAGCTAACTAGAGTTCTCCACATTTAGTGGAGAATTCTTAGGAGATATTGGGAAAAAGTGTAGGAGGCTCAATTTTCGACCATTTTGAGTGAATGAAGAGTCATTTTTGACTAATTGGAGCATTCTGAAGCCATTGGTGTAGAGAAAACAACCATTAGAGAATTGTTCTACATGTAATAGTAAAATTTTGAGCATAATGAAAGATGGACAAGCCATTGGGAGCTGGAACAACAGATGTAGCCCAGGAGGGGTGAACTGCTTCTTCATGGCTGACATGTAAACTTCATGCGGTGAATTATTTCTCTGTTTTAAACTAATTTTCAGTGTTATTTATGCTTTTTTTATGCTTCTAATTCACTAAAAATCATCTATAAATCATGGAAAAACTCTTCAATCATTATGCAAACTAATGAGTCAATTATGCACATTTTTTTAAAATTGAAATACCCTTAGCATAGAAAAACTAATACAATCATTTCAGATTATATGGTATCAGAGCTAGAGTTTTTTTTCTTTAGTTTTATTTAGTGCAAAGAATTATTTAACTTTTTCCAAGTTTTAGATGCTTACAAGGCTCAAGCTCAAAAGGGGATAAGTTAAACTAGTGGAAGCAGGAGGGTCTCAAAAGGAGCCAAACCAAAGGAGAGAAAGATTGCCACAATCTCCACCATATAGTTCACCTCCTAAAGAAGTAGAAGCTCCATTAAGCATGCCTCACGAGGAATGAGAAATTCATGAAGAATTTGACCCTAAGGAAGAAGAAAGAGTGTTTAGGAAAGCATTTATTGACATGACTGAGATGGTTAGAATTATTTATGAAGAAAGGAATGAGAGACTGGAAGGAGAAGGATCTAAAATCCAAAATGAAGGACAAGGATCTTCAAGAGGTCAACATGATGAAGACAAGTCAAAGAAGGGAAATGGAGGAAATGGAGGTAATAGAGATCCACCATCTTCACCCTCATCATCATCATCATCTTCTACCTCTTCTTTAGTACATCAGCGACACAAGTCCAAGAGCACTAATAAATCTTATTTATCAAAAATTGATGTTAAGTTCGAATTGTCAATATTTAATGGTGAATTAAATGCAAATAAGCTAGATAATTGGATTCGACAATTGGAGGTCTATTTAAGAATACAGAACCTTCAAGATGATGATACAAAAATTCAATTAGCTTCTTTGAGAATGGAAGATGCAGCACTTGTTTGGTGGGAAGCCAAGACACAGGAGGAAATAAAGAAACATAGTAATATTATTCTATCATGGTCAGATTTTATTGATGCTATTAAAAAATAGTTTTATCCATTAGCTCATATGCAAAAAGTCATCATGAACTGGCATAACTTTAGGTAGTTGAAGGGACAAAATGTGCGAGAATACACCCTTGAATTTAGGAGAATAGATTTGTTATTAGGGGTGGATTTCCAGAGCCAAAACACTTTGCTAAATTACATATGAGGCTTACATAGCTACCTAAAACATACTATTCTCATGTTTAACCCCACTAGTCTAGATGAAGTTTGTGTTCAGGCCACACATCTAGAAGCTAGAGGGGAGAACATTTCTGAAGAGGGTAGAAAGAAACCTTTTAAGGGTAAAGCCAAGGAAAAGACCCCAAAAGGTAAAAACAAAAAGAATGCATCTATTAAGAAAGAGGGAGAAAAAATGACTTTTAAATATTGTTCAAAAGAAGGCCATGATAAAACTTATTGTTGGAAATTACATCCAGAATTGAGACCAAAGAAACCCAATAACAAAGGGAAATAGAAAACTGCTGCTACAGCTCAAGATGATTTAGGGTCTGATTCAGGTGATGAGACTAAAATAACAACCATGGGATTGAAGAACATGAAGGGAAAATAAATTGAAACTAAACCCAGTATCAGTACATCAGATTGTCACATAAACACTCCAAATGAAGAAGAAAGAATATAACGGTTTCATGTGAGGGTCATATCCAAGCATACCAAGATTGACACAATGTTTGAAAATGGGTCACAAGAAAACTTAATCTCTAAATATTTGGTCAAAAAACTTAACCTTGAGACCATACCACATCCAAAACCATATCCATTGGGTTGTATTTGTAAGGATGCAAATCTACAAGTTACAAGGAAATGTATATTGAGGTTTGCAATCACTGCAAGCTTTGTTGAGACAGTTGAATTAGATGTGGTTCCAATTGACATAATTGGTATTGTATTAGGGAGTCCTTACTTGTATGACAGGAAACTGATCTTATATCACCATGAGAACAAGTATCATTTATTCAAATATGGAAAGGAGTTCATTGTTAGAGCACACCGCAAGAATACAAACATTGCTTTGGTAAATGCTGGGAAATTAAAGAGGCTGGTAAATTCAAGTAAGAATTTTGTTATTCTTATGATTAATACCAAAGATGATATTAATCATGAACCTTTTGAGGGATGTGATACTAAGTTGAAATCAGAATTATATGATGTGTTTAATGGCCATCATGAGATGTTTCAAGAGCCAACAAGATTGCCTCCAAAAATGGAATTTCAACATGAGATTCAGTTGCAGCAGGATTGTCCTCTTCCAAACATCAGTATGTATCACATGTCGATAATGGAGAATGATGGATAAAGGTATCATAAGAGATGTTGGATAAAGTTATCATAAGACCAAGCACCTAGCCATGCGGTTCATGCATAGTCTTGATACCAAAGAAATATGGGACTTGGCGCATGTGTGTATATTTTTGAGCTTTGAACAAAATTACGGTAAAAAATCATTACCTACTCCCAAGAATAGATGATTTTCTTGATTAGCTGAAAGAAGCAAAGTTTTTCACTAAGTTAGATTTACGAAGTGGATATCATCAAGTAAGAATTGCAGAAAGTGATATATGGAAAACTGCATTCAAAACCAAACAAGGACTCTTTGAGTGGCTAGTTATGCCTTTTGGTTTATGTAATGCATCGGCAAATTTTATGCGAGTTATGGATAATGTTTTGCGACCATTCCTTGATTATTTTTTTATTGTGTACTTATATGACATTTTAATTTTCAGCAAAACAAGAGAATATTATGTCTTGCATGTAAATAGAGTGCTTGATATTTTGAAGAAAGAGAACTTGTTTCTTAAGATTTCAAAATGTGGGTTTGGAAAGACTTCTTTGGTATATTTGGGACATATTGTAGGAGGAGGAGAATTGAGGATTGATCCTTCTAAAGTGAAGGCCATTGTGAATTGGCCCACAACCAAAATAGTTATCGAAGTAATAATTTTCTTAGGTACAGCTCAATATTGGAGGAAATTTATTGCCAACTTTTCTTCCATTACTTTCTAAGCTTTAAAAGAGAAGATCAGTTCAGCTCCATTCCTTGCACTGCCAAATTCAAGATAGCCATTCGAGATACAAATTGATGCTAGTGACTATGCCATGGGCGCAATCCTTTTGCAGCATGGTAAGCCTACCGCCTTTCATTCAGAAAATTTTAATGGTGTTGTGAATAATTATCATACATATGACAAAGAACTATATGTGTTGGTACAAAGTGTCAAGAATTGGAAACACTACTTGATGGGTAAAGAGACTATTTTACACACCGATCACCAACCATTACAATACTTGCAGTCGCAAACAAAATTGCAGCAATCAAGACATTTCAAGTGGGTGGGATTTCTTCAACAAGTTCACTTGGTTATAAGGTAAAAAAAAGGTATATTCAATAAATTTGCAGATATGCTTTCGATACCAAACATTAGTTATTCTACTTTACTCAAAAATGATTCCGTTGTACATGAGAGTTACATAGATGAATATGCACATGACATTGATTTCCAAGATGTGTATGCTAGTTTGAGTGAAGGGAATCAAGTTGAAGAAAAATATTATCACATGCATAACAATTTGTTGTTTCATTTGGGAAATCTATGTATTCCACAAGGAGAGAGGCCAAGTGTCATGAGAGAAGCTCATTCTTCTCTTATTGCTAGACACTTTGGGGTAATCAAAATAGTGGCGCATCTACAGAGGTATTGTTATTGGCCTCGCATGATAGATAGTGTGTCACATTTTATAAGAGGTTGTTCTATGTGTGCAAAAAGTAAGCCTAATAATAGGAAGCTTGGATTGTACATGCTACTCTGGTACCATCAAGGCCATAGGAGAGCATCTCCATGGACTTTGTTGGAGGTCTACCTATGTCAAGAAAGAAAACATGATTATCTTTTTGTAGTTGTGGATAGATTTAGTAAAATGTGTATACTTATGCCATGTAAGAAGGCCATTACTACTGAACATACTGCTGAACTTTATTTTCAAAATGTTTGGGTTCATTTTGGATTACCCACTTCTATTGTTAGTGACAAGGATTCCAGGTTCATTGGGAATATTTGGTCAAATCTATGGATAATGATGGACACAAAACTGAAAAAGATTACTTCTTTCCTTACACAAACAGATGGACAAACCGAAGTAGTGAACATAAAAATTGTGCATCTATTGAGAGAATATTGCAGAAAACATTCTAAGTTATGGGATGAACAACTGCATTACATTCATCATGCTTACAACTGGGCAAAGTACTCTTCAACACAAACCTCACCTTTTGAAGCATGCTTTGGGTATTTTCCAAAATCGCCATTAGACTTCCTCTTTGGGAAGGATGTTGCAATTGATGGCCATAGTGATATTGATAAGGCTCAAAAGTTCATTGAGAAAATTCAGATGATACATCAACAAGTTCAAGAACACCTTGAGAAAAGTCAAAGCAAATACAAAGAGAGGCATGACAAACACCGGATTGATCACAAGTTTCAAGAGGGAGATGAGGTATGGTTGCACATTAGCAAATAAAGGATGCAAGGGGAAGGTAAAAAGCTCAAACCCATTCGATATTATTCCTTTCAAGATCATAAAAAAAGTTAGTAATAATGCATTCCAACTTTAATTTCCTTCTTACATGCAAATGTATTTAGTTGTTAATGTTGAAAAATTACGCTTGTATGAGCCTCTTTTGATAGATGATCAAGGAAGTGATGTTCAACTACCTTATATTGAATATTTCTTGCCATAATTTCTGGATGAGCTCAAAGAAGATACAATTCTTGACAAGAGGACAAGAGCATCAAAGAGGGGAAGTGTTGACTACCTTCGAGTTGGGCTCAAAGGCACTAATCCAAGAAAGGAAAAATTGATGGAGATTGGAAAGGTGAGGGAGTTGTACCCTGATATAATAAACAGGTGATCAAGTCTTTTGGGGTCCAAAAGCTTCCCAATAGGGAGGAATGATCAGGAGTTCATAAATTTTTCTCAAAATTCAAAGTTACAGGATTGAGTTGAAACTAGGATGGTTGCGTAGATCTTGTCTTCCTGATTCCAGCATCGTGAATAGTTCAAAAAACCGATGTTGTATGAGGAATATATTTCGTTCTGATTGAAATGGAAAACAAGTAAACTTATGACACTTTGACTAGGTTTGATTGGGATGCACAGTGAGAAAACTAGATGCACAGTTAGCAAAAAAGATAATATTCCTTCCATCGAACTAGTATTTGATTGACAAGTGTCACTCTTCTATTGGAGGTAAGGGTTGAACGAACCAATGAGAGTGTGCCACGTGGCTAGCCATGAGGCTACCACATGGCCCTGAAAATTCATATTAAAATTTTGTTTGAGGTCACAGGGCTCGACACCTTGACCTCCCTCTGGGCACGCACACAGTTTACCATCCTCTCTACGTAATGTTTCTTAACATCATAGGATTGCGGGTTTAATTTATTGTGTATTGCAAATATGTATGGGGGTTGGGCACCACCGACAGTCCCAACCCACCAGCGGTCCCCGTATATGTCACATGGAAATTTTTAATGTCAACTCAACCACCTGATCAACACTAACCTGAAATCCATCAACCATGGCATAACCTTTAAACTATAGTTCCAACGGGGGTTCCACTAATTGCTAGGTCTTGTAATGGTTTGGGGGTGAGCATGTGGCCACTACCCAACCGTAACATTTATAAGAGTTTTATTTAGCGGAGTGGATAGGGGCGCACCAAATTTTGTTGTCAACCCTGATTTAACTCCAACTAATTGGAGTTCTCCACATTTAGTGGAGTTTTCCTAGGAGATATTGGGCAAAAGTGTAGGAGGCTCAATTTTCGACCATTATGAGTGAATGAAGAGTCATTTTTGACTAATTGGAGCATTCTAAATCCATTGGTGCAAAGAAAACAGCCATTAGAGAACTGTAACTACATTTAATATCAAAATTTTGAAAATAATGAAATATGGACAAGCCATTGGGAGCTGGACCAATAGATGTAGCCCAGGAGGGGTGAACTGCTTCATCATGCCTGCTGTGTAAACTTCATGTGGTGACTTATTTATCTATTTTACATAGTTTTTCAGTGTTATTTATGCTTTTTTTATGCTTCTAATTCACTAAAGATCATCTATAAATCATGGAAAAACTCCTTAATCCTTATGCAAACTAATGATTCAATTATGCACATGTTTTTAAAACTGAAATACCCTTAGCACAACAAATTAATATAGTCATTTCAGATCAAATATGCTTCTTAAGTTTTGCTTTAAGTCATTAAATAATTTTCTTTCTTTCAATCTGTTGAATTCCAACAATAAATTGCAGCACCTACACTAGTGTGGGACCAATAGGTCTAAGCAGAACCTTCACTAGTGTGTGCTAAATTTGGTGCAGTGCCTATTTTAATTTTCCATTAATTAAAATGGAAAATAAAATATAATCTTATCTCATGATCACTTGTAATAGTTAAATGAGTGTGATCAACTTAGTTAGCTCATGTATTTCGAGTTGAGGATGCTTGGTGAGGCATGCAGATTAATTATATTAGTTATGGAGTTCAAATTATAGTTGGTGCATTAGTTTAATGCATGTGTAATCAGTTAACTCAGTTAAGCAAGTTAGAGTCAGTTGAACTAATTGCAGCTGTTTGTTGCACTAGTGAGATATCAAGTGAATTAAATATTATTTAATTCACAATCAGTGATTTTCCATGCAATTGATGATTTACTATTATTAGTTGCATGCATGTCAGTTCCAGTGGAGACCCAGTTGAGACAACGGTGAAATGGAGCTTAACTATCAATTGTGTGATTAGTAAGTTGTTTGCATGCAACCATACATCCATTGGAGTGTCCATGATCCTTGTGTTGTTTAGGAAGGCCAAAATTCCTAAACAATAGGGATTGCATTCATCAGGAATTGTGTAAGCAAGCCAGGTTGTTTAGAGGCTGAGAATTGGCTAAGTGTTGGCCAGTTTTTTCGAGGACATTGTGAGACAGTTAGCAGAGTGTGGGAGACGCTTGTGAGAAGAGTGTATTGTAGTTGTTTCATGATTCCATTGTTAATATAGAATAGAAGATAGATTGGTTTTGAGCAGCAATATTTCACCCTAAAATTATCTGTGTTGTGGTTTGATTTGATTCTTTCTTTGCTTCATGTGATTGGCGAGTGTGTGTAATTTACGTAATTTATTTGTAGAAGCGATTCAGTATCTAGCTTTAATACATTGTTAGATCAGATTGAATCCATTGATATACATATGTTTTTATAATTTCTACATGGTATCATAGCATAGGAAATCACTATAGTGGAGGAGATGTTGAGTTTGTGACTGGATAGAATTTGAATTTGCAAAATACATTCTTGGTGCGACAGGAAATTCAGGATCGAAATGGCTTTCAATGGCTTGAGATTCGAATATGAAATCGAGGGCAACTATAACTATATTTCTTGGAATGACAGGATAGATGAAATATTCAAGGAAAATGGGTTGAAATAATTCATTGACATTGATGTTCCAAAACCCGTTGTAGCAGATGTTGCAAATCCTGATGCCTCGAAAAATAAGGTTGCAAAGGCAAGGAGGATCTTATTGGAGGGTATTTGAGACCACATTGTCTCAAGTCTCCATGGAAAATTGACACCATATGCAATGTGGAAATATTTTATAGATCTATTTCAGAGCAGTAGTGATCATAGAAAATTGGCACTGAAGCATAAACTCAGGAAGGTTTATATACCTTGGGTTTATACATCTTTGGGTTTATATACCTTGGGTTTACAACCCATCGTCAACCATGGTACAAAATCACATTGTGAAAAATATTGTCTCAATATGAAAATCAACCGTGGTTAACCATGGTCCAACATTGCATTGTGACAAAGATTGTCTCGAAATTAAAATCAATCATGGTCAACTATGGTACAATGTCACATTGTGACAAGGATTGTCTCAATATGAAAATCAACCATGGTCAACCATGTTCCAACATTGGATTCTGACAAATATTTTCTCAATATGAAAATCAACCATGGTCAAACATGGTCAACCATGGCCAATAACCATGGTCACATTGTGACAAAGATTGTCTCTTGGTCAAACATCACATTGTGACAACCACGGTCATCCATATTCAACCATTTTCCAACATCACATTTTGACAAATATTGTCTCAATATGAAAATCAACCATGGTCAACCATGGTCACATCAAACAAAGATTGGCTTTTCGTCCAACGTCACATTGTGACAACATGGTAAACCCTGTTCAACCATGGTCCAACATCGCATTGTGACAAAGATTGTCTTAATATGAAAATCATCCATGGTAAAATATTATCCAATGTCACATTGTGAGAAATATTGTCTCAATATGAAAATCAATCATGGTCAACCAAGTATAACATCACACTGTCACAAATATTTTTTCAATAAGAAAATCAATTTTGGTCAACCATGGTCAACCATGTTTACTTTAGGGTTTATAATATTTATCTTAGGGTTAATATACCTTGGGTTTATAATATTAATCCCTTGGGTTTAATATTATTCCCTTGGGTTTATAATACCTTGGGGTTTTAGAATTTATCTGTTGGGTTTATAATAACAATCCCTTAGGTTTATCATTCCCAGGGTTCATATTCCTAGGGTATAATAATATTCATAAGGTTTATAATATTAATCGTAGGTATTAACATAAAACCCTTGGATTTATAATCATGGTCAACCATGCACAACCATGGTCCATTGTCACATTGTGTGGAAGATTGTCTCAATATGAAAATCAACCATGGTCAAATGTCGCATTGTAACAAAGATTGTCTCAATATGAAAATAAACCATGGTAAAATTGTAACACCCTCTTCCCACATCTACCCAAGTAACTACCCCAACCGGGGTAAACATGTGACAAGAGGATACTATAATGACATTCAACCTCCTAGGTGACCTTAAGGAAGCGTAACCGACAGAAACACAACATACAGACCTTGTACATTAACAAAAAAAACCCCAAGACGTAACCCAACCTTTCAGGCCTCTTACCTCTGGGTCACACTAACATTCTGACCTCTTTGAACCATATTCGTAGGCATAACAGTGCATTCTAGTGGCCAAGGCCCCAAATACTCAATTCTGTGCTAGCAGACGTAGGATTTGAGCCACCTTTTCAGGCCCAAAACCCAATGCTCTACCCAGAACTTCATGAAAAGTTCTGAGATGATAAATAACAATAGGAAAATGATACGAAAGAAATCACATTTATAAGAACTCATCTCGACCCCTCCTAGCCATGACAGTAATTTTTTCAAACATGTCACAAACACGAAAGCTACAGGTATAAACAACAAAATAAAGAAAAGGGGTATCATACTTATCTGAGAATCACTAAGAAGAATTTATCCCCTACATCATTAAATTAAATACCATCTATTTTACCATAGATACATTGTACATTAATTTACAAGTAAAAACATGGGGAAATCCATACATCATCACTGTAAAAATACATGCTCATAACCGCCATAATAACAAGAGAAATACCATGGATAAAATAACAATAGAATCCACATATAAATCAATATAATTGCATACCAAATACCAAGGGAATGAAATTATCACTTATGAATGTAGAAACCAACTAGATATGGGACTTCCACATTCCAACTAACCATATATTGGTTGATCCAAGTCTCACTTCATCCAATCACCCTAGTGCCATATTCCAAGCATGAATGTGGGATCTCATCAAACATGTAAATCAAAATAAATCCAGGGCTTCCAGAGGCCAAACCGCCTCCAACCCCAACCAGTGATTCTACCTCACGATCGGACATCACAACCATCATGGAATGGTATCTATCTAATATTTTCTAGGGCTTAAGATTGTTTGTTAAAACTAGGGCTTCCAGGACTAGTAACTCAACCCCATTTCTTATAGGGCTTCCAGATATTTTTTCCAATCAAGGCTTCTAGGACTAGTAATTCAACCCACCTAGGGATTCCAAAGATTTTGTCCAACCAAGGCTTCCAGGACAAGTAACTCAACCCATATTTGCTTGCTGAGATTCCAGAGAATTTTTCCAACCAAAGCTTCCAGAAAATAATAACTCAACCCACAACTAAGGAGTCATGAGAAACAAAAAAAAAATCAAAGGAAATAAACCCACAACACCATTTCTATCCAAGAAATGGAAAGACTAGGAAAATCCACATGCATACACTATGCATGAAAAAACTAGTGAGGAAAACATACATGTAACTTGATACCTGCAATCAAAACTAGTTGTAGCTGTTGGTACATGTTTACATGTAAACCCAAAAAAATTCTCAAGGTCCCTGAAAAATGCAAAGGGTTTTTTCAAGTCATGCATTAGGAAAAGGAGGCACAAAAAGTAAAAGGTTTAGCACATTCACCACGAAGTTTCATCGCTTTGTGAAGTTATCACGTAGCTTAAAGGATGATCATGTTCTATCGAGTTCCAAACCGCAAGATGCAGCTGAAGTTGACCCCTCAGAAGTGCTGACGTTAGAAATGGAGTCGTCCAATCAGGGTCGTTCCGAGGGGAAGTCATTCACTCTCTGGATGCTCTCTCGACTCGTCGAAAATCATGGTGGGGACCACACGCTCAAGGTTTGAAAGGTAATACAGTAAGGTAAATTTGAATGGGTAATGCTCTACACGCCTGACACGCAGCCTCCTACCTACCCGACTTCACTCCACCAATCTCCTTGCGAAACGTGTTATTCTGCTGACGTCAGCCCTCCATTTGTCCCACTTCTCCTTGAAAAGCCCACTTCCTCCACATTTTCTTCCCTACCGTTGTCCTCCGTTGTCTATGTTGCTACCAATTATGAGCCTGGGTAAAGAACCAGATATTGTGCATGCCTCTCTCCTCACCTTGTTTTCATCCCTCAATTATTTTCTTGGTTCCCCAGTTTTACATCATTTACAATTTTTATCTCTGAATTGTTAAAGCATGAAAAATTCGTCCCCTGAGACTCCACAAGCTTGAGGGGTTAGGACCGCCACTATTCCTAACCCTCGCATGGATGCCCAGGCTCAAATTTGTGACCCCATTTACCCTTTTAACGTATAAATCGAGTGCCATGAGCTTATGGGTTACAAATGGCAGGGTGAGGACCTTTATAGGGTGGTAGATTCAGGGTTATACTACCAAATAGTACCATCCGTCGACCATTTTCTTGAATTCATTTCCTAGCTTGCCAAGGCTTGCATTGCGCAGAAAATTTTTTTTCGTCCCTTCACGGGGGAACAAAATATTTGAAATCACCCTCCAACTTATATGCAAAGCTCTATGTTACCCGTGTTCTCTCGATTTCCTTGAGTTCTATGATTTAACCCTCATGTGTCACTTTTTGAATCTTCCTATTGAAAAGAAAAGGTCCAACCTCTAGTTGATTACAGTCTCAAAAATATATATTTTTCCCCCCATTGAGAAATTCCCTCCATCTCTCTTCGTTGACACCATTCAGCCAGTCCTTTGCAATTATCTTGGGTTTGCTCAGGGAGGACAATGCCAGTAGGGTTACTAACACCTGTCTAGGGTTTTTTGACCTCATGATGCATCTCAAAGTCTTGCTCAACATTCCCTCATTCCTGGACTCTACCATCAAAGCTCATTTCCAGCACCTGTCAACTTTGAGTTGTTTCAGGTATTATTCACTAGTTTTCTATTTGTTCCTATTCATGCATGTAGACAAATTCGAAGGCTTAGGCCTGGACAAGTTCTGTAATAGAGGGGATGAGCCTAAATCTGTGTTTGATTAGAACCTCTCTATTCGAAAACAACCTACAGGCAGGGGTTACTCTAAATGCATCACAGACTTCATGTCTAGTGCTTATACAATGTTACATGGCACCCCTCCACCCAGGATTTTTCCTGAACATAAACAGTTGCTCCAATTTAGGGAGACAGGCTGCATAGGAGATTGGTACTTATTTAAGAATTAGACCGAAGTCAGAGTTTATGGCTGTGAGATACCTCCTTTCCACTTGACAACATTCATGCCGATTGTTTGGCACACAAATGTACCAAATCACATATGCTTAAGAGGAGTGGTTTTTCCCTCTTACGTTGTTAGTCGCAGGCAGAAAATAAAGGGAGTCAAGCAAGTTAGGGAACATGCTAATACATAAACATACTAGATAGAGAAATAGCATACATGTTCAAATATAAAAAAATAAACTAAAACAAATAATACAAAAGCTCTAAATAGAGTCAAACAACTTAAATAATCCAAACGGTGGCGCTTACGTCCCCTCTTATTGAGTGCTAGTAGGATTGAAGGATGAAACTTTTACCCACTTTCCAAGGGGCCCTTAGAACTAGGGAGTTCCAAGTCCTGATGCAAGGATTTCATTACTTCCGAGCTACCTTGGCGCAAAGTATCCCTCTCTCTACTCTGGTGGATTGGACTTGTTGGATGGCCAACAACTGAGTCCCCTCTATCTCTTCTCTGGATCACACACTGTTGGATTTCTTGGGGAAATTCTGGCGATCATAACAATATGTTCTCATATTTTTCATCTCTTGGTGGCCTTTTATAAGAGAATTCAAACTCTCCTTCCCTCTCTTGGTACATTGTGGATGGTGACCCAAGAGAGGAGGGTGATTCCATTGTGTGCCACATTTATTCCATTGTGTGCTCCCTTGAGGTCCTAGGGAGGCTTGGGAGGTTGTCCTTAGGCGACCTATAGTGTGGGATCAATGTCTTGGAGTGTTCCTTGTGGCCCCTGAAAGTGACTTCTTCCACTCTCAGGTCCGCACGGATTTTTGAGGAAAATTCACTCAAAGGCACGCTTATCGAAGAAAAATGCACGCAAAGGTGCATTTTGCTGGTTCCTTCAGTGCACAATTTGATTTTACTCTTATACCTTAGAGATTTTTAAATACTTCAGATTATCTAATGTCTCTCAGCCCTGTAAATCCTTCTGCCTGACATTAAATAATGTCATCTTTGCTTGTCCTATTTTCCAATGATAACAGTTTCCCCCTAATGTGTGAGGTCTAGGAGGAACTGTATAGCTGAAATACCTTATAGTTTCTTTTTTGTGTACATTTCGGAGAGAGAGAGAGACCTGTGTGTAGCATGGAGTTGGAGACACCTTACACTGGGTCAAAGAGCGACCATGTCCTATGGGAACCCTACAATCAATGGTATAATAAAATCAATACAATTTTTCTATGAGGCAAGCATGTCCCGTGCTCGTGATGCTTTGGCTAGCTAAACAAAACTACTTGACAGATATCAATTTTGTATGTGTCACTAGTATCGTAGTGATCTTCTAGTTCATGATGATGACTGATGATGCCCTCAAGGGTGTTTTTTTCTTTGATAATAGGTGGAATGCGGTACCCCCATGCGTAAAATTGGTATGGAATATAAATGTGCATTATACGTATAGGTGTATGGATGGGACCTTCCCATGTAAGCATTGCTGAAAGAGATGCTTGTAAAGGCACGGGTCTTCGATGAATTTCATCAAAGTGCAATGGTTGTAAGGTATGATACCATCTTGACATGAAATCTTGTGTTGTAGTTGAATTCCAGGAGGATTGATGACATCTGTCGGAAATGATGCCTCCCACAATTCCACCCAAGGATGTCCCTTTTGTGGAGAGGGTGATCCAAGGTACCGCTTCCTTTTTCGAAAATAGGTGTTGATGTTGAAAAAAAGGAAGCCTCAACTGAAAAAGAGAGTCATTGATGCAGGGGATCAAGATCCTAGATGTGATGCATTTAACATAGGCATGATGGTGAGGGGTTACTGGAAACTAATGATGGGGATTTAGTGGCCCAAGGTCGGAGTATAAAAAGCAGCTTGGCGGCAGTCATAAATATTTCTGATGGGGAAATCCCTGGAGTCGGTAGGACATCGAGGGTGGGTATATATTGGTTATGAATGTTATGGTAGCTTATACGTGAGGGTGTGATACTCTTACCATGGGTGACGAGGGATTTTTGCCATGGGAAAAAAATAAATGGGTGAATGGGGGACATAGTGCACCGTTTGTGGTATTTTTACACTTAAAAAAAGAATAAAATAACGGGGTTTGGTTTGTACAAAACACAAAGATGGGTGGCCCAAAACATGAAAGTGTTCTCTCACTGATGATGTGAGGAAGGTGTTTTTGCTAAGGGTGGGGGCCCCATTGGTTGATCTCATGTATGGGGTTGATGAAGTGGATGGAAAATATCACAGATGGGCTATGCTGATGGAGATATGGTAGGCCAAATGCAAGGTGAGGCAGTGCACTTTCGATCTGCTTTCAAAACCTGGTAGTTTGAGAAAGGGGTTTTATTCGATATGGTAAAACTTGACTTGGTGCATGGCGGGTTGAATGGGCATGAGGTGCTTCCCGAACTAAAGTGGTAAGGCCATGGCATCATTATTCTTTTGATATATGGTCTACTGTGGGTGATGGGCGTCATGGAGGGGAATATATTTATTTTTATCATGTGCAAGGTGGGGTGATGATAAACATGGTTGGGTATTTGGAACCTATGGTTAATTTCTGATGGATAAATGATATCAGGATATGCAGATTTTTTCTGGGACTCTATCATGTTGAGGGTAGAATGATACCTACTCTAGAACTTTCAGTGGACGGAGTGGTGGATGGTTTGCACACTAGCTGAAAATACAAATCCCCAAGTGAAATCATCTTATGTATTCAAATATTATTGAAAGACGTGCTTTAAAAGGAATATGAGAGATGGCATACCTGTCGACACTGAAAATTTATTTTTTTAGGGGTGTAAGTGTGTGGCACCGCCTGTGGGCATTATGGAGTGTTGATCAAAGTGCTGCTTGCGGTTTGGTAATTGGGCCTTCTGTGCTCTTGTTATGGTCCTCAAAAGTTTCCGAAAAGTGTGACATATATGTGGATATGGCTCAATTCAGTTCATTTGTGTCAGTTGAGCATTCAAGGTGTTGAGAGGTCAGAGGCTTCTGCGGAGAATTTCTTGCCATTGCAATCAGCCTGAGCACTTGGAACTAGCAATTTTTGAGTCAGGTAAGCTCCATAACATCTTGCACATTAATTTTTACAGTGTGTCAGATCCTAGGCTAGTTTTTACCTTGACCGCGCGGGCGACCAAGGTACAAATGCACAACTTGCGCATAAAATTAAGGTTATGTGCACACTTATCGCACCTATCCTAGCTTTAAGTGTACCCATGGTGCATATGTGAGAGAAACAGACGTGCTCTCCTCACACATTTCTAAGGAACAGATGCGCAGATGGCCAAAGAAATTTTTTGCAAAATTTTGGAAATTTTGTATGTTTTTCAGTGTGATTGATGTGTGCTTGTTTGATGACACAATGTTGTGGCGGGAGAGGGATTGGCCTAATCTCTACGCTGCCTTGGCTGCTGACGGTCATGCGCGCCAATAGTTGGTGCCTTGAATTCTTCTCAAATTCATGGAGAATGACCTTCTATGATCACATGATAATATTTTTCACTACCTGATCTGATGTTGGAATAGGTGGCACAAGGTGATGGTGTTGTGGGGGTGCAACCTTGTTACCCATCTTGAGATGGATATCTATTTTGTGACCAGGATGCTGCCTCAAGGTGAGGTGCTTCGTTATCTACTTCCATCTGGGAGAGTGGATCTTGAGATATTTTTAGCAGGCCATTGTGATGGGGCACCCCTTACGGAGGGGTGCATAATGATTACTACTGTGATAGACTTGGCTGAGCAGTGTGCTCTGGAAGCCATTGTAAAACTGGCGGGGTCATATGCTCCTCATTGGGCATGGGGACCGCAGATTAGTGTCTTGCGCCAGCTGAGGGCTGGGCACTTTTTTATTGTTCTCGTTTTTGTTACGACGGGATGCTGGCGCAGCGTTCCAAGGTCCATGATGGATCAAAGTTGTTTACTTATGCTAGCATCCTATGCAGTATCATGTATGAGCGGGTGGTGCTGCTGAGACCTATGGTAGCTATGCCTATTGGGGGGGCATGGGTGCCTTCCATGAGGAGGTGGGCCCCTTTGATGCCTTGCGGAGGTGAAGGTAGGGTGGGGCGTTATTGGAATGCCACAACGGAGGCTTGGTTTGAGGCCAATTCTCAGATGTTCCTGCCATTCCCTTATGTGGGGATGGACTTTCGGGGAGACCCAGACAATGTTCTACCTGGTGGATATGCTTGGGGGACAGCAGGTATATTTTTCTGTTTTCTACATTTACCTAATTATTTATGTTTTGTATGTGTATTATGATGACACTGACATAGTTTTGTTTACTCTTGCATATGTTGGAGAGGTTGGACGTCTTGGGGCTCGGTTGGTGGGAAAAAATCCGATTCAGCAACCTCAAGGAGCTCATGGGGGGCAGGAAAGAGCTTCAGATAAGCCTTTGGGTGGAGCACTAGGCGGAGGGGCTATCCCATCACGGCAGGGTAGCAGCTCGGCTGTTGCCGAGACTGCTGCTAAGCGAGCTCATGCTGATGTGGCAGAGGCTCGTGTTGTTGAGTTAACAAAGAAGGTGGCTACTCTAGAGGTCAGAGCTCGAGTGGTAGAGGATGTATGGGGTCGAGTGGACTGCTTGACCCAGGGGATGCCTACCCGAGGATTTTTGGATGATCTTGCTGATACATGGCCATAGACACTAATGGCCGAGGAGAGGGCCTATCGACCAATTTTGCACCGTGTGGCTATCTCTATTTTGATGGCGGCTCCAGTACTGGTATCGGGAGTGGCAGTGGTTCCAGGTGCCCCACCTGGGGGAGCACTACCCTAGAGTTTTATTATACACGGGGAAATTTCCCATTATGAGGATTCTACCCCTATTTTTTTTGAATTGTATAATTGTATCTTTTGGGCTGACTTACGGGTCAGAGATACTATTTTTTGTACTTAGACACATATATTTTTTGGTATATATAAGAGAGATATTTTTTGCGGCTCTACATGGTGTGCCCCTTATTTTTTTTATGGATTATGCTATGCTTATGGATATCTATGTTTTTTATGTTTTTGTTTTTATGTATGATGGTTTATCCGCTATGCATTCTAGTTCAGAATATTTTTAGCTATGCGATTAGTTGTTTGGTTCTGACTCCTTGGTACATTTTTGAATGTAATGTATTCAAATTTTCGGCTTAATATTTTTACACGCAAGTATTTCCTAAACAGATGTGAATCCCTTATCTCAAATTCTTGGTTTAACTATGACACTACTAACTGATGTGCGGGAAACCTGAGTCCTAGTTTCGATACATGACGATATGAGTCATATATGGTGTATCATGTCATCAAAGTTTGGTGGGGGAAGAATTTCCATGATGGGAGATTGTGTGAGCGCAAGGCTAGATCATTTAGAATGTGCATTTTCTGGCAGGTGGAATTTTTGTCTGCTGTAGAGGTGCCTGAATGTTTCCATTAATGGGAATGCCTCTAGTTTGTGGTTATGGCCAGTGCAAATGGTTCATGGTACCATTGTGCCAACTGAGTAGATTGTGTGGGAATCAACACTACTCTTAGTCCCCAAAGTGGATGCTCAGAAGGAATCTGATGTAGAAGATGAGGTCTTCTGCTTCCATTTTCGAGTTTTTTGCATGGGTATGTCTAACCCTTTTGGGGAGTGTAGACTTAACACTGATCTTGCCGCTCTAAGCGTCAGGAGATGCTCACATTTTTTTGTATGATGAAAGTGTGAAAAAATCTGATGATAGATGTGCATGATATTCTCTTGGTTAGAGAGATATCAATGCGAGAGAGAAGAGACTATGCGAAAACTGTTTGCGAGGTGCTTTAGTTCTTTGCATTGATTGAATCGGTGGCCGATCAGGTCGCATAGTTCGCATGTTATCCTAGGTTGAACTTGTATCATGCTTGGTTGGTGCATCATCCCATCTTATCCATTATGTCGATGAGGGTATGGGGTATATGGCATGGGGGTGTTCTGCCTTCAATATTGGTTGAGGAGATCTTCACGTTTCTTCTCTAATGTATGTATCATATCAATTAGAGGACGAACTTGCGAAATAGAACCACAAATCTTCTCACGATGATTGCCCTGACACAGTAGGCAAAACATCCTAGATATGGGTTTCCCGTCCTACTTGTTTGATGGCATGACAGGGTACCAACGACATAGCGCTTCTAAGTCAAGGAAAGTGGTGACCACATGATTGGGAATTTTACACAACGTACATGTTGGTCTTCTCTGCAGAGGGCAGAAGGGGGTAACTAAGGGCTCCCTAATTGGTCACTTTTCAGCTGACAGAAAGAGGATGGATCTACTTGTCACATATTCTTGTGTTGTCGAGTTTTTCATGGGTTCATTGTCTGAGCCATCTTCTTGGGAGAGGCAGACTATAGTTGAGTGAAAACTAGCTAGTGCTGCACAGAATCTAGGGATATAGTGACAATGGCGTAGGATGATTGCCACCACATATCTGACATGAATACTATGTATCTGGGTTGGTGTGATACACTACATGTACTGGATACCATCGTTGAAACATTTCCAGAGCTGGAAAATCAGAGATTAAATGATTACATTCATCACAGAGTACACATCATTCGATAGTGGAAGGGGGAATGGCTGGGAGTCACTTTGGCGACTGTCATTCCTCCTATAGGTATAGAATGGTGCGAGGTTCATCTCTAGATGACTGGGTGGAGGAATCCTCTTGATAGGATTGATCAATGGCGTGTAAGGCATCCCTATTGTTATCACTCAGGTTTTCCTTGAAGTTGTGGAAAAGGAAAGTATACCCGAGGTAACCACAAACCAACCTTCAGATGCAAAATCTAGCCAATCTGCATCCAGAGAGGGCTCTCTCTTTATAATTTATCTTTGTTCTTAGAAGGTTTTAGGCTAGTTATAGATCCAAGATGTTTGTTTTGAAAAATGGTGGAATCCTTAAACTAAGGGCAAGGTTGAAAGTTTTCAGTCCATTGGGCTATGGAGTCAAAGGATGGCTTTACTGGATTTCTATTCTACGCACAAGATGGCTTTACAGGGCAAGATAGCTAGGCAGAGAACAATCCTTAAAATTTAAAGTGGATGGGATGATTTTGAAGGGATGAAAGGCAGCTAAGAATCTTTCACCATGTTCAAAAGAAAGAAATGAGATGACTACAAACAAAGAGCAATGAAGAATTCTTTATTATAGTAATCAACAATGTTTAAATTAGCAAAGCAAGAGCATTTAAGGATTCATGCTTATAACCAATTTAGAGGAAAACATTAAGAACAATCACATCTGAAATTAGAGTACAATTAAGCAAATTTTGATTCAATCCTTTATGTAAATTATTCAGAGATGGACATAATGATATTATAAACTGATATAAAACTTAAGACAAAGGGTAGAAAGACTTATTGAACTGCAGTCCAACACATGAATCCTGCAAAAAGT
Source organism: Pinus albicaulis (assembly GCA_034641835.2). Lineage (NCBI taxonomy): Eukaryota > Viridiplantae > Streptophyta > Pinopsida > Pinales > Pinaceae > Pinus > Pinus albicaulis. The sequence continues at coordinate 681,338,290 of CM076584.1, read as the reverse complement.
CCTGAGCTTCAAATCGTCATCCAGTAAGCCACGAATAAATTTCTCCAAAATGTTTTTATTCCGAAAATCTCAATGTTACAGCAAAGTAATAGAATCCACCCTCAATACTCTCTTTGAGGGTTTATTTATACAAGAAATAATTGAAAATATCTTACACTAACCTAGCCAATAATCTAGGGTGACTAAGGAGTAATTTACAAATAAACAGGAGACAAATGGTCTCGTGGATAGAATAATAAGTAACTGCTGATGTGTTGTTTCCTCATTTTGCTGATGTGCTGGAGGTAAGTGCTGAAATAGGGCTCGGTGCTGTCCCTTGGAGTAATTTCTTTGCTTGTTTGATACTCTTTGTCTTTACGGATACTCTTTAACCTGTTCAACTGATACTCTTTCATCTGTGCTCATTTTTATCTTTCACATAATAGTAAAAAGATAAAATTCTCATCCTGAAGATAATTTTTATAGAATTTCCAATAGGTCTTTCCACCATTGATCGTCTGGTATTATAGTCCTCTTAAGTTTTCTCAATGTCTCATCAACCTCTGTGAGTTTGTAAAAAGTGGGCTCATCAGGAAACAAATACTTTATTTCATGTTCAAGATGAAATAAATTCTTCAACCTGTCATATAGATTTTTCCCTGTTGGCAACGTTGCTTCTGGTAAACTGATAGAACTAGCAGTTGTATTTTGAGCATGGCTCTCTATTTTCCTGACATAGGTTTCTAGTTCCATTATTTGGTCCTGTGAGAGCATTGGACTGGGTAACCCACTGTCTAACAAAACTTGAAATTTTTCTCTGAAAGCATTAATATCATCCAAAATATCTGCACACTTCCTTTCTAAATTCTGCATAAAATTTCTTTTGATGAAAACTATTTTTATCATCAAAATAGTGCCGGTCCTGTCTTCAATTCCTAGTCTTGCAAGCTGTTGTTTTGTTCGGGTGTTCAAAAATTGAATAAGTTGATTGGCCTGCTCAGGTCTACCTCTTAGTTCATCTCTTGTTCTGTTTATTTCTTCCTGAGCTATTTTAATCAGGTCATTTTGTTCAAAAATTGCTTGAATAGAGGGCCAAATACTTTTTATTAACTCAATTATATTACCCCAAATAATTTCATTTATTTCCTTCAAAGGCTTTTCTAATGAAAGATCTTTTTCTAAAGCCTTAACTAATCTGTCCAATCTTTTAATTTCCCTGTTATTATCAGCAACTGTCTTCTTAGATGTATCATACTTTTGCTCCAAATTCTCTAATTGTAACTTTGTGGTTTGAAGTTATGTGACTCTTAATTGTAAACTTTCCATTTGTTTTATCAACTCATCAGAACTTAAACCAGAAGTATTTACCTGCGCTGGCTCTGTTTGTTGCTTTGCTGTTGTAGTACCTGTGGTTGTAGTAGCTTCTGTGATGGATGCCTGCATGATAGCTTCCTTTTCCTGTAAAGCTTGTTCCAATCCTTTCTCTGTTTCACCCAGTCGCTCAGTCATCTTTAAGAGCAACTCCATTATCTCTTCTTGTGAATTCCCCTTCAAAACTTCTTGGGTCTGGGGGTGCCTTGAGGCTGGCAATTTCAGCTGCTTTCTCAGTGCAGCTATGTCATCATCTTTCTTCTTAATTAATGCCTCAATGCTTTTAATATCTTTGGGGTTGTGACCCAAGCTGATGATTATGTCTTCCAGAGACTTTATTCTGTTATCTTTGGCCTGAGAAGAGGCCTTCTCAATTTGCAATTGGGCGCTTGTGTTATTTAAAGAATCTTGCAGCGTTAGGGCTACCATGGCTTTATTAGTAAGAGTGGAATACACCATTTCCCCAGTTTGTTTATGCAGCTCTATCTGGTCCAAAGGATGAATGTCCTTTGCCAGGACCTCAAAATTTGTTCTAATATAATCAGCTGCTGACATGGGTTTTGGCACCTTTGACTTGAAGTGGCTCATCATAATTTTGCCTTGTGAAATGTCAAATGCTGACATTAACCTTTCCTGATTATGAGGAGACATTTTCAAATATTGATCATATACTTTCATTCTTAATGGATCATTCTTTGCCTTTATATTGATGAAAGTTCTTTTTATATCCCCTGTATCTGTTTTTGGTGGCCTAAAGGAGGATACTTCAGTACTCAACTGCTTGTGCAAAGCTTTTCCTTTCTGCTCTATATGGGTCACACTAACAGAACCAGTTAGTTGACTGTCTTCTCTTCCATCATCAAACACCTCATCTATGATTTCCACATCTGGAAGTGGATCTGGTTTATGTTTTTTGGCTTGATGTATTTCTGAGGACTCTTTAGGAGGAGTAGTATCTGGAACCTGCCTTTTCTTTCCTATTTCCATGTTGGATGGAGTTTGTAATTTTGAAACTTCAGGATTTTTTACCTGAGTGGGAGAAACTTGTGTTTTATCAGGTGCTTTGGAAGTTTGAGGTTTCTCTGCCATGACTAAAGTTTCAATGACTTGTATTTCAGGTTCCTTTCCTTTGCCTTTTGACTCTGCTACCACTGGTGAACTGCCTTCCTGTAATGTCTGCTGTAGATTTGCTGCTGAAGAAGTGCCAATGTGAGGTACCTGCACTTGACCACAAGATTCTAGGTCATACTTCTTCTCAAGATCTTTCATCATTCTGTTCATTTTTTCTTCTTCACTTTCTTCTTCAATTAGTGTTTCTGCCACCCATTCATCTTGATTGGCATATTGTTCTATTTGAGGAATCTTGTGGTGTATGTAAGGGGATGACTTGTTCTTTATTTTCTTTTCACAGATAAAACCAAATGGGTCATAAGGAACCCAACGAAAACTTCTTTGGAACTTGCAATGGTTTTGTATTATATTTTCTGCTTCTTGCTCGGCCTCCCTAGAGTTGCAGATGAAAGGACCTAATTGACTTTTAATCCTTAGTTGGGCTTTCTTCTTCACACTACAAAAATGGATCACATCTGAATTATTCATTTGCCTGAAATATTCCAAGGCAAAAATTCTCATGGGCACATATCTTGGCAACTTGAATGGAGGTAATTCACATCCATAGATTCTGATGACTGAATGGTTTTGATATAAATACCAATCTCCAACTTTATAAGTCCTTGAAAGTTGCAAGGTCTTCTTGATTTCATTACTGGGCCTTGGAGGAGGGATTCCTGTCAACAAGGTAGTTGCAGGATATACAAAAAGATCGATGAACTCAGTATAGGAATATGGAGAATTATAGGAAGAATGAATTATGGGAGACCAAAATATAACTGACCTAGGGATTCCCTTGGTATCAAGCTTTTTAACAGGGAAAGGGAACTTTTCTGATTGATAGAAGATAATGAGATGATAAATAACTGAGGAATATTTAAAAACTTTCTCATCATCTAGCCTCATGAACTGATCATGGATCTTATTGGCTATGAAGTAGGCAAAGTCATATTTAACTTCAGGAGGTTGCCCAGGAGTAAAAATAGACAGCAAAACTAGGGTTATCTCATCAACATATTCACTGGTATTGAAACCCAAGACAAAAGATATCATATTTAGGATGAGCCTTCCCAACTTAGTGAAATAATAAAAACCATAAGGAGGAGGTCCCTTAGGTTGATGTTCAGGCAACATGAAATTCTGGAAAATAGACTTCAATTTTTCTGGGGTCAATTGATTAGACTTTTCAATCAGTTCTTCTATAGACAAAGGTGTTAGTTCTTGATCTCGTTCAAAATGTAGCATTGCATTGATAGCCTGGGGAGTAATGGGGAAAGGAACACTCTGGTCAGGGGATATTACAGCTCTCTGAGTGGGATCATAGTTAGAATGGCAATAGTGGATGATTTCTGGGAAAGAAATGACTGAGGGGATGAGATATCTCGGGAGATTGGATTCCCACAACCCAATGACATCTTGCCCCTTCGAGTAATCGTCTCTGCAGCGACAATAACTCAGAAGGGGGATTTCATCAAAATGCAAGTCTTTAATCTGAAAATCTTTATCTACTAAAGGAAAATATTCTAACTCTCTGTGGGGGGCATTCAATGGAATCACATTCAGGGCTGCCGGGGCTTCCATTTTGGTTCTTGTGGATTCAAAACGGAAGTTTCTGGGTTTTCTTCATAGGCCGGGCGCGATTTCAATTTAAATGAAGGAAATTAGCATAATTGCAGTTGCAGGGGAACAATTCACAGTTTTAAACCTCAGGGAATGATCTCAGTGATAAGTTTTAATCACTAATCCAGTGGAAAACAAGGAAAACAGACTTTCTTTTGAAGTTCGAAGCGCTAAAGGATAAATACCTGTTCTTGGAGGAAAGCTGGCTTTTAACAGGTATCAAGCGGTAGCAGGAGGATGCATGAACACAGGTCTGGCGGAATTCTGGAGCGAAATTGAATAGAACAGTGGATTTCAGTGGAAATTTGAAATTCATAGCGGAAAGCGCAGTCGCGTTCAAATGATGAAAATGACATAAAAACACGAAAATTTGTTTTATTTCCAAAGTCAAAAAGGGGTTTGTAGTTTTTCGAGGAGTGACGTCACTTTAGTACAGGCTGACGTGTGGTGGTGGGTCGGGCGGTAAGCGGTTAGTCCCCGCACCGCTTATGGACAAGAGTGGTTTTTAATGCGAGGGCAGCGATTCCATTGGGCGATGGACGTGTGGCCGGTGGACTATTCCAATACCACCATTCCCCCGCGTGTTAAAGTGCTGACAAGGGACGGGTGGTGGAATTGATATGGAGCGTTGATCTGTGGAGAGGCGATCTAACGGTGGAAAGGACGGGGAGATGGCGGGGTATTATCGTGCGGGCTCGGCGGGGTTTTAAACGCGATTTAACTTTATAAAACATCCTGGCGGGCGTCTAATAGGTGGGAAAAGGTTATTAATTAGTCCTGATAACTAATTAATCCCATAGTTATAAAGGGTCGGGGTAGGGAAACTTGCGCGCGGGTATTACTGTTAAAGTGTCGGGTGGGATGCCAGGTGGATGAGCCATGTTGGCATGGGGTTTTTCCAAAGTTTTGGTTTAAAAAGTAAAATTTCGGGTTTTATCCTTTTTTTTGTGTTAAACATATAGAATTATATGTTTAAATGTTGTTTTAATATTTATTATTATATGGTAATAAATAAACATTATTTAACTACCATAAGGGGCGGGACTATGATATAAGGATATATTTAACCAAAGGGCGTATGATGTGGGTTTTCAATGGTTAATTGGGAAATAAATACTTTGGTTAAACTTTATAATAGAGGGGTTTTTGGATATTTATATAAAAGGAGTTATTATACTTAGGATAAGGCACTTTCACTAGGGATTTAATAACTAGAGTTAAACATTAATATGACAAAGGGACAAGGGAACTCAAAATAATTTGCACATCTAAGAAAGTGACAATTTCTGAAGTAAATTGCAATATCTCATCTTCAACACTTAAACTTAGAATAGTAAGTTATTTTGAGGGATTTTTATGTAATTTTGCATAATTTTCCTAAGCAAAATGAGATTTTACTTAGGAAAAGGTTAAAGATGAATGATTATAATGATGAATTATCTCAAGTACTTAGGTCTTTTTGATCATTAGGCTGAGGGTCCGGTCCCTCCAAAAGTCAAGGAAATGCCTTGAGCCCTTTTGATCTCCAAATACCTTGGTACTTTTGGGGGAAATTAGTAAAACTTTTAAGGGGAAAGTGATGAGGGAAGTTAATGATTTTGACTTTGCTTGCTGTGATTTTCCAGTGTATTTCCTGCTTCAGTATTTGTGATGAAAGTAAAGGATCAAAAACATTTAGCAGCATCATTCATCAGATAAAACTTTGTAACACCATCTACCTACCCTATCTACTCCTACCATTTGCTCTTCTTTATTAGGGTGCATTTAGACTTGCAAACCCTTTTCAACCTTTTCTTTTTACATGATAAATCTATCTATTTCTACCCTTATTACATCCAAGGGCTCAGATTAAGCTGTTGAGCACCTTTTATTAACTCTACCTATCTACTTATCTGCCAAGATTAAACTGTTTGGTCAGATATTTATTCTCTATTCTATAACATGAAATTGAAATATGAATAAGTCAAGTTTAAACAGTTTGACCCTTCATAAATTGTGGCAAAATTTTGACAAGCTGCACACAATTGCTTATTTACAAAAATGAAATAGTAGTGGCATTTGGATTTGCACACTTTCCTTGGTCTATTTTTGTTTGGGGTTCATTTCTTTCACTTTTTTGACCATTTTATTTTTCTTACCCTTTGATTTTTTCTTTTAGGGTATACCCTCTTTACATTTTTTAAATTTTTTGATTTTTTGGTTTTTCAAGAATATGGAACACCTTTGCTCAAGAAAAAGGTTTGAACATATTCCATAGTTCAATCAAGACAATAATGAAAAATGACACCTATTGGTATAGGAGTCTAACACTGGCTCCACTTGGGGATGGCTTTTCCTTGTGAAAAGTCAAGAACAGCAGGTCAGTTGCCTCAAAATGTCTTCAAACTAAACCATGTAATCTCCTTCTTCTGGTAGCTTTATTGTACATATGATAGTGAAACTTTTGAAGCTTAGGGCCTTCACTTCGGGCTTCAACTCCAAGAAGTCACCATCCAATCAAAACTGCATTAGAAAAGGATATATTATGTACAAGTTAGAAAAATCAAAACATCCTAGTAAATAGAATCAAAATAATGCTTCAGCATTCGACCATTGACTGGTCCTTCCTCAGCTTCTGAATTATCCAAATTCTTCAAAAAGTATGTGTTGTTTCCCTGCAAGGCATGAATGATATAAGGCCCTTTCCACAAGAAATCAAATTTCCCATGTTTCCCTTTTTCTTCTCTTCTAGAATCCCATCTTAGGACTTTATCACCTAGTTGAAAATATTCTGCTTTAGTCCTTTTATCAAACATTTTCTTTAGCTTTTCCTGCAAGACTTGAGATCGTTGGTATACCTTTTCTCTGGTTTTCTATAAGTGGATTGTTTGATTAATTCGTCTCTGAATGTCATTTGGTTCCAATTGAGCCTCCTGAAGTAATTTCATAACAGGAATTCCTAAAGATGATGGGAATCTTGCTTCAAGGCCATAAACTAATTCATATGGACTAGTCCCAATTGATTTCTTAGTTGTAAGTCTGTCTGCCCACAATGCATTGGTCAGTTTCTTGTGCTAGTTCTTTTTATTTTCTTCCAACAATTTTTTAATGATATTAATCAAGCTTTTATTGGAGGATTCTGCTAGTCCATTACCTTGAGGGTAATAAGCTGTTGAATGGCCTAAAGTAATATGATATTTACTACAGAAACTAATCATTTTCTTTGACTTAAATGCAGCAGCATTATCTGTTATAATCTTTTCTGGACAGCCAAATCTTGAAAGTATATTGGTTTCTAAAAACCCTATAATCACAGAATCATTGGCTTGTCTGCATGGGATAGCTTCAATCCACTTAGTGAAGTAGTCTGTGGCAGTAAGAATCCATCTATGTTGCCCTGAAGAAGGGGGATGGATTTCTCCAATAAAATCTAATCCCCATTGTTGAAAAGGTCTTTCTGTGGAAACTGGTTTTAATGGCAAAGGTAACAACTTTCTTTTACCCTCAAATATCTGACACTTATGACAAGTTGTTACAAATTTCTTAACATCAGAAAATAATGTTGGCCAGTAAAAATCAGCCCTTAATATTTTGTCTGCAGTTGATTTCCAGTAGAGATGTCCTCCACAATCCCCTGCATGAAATTCATTAAGAACCTTATTATTTTCATCTTTTAATAGACAATTCAATAAGATTCCTTCATGATTTTTCCAAAATAGAGTGCTATCTAAAATACAATATTTTAAAGATGTCATTTTTAAAAATCTTCTTTTCGTTCTAGACAACCCTGGAGGAGCTTGCAGGTTTAATAAAACATGAATGATATCAGTGTACCAGGGTGAATCTAAGAAAGCTTGACTGATCTGTGGAGTCGCCATCTCCTGGTTGTCATCCAGTTCGTTAATGTCTAAGGCTTGGAAATTAGTTTCAGTCATGAGTTGTGCCAAACCTTGACCTTTTATGAGTTTTTTTGGTTTAATCTCAATATCATATTCTAAAATGGTAGCTATCCACTTACCTCTTTTTCCTTCAATGCCATCTTGAGTCAAGATGTCTTTAACTACAACATTAGGCACATAAGCTATCACATGAGAATATAATATGTAAACTCTGAAATCTTTAATTGCTTTTACTAATGCAAAAGCCTGTTTCTCCATAATATTGTATTTCAAAGATGCATCCCTAAGTGCTTTACTAAAAAATGCTATTGGTTTTTCACACCCTTGATCATCTTTTTGAAGTAAAACAGCTGCAACTGTGTGTTCAGAAGCAAATGAAAAAATAATGAAATCTCTGTCAAATTTGGGACTGGTAAGAACTGGTGTCCTTGTTAAAGCCATTTTAATTTCCTCAAATGATTTTTTGGCTTCTACAGTCCAGTCAATGCTTGAATCTTTCCTCAACATGTTAGTGAGCAATCTAAGTAATTCAGCTAAACTAGAAATAAATCTTCTCAAGAAATTAATTTTTCCTATGAATGCTTGCAACTCTTTTATGTTTCTAGGATGAGGTATTTGTAAAATTGCTTGTATTCTTTCTGGATCAATCCTAATGCCATCTTTAGAAATGATATGGCCTAAAATCTTTCCTTCTTCCAAACCAAACAATGACTTTTTAGGGTTTAAAGAAATCCCATATTTTCTGCATTTTATAAATACTTGCCTTAAATGATCTAAATGTTCTTGATCTGTTTTAGAAAAAACAGTTAAATCATCTAGATAAATAACCAGAAAATCATGTATTTCTTTAGCAAAAGCAATATCCATTGCTCTCTAAAAGGTAGCTCCTGCATTCTTGAGTCCAAATGGCATTTTGACATATTTAAACGTACCCCATGGTGTAGTGAATGCTATTTTATCCTGATCATCAGGATGAACCAAAATCTGGTTGTACCCTGAAAATCCATCCAGTAGAGATATCCTAGAAGATCCTACTACCCTCTGTAGAATATGGTCCATTTTTGGTAAAGGATAGTTATCTTTTAAAGAAACTTTATTCAAATTTCTTAGATCAACACACAGTCTAATTTCCCCTGTCTTTTTCCGTGTTGGTACTAGGTTAGAAACCCATTCTGAGAATCTAATAGGAGCTATAATCCCTGCTTCAAACATTCTTTTAATTTCCTTTTCAATTGAGGGTAATAAAACAGGATTTATTCTTCTAAGCTTTTGTTTGAAAGGTTTCTGATCTAGTTTCAAAGGTATAGTGTGTTGAATGATGGATGTATCATAAGATTTCAGATCTTCATAACTCCAGGCAAAAACATCCTGGAATTCTCTCAATAGTTCAACATATTTGGCCTTTTGATCTTTTGGAAGAGATTTGGACAACTTAACCATTTTGGGATTTTCTGGGGTTCCTAAGTTGCATTCTTCCATATCAGCCTTAACAGGTTCCATTTTAGGTCTAAATGGAATATCATTTGAGTCAAACAGATCTTCCAAAGGAGTTAATCCTTTGGGCAAATGATTATCTTTTAAATTTATGATTTCTGTCTCATCTTCTATGATCTCATCAGATTCCATGTGTTTCAAATTCTGCATGTCTTTTTCTGTGAATGTGGTTGGGTGCAGCATATGAATTGCATTTTCTCTTGAAATTTCTATTTTTTGTTCTTTTTCTTGATCAGATTCATCAATAGTTATGTCTTCATCTATATTACAGTTGGAAAACTCATTTTGAAGTGTCAAAAAATTATTGATTTGATTATTATTTACAAATACTTGCCAATTCAAAAGATTGTCTGGTATAGCAGGCCTATGTCTAATCTCAGCTGAAAACTGATGATTAGGATCAAAAGGTAATTTACATGTACTAGCAAACATTGCGAGACTGTGAGCATACAAATTTTGTTTCCTGGGAATCTTGGCAAGTTGAGCTTGTAGAAAGGTGTTGAGAATTTCTACAACTGTTTCTCTGTATTGTTTCAATCTCATGTCTTTTGTTGAACATTCTCCTTTAATTTGTTGAATAATTAGTTCAGAATCTCCTATGATTGATACCCTAATAGCTCCTAACTTCTTGACATGTTTAAGCCCTAATAAAAGAGCTTCGTACTCTGCCATGTTGTTAGTGCATTTGAAATTCAACCTATAAGCATGACCCTCCGCATGATTATTTTCAACATTATGTGACCAAATCCCAGCTCCTGCCCCTAATTTGTTTACTGAGCCATCAAACTCTAAATGCCATAGAATTTCATGTTCATAATCTTCATCAATTGTTTTAAAATGTTTCTTGACAGGGGCTAGTTGTTTAGTTTCTTCTGGTTTTTCTTGATCATCTGGTGTTTCTTTGTTTTCAGAGATTTCTTCAATTTTGACAGTAGTTTTGTTTGTGGTTTCCAATTCTGGAGCTTCTATTTCAGTAGGGAGATCCAACTCAGCATTGTATAAAATAAAAGAATCCATATTAGAATGTATAGAGTAAACAGGGAAGTTTTCAGGCTTCTCATGGCTACTGACTAAGTACTTCATCAAGGTTTCTCTATATAATCTTTTAGGCTGACCAAATACTGAAATAGTTGCATATGACATGTCTAATTGAATAGACCCTCCAAGTTTAGCACCCCAAGATCTAGACAATAACATACCATATTTAGGTGGAATATCGGCCACTACTATGTCCATCAAAACAGACTTAGCAGGGTATTGTACCAAAGTAACACACAAATCTTTAATCAAACCTAAACATTTTACCTGACTAGAATCAAATGAAAACAAATCTTTGTATGGTCTGGTAATATCTAGATTTAATCTTTCCATTACTGCTTTTGGCATCAAATTGTGAGATGCTCCAGAATCAAGCATTGCATTATGGAGTATCTTGTCATGAACATTCAGGCTTACATAAAATTGAGGAGTTCCTCCACTTTCTGGTTTGCCATTTACCTCGGGGCCAAAAAAAGTTTGGGTTGATCATCAAGAATATTTAATGAATCATCCAATCCAGTAATGTTAATGTTTAGGGACTTGGTAATTTGACTTCTATAGACATCATGTTTAGCCAATTCTGATAAAGGAACAACTATCTTTATTTTGCCTATTTCAGCCTCTAGATTGAAAGGTTTTTCTGTTTGAGTTTTAGTGTTTTGCACAGTTGGGTTTTCTCTATTTTTTGGGTCTTCAATGTTTTTCTCTTTTTCATGAATGAAATTTTGTTTTGAAGGGGTATCTGAACTAACTTCTAATGTTTCTTCTACGTTTCCCACAGGAGGAAAATTATTAGATTGTTGTTTATTGTTTGGTTGGTTGTCAGAGACATCTTCAATTATTGGATTTGAAGGGTTGGGAGTTATCCTAGACAAAATTTGTACTTGGGGAATTTTTTGTACAGGGGGAATGTTAACTTTACCTTTGACATTTTGTTTTGCATTTTTCTGTTTGCTATTCTCTGGCACATCAATCCGTCTACTTCTCAAATTATATTGTTTATGTACCTCATAAATTGTTGTGTCATAGCCTTCCTTAAAATCAAAAGTCTCACCTGAATGAGTTTGGAATGTTTCAAGGATATGATTCTCTTGATCATCCTGGGATAGGAAGACTTTTGGCTCATTTTTGTCATCAGTTACATTGTTTATTTCTACATCTTCTGTAGGTTCTTCAGAAGTTGAACCTTCGACGAAGTTTTCTTGGAAAGGTGGCCTAATGTTTTGGTCAGGGACATTCTTTCCAATATTTTGATTCAAATTTCTCCTAAAGTTTGGGTTTCTTGCAACATTCTGATTATCACTAGAAGACTTTCTTTCAATGGTCTCCACTCTGTCTCCTAATCTTTCCATACCTTTAATGATTGCATCCAGCTTCTTTTCAAAAGCCGAAGGTTCTTCATTCATAGGCATTCTTCTTTCTGCTCTTTCTCTGGCTCGTTTTTCTATCAGATTTGCTTCTACACTCACCACTATGCTTTGCATTTCCTCTAATGTTTGGGGAGCTCTTTCCCTGAGGGAATAAGCAATGTCAGAATCAAAACTGTCTGGAAATTTAACCAATACGGAATCAGGTGGGGGTCTTAGGTTTTGAGGAACTGCATTATATGCTTCATTGAATCTAATGATGTAATCCTGTACTGTTTCATTAGGTCTTCTTCTTAATTTTTCGAATTCTGACAGGATCTGAAGAGGATCCTTCTTCTTCTCCCATCTGTTCAAAAATTCCCTATATAAAGCTGGTAAATCAGAAATACTATTTGGAGCAAGGGCCCTAAACCATGTCCTAACTTCTCTAGTAAGACTCTGAACGAAAATTCTCATTCGGACATCATCAGTGTCAATTTCATAGAACTCAAAGTAATCCGTCATTCTTTTAGTATGTTGTTGAGCTGTATAAGTACCTGATCCATCAAAATGTGTGATCTTACTCTGGTAATCTTGGGGCAAAGCAGCAGAGTTGGCTGGTAACTGTAAAGGGGCGTATCGATTGGCCATTGGAAGATATAGTGGGGTAACAGGAGTTGATGGTCTGGCAGGAGGAGATGAAGGAGTAGAAGGGGTGACAGGTGTTTGAAAAGCTTGAGAAAAAGTAACTGAACTTGGAGATGCTTCAGTAATTACAGAGATGTTTGAATTTTCTTCAAAGGTTTGTTCAGATTGAATAGAGTTCTGTAATTGTCTGTCAAGATGATGTGAAACAAATCTGTATTGCAAATCTTCAAAGAAAAATGGATCTGGAACTAACCTGGATAATTCGGTTTCAGAAAAATTCACAAATAAAGATGTTTCAAATCGTGCATCAAAAGGAATTTCATCAATATATATGATTTTCACGGGACAGGATGCAGATCTAGAAAGTGGCCTAGAACTTCCTGAACTCTCTTGACTTCCTCTTTCCGAACTTTCTTGACTTCCTTGTCTTCTAAGAATCCTAGGAATCAGATTTGGATTTTCAAATATTGGTGGTGGATTGGGGTCAGGGTTTGACCTAGTATGTCGAATCCTTTCTGAAGCCAGTTTTCCTAGACTATTTGTTTTTGGATTTTTTTATTTTAATTGAAAAATAAATACAACTTCTACAAATTCTTCAAGAAATAATGATGTATGATTAAAATTTTCTCAAAGATCTGTTAAGCTAGAGAGTCTGATTAAATGTTTTGAATCCAAAGTTCAGTTTATAAGCTAAACCAGAGATAGACTGAAGCAGCATTTATTTACTATGCAGTTGCAGAGCAAAAGCATTTCAAAGGCTACCTGGCTGATCTTCAGACTCTGTCTATAGCTTATAAATCAAACAATAGTATCAATAAAATGATTCGGATCCCCAGTATGGTCGCCACTATGTTATCACTCAGGTTTTCCTTGAAGTTGTGGAAGAGGAAAGTATACCCGAGGTAACCACAAACCAACCTTCAGATGCAGAATCTAGCCAATCTGCATCCAGAGAGGGCTCTCTCTTTATGATTTATCTTTGTTCTTAGAAGGTTTTAGGCTAGTTATAAGTCCAAGAATTTGTTTGAAAAATGGTGGAATCCACAAACTAAGGGCAAGGTTGAAATTTTTCAGTCCATTGGGCTATGGAGTCAAAGGATGGCTTTACTGGATTTCTATTCTACACACAAGATGGCTTTACAGGGCAAGATAGCTAGACAGAGAACAATCCTTAAAATTTAAAGTGGATGGGATGATCTTGAAGGGATGAAAGACAGCTAAGAATCTTTCACCATGTTCAAAAGAAAGAAATGAGATGACTACAAACAAAGAGCAATGAAGAATTCTTTATTATAGTAATCAACAATGTTTAAATTAGCAAAGCAAGAGCATTTAAGGATTCATGCTTATAACCAATTTAGAGGAAAACATTAAGAACAATCACATCTGAAATCAGAGTACAATTAAGTAAATTCTGATTCAATCCTTTATGTAAATTATTCAGAGATGGACATAATGATATTATAAACTGATATAAAACCTAAGACAAAGGGTAGAAAGACTTATTGAACTACAGTCCAACACATGAATCCTGCAAAAAGTCCTGAGCTTCAAATCGTCATCCAGTAAGCCACGAATAAATTTCTCCAAAATGCTTTTATTCCGAAAATCTCAATGTTACAGCAAAGTAATAGAATCCACACTCAATACTCTCTTTGAGGGTTTATTTATACAAGAAATAATTGAAAAAATCTCACACTAACCTAGCCAATAATCTAGGGTGACTAAGGAGTAATTTACAAATAAATAGCAGACAAATGGTCTCGTGGATAGAATAATAAGTAACTGCCGATGTGTTGTTTCCTCATTTTGCTGATGTGCTGGAGGTAAGTGCTGAAATAGGGCTCGGTGCTGTCCCTTAGAGTAATTTCTTTGCTTGTTTGATACTCTTTGTCTTTACGGATACTCTTTAACCTGTTCAACTGATACTCTTTAACCTGTACTCATTTTTATCTTTCACATAATAGTAAAAAGACAAAATTCTCATCCTAAAAATAAAATTCATAGAATTTCCAATAGGTCATTCCACCATTGATCTTCTGGTATTTCGGTTCTTTTAAGTTTCCTCAACGTTTCATCAGCCTCTGTGAGTTTGTAAAAAGTAGGCTGATCAGGGAACAAATACCTTATTTCATGTTCAAGATAAAATAAATTCTTCAACCTGTCATATAGATTTCTCCCTGTTGGCAACGTTGCTTCTGGCAAACTGATGGAACTAGCAGTTACGTTCTGAGCAAGTATATTTATTTTCTTGACATAGGTTTCCAGTTCCATTATTTGGTCCTCTGAGAGCATTGGACTGGGTAACCGACTGTCCAACAAAATCTGAAATTTTCCTCTGAAAGTATTAATATCAGCCAAAATATCTGAACACTTCCTTTCTAAATTCTGCATAAAAGTTCTTTTGATGAAAACTCTTTTTATCATCAAAATAGTGTCGGTTCTGTCTTCAATTCCTAGTACTGCAAGTTGTTGCTTCGTTCGGGTGTTCAAAAATTGAATAAGTTGATTGGCCTGCTCGGGTCTACCTCTTAATTCATCTCTTGTTCTATTTATTTCTTCCTGAGCTACTTTAATCAAGTCATTTTGTTCAAAAATTGCTTGAATAGAGGGCCAAATACTTTTTATTAACTCAATTATATTACCCCAAAGAATTTCATTTATTTCCTTCAAAGGCTTTTCTAATGAAAGATCTTTTTCTAAAGCCTTAACTAATTTGTCCAATCTTTTAATTTCCCTGGTATTATCAGCAACTGTCTTCTTAGATGTATCATACTTCTGCTCCAAATTTTCTAATTGTAACTTTGTGGTTTGAAGTTCTGTGACTCTTAATTGTAAACTTTCCATTTGTTTTATCAACTCATCAGAACTTAAACCAGAAGTATTTACCTGCGCTGGCTCTGTTTGTTGCTTTGCTGTTGTAGTACCTGTGGTTGTAGTAGCTTCTGTGATGGATGCCTGCTTGATAGTTTCCTTTTCCTGTAAATCTTGTTTCAATCCTTTCTCTGTTTCACCTAGTCGCTCAATCATCTTTAAGAGCAACTCCATTATCTCTTCTTGTGAATTCCCCTTCAAAACTTCTTGGGTCTGGGGGTGCCTTGAGGCTGGCAATTTTAGCTGCTTTCTCAGTGCATCTATTTCATCATCTTTCTTCTTAATTAATGCCTCAATGCTTTTAATAGCTTTGGGGTTGTGACCCAAGCTGATAATTATGTCTTCCAGAGACTTTATTCTGTTATCTTTGGCCTGAGAAGAGGCCTTCTCAATTTGCAATTGGGCGCTTGTGTTATTTAAAGAATCTTGCAGCGTTAGGGCTGCCATGGCTTTATTAGTAAGAGTGGAATACACCATTTCCCCAGTTTGTTTATGCAGCTCTATATGGTCTAAAGGATGAATGTCCTTTGCCAGGACCTCAAAATTTGTTCTAATATAATCAGCTGTTGTCATGGGTTTTGGCACCTTTGACTTGAAGTGGCTCATCATCATTTTGCCTTGTGAAATGTCAAATGCTGACATTAACCTTTCCTGATTATGTGGAGCCATTTTCAAGTATTGATCATATACCTTCATTCTTAATGGATCATTCTTTGCCTTTATATTAATAAAAGTTCTTTTTATATCCCCTGTATCCGTTTTTGGTGGCCTAAAGGAGGATACTTCAGTACTCAACTGCTTGTGCAAAATTTTTCCTTTCTGCTCTGTATGGGTCACACTAACAGAACCAGTTAGTTGACTGTCTTCTCTTCCATCATCAAACACCTCATCTATGATTTCCACATCTGGAAGTGGATCTGGTTTATGTTTTTTGGCTTGATGTATTCCTGAGGACTCTTTAGGAGGAGTAGTGTCTGGAACCTACCTTTTCTTTCCTATTTCCATGTTGGATGGAGTTTGTAATTCTGAAACTTCAGGATGTTTTACCTGAGTGGGAGAAATTTGTGTTTGATCAGGTGCTCTGGAAGTTTGAGGTTTCTCTGCCATGACTAAAGTTTCAATGACTTGAATTTCAGGTTCCTTTCCTTTGCCTTTTGATTCTGCTGCCACTGGTGAACTGCCTTCCTGTAATGTCTGCTGTAGATTTGCTGCTGAAGAAGTGCCAATGTGAGGTACCTGCACTTGACCACAAGATTCTAGGTCATACTTCTTCTCAAGATCTTTCATCATTCTGTTCATTTTTTCTTCTTCAATTAGTGTTTCTACCACCCATTCATCTTAATTGGCATATTGTTCTATTTGAGGAATCTTGTGGTGCATGTAATGGGATGACTTGTTCTTTATTCTCTTTTCACAAATAAAACCAAATGGGTCATAAGGAACCCAACGAAAAATTCTTTGGAACTTGCAATGGTTTTGTAGTATATTTTCTGCTTCTTGCTCGGCCTCCCTAGAGTTGCAGATGAAAGGACCTAATTGACTTTTAATCCTTAGTTGGGCTTTCTTCTTCACACTACAAAAATGGATCACATCTGAATTATTCATTTGCCTGAAATATTCCAAGGCAAAAATTCTCATGGGCACATATCTTGGCAACTTGAATGGATGTAATTCACATCCATAGATTCTGATGACTGAATGGTTTTGATATAAATACCAATCTCCAACTTTATATGTCCTTGAAAGCTGCAAGGTCTTCTTGATTTCATTACTGAGCCTTGGAGGAGGGATTCCTGTCAACAAGGTAGTTGCAGGATATACAAAAATATCGATGAACTCAGTATAGGAATATGGAGACTTATAGGAAGAATGAATTATGGGAGACCAAAATATAACTGACCTAGGGTTTCCCTTGGCATCAAGCTTTCTAACAGGGAAAGGGAACTTTTCTGATTGATAGAAGATAATGAGATGATAAATAACTGAAGAATATTTGAAAACTTTCTCATCATCTAACCTCATGAACTGATCATGGATCTTATTGGCTATGAAGGAGGCAAAGTCATATTTAACTTCAGGAGGTTGCCCAGGAGTAAAAATAGACAGCAAAACCAGGGTTATCTCATCAACATATTCACTGGTATTGAAACCCAAGACAAAAGATATCATATTTAGGATGAGCCTTCCCAACTTAGTGAAATAATAAAAACCATAGGGAGGAGGTCCCTTAGGTTGATGTTCAGGCAACATGAAATTCTGGCAAATAGACTTCAATTTTTCTGGGGTCAATTGATTAGACTTTTCAATCAGTTCTTCTATAGACAAAGGTGTTAGTTCTTGATCTGGTTCAAAATGTAGCATTGCATTGATAGCCTGGGGAGTAATGGGGAAAAGAACACTCTGGTCAGGGGATATTACAGCTCTCTGAGTGGGATCATAGTTAGAATGGCAATAGTGGATGATTTCTGGGAAAGAAATGACTAAGGGGATGAGATATCTCGGGAGATTGGATTCCCACAACCCAATAACATCTTGCCCCTTCGAGTAATTGTCTCTGCAGTGACAATAACTCAGAAGGGGGCTTTCATCAAAATGCAAGTCTTTAATCTGAAAATCTTTATCTACTAAAGGCAAATATTCTAACTCTCTGTGGGGGGCATTCAATGGAGTCACATTCAGGTCTGCCGGGGCTTCCATTTTGGTTCTTGTGGATTCAAAATGGAAGTTTCTGGGTTTTCTTCACAGGCCGGGCGCGATTTCAATTTAAATGAAGGAAATTAGCACAATTTCAGTTGCAGGGGAACAACTCACAGTTTTAAACCTCAGGGAATGATCTCAGTGATAAGTTTTAATCACTAATCCAGTGGAAAACAAGGAAAACATACTTTCTTTTGAAGTTCGAAGCGCTAAAGGATAAATACCTGTTCTTGGAGGAAAGCTGGCTTTTAACAGGTATCAGGCGGTAGCAGGAGGATGCATGAACACAGGTCTGGCGGAATTCTGGAGCGAAATCGAATAGAACAGTGGATTTCAGTGGAAATTTGAAATTCGTAGCGAAAAGCGCAGTCGCGTTCAAATGATGAAAATGACATAAAAACACAAAAATTTGTTTTATTTCCAAAGTCAAAAAGGGGTTTGTAGTTTTTCGAGGAGTGACGTCACTTTAGTACGGGCTGACGTGTGGTGGTGGGCAGGGCGGTAAGCGGTTAGTCCCCGCACCGCTTATGGACAAGAGTGGTTTTTAATGCGAGGGCAGCGATTCCATTGGGCGATGGGCGTGTGGCCGGTGGACTATTCCAATACCACCATTCCCCCGCGCGTTAAAGTGCTGACAAGGGACGGGTGGCGGAATTGATATGGAGTGTTGATCTGTGGAGAGGCGATCTAACGGTGGAAAGGACGGGGAGATGGCGGGGTATTATCGTGCGGGCCCAGCGGGGTTTTAAATGCGATTTAACTTTATAAAACATCCCGGGGGGCGTCTAATAGGCGTGAAAAGGTTATTAATTAGTCCTGATAACTAATTAATCCCATAGTTATAAAGGGTCGGGGTAGGGAAACTTTGCGGGCGGGTATTACTGTTAAAGTGTCGGGTGGGATGCCAGGTGGATGAGCCACGTTGGCATGGGTTTTTTCCAAAGTTTTGGTTTAAAAAATAAAATTTCGGGTTTTATCCTTTTTTTTTGTGTTAAACATATAGAATTATATGTTTAAATGTTTTTTTAATATTTATTATTATATGGTAATAAATAAACATTATTTAACTACCATAAGGGGCGGGACTATAATATAAGGATATATTTAACCAAAGGGCGTATAGTGGGTTTTTATTTGAATGCACGGGGAAATAAATACTCTGGTTAAACTTTATAATATAGGGGTTTTTGGATATTTATATAAAAGGATTTATTATACTTAGGATAAGGCACTTTCACTAGGGATTTAATAACTAGAGTTAAACATTAATATGACAAAGGGACAAGGGAACTCAAAATACTTTGCACATCTAAGAAAGTGACAATTTCTGAATTAAATTGCAATATCTCATCTTCAACACTTAAACTTAGAATAGTAAGTTATTTTGAGGGATTTTCATGGAATTTTGCATAATTTTCCTAAGCAAAATAAGATTTTACTTAGGAAAAGGTTAAAGATTAATGATTATAATGATGAATTATCTCAAAGTACTTAGGTCTTTTTGATCATTAGGCCGAGGGTCCGGTCCCTCCAAAAGTCAAGGAAATGCCTTGAGCCCCTTTGATCTCCAAATACCTTAGTACTTTGGGGAAATTAGTAAAACTTTTAAGGGGAAAGTGATGAGGGAAGTTAATGATTTTGACTTTGCTTGCTGTGATTTTCCAGTGTATTTCCTGCTTCAGTATTTGTGATGAAAGTAAAGGATCAAAAACATTTAGCAGCATCATTCATCAGATAAAACTTTGCAACACCATCTACCTACCCTATCTACTACTACCATTTTCTCTTCTTTATTTAGGGTGCATTTAGACTTGCAAACCCTTTTCAACCTTTTCTTTTTACATGATAAATCTATCTATTTCTACCCTTATTACATCCAAGGGCTCAGATTAAACTGTTGAGCACCTTTTAATAACTCTACCTATCTACTTATCTGCCAAGATTAAACTGTTTGGTTAGATATTTATTCTCTATTCTATAACATGAAATTGAAATATGAATAAGTCAAGTTTAAACAGTTTGACCCTTCATAAATTGTGGCAAAAGTTTGACAAGTTGCACACAATTGCTTATTTACAAAAATGAACTAGTAGTGGCATTTGGATTTGCACACTTTCCTTGGTCTGTTTTTTGTTTGGGGTTCATTTCTTTCACTTTTTTGACCATTTTATTTTTCTTACCCTTTAATTTTTCTTTTAGGGTATACCCTCTTTACATTTTTTAAAATTTTTGATTTTTTGGTTTTTCAAGAATATGGAACACCTTTGCTCAAGAAAAAGGTTTGAACATATTCCATAGTTCAATCAAGACAATCATGAAAAATGACACCTATTGGTATAGGAGACTAACACCTATGTCATGGGATCTCTGGGCAATGATGGGTATATTTTCCATAATTTCTATAGATAGCGCATGCGTGATTTGTACGCAATGCTTTGCCTTGAATTTTGGTGGCAGGTTCCTTTTTACGGGAACTTGGTGCCGCGAAGTCTACCGTAGAGCTAAGGAGCAGTTTTAATTTATCTAGGTCTGGGTAGATGTGGATAGGATGGCCTACTATGTCACATATGGCACAGGGTGGTGACTCCCGTTGCGAGGCGGGTTTCTCCACCTTCTTTCCTCTTTTATTGGTGTTCTTCGCCCTAACCATCGGATTTCTGGTAGCAGTTACCTGCCCAGGGATGTTTGAGACAGACTTTTTAATGGGTGGGGCCTCCTCGGGACTGAGGGGGACTAACCCTATAGAGATGATGTGTGTAGCTCTCGTCCCTCTAGGTAGGACAAGGTACCAAACTGTGATTGCGAAAGATATGTTTGGTAACACCACAGTGGCCAAGACCTTCTGGGATACAAAACTAGCTGGGGGGTAGAGGAAAGGGGTTTGGGAGGCGGCATAGGCTGGAGAGGCTGTCGTGGCTAAGGACTCAGTGTCAGTACTACTCATCTTTGTGTCTTGACTGGCTTTGGTGCTTGATGAGGACATCATGCACATTGGGGTCTCTATGATGCGAGATGATGGCTATGGGATAACAAGGGGGTCACCTAGGAATGACCCAAGGATGGAAGATGGTTTGAACTGGCCGGGGCCATATTCTTGGTACCTTGTAAGCATCTCAGTGGATGTGTCTACGTAGGGTATAATGAAATCAATATTTTTTAGGGCTCGCTTTTCGCTATGTGTCAACTGGTCGACAGTAATGATGTGGTCCTCATGGGGTAACATCATAGTTCGGAAGACGGAGGATGCTATGGATGACATGGTGTACATATAACTCCATCCAAGGAGTATATTATAATCCAGTTAGGCATCCAATACTTCCATTTATATAAGGACTATCTTGCCAGCTAAGCAAACTGGGACGTTTTGGTAGAGATCGACGGGGGCTAAAGGGCAACCATCGACGTATGCTCTAAGCGTGATGTCTGATGGCTTTAGTTCGGGAGACCCTAACTTCTACCAAACATTCTTTGACATGATATATGTGGATGCACCCTTTTCAATGATACATCAGTGGATGGTGATGTTTTGAACTGACACCGGTATCTGAAAGGCAACCATAGAGGGAAGCCTAGGGGTGGCTTTATCTAAATCAAAATCTATTAAGTGTGAATCGACAAGGTCGATGATGACTAATTTTGAAAGTAAGGCTTTTTGTTGATTTGGGAATTATTTTAATACCTCCAAAGATGACATAGAAGTGGGAGATTGAGCTAGATCATCCACAATGCTATAGTTATGGGTTGCTTTGGAATAGTTTCATGCCCACCTAGTTGGTCCCTTAGCCATTTTTGGCAAAGTTTCAATTGCAATCTTTGTTATGGTCAAATGTTTTTTTGGTGCACTTGTACTAGCCCTTGACGAATTGGTGTCTGGTGGGGTATCGTAATTTCAGTTTCGTGTCTGAAAAAACATTTATTCGCCCATCATGTAGATTTTGTGGCTGTTTTTTCCAGAATCGTCGGGAGTTTTTTACTGCGTGCTAACTATCCCTTGATGGGGGAAAGGCTCCTGCATGACTCCTATCTATTGTGAGGATTCCCCTTGCCCATGGTTACTCTACAGCTTTCTCAGCTCAGGGAGGTCAGGACAGTGGTGAGTGTAATGGCCCTACTCACCACAGATCAAACAAGAGTGGTTCGTCCAAATATTTTCCCTCTTGTTCTGCCTTTGGGGGTTGCTTGGTTCCTGGTTTTGATTTCGGTTGGAGTTGCCTCCAGCCTGAGATCGTAGAGGGTGTTGTTGATTGTTGCCCCCCTGTCTAGGATTTCGTTTAGGTTTATATTTTACTTTTTTATTAACCACGTTAAGAGGAAAATTTGGATTCTCCTAATTCTATGGTTGGCACGGTTGGATTTAGGAAGGTTTCACGAAGTTCACCTGTGCATTTTTTTGCATGGGTGGGTCTTGTGTGGGGGACTGGGTGTATTGTGGTCCCCGGTTTATAAATGGTTGTTGGGGGGGAGCTCTTCCGTCAGCATTTCTATCTGTGTACTGGGTCCTTTGAGCCGAAGGATCAGGTCCTCCATGCTGATGGTGGTATGATGACACCCTACTGGTCAAATTTTGAGGAGGTGCGGGATGACTTTGGTAGCTGGGTTGTGGTATGTTCTGGGTAGAATCGTATGCATAACCGAGGTATTAAACGTTGTTGATGACCCAATAAAACTGTCCGTGGCACTCAACATGCCTGGAAATTCTTTTTAAGTTTGCAGGCGTGGGGCGTTAGGTAGGATATTGTAAATATACCCTGACTGCGTATAAATCAACTTGAGTTGTTGGGCCTTACTGATGGTGTGCTCTTCGGATATGGACCATTTTTGTGCCACATCCTTTGAAATCTCTGTTGTGAGAGTTTTCAAGAATAGTTCTAACAGTACTCGATTTTCAAGTTTGGCTTTGCACAAATTACGATGCCGCTGCCACTCATGGAGATGGTCCAAGATATAGACAGTGGGTGTTTGCCTAAAGTGGGCCAGTAACTCCATTCTAGAATCATGGTGGATGGGTAACTGAAAATAGGTCAGGAACACAATAGCGAGGGTGCTAAAGGTTCCATGTGTAGCAAAGGGCTACTCCACATACCATTTCGTGACTATTTTGGTTAGGGTGCATTGAAATAGTCTTAGTCGAATAGTATCGTCAACAATGTTATTCGATGAACACCACATGTGCAAAATCATAGCATGATATCTGTGGTCTTCTGCTTTCTTCCCTTCGAACTTTGGAATGTCTAAAGGGAGCTTCGTGGGCATGGGAGGCCATGTGGGGTTGTGTGCAATGGGGCCGTTTGTCAACTTGGTTAAATTTGGAAGATTTAACGAAGCTAGGAAAGGTGACTGCGACTTTTTAGTCATTGCAACTTGTGAAAACACAATGTTCTGGTGTAATGTTCCCAATTTTTAGCTTCAAGCTAAATGGAACATTATAGTTTACATAATTTTATTTTGTTAAATAAAATGGGGAAGGAGACACCTTAGCCCCTTTTTGATGGAGAAATAACACTCCTTATGTGAAAAGGAGATGAATAAGCAATTAGATTAAAGCACCTAAGGGTGTGAATGGAACCTGGATCACTTGATTTAGTCCTCTTTGACTAAAGTCAACAACGTTGCCTATAGAGGATAAGCTTGCTAGAGAAAATGCGCAGTTTTAGAGGGAGGACATTCACATGAGGGTGGATACCATAATTGGTGGGACCATGGTGGTGAAGAGTTCCCTTTCTTTATAAGTAGGATATGGCAGCCCATTTGTATTATGTTTGGAGTTTATAATTTCGAATTGGGTTTGCAAAGGCTTGCATCCCCGGGCTGTTTAGCAGGGTGGTGGTCACCTCGGGTACTAGGGTGTTCCCGGTCGGGAATACCTACCTCTTCCTCAAGGAAGGATGAGGATTGAGCTACATTTTCCTCAATCTGACATTGGCCACAACTACATTCATCACCTACAGTGTTAGCTATGCAGCAGAGAGGACGTTGTGTTGCTGGGTGCAGCAAGAGAGGAACAAATGGAGTCATTCTTGACTTGTTTTCTTCTGTGGAGGAGTGATCCACTCATTGGAGAAGATGAAAGGAGGATTCCTGGGCTTCATCACACATCTTTGGCACTTGGCCAACATTCCATCATCTCCCACTGTGCAGTCCATAGCAGAAACTACGTTATTTCAGAGGAGGCAGTGAGAGAGGGGTTCTTGAGCTCATAAGGAGGAGTGTTTTTGAGATAGAAGGGATCAGCCCTTCTCTTGAAGACATTATCAGAGGAGGGAAATTATATTTCAGAATAGCCATAGCCTCGTTCTCATTTTTTTTAGTTGCAGTGACAACCCAATTTTCATATTTTGTAATCTCCGGCATTTCTAGAAATCTCTCTTAGATTGACTAGAAATCCCATATTTCAGCCCATTTCCTTGTTATTGGGAATTTCTTTGTATCTCTTCAGCCACATGTACATTTTATACATATTCAGCAGCTTCTACTTCATATATACTGTGCAAGCATGGTCCTCTAGTATTTTGTATAGTTGCAGCAACTTCTGCATTTCATTGATTATCCATGGGAGATAGGTTCTAAAGGTTTGAGTGGCTTGTCCCTAAAATATTTCTTGTATTTCATTTCTGATATCATAATATAATTATGGCTATATCATTTTCCCTCTTATGATGTATTCAGAGTTGCATAGTTAATGTCAATGTTCATATATTGTTGTAAGCTCTCTCATTGAGCCTTGTTTTAGAGATCTAGTTTGGGGAGGTCTGTGTAACCCATCTAGAATCATTTCTTTGAGCTCATTTTCTACAAATGAGTTGAATTAGGTATGTTCTAGGGAATCCCAGTAGTTTTTTGCCTTATTTATGCAGTGACTTCCTTATACAACGTCCTCAAGGTCCCTGTAGCAGAAATTCACGAAGTGGAAATATTGCATATCCATAGACAGAGTCTGTGAAGGGCCAGATAGCTTCTAGATCTCAAACTTCCTTGTGAAGGTGACATATCCAGTAAATTCCCCAACAATAAATCTCTGGAATGGACTTGTGGTCTTACTATAGAAGGAATTTTGGAATATCTTAATATATTCTCAATGGAGCAGAACGTTCCAGATTTGGAACATTACAGTGGTATCAGAGCATCAATCTTGGCTTAGCCTGTGATCAAGATTTAATTCCATCAGCAAGAGGAGCTTCTCTCCAAGGAGAGGATATTTACAGAGGAATCAAGGGAAAAATAGGAATGACGAAAGATGAGGTCTCCCTTCTTCTTTTCCAGACCATTGAAGAAATCATTGAAAATCTTGATGAAAGGGAAAAGTGGGAAGATTCTATAAGAGGGTTTGTTGATGGGACAAAACCTATTTACTATCATGATGGGTGTGAGCATTCGGCCACACATGTAGATCCATAGCGCAGTGCATTTCCCATAGCTACTGCAAGAAGGATGGAATAAAAAGTTGAGGCCTTGGAGGAGCAGCACTGCAACTCGAAGGTATGATTCATGATGATTGGTTTCAGAATTCTATTTCATGTTTTCATGCAAATGAGAGAGCATATGTGAATTCACCAAGGGTTTGGAAAAATGGTTTGATGAAAACCAATGTAAACCCTCATGTGTCAAAAACTCAAACACTTTGCATGCATGGGAGGGAACCATGAAACAAAGATCATTCCATCTTGCTAGAGGGGGAGAAAAATTAGGAGGATGAATTGCTAGAGGCAAGACCCCCATTATATGAACGGCACTCTTCCATATATGAAGGCATGAATATCCTTCTTTCAAAGGAAGGCCAAGATTCAAGGCTTCTCATTGAAGAGGAGGTATATTCACATGATGGTGAAGAGGGGGTGCATAGAAGAACCTACAGCGCTGCACCATTGGGAGGAGAAGAAGAGCATAAGGATCAACATGAAGGGATGATGAGCATTCACCCTTATCTATTTTAGATAATTTCTGCACAAAGGAAAGAGATTGCATTGCGCAAAGGACAGAGGGACAAATCAGTCCACACATACATGCAGTCTATTTCAGATCTTGATTTCTCATTATATGGAGGCATTCCACCTGGGAGGCCACCTAACCTAGAGATGATGAGAGGCATCATATCATTTGGTTCACCATTATTGGATTCTGGAGAGGTGGAGACATTGGAGGAATCCATCACATCGCAGAGAGTTTGGGATGAACTCAGAGAGGAGGGGTACACTCTCTCATTTTCAGCATCACCCACTCTCATCAGTCATGCTGCGCTGATAGAGTTTGCTGTAGAGATGGAGGATAGCATCTTCATGATGCAGGATGAATGATCCATAGATTTGGTGAGAGAGAGGATACTTCCTTTGAGGAAGGACTCTTTCATGCATTGGAGTAGATAGAGGCCACTCATGCTTACATTGGCCAGGATCGGGAGATTCTTTGGAGTTGATAGTCTCTCATGGGAGGCTCATTTTCAGAGAGCATAATTTCTACTGGAGCATGAGCAGCTGCATGGTGGGCATGGACGCAACTTGGAGGATGGCTTTGGCATGGGGGATGTCAAGGTAGCAAGCAACAGTGTGAGGGGAGCACCTTATTGTAGATCACCGGCGTTGTCTATGAGGAGGATAGATTTGGATTGGAGGCCTCAGCTTTTAGTAGAGTGCTCCAAGGATCTAGGCGCATGCATGATTTTGACCCTGATGGATATGACAGATACAAATTTGATGATATGGTCATCTATCACTATGGCAGACTCTTCTTGACTAGGGCTTCTAGTCTCAAGGAGAAACTATTGCATGTAGCACATGAGGAATTTCTAGCTATGCACT
Source organism: Pinus albicaulis (assembly GCA_034641835.2). NCBI lineage: Eukaryota > Viridiplantae > Streptophyta > Pinopsida > Pinales > Pinaceae > Pinus > Pinus albicaulis. The sequence goes on along the minus strand of CM076584.1, from coordinate 681,311,443 downwards.
TTGATGCATACTTTTCTTTTCTAGAAGAGTTCATTTGGGAGGGCATTCAGCATGAAATATATCATCATATGGAGAGATGCATAGCCCGATTGATGGTGGAGAGAAAATCACAGCCACTTCCCTACTCATTTGATGTGAAGGGAAATTTTCAGTTGAGCCATTTCAGCTCAAGAGCTCTAGTGCATGATGGAGGAGGTATAATTCATATTTTGTATTATACTTCTTTTCATTGATTGAGAAGCATGATGTATCAAGGAGACTTGTTCCTTCTTGAATCTTACATGAGGATGCACTTACAGCCATTTGCAGCAGTGGAATTGGCCATTCTTAAAGTGGTTTTTGGAGGAAGCCACATGCTTCAGTTGAGCCATTTCAGCTCAAGAGCTCTAGTGCATGATGGAGAAGGTATAGTTTCATATTTTGTATTATACTTATTTTCATTGATTGAGAAGCATGATGTATCGATGGGACTTGTTCCTTCTTGCATCTTACATGAGGATTCACTTACAGCCATTTGCAGCAGTGGAATTGGCCATTATTAAAGTGGTTTGCGGAGGAAGACACATGCTTCTTAGTGTGCACCATTGGCATCAATTTGTACTTTTATGATTCCATCTTGTAAGGAGTTTGTGGCAGCAAACAAGTGGCTAGTAAAGCATTTTTTATTTGTGATTTTGAGGCAAGCCAAGAGGCACTGCGTAGGTTCCATGAGTGGAACTTTGAACCACTCTCCGATTGTCATTTGACAACTTTCTTTTATTGTGTATTGCTCCTTGTATTTATGATTTTTGTACACTCATGAGGAGAATTATTTGGAGAGTATTAGATTTACAGCCCACTGGGATCATGATTCTCCCCATTATACATGTCTTATCTTGCAGGAGACACCATGGGCAAACCATGATTTCCACATTGCTACTTGTCTCTTCTTGTGGGAGGAACCACTTGGAGAATTTGAGGAGGCATTTCATGCCTAATTTTCTTGATAGGGTAGCTTGGGCATTCTTGGAGGCCATACCATTTCATCCCAAGGATAGAGGCAGCCCCATTGATACTTCAAATGGAGAGAGGAACATCTTGAGAAGCACAAGCACAACTCTCCATTCAGCCCCAACACATTGGAAAAACTAGGGGTTGAGATTTTTTGGATGATTGCATGGATGAGAGGATCATCATTGGGGGACAAATTATCCCATGCATATCATCACTCCTACCTTGAGGAGGCCACATTCCAGCAAGAAGGATTCCACCTACACCTTCTATCTTTCCATTCCAGTCTGCATACTTGGGAGGAATCATTGGAGGACAGATCCATTGCAACATGTTTGAGCAGTGGTGGAGATCATTGATGAGGAGGACACAAGAGAAGAAGGGGGAGAAAATTTTGTTCTCTCTATGCAGTTTCTTGAGGACAAGTAACATGTGGGAGGGGAGGACTATAATGTTCCCAATTTTTAGCTTCAAGCTAAATGGAACATTATAGTTTACATAATTTTATTTTGTTAAATAAAATGGGGAAGGAGACACCTTAGCCCCTTTTTGATGGAGAAATAACACTCCTTATGTTAAAAGGAGATGAATAAGCAGCTGGATTAAAGAAACTAAGGGTGTGAATGGAACTCGGATCACTTGATTTAGTCCTCTTTGACTAAAGTCAACAGCGCTGCCTATAGAGGAGAAGCTTGCTAGAGAAGCTGCGCATTTTTAGAGGGAGGAAATTCACATGAGGGTGGAAACCCTAATTGGTGGGACCATGGTGGAGAAGAGTTCCCTTTATTTATAAGTAGGAGATGGCAACCCATTTGTATTATGTTTGGAGTTTATAATTTCAAATTAGGTATGCAAAGGCCTTCATCACCAGTTTGTTTAGCAGGGTGGTGGTGCCCTCTGGCACTAGGGTGTTCCCGGTCGGGAATCCCTACCTCTTCCTCAAGGAAGGATGAAGATTGAGCTGCATTTTCCTCAATCCAGCATTGGCCACAGCTACATTCATCACCCACACTCTTAGCTCTGCAGCAGAGAGGACGTTGTGTTGCTGGGTGCAACAAGAGAGGAACACATGGAGTCATTCTTGACTTGTTTTCTTCTATGGAGGAGTGATATACTCATTGGAGAAGCTGCAAGGAGGATTCCTGGGCTTCATCACACATCTTTGGCACTTGGCCAACATTCCATCATCTCCCACTGCGCATTCCATAGCAGAAACTGCGTTATTTCAGAGGAGGCAGTGAGAGAGGGGTTCTTGAGCTCATAAGGAGGAGTGTTTTTGAGATATAAGGGATAAGCCCTTTGCTTGAATACATTATCAAAGGAGGGAAATTATATTTCATATCAGCCACAACCTCATTCTCATTTTTTTCAGTTGCAGTGACAACCCAGTTGTCACATTTTGTAATCTCTGTCATTTCTAGCAATCTCTCTTAGATTGACTAGAAATCCCATATTTCAGCCCATTTCCTTGTTATTGAGAATTTATTTGTATCTCTTCAGCCACATGTACATTTTATACATATTTAGCAGCTGCTACTTGATATATACTGCGCAGGCATGGTCCTCCGACATTTTTTATAGTTGCAACAACTTCTGCATTTCATTGATTATCCATGGCAGATTGGTTCTAAAGGTTTGAGTGGCTTGTCCCTCAACTATTTCTTTTATTTCATTGCTGATATCATAATATAATGATGGTTGTAGTATTTTCCCTCTTATGATGTATTCAGAGTTGCAGAGTTAATGTCAATGTTCATATATTGTTGTAAGCTCTCTCATTGAGCCTTGTTTTAGAGATCTAGTTTGGGGAGGTCTGTGTAACCCATCTAGAATCATTTATTTGAGCATATATTTTACAAAGGAGTTGTATTAGGTATGTTCTAGGGAATCCCAGCAGTTTTTTTCCTTATTTATGCAGTGAATTCCTTATACAGCATCCTCAAGTTCCCTGTAGCAGAAATTCCCGAAGTGGAAATATTGCATATCCATAGACAGAGTCTGTGAAGGGCCAAATAGCTTCTGGATCTCACACTTCCTTGTGAAGGTGAAATATCCAGTAAATGCCCCAACAGTCAATCAATGGAATGGACTTGTGGTCTTTCTATAGAAGGAATTTTGGAATATCTTAAGATATTCCTGATGGAGCAGAAAGTTATAGATTTGGAACATTACAACTAGTTAGGAATAGTGTTTGTTTGCGACATACCTTGTTGTGCGTTAAACTGGCTTCTCGAATGGGTAGAAATCCTCTATTGTCTAGTGGTTGTGGGAGGAGTGGTGTGTGGTGACCCTATGGGGGTGTTCACCGGTGTGGCATTGGCTGACCGACTAGGGCTCCCAACAAAATCTACCCCAATAAAGGATGTACCAATAATGGTGGCAGTGTTCCATGTTTTACACCTAAATGGCGAGAGACCTGGAACCCCTCCGGGTAATGCGGGGAGGTCCAAAAGACATCTATATTGATGAGGTCCCATTGGGTCCGTTCTGGCATCCACTAGGTATGGTTTTGGAAAAATTTGAGAGGATAGATATTATAATCAAAGAAAAAATTCGATCGCATACATAAAACAAAGCGAAAATAAAAGGTAAGTTTTCCCTTTAGATTAATCCTATGTGATCAGTCAATCAAAAAATATGGTTTTTTGTTGTTTGCGTATGATACTCAAAACCTATAAGGCGCCTACTCGTCCTCACATGCTCAAATCTAACTAGGCCTTGAGAATATAATTTACAAATTCTGGCACAACGTCCCAAAATAACTGGCGACGCCCCCAGTCAACCGAAGAAAATCCACCAAGGTAAGGGTAGAGGATCTAGTGTTGCCTGCACCGTCACCTATAGGGAAGGATGCCCTAATTTTGGCCACTAAGAATTGTCGTCCCACGTGAGCATTCGATTCTTGGGCTTCTTGGTAATTCATCTACCAGTACCAAGTATTATACAGGTTAGGTAGCCCCGAATAATACCACACGCACTGGGCCTAAGCCTAAACCCCTCTAAATCGAGTCTCTGTTGCACTCAAGTTTTCTATTTTGTGGGTCGATAGATGGATTTGAAAGTTCCCTAAATAGTTATATTCTATGTTTCAATATGTAGACTGACCAAGGCAGCTTATTGGATCCCTACCCCCTTGGTCCTAACTTAAACTATAAATTCTCTTGTGGCCCCTATGGGGAGGGTTTAGTGAGTTTGGTTAACTTAGTTTTAGGTTTTTTCAATTTACATAGGGTGTGAATGTGTGTGAACAAATGGTGAACAAGCAGATAGTTTGAACGTGTGGATATGCAGTGATCCTTTTCAAAATCCCCTATTTAAATTATTTTTGGTTGTTCCTTTCTCAAAAGAAAAACATGTACGGATATGGGCCGCTTCCAATGTTTCCTAGTTAATCTAAATGATCAAATATAGGGAGATGGTGAGTTATCAATAGAGGGTGTTCATATGCTTGCCTAGGATCACCCGGAGGTGCAAACTCAGCAGAGATTACGTGCTCTCTACAGACAATCCGATCCTGGTCCCTAATCCTAGTGAAAAAATTGAACTAAACTAATGAGTTTTACACTATAAAAAGAAAAAATATTTAGCTAAGCATGTGTGGACTGGGGCCACTTACTTTGGCTAATTAGCTATGTTTTTTTTGGTGCCTAAATTCGCAAAACATAAATTATTTCATAATTCAAATTAATTTCCCCCTACTTAAACTATGTGTTGACTTTGCGAAAATCAACTTGAAATAAAAGTAACACTTAAACTACTAAAACACAACTAAAAGTGAGCTTTAACAAGTTGTGGGACACCTCAACCAGTGATGGAAAATTTATTATGGGTTGCTAGCCACTTTACATGCAAAGAAATAAATGGAAATAGCATAAAAAATACTACTTCTAGTTTCTGTGTGCAAAAGGCTAAGACAAGCGCGGAGGCTACTCACAGGTCACCACTGAATGCGCACAATGGGGTGCATCTATTTGTAAAAAAACAATGAAATTTTCCTGCAAAGTAATTTTTGGGAGCTCTTCAGCTCTAGCCTGTCACTGAGGATGAATCGGGCAGTGAAGGAGAGAAATGGGGTATTTCCAGCCCACCTCCACAGCAAAGAAAGAGGTCTCTGCAAAAAGGAACAACCACGTAACTTGGAAATAAACGTTAGTGGAGTCTCCAATCCTGTGTATGTGTGTTTGGCACATGAATGTACCAAATCACACCTGCTTAAGAGGATTTGATTTTCCCTCTTAAGTTCTTGGTCATAGGTAGAAAATAAAGGGAGTCAAGCAAGTTAAGGAACATGCTAAGACATAAACATACTAGATATATAGAGAAATAGCATGCATATTCAAACATAAAAAACTAAAATAAAACAAATAATATAAAAGCTATAAATAGAGTCAAACAACTTCAATAATCCAAAAAGTGGCGCTTACGTCCCTCTTATTGAGTGTTGGTAGGAATGAAGGATGAAACTCTTACCCACTTTCCAAGGGGCCCTTAGAACTAGGGAGTTCTAAGTCCCAATGCAAGGATGTCTTTACTTCCGAGCTACCTTGGTGCAAAGTCTCCCTCTCTCTACTCTGGTGGACTGGAGTTGTTGGATGGAAAACAACTGAGTCCCATCTATCTCTATTCAAGATCACACACTGTTGGATTGCTTGGGACAATTCTTGCCAATATAACAATGTGTTCTCATATTTTTCATCTCTTGGTGGCCCTTTATAGGAGAATTCAAAATCTTCTTCCCTTAATTGGTACATTGTGGATGGTGACCCAAGAGAGGAGGGTGATTCCATTGTGTGCTCCCTTGAGGTCGTAGGGAGGCTTGGGTGGCTATCCTTAGGCAGCCTCAAGTGTGGGATCAATATCATGGAGTGTGCCTTGTGGTCCCGTAAAGTGACTTCCCCCACTCTTAGGTCTGTACGACTTTTTGAGGAAAATTCGTTCAAAGGCATGCTTATCGAAGAAAAATGTGTGCAAAGGCGCATTTTTCCAGTTCCTTCAGTGCATAATTTGATTTTCCTCTTAGACCTTAGAGATTTTTAAATACTTCAGATTCTCTAATGTCTCTCAACCCTGTAAATCCTTCTGCCTGACATTAAATAATGTCATCCTTTCTTGTCTGATTTTCCAGTGATAACACGCATGATCATCTTCGCTCTTGAGTTCATTATACAGTCCTTAAGTGTAGACCAAACACATTTTTTTCCAGCAAATAAATGCCATATCTTCAAACTCCTGAGTGTAGTAGGGCCATTTACCATCAATGCACGACATGTATTCCCTCTGGTGGAAGAGCTACTCCATAAAATGAATTTCAAGAAAGGATACATATGGCATTATGATCCTAAAGGAGTCATTGCAAAAGGAAGGAATAATATGAAATCCTCAACAAATGAACATGAGCCTAGACCTAATGTTGAATGGAAAGATAACTCTGACTCATGGCCTTTGGATAAAGATATGGAGACTGAATCCCTGATTACAAACGAGAAATCAAAAGGGGACAATGTGCAAGATGAAGAAGAGGTCAAGGATGAAGCTGATGTAAGGAAGTAGTTGGGTTATAGACAGATAGAGGACTTCATGGAAGTGGAGGATAAGGGGCATGTTAGCAAGAAGCCCAGAATAGAAGGACCTGAAGGACAGGTCCCGGAAGAGCCTGATGAAGTGGTCCCCGTTTTCATAAACTGAGGGGAATATCGGTCAGGTTTTCAAATATCTTTGAATGATGCCTCCTCACAAGAAGCATCTGTTTCTTCACAAGCTATCACCCCAGGTTAGGGCCCATTAGGTGGAGGTCCCTCATATGTAGAGATGATTTTATGAATAGAGTGGAATTTAGGAGAGAATATCAAGGAAGGACTCCAGTCAACCAAAGAGAAACAAAAGGTAGAAGTGGCTCAACATATCGACAAGGACCATACCAGGCTCCTAGCAACATTGGATGTTGAAAATGACTAGCCTTTTATCTTGGTACAACACCCTGATTCTTACCCTCTTCCCCTTGGATCAATGTACAAAGCACTGGAGATGATCCTGGACTTAGCCTCTATCCCCTTGCAAGAAAAATTGAACCTCCATAAAGCAATAGGAGATATGTTTCATAATTAAATTCTGAAGCATACTCTATCCCTTGAAAAGGCTAAGAGTCAACTAGAAAAGACAGCTGAAACTCTTAAAAGCGATAGGGCCAATTCTAAGGCTCTCACTCAACAAGTCGAGTAATATAAAACGATGCTCAAAGGGAAGGTGTTGAAATTCAACAAAAAATTACACCACATACTATTGTGGGATTCCAGTCACACATGGGTGAGGAATTCAGTGACACATCAGTGCTAAATGTGGACGTCTAATTTATTTATCCCTTAAATAAATTGGACAATAAATTGTAATATTATCTCATAACAACTTGTAATAGTTAACTAAGTGAGATAGATTTAGTTAACTCAATAATTTTGAGTTTAGGGTCAATGGTGAGGCATGTAGAGTGATTATATTATTTACAGGGTCTAGTTGCAGTTGTAGCACTAGTGTGGTGTGAGTGTAATCAGTTAACTCAAATTAATTGAGTTAAAATCAGCTTAACTAGTTCTAACTGAGTGATGCGCTAGTGGAAGGTCAAGTCAATTAAATTAGATTTAATTCACAAGTAGTGATCTATCAATTAATTGATGATTCACTATTAATAGTTGCATGCATGTCAATTCTGATGATGATCCAGTTGAGACAAAGTTTAAAGGGAATTAAATTATCAGTTGTATTATTAAAAAAATTCCCAGTTGTAGTTATAAAGCAATAGGATACCCATGATGGATTGCACAGTTAAGGAAGGTTAGAATTCCTATTTAATAGGAATTATTTTTCCTAGGGATTTTTAGAGCAATGCAGGCTGAAGGTGGGCTGAAAATTAGCTATGTGTTTGTCCAATTTTTCCTAGATCAGTGTGAGACGATTGGTAGAGTGTATGAGGTTCTTATGAGCACGCATGAATTGTATTGTTTCATGATTCCTTGGTTGATTATACAATAGAGATCGAGGGGTTTTAAGTAGTTGCATTCCCCAGGAAATTATTTTTTTCTCCATTTGATTTACTTCTTTCTCTTACTTGCATGTGATAGAGCGATCGTGATTTATATTCTACAAATACTGTAGAAGGATTTAGTATCTTGTTTTAGTACATTGCATGATCGGATTGAATCCATTGGTATAATTTTTACATGGTATTAGAGCACCAGGAATCACAATAGTGGAGAATAAATTGAGTTTGTGTTGAACAGTATTCAAATTTTAACATACATTCTTTGGAGCTAGAAGCTGACCAGGATGTCTTTCACGGGCTTGAGACTCGAATATGCACTCGAGGGAAATTTGAACTATATTGCATGGAGGGATAGGATGGAGGCAGTATTTGAGGATAATGGGTTGAAGCAGTTCAATGACACTGGTATTCATAAACCCAATCAAGCAGATGTTGCGCATCATGAAGCATGGAGGAATAATATCGCAAAGGCGAGGAGGATTTTATTAGAGGGAATTCAAGATCATAGTGTTTCAAGTCTCCATGGCAAGGAAACTCAGTATGCTATGTGGAATTCCTTGACATATCTGTTTCAAAGCAGCAGTGACCAAATAAAATTGGCACTCAAGGACAAGCTCAGGAAAATCAAAATGGATAAGGGCGACACAATCCAGAAATACTTGACTAATTTAAATCAAGGTCAAGATGAGCTTGGAAGTGTTGGGATTAATGTAGGTGGTGATGACTTATTAAGCCTATAACTTCTAGGCCTTCCCAAGAGCTAGCCTAGTTACCAGGACTCTGTGAATGGGAAGGAGAAGTTACCAGATTAGGAGCGACTATGTTTGGATTTGGTATAAGATGAGTTTCAGCGGAATACCAGGTATGGATCCACATCCAAGACTAATGATGAGGAAAATTGTGCCTTGGTTCGTAAGGAAAAGAAGGGGAAGGGTAAAAAGTCTCATTCCAAATATGAGACTATCAAAGAAGGCATGAAGCGTGACATGTCAAAGATGAAATTTTTTCACTGTCATGGTCATGGAAACTATGCCACAAATTTTCCACAAAAGAAGAACAACAAGAAGGCTTCAAGAGCTGCAGTGGGTGAAGATTTGGCCTCACAGTTTGAGTTGGACTTCTCTCTCATCACATTCATGGTGTCAACTATGATGGGATCTATATGGTACTTGGATAGTGGAGCATCCTTCCACATGATGGAAAACAAATAAATCTTTAGTAGCTTGGAGGAGAAGGATATTCAGATGCACATCGATATGGGTGATGATGGGAGGTATAGTGCTACCAGGATTGGTACAGTTACTTTCTAGAGATATTCAAGTAAACCTTTCATATTAAAGGATGTCATGCATATGCGAGACTTGAAAATTAATTTAGTTTCAGTTACTATCTTGAAGGATCTTAGAAATGATTTATTTTTCATTGAAGGAAATTTTTTCCTCATCACAAAGCCACGGGATAGGTAAAGAATATTTGGGTCATGTGCCTGTTGATCAGTGGTTGTCATTGATGTCAACCCAAGGAGCACCAAGGTCTACCCCAATCTTGCATGGGAATCTTAACCTACCAAATTACTATATTCCAAGTCAAGGATATTTTTAATGATTTCCACTTGTCTAGATGTTTCCGTTGATATATGGCATGCCACGTAATTCTTCACGGTTTGAGAGATATTCATGTTTGAAGTTAGTAACCCCAGTTAGTGGGCTAAAACCCCATGGGGTTGTGGCATGAAACTAATGAATGGTTGTGGTCATTGAATTGTCAATAATTAATCATTTTTAAGCTCCTAAAATCCCTCCCTCGTTCACTTATTGAAGACCCTCTCAACCTATGCATTTATATAAATTGTGATCCTCATATCCTCCTCATGTAGGGATCTCGCTACTTGAAACAGGTCACCGTGGAATTTTCGCTATATATTTTTTTTCTATAAAGGGTCGGAAGCTAAAATTTGTATGAGGTGAAGCAGAAATCCTGAGGAATTGAGTGTAAAAATTTCAGATCATGGTGTGCAATATTTTCAGAGATATGATATGTGGAAGTTATGGTTTTTGCAAGATCCTGAACTTCATCTCAAAGAGGTGACCTTGGGAAAATCATCATAACTCTCTCTCTAAGTATTGAATTGGAATTATGAAAAAATTCACATATGTCACACAAACTTTAGTTTTCTGTGTATCAATTTCAGATCCGAATAAGGAAACAGTGACAAGTGGCACATCGTACAAGTTCGCTCTACTGAACTAGTCTATAATTAGGTCATTGTGAGAGATTGGGCATAAATTTTCCTTGAAGAATCAAAATTGGGTCAGACTTGTGGCATTTTAAAGAAGATTGAGAGGACTGCAATAGGGCCAAAAATCACATATTTTGGATATAAAATAACATATATACACGAGATTCAATATCGAGCTCCTAGAAGGCAAGAAAAATCTAGATCATGTGCTGTCAAGGGCTACAAAGGACCAGAATTTCTAAGGCAGCAAAGAAAAACAAGGTGCAGCAAAGGTAAGCTCCAGGTAAGTATCTTCTGTATATGCATGTTCATCTCTTAATTTCATTAGGTTCTTTGTATTCTAATTTTTTTATTTTTTATTTTAGCAATGACATATGCTCTATAGGATGAGGTAAGTTTTTCTATTATCATGTCATGGGTATTTCCTTGAAGACTTTTTATAGGTATTATATATTCATCAAGATAAGACTCAAAGCATGATCTAATGTTCTGAAGAGTGAGAAAGGGTAGCATGACAAGAGAAGCAATCAAGGTGCAAAACATCAGCAAGAAGTTTTCCACATGAAGTCTTCACATGGGCAGCACTGCATAAAGTCATTGTAAAGGTATCATTGTACTGAGTCATTGAAAAATTTGTACAAGTGTCTATCTACCAAGAATTGAAGAGGCAGTTTCGGGAGGTCTAAGATCATCATTAGTTATTTGTGTCATAGTTGGGGTTATGGTCTAGTGTGTCTTCTTCTTCTACATCACTCTATATCATTTTAAAGTGGACCATTTTCCCTGGTACGGGAGTCCATTCTTATTGTATTCTTCTATAGGGTGGTAGGGTGGTGCTAGGATGGTGCATGAAGTCACCAATAGGTTCAAGCCTATGAAAACTTTAGGATGGTAGGGTGGTGCTAGGGTGAGTTGTAGCTCATTGGGTGTTGGGGCATCTGTTCAGTTGACTACTGAAGAATCTCGGGTGTTGGAGTGTCTATCTAGTGGGAGCTGGAGAAGAATGTTTTTCTAGATTCTAGGAATTTGGAGCTTTATTTTCAATTGGATTTGAATATTAACGAATTATTAGAAAATAATTCAGGTGGTTTTTGTCCCGAAGGGGGTTTCCACCTTAAAAACTGTGTGCATTTGTGTTCCTTTTGTTTACTGCTATCATTGTACAAACACTGATAATAATTGAATATTAACTAATTCTCTAAAAGGTTAATAATAATACTAATTGAAAGGAATATTGATTCACCCTCCCCTCCCCCTCTCATTATTTCCAACAATTGGTATCAAAGCTTGGTTCCTTCAATAGTATTTTAACAATTGGAAGGAGGTCATGGAGCATACCAAGAATGGTGCACCTCTATTAAATGAAAATAATTATGCACTCTAAAAAGGAAGAATGGAGTTCTATCTCTTGGCGCAAGGTTACGAAGTATGGGACACTGTTCAAAAGGGCTTTACACCAATCGCGGATGAGCAACGTAAGAAGAATTTGGTAAATGATGCAAAAGCAAAGAATATTATTATCAGTGGACTTATTGAATCTTCTTATCATAAGGTTTTGGGTTGTAAAACCACCAAAATTGTATGGGAAAAGCTTGAGAATGTATATGCAAGTGACTCAAATGTCAAAGAAGCAAAGCTTCAAATCTACAAAGAAAAATTTAAGCAACTCAGAATGAAAGAAGATGGCAACATTGTTGAATACTTCCAACAAGTTGATGAAATAACCAACACTTTGGAAGGATTGGGAGAGCCTGTTGACGAGAAGACTATTATATGAAATATTCTGAGAACGTTACCAGGGAGATTCAACCCAAAGGTATCAGCCTTAGAATACAGTGCAAATCTGGACAAACTCAGTAAAGAGGAATTACATGGAGTTATCATAGCATATGAAATGAGACTTGATGAAGAAGAGGGTACTTCACATATAGAAACTGCATTCGTTGCATCTAAGAAAACCAATAAGGACAAACAACCTTCAAAGTAAAAGACTTTCACCTGTAAGTGTGAAGAAAAGGAAGATGATGAATAATTTCTTTCAGATGTAGAATATGCTTACTTTACGAGAAAACTAAAAATTGGTAAGGGAAAATTCAAATGTAAACTTCCATTGATATTTTTCGGCTGTGGTGAGGTTGGGAATCTCATGGAAAATGTCTAAACAGAAGTGATGGCAACTCAAAAGGAAAGAAAGGCTTTAAGAAATTCAACACCCTCCAAATATTTCCCCCCTTTAAAAATTTTGAGCCCCTAAGTCGGCAAGGTGAGGTCAAGCCTAATTTTTTTTTTCTAAGTTTCCAAGTCACAAGCTTCTTCATTTTTTTGATTACGCAACCTTACGACCCAGCGACCCAGGTCGCTGAGTCACGGGATCACTGAGTCGCAAACCAAGAAAATTCCGCAATTTGGGACTTTGTGATTTAGCGACCTCGTGACCCCCAAATCGCGAGGTCTCGAGGTTGCACCACCCGTAATTTATGACTTTTTCAACCTAGCGACCCACATTTATGGCGCACATGTGTGAACTCTTTATATATAGAAAGGTCGCTAGGTCGCATTTCACTCGCGCGAAGAAGAAGGAAAACACCTCTGAAAATCCGACTAGAATGCGTTTTTTAAAGGTAAGTTGTTTTTTCCTCCTGCTTTTTCCTTATTATGACTGCCTGTTTCTCCCCTTTACCTCACCGATACTCTTTAAATCTTCATGCTTACCATAGGATTGATTCCCGTGAGCCCTAGCATGCTTATATTCCAGATCTATTCTTTCTGCTCTTAGCCCATCCATGTTCCCCATCCATGGCCCAGTACGACTCTGTGACCTTGCGACCATGCGACCTAGTCGTAGGTCGCTAAGTCGCTAAGTTGCATCTCATTTCAAGTTGAATGACCAAGTGACCAAGCGACCCAGCAACCCAGTCGCCAGGTCGCCTGGTCTCTAAGTCACACTTCCTTGCCAATTGATTAATCAACGACCCAGTGACCCGGTCACCAGGTCGATAAGTCACATTTCCTATTGAACACACCCCTGTGTGACCGAGCGACCCAACGACCTGGTCACTAGGTCGCAGGTTTTCCCTTTCCTTTGGCCATACTTTGTCAGATATAGCCCTGTTATTATTAATATGAAGTCTGTCTTATCGTGGGATGGTTTTCTGACAATACCAGGTAATATTGAAGCAGAGCTAAGTTGCGTATCCATCTCGTCAGCCTCAAGCAACATGGGTCCCCCAGTAGTCCGAAAGAGGAACAAAATTCCTGAGGTGGAAGTTTTGGAAGAAGAAGAGCTACAATTCTCCCCTGCCCCCATGTATGGGGACTTAGTATGTACCTTTGGCCGGGGAGACAGCATGACCTGGTACCAAATATACCAGGAATTCACCAAACCCGATTTCCCAGAGGACCTTCCAGATAGGCAGGTATATATACAGGTAAAATGGTCCAAGTTGCATTACGTAGGAGCCCACCCACCAGTATTCCCTTGTGCAGAGATTTTAGACTGGATCTTGCAAAGAGTCGATCCCAAAAACTGGGTTATATGGGATCATGCCGGGGATGTTGTGGCTACTCTGAAAGTACAAGATGCCGAGGTATTTTACAGATTTCCTGCCAGGGAGCAGACACTCAATGAATAATGGTGTAAAACCCATGCCATGCCCATACCCAAGATTTTGAAATGATGGTGGGAAGAACCGGAGAATTTCTGGATTAGAAATGACCAATAATATCTGACGGAAGGCCTCAGAACTGCATACAAACTTATGGCCACGATGCTCTGCAGAATGTATGGCCGCCTGGATGCGACCTTTTTCAGTGGTACATGGGTTTGTCTCATGTACACCATCACAGTATACAGCACCTGCTTTAATTGGGCCATTGTAATTATGGTAGCCCTAAAATCTAACAGCAACGCAGCACTTGCCCCTGACGACGGTTTTGCATCCGAGTTTTACATGGCTTCATACCTTTTAGATGCAGTCTATGTAAGGTGCAGCTTCAACGGATGGGTGCACAACTAGGTAGCAGAGAAAAGCGGCCCAATTCATAAGCATCTCAGGGTGTTTTGGGACTCCTGGTACAAGCAAGATATGGAGTCAATATCAGATATTTTTATCCCAGCCCTCTACCGCAGATTATTCAGGACGGAAGCTCCTTACATGTCCTGGCGGGAAATGGAAACAATAAATCAGGTAGCCCATTGGTTCCTAGATGTAGAATCTACTACTATCAGAGTGTTTAGGTCCCTAAAAGCCCCTCACGCACTACCCAATTTTGCGATAGACAAACTCCTGCTCTAGGAAATATGCTATCAGATGTCCGGAGGGTTCACCAAAGTACTAACCAAAGGCAAGAAAAAGACATGGCCAACTCTACCACTCACCATTTGCACCTATACAGTCAACGATTTCAGATAGGTGGAGGCAGAAACCAAGCAAATGAAAGGATTCCATTTTCCCACTTTGGCGCACCGGACGTATGAACCTAACAGGATCGTCCCCACACATTGCAAACAAGCCAAATTCAGGTGGAGCTATCAACACACTAACTGCTCCACTGAAGAAAGAATCTGAAACTGGTAAATAAAGATAGGGATTATGCCCCAGATGAATTCGTCGATCAATAAGGCCAGGAAGGCCAAGACGACCAGACCTTAGAATAAAGAGCACAGACCACGGGGGGAGCTTCGTCATCTAAGGGAGCAACTACAAAGACAGCACCCGATCTCGTGGCCCAGCAACGAGAAATAAAGGCTAAAGATCAGAAGGAGGCTGAAGAGAAGGCTAGAGCAGAAAAATAAAAGAAGGGGAAGCAAGTAAAAGATGACCTAAAAAAAAATAAGAAAGAAAAAACCCGCAAAAGGAAAGAGGAAGAGTAGAGGAAGAAAGAAGAAGAGCGGAAAAGGAAAGAGGAGCAAGACAGGGCTGAAAGCAAATGCCGGTTAAAAGAAAGCCATGATAAAGTGGAAGCCAAATGACTCTTAAAGGAAGAGCAGGACAGAATGACGGCTGAACAAAGGAGGAAGGAGGAAGAAGATAAGAGGGCAAAAGACAAGGCAATCGAAGAGGCAGATGGCAGCAAGACGCCTCCTCCTGATACTGATTTCGAGATGCTTCAAACGAGCCCTGTGAGTACAGCTCGCGTTTCCCACTCAAAATTAGGCGTTTTTGTGGGGTAATATGAAGAAGTATTTGATCTTACCAGGATCTCCTATGACCAATACTCATATAATATTTGGCAAGAAAAGAGGAGATGCTTAGTGCGAGACCGCACTAGACCTCTCACATCTACCACCGACAAGGATATCGTACTAGACACTCGGATGAATCCAGTAATGATCACCTCAGTTGGCACAGCATTTGCAACTACCATGGAAGATAATTTTAGTAGGATGAGTAAAGAAATTTTGGCCTTACAGAACATGCTGCAAGCTTCGGAGCAGAAAAAAGCCAAGACATAGCTAGAAAAGAAAGCATTGGAAGAAGAGGTACAGCAGCTGCAGGCTCGCAGCACTTCCTCAAATGAAGCATCACTGACCATCCAAGGATAGGGGGTCACATTAGAAGTCACTATAAGGCAGGTGTATAGAGAGATTTTTCCTATAAAGCAAACTGTTTCACCACTGCTGAAGGCTCAGGCTGAAACAAAGAAAAAGAACACCCAGCTTAAAGAAGCCTACACTGCTTTAGATCACATCCTGGAATGGTCCAATGCATACCCAAAAGCTCCAGCTACCTTGCTGAAGATGGATTGGATCAGTACCCAGAATGATAAGGCTCAGATCCGAATCGGGGTACAATCTAAGGAAAAGCTGGTCAAAGAACTGGAGAAGGTGATGACCACATATGATCACTTGATCAGTCGCATTGAATCAATGGCCGAGTTACATCACATTCCTCCCCTCGGCCCTCTGAGTGAAGACAGGAATTTGGCAACAAATTGATCAAGATATCAAAGCCTTCATGCAACCCATCGAGCAAGCATTAGCTTTTCGAGATTTACAGGCATCAAGGGAAAATCTAGTCCAGCTTATTGTGACACCAGTGCGAATCTACACTAAGTTGACATCCTTGTCAAATCATATTAATATCAAAATAAATACCCTGATTCCAAACACACTCGAATGCATACACAGATCAAAGGAAGACACACCTCTGGTCACCCCGATTGATTTCAATTATCAAGCATGGCAGAGCTACCTCCGAGACCAACTACAAGTGATCGTTCCGGACCTAGAAATCACTTAGCTCATAAAATGATCAAGGCATTGCACAGGTTGTAGAACAAAGAAGGTCACAGGTCACAGAATCCGTCAGGTCACAGGTCGCAGGATCCACCACGTCGCAGGTCGCAGAATCCACCAGGTCGCAGGGCAACCCAATGGTTCGGAAGGTGAAAAGTCGGAAGCCCAAAGGGAAAGTCTTGTGTTATAAATGCCTCCTTTGGGAAATTGTATGGCCTCTTTTTTTTGGGACTCACAGAGATATAGAGCATTGTATAGAAGGACTACACATTTTGAGTATGAATACAAGCATTTGTTAAATCCATTTTTGGATCTGATGTTGGTCAATGTGTGAACACTATGAGTATTCTGTTTTCAGTTTCTAACATATTTTTATTAATGAGACTCTGTCTCCAATTACATCATTTATGCATTATATTTTTCTAAACATGTGTTAATGGTGCTAAGTTTATTTCACTTTCTCAATTAATGTTAATAACTTTGTTTACTGACATTTATATTATACCAAAACCATTTAAGGAAGTGAAGGGTATTCTACCATAAATAATTGTTTCTTCTGTGGTTAGAACAACGTACAAGCATGAACCTAATGATATGATGTTGACAGCATTTCCTTTGGCCCCATGCTTTATAATTTAGCTTGCTACACATAGTGTTGTATGTTCATTTAATTCATCAATCATGTGTCACGTATCATCTGAATAGGCATGTGTCCACAGGTTTATAGAGTCCTACTAAGACCCAAGGAAAGGAGAATTAAGCGGTAGCTGGACCCACACCCCAGATGGGATCCCTATTCCAAATGGTTTAGAGTCTGGTTGGGACTTTTTACCGAGGAGATCCCCTGCTGTTGGCCGGACAGATTTTCCCGTCAATAGAATTGGCACTAGAAGGAGGGCCTATGGCAGGCTCCCAGCACACAAGTAATATTCCATTACAAACTCCCCAAAGGGAGGCCATACACGATGACACCGGTCCTCCCCCTTTAGAAGATGCCCAAGGGGAGGAAGCTCCTTATTATGAGGTTACCAGGGATAAGTTAAGAGTTTTGCGCCCAATTTCCCGCAACCTCATAAGATATTTACAAATCACTCCAGTCATGAGTTGTCTAACCCATACCAAGACCCCTACAGCTAACCTCACTCGCAATGGTGCCCTTGTAAATTCCCTGCCCCAGTTGATAAATCTAATGGTTGAAGACCTCACAACGGAATTTGAGAATAATAAACCTATTACTGGGCCCCAAGGAGCAAAAGAGGAAGGTCCCGACATGAATGGACCCCACGCTGGCCCTCGGCCTAACCGGACCCAAAATGACAACACCCAAGTTCACATTCCACCGAGGGGGCGAGGGAAATAGAGGCCAAGGGAATAGAGGTCGGGGAAACAGAGGTCGTGGCCAAGGTCACAATACCGCCCATCGCCATCAAAACAAAAATAGAGGCCCCATCTACAATTGGAGAAACATTAGAAATATGGAAAACCGTGGGGGGCGTCAAGACGAGCACTCCATCCATGAAGGAGAAGCATCCGCGTCGGGTACGGGAAGTGAATCTGAGTCAGAAATAGGGCACAAACATGCCAGGTGGGTACTACTGCTTGCTTGGATGTCCCAATCTCCATTAGATCTCTAGGGCCCTCTTCATGACATGCCTAGACACCCCGAAAAACACCTTCCCAAGTTTGACCCTGAGAAAGGCACGCTGGCCGCAGACCACATAAGCAACTTCTACCTTTCACCGTGAATGATGAGAGTCCAAGCAGATGATGTCGCCTGTCGTCTCTTTCCCCATACCCTTGAGAACAAACTAGCCACCTGGTATCGTTCTCTCCCAAGTGCTTCCATAACTTCATGGGATCAATTCTGTCACACTTTCCTTCAGACGTTTTTGGAGGACAAGAACCCCTCCATGCTCCCCACGGAGTTGAGTACATTCAAATGAAAAAATAAAGAGAAGGTCAGAGATTTTAATCAACGTTTTGCTACCATATTGAACAAATTCCCCCCCAACTTGGCATTGGATGACTCTATCACTATAGACTACTACACAAAGGCTCTTCCCAAAGACATCGTTGTATTCGTAAAGCTCGAGGCTATGGCTACCCTTGCAGCAAATTACGCCACTGCCCTTGCCGTAGAAAAGGACATGCTTTCCATAGGGGTCATCGACCATGAAGGTCGAGACGATCATAAACCTTCCTCAAAAAGGAACCAGTCTTCCACATTCAAAACTGGGGATATGGAAAAAGATACTTTTTAATTCAAAGGTATAGAAAAGTCCCTTAATTTATTAACCAATGAAGTCTCTGATCTAAAGAGAAAAGGCATTGAACACGCTACTGGAACCAAGACACAAAATCATTTTTCAGAAATAATACCCCCACAATTAGCCGACCTCCATCAAACACAAATGTTGTTCTTAACATGGAAGAAATTGAAAAAGATAATTTTTGGTCTTTCCACCAGGCCGCCCACTCCGAGAAGACATGCGCCCAATGGATTGGCAGCATGATGTTGATCAACATTTGTCATTGATGTCAACCCAAGCAGCACCAGGGGCTAACCCAATATTGCATGGGAATTTTGACCTACCAAATTAATATATTCTGGGTCAATAATGCTTTTGATGGTTTCTACTTGTCGAGATGTTTCTGTTGATATATCGCACGCCATGTAATTCTTCACGGTTTGACAAATATTCATGTTTGAAGTTTGTACCCCCATTTAGTGGGCTAAAACCCCATGGGGTTGGGGCATGGGTCATTGAAAATTAATAATTAATATTTTTAAAGCTCCTAAAATCCCTCTCACGTTCACTTGTTGAATCCCCTCTCAACCTAAGCATTTATATAAATTGTGATCCTCATTTCCTCCTTATGCAAGGGATTTCGCCATCTGAAACAGGTCATTGTGGCATGTTCGCTCTAAATTTTTTTCTACGAAGGTTCAGAAGCTGAATTTTTATGAGGATAATCCAAAATCCTGAGCAAGCTTCTGTAAAAATTTCAGATCAAGGTGCACAATATTTTTGGAGATATGATCTGTGGAAGTCAGGGTTTTTGGAGGCTCCTAAAATTAATCTCAAAGAAGTGACCTTGGTAAAATCGTCATAACTCTCTCTCTCTGAGTATCGGATTGAAATTATGTAAAAAATGGTAGACATTACACAGTCTCTAGTTTTCTCTCTATCAATTTTAGAGGCAAATGAAGAAACAATGACACATGGAATTCCGTACAAATGCGCTCTGCTGAAACAGTCCATAATTAGGGCATTGTGAGAGATTGGGTATAACTCTCTCTTGAAGAATCCAAATTGGGTCAAACCCTTGGCATTGGAAATGTATTTCGAGAGGACTACTACAGGGACCCTGAAAATCGAGATATTGAGGATCTATCTAAAAGAACGAGAGAGAATACACCAGATTCAATATCGAGCTCCTAGAAGGCAAAGAAAAAACTAGATCATGTGTTGTCAAGGGTTGCAAAGGACCAGACTTTCTAGGGCAGCAAAGCAAAGAAAGGTGTAGCAGAGAGTAGCATGAAAAGAGCATCAACCAAGGTGCATAACAGCAGTGAGAAGTTCATCATATGAAGTCTTCAAGTGAGCAGCACTACATACAATCATTGTAAAGGTATCATTGTACTTAGTCATTGTAAATACATTATTGTACAAATTGTACTAGTGTCTATCTGCCAAGGGTTGAAGAGGCAGTGTTGGGAGGTCTAGGATCATCATTAGGTGGTTGTATCAAAGTTGGGTTTATGGTCTAGTATATATTATTCTTCTACATCATTCTATATCATTGTAAAGTGGACCATTTTCCCTGGTACGGGAGTCCATTCTTCTTTTATTCTTCTATAGGGTGGTAGGGTGGTGCTAGGGTGAGTTGTAGCTCATTGGGTGTTGGGGCATCCATTCAATTGACTACTGAATAATTTCGGGCGTTGGAGCATCCATCTAGTGGGAGCTGGAGAAGAATGATTTTCTAGATTCTAGGAAGTCGGAGCTTTATTTTCAATTGGAGTTGAATATTAAAGAATTATTAGAAAAGCATTAGGTGGTTTTTGTCCCAGAGTGGGTTTCCACCTTAAAAACTGTGTGCATTTGTGTTCCTCTTGTTTGTTGCTATCATTGTACAAACACTGATAATAATTGAAGATTAACTAATGCTCTAATTGAAAGGAATACTGATTCACCCCCCCTCTTAGTATTTCCAACAATTGGTATCAGAGCTTGGTTCCTTCAATAGCAATTTAACAGCTGGAAGGAGGTCATGGAGCATACCAAGAATGGTGCACCTCTATTCAATGAAAATAATTATGCACTCTAGAAAGGAAGAATGGAGGTCTATCTCTTGGCGCAAGGTTACAAAGTATGGGACACTGTTCAAAATGGATTTACATCAACTACGGATGAACAAGGTAAGAAGAATTTGGTAAATGATGCAAAAGCAAAGAATATTATTATCAGTGGACTTATTGAATCTGCTTATCATAAGGTGTTGGGTTGTAAAACCACCAAAAATGTATGGGACAAGCTTGAGAATATATATGCAGGTGACTCAAATTTCAAAGAAGCAAAGCTTCAAATCTATAAAGCAAAATTTGAGCAACTCAGAATGAAAGAAGATTGCAACATTGCTGCATACTTTCAATACGTTGATGAAATAACCAATACTCTGGAAGGATTGGGAGAGCGAGTTGATGAGAATACTATTATATGGAAGATTCTTAGAACGTTACCAGGCAGATTCAACCCAAAGGTATCGATCTTAGAATACAGTGCAAATCTGGAAAAAATCAACAAAGAGGAATTACATGGAGTTCTCATAGCATATGAAATGAGACCTGATGGAGAAGAGGGTACTTCGCATCTAGAAACTGTGTTTGTCGCATCTAAGAAAACCAATAAGGATAAACAACCTTCAATTTAAAAGACATGCACCTGCAAGTGTGAAGAAAAGGGAGATGATGAAGAAGGTCTTTCAGATGAAGAATATGCTTACTTCACGAGAAAACTAAAAATTGGTAAGGGACAATTCAAAGGTAAAATTCCATTGATATGTTTCAGCTATAATGAGGTTGGGAATTTTGCGGCAAAATTTCCAAACAGAAGTGATGGAAACTCAAAATGAAAGAAAGGATTTAAGAAATTCAACAAGCAAGGATCCAAAAGGAACTTTCTCTCTAAAGAAGATAGCTCATCATCTGATGAAGACAATGATAGTGAAGAAGAAGCCAATGAGAGAGTATTGTTTATGGCCAAGCACAATAAACCCAAGCACAATAAACAAGAGGTATCAAACAATGAAGAAGAAGGATGGACCATAGAATAATTTTATGAGGAAGCAATCAAGCTTATAAAAGATCTCAAGGCGGAGAAGATCCGTTCCAAAACTCTTGAAGAACAAGTTCAAGGTCTCAAAATTGAAGTTGAAGAACATAAATGCATTGAAGAGTCACTTCAAAAGAAGTTGGAAGAAAGCAACCAAGAAAGGGAAGAATTAGAAGCCGAAGTAGTCTCGCTGCGTGAGGAAGTGAAGAAAGGAAAAACTATCCAAAATTATGCCAACAGCTCAAGGGCATTGGAAGAACTCATCAACAATCAACGATCTTACAATGACAAAACTAGCATCGGTTACAAAGAAGAAGAAGCAAGACCTTCTACAACAAAATACAATGAACCTATGAGATCTGACATGCATGTAGACTTCATTGGACAAGATTCACAAGAACATCCTTGGAAGACAATTCCTCGACGAAAATTTCCATCCAGGTACCAACATATTTTTTATGGCTACTGTTATTCATGTGGAAAATTTGGTCATAAAGCTGTAGAATGTCACACGTACCCTAGGAATGAATACAATTCCAGGAGATCTGTCAAATATGAACCTCCCAGGGCTCAACGAAACATCAATAGATTTGAACATTTAAGAAATAATATTGAATGTTACAAATGTCGAAACTTTGGACACATAGCCAAAGACTGCAGACTTGAAAATCCTCCAGAAGAATCTTTGAAGCCACAGAACGAATGAACATGGAAGAAGAAGAAGAATGATAATTGTGCTCTCGCTTTCAAGGCTCAAAAGAACAAAGATGTGTGGTATGTTGATAGCGGTTGCTCAACGCATATGACTGGAGATAGAAATAACTTTGTATCTCTGAAAGAGAAGAAGGGTGGAACCATGTTCTTTTTAAATGATGGATCTTCAAATGTTATAGGATCAGGGACTGTCACTCTCGGAAGAAAAGATGCTCTAGCCAAGAATGTTCTATTGGTTGAAAACATGAATCAAAATCTGCTCAATGTTGGACAAATGTGTGATCAAGGACACACAATACTATTCAACTCCACAAAATGTGAAATCAGGAAAGGCATGTATGGTGAAATTGTGGCTACAGCAATTAAAGCTCCAAAGGACATATATGTTCTGGATGAAGCAACTAAAGCATGTCTAATAGCTAAAGAGGATGATACAATAATTGGTAGCAATGATGATCGATTAAGTAAGAAGTTTGCTACAAAGGTGCAAAGTGATTTCGAGATGTCTTTACTTGGTGAGGTGACATACTTCTTAGGGCTTCAAATATCTCAGTAATAGAAAGGAATATTTATATGTCAAGCTAAGTACATCAAGGAAATTCTCAATAAATTTAAAATGGAAGATTGCAAACCCATCCTTACTCCAATGGTAACATGTTGCAAATTGAGCATAGACGACTCATCTAAGGATGTGGATCAAAGGTTGTACAGATCTATGATTGATAGTCTTATATATGTAACAGCCTCCCGACCAGATGTTATGCAAGCAGTTGGACAAGTAGCAATATTCCAAGCAGCACCAAAATAATCACATATTAAATATTCGCTAGCATTGGAATATCTTCGCCAGAAGCTTGGGATTCTCTCAAGTTCTCATTAGATTTTCCTTTTTCAGAATATAAAGGGGGAGTGGAAGTAGATTACAAGTTTGCAGGACGGTTGTGTGTCAGGGGAGTGGAAGTGTGTACAGATCCGTAGGATGGTTGTGTTTCAGGGGGAGTTACCCTTTGCCATTGATGTCAAAATGGGAGAGAATGTTGTAGGAAGAGGTGTCATGATTGCAGGGGGAGTACTTGTGTTGCCATCAATGCCAAAGGGGAAGATTGTTGATCAGCGGTTGTCATTGATGTTAACCCAAGCAGCACCAGGGGCTAACCCAATATTGCATATGAATTTTGACCTACCAAATTAATATATTTTGGGTCAATAATTATTTTGATGGTTTCTACTTGTCGAGATGTTTCCGTTGATATATGGCATGCCATGTAATTCTTCACGGTTTGAGAGATATTAATGTTTGATGTTTGTACCCCGAGTTAGTGGGCTAAAACCCCATGGGGTTGGGGCATGGATCATTGAAAATTCATAATTAATAATTTTTTAAGCTCCTAAAATCCCTCCCACGTTCACTTGTTGAAGCCCCTCTCAACCTAAGCATTTATATAAATTGTGATCCTCATTTCCTCCTCATGTAAGGGATTTCGCCATCTGAAATAGGTCATCGTGGAATTTTCACTCTAAATTTTTTTCTACGAAGGTTCAAAAGCTGAAATTTTTATGAGGTTAAGCCAAAATCCTAAGGAAGCTTCTTTAAAAATTTCAGATCAAGGTGCGCAATATTTTTGGAGATATGATCTGTGGAAGTCAGGGTTTTTGCAGACTCCTGAAATTAATATCAAAGAATTGACCTTGGTAAAATCGTCATAAATCTCTCTCTAAGTATCAAATTTAAATTATGTAAAAAGTGGCAGATAGTGCACAGTCTCTAGTTTTTTCTCTATAAATTTCAAAGCCAAATGAAGAAACAGTGACACGTGGCACGTCGTACAAGTGCGCTCTGCTGAAACAATCCATAATTAAGGCATTGTGAGAGATTGGGTATAACTCTCTCTTGAAGAATCCAAATTGGGTCAGACCTATGGCATTGGAAATATGACTCAGAGGACTACTACAAGACCGAAAATCAGATATTGAGGATCTTAAATAACAGAGATACACTAGATTCAATATCGATCTCCTAGAAGGCAAGAAAAAGCTAGATCATGTGTTGTCAAGGGTTGCAAAGGACTAGACTTTCTATGGCAGAAAAGCAAAGAAAGGTGCAGCAGGAGGTAGCATGACAAGGGCAGAAACCAAGGTGTATAACAGCAGCAAGAAGTTCATCATATGAAGTCTTCAAGTGGGCAGCGCTGCATACAATCATTGTAAAGGTGTCATTGTACTAAGTCATTGTAAATACATTATTGTAAAAATTGTACTAGTGTCTATCTGCCAAGGGTTGAAGAGGCAGTGTTGGGAGGTCTAGGATCATCATTAGGTGTTTGTATCAAAGTTTGGGTTATGGTCTAGTATATCTTCTTCTTCTACATCATTCTATATCATTGTAAAGTGGACTATTTTCCTTGGTACGAGAGTCAATTCTTATTTTATTCTTCTATAGGGTGGTAGGGTGGTGCTAGGGTGAGTTGTAGCTCATTGGTTGTTGGGGATTCCATTCAGTTGAATACTGAAGAATCTCGGGCGTTGGAGCGTCCATCTAGTGGGAGCTGGAGAAGAATGCTTTTCTAGATTCTAAGAAGTTGGAGCTTTATTTTCAATTGGAGTTGAATATTAAAGAATTATTAGAAAAGCATTAGGTAGTTTTTGTCCCGGAGTGGGTTTCCACCTTAAAAACTGTGTGCATTTGTGTTCCTCTTGTTTGTTGCTATCATTTTACAAACACTGAAAATAATTAAAGATTAACTAGTGCTCTAATTGAAAGAAATATTGATTCACCCCCCCCCTCTCAGTATTTCCAACACATGACTGTGGTAGTGAATCAGATCTTAGACGATCAAACCCTAGGGGAAGTAGGTGAAGAAGATGTCTCTGACAATTAAGAAAACCTGCCCCTAGATGAAGAACTAGGATCTACCATCCTTGCGTTTGATGTGATCCACGGGGAAAGCACCCATACCATCACCGACATTAACGTGGCCGATGATCCTAAAACCAAACCTGTGCGAAACTGTGGCCTAAGAAGAAAAGGACCAGTTCCTAAATAGTCCTTTGAAGAGAAGAGGAGGGCCTTCTTAAGGAAAATATTAACCCAGGGAATGAGCACCAAGTTACTATTCTCGAGAAGTTCGCTCCTAGGAACACCCGAACAAAACAAAAGAGCAAACTGTCGATAGGGTCACCCAAAACCCCTGCCGAGAATATTACACACTCTGATTCTGGTTACAACATTGTTGAGGACATGAAGAAAACCAGAGCCAACATCTCTCTTTATGAGCTCGCTCACATCACCAACCAATGGGAGCTTATCCTTAAAGCCTTCGCCAATGCCTCGACAACCAAACCCGTGACCAACACATCTGCCCAAGCTAGTGCAAGCCTCCAATCTATTGTGAACGTCGTAAATACTAACTCTAGGGGATATACTCCCCCCTTTATCCTATCTTTTGAAATATTTAACTTTAATGTTAATAACTGCCTGGTCGAATCCGACGCATCCACAAATGTCATGCCCCCTGTCTGTCTGCAAGAAGTTAAAGATTCACCCAGAGAAAACTGAAGCTAGGATTATTCAGCTTGATAGATCGCAAGTGCCCGCTGTAGGTGAACTAAATAATGTCATCATCCACCTATCTTCCAACTCCAGAGTCCACCAATGCATAGACATAGTAGTCATAGACATCCCAGAAGCCTATGGTCTTTTGTTGAGTAGGGACTAGTCCAGTAAGCTACAAGGGTACTTCGCTACCGATTGATCTCACCTATGGCTTCCCTACAAGGGTCGAAACAACCAAATCAGAGTTGAAAGTGAACATTATATGAAACATATTGTGACCAACTTGGATGCTACCAATGAACCTGTCAGCTTTGCCCAAGAAGAGCTCGGCATGTGTTTCTTAGATGCCATCTTCGGATGTTACCATCTCCCTCAGTCCCCGATAAACCCAGACGTCCAACTAGAGCTAATGCTCATCACTGAAGACCAAGCTGAACCCATCATAAACCAAACTGAAATCTCTCCCCAGCCCATGGTTCCGTAGAAACCATAAGACAATGTATGGACCTTATATTATGACGGCTCCAAGACGAATGAAGGAGCAGGTGCGGGATGCATCCTGTTGGACCCCCAAAAGAACAATTTTTTGATCTCATGCCGGCTAGAATTTCAATGCACCAAAATACCGCTGAATATGAGGACTTAGTCCTCAGACTCAAAAAAGCGTTGGACCTAAAGGTGAAATGCTTAAAGGTTATCAGAGATTCCAAAATCATCACTCGCCAGGTACTTGAATTCATGCTCAACACCAAGGTGTTCAAATACACGGTGATAGAAGAAGTGGACCATGATCAACCCTTGCAGTAAGAACGAGAGAAACGCAAGGAAAATCCCATGCCCAAGGGAACAGTGTTGCTTGAAAAATTGTTTGATCTGCAGAACCGTTTCCGCGGACCCCCCAACACTAAATTACAGAGCTCCACTTTGGCACATCAATAGGTAAACTTAGGGACAAATAAGGACCCGAAGTTTGTCAACCTCAGGAAGGATTGTTCCGATTAGCAGAGGCAAGAATTCATCGAACTATTCTGGAAATACCGAGACATGTTCGTTTGGACGTCTGATGAACTTCGTACTTATGACACTCGAATTATTCAGCATGCAATTCCTATGAAGGAAGGAGTGAATCCTTTCCAACAAAAGCTAAGAAAAGTGAACCCTATGCTGGAACCAATGATTCAGAAAGAACTTAAGAAGCTTTTGGATGTGCGCATAATATTCAAAGTCCGACACTCCAATTGGGTATCGAATCTGGTTCCGGTACGAAAAAAATCTGGTGAGATTCGTTTGTATGTGGATTTCCGAAATCTAAACAAAGCCTCAGAAAAATATAACTACCTGGTTCCCCCTATGGAACAGATACTACAATCTATATCCAGATCGAAGATGTTCTCGTTGTTGGATGTTTTTTCCGGGTATAGCCAAGTACTGGTAGCTGAACCCGATAGATTAAAAACTACGTTCCGGACTAAATGGAGGACTTTCGCTTTTAGGCGCATGCCCTTTGGATTGATAAATGCTGGGGTGACATTCCAATGGGCTATGGACATAGCTTTCCTAGGTATAATAGGACAAAGTGTGGTAGTATACTTGGACAACGTCACCATGTTTTCAAAGCATAGAGGCGATCACATACGTCACCTCAGGCAGATTTTTGAAAGATGGAGAAAGTATGGGATCTCACTCAACCCAAAGAAAAGTGTCTTCGTAATGTCCGAGGGGAATTTGCTGGGTCATATCATAACCAGGAATGGTATAGTTGTAGATCCCGAGCGAGCAAAGGTCATCGTCCAGATTCCACCTCCTACTAGCAAAAATTCCATGCAATCATTCCTTGGGAAAATCAACTTTGTACGGAAATTCATATCAGATTTTGCCCAAATACTTAGGCCTTTGCAAGGGATGATTAAAAAGAATGCAAGTTTCAAATGGAATCCACCCAAGAAGGAAGCATTTGATAAGATCAAGCAAGCCATTGTAGAAGCACCATCCCTCCAAAGCCTAAACTTCAGCAAAGGTTTCATCTTATATACCTTTGCCTCGGATTCATCACTCGCGACTATCCTCACACAGAAAGATGCTAAAAACGATGAATGACCCATATCATTCATGAGTGCTGGTTTGCAAGGTGTTGAACTAAATTACCCCAAGATTGAAAAGCAGGCTTACGCAGTATACAAAGCGGTCAATCATTTCCGGCCATACATATTGAAAAACCATGTCACGGTGTTCATCCCTCACCCAGTTGTTCGCTCACTTTTCGCGTAGCAAGAGCTGGTCGAAAGACGAGGAAACTGGATGACATGTCTCCAATAGTATAACCTGGAGTTCAAATTGGCACATACTGTCAAAGGTAAAGGACTCTGCCAAATGGCCACGGAGGCTGCAAATTCACGTGGGTGTGAAGAAGAATGTTGGGAGCAATAAATCGACATGTATGAGATTGAAAATGTGCCTCGGCAGGGAAACCTTTCTTGGTACTCTGAAATTTTGAAATATTTGTCCCACAGTGTTATGGATCCTGTTTTAACTGCTCGGTAGAAACAGTAAATAAGGCTGAAAGCTGCATCCTACCAGTTAGCACAAGGAAAAAATTTCAAGAAAAATTACAATGGAGTCCTACTACGCTGCCTGGAACACGATGAAGCACAAAGTGTTATGACTGAACTACACGATGGACCAGCCAAAGAGCACTATGCAAGTGATACCAAAACCCACAAAATTATGCGCGCTGGCTACTATTGGCCAACCCTCTTTAAGGATGCTCACACATATGTCTGGAAGTGTGCTCAATGTCAAAAATTCGCCCACCAGGAAACACGGCCAGCTGCTCCATTACATTCGGTGGCAGTAGAGGAACCTTTTCAACAATGGGGGTTGGACGTGATTGGAGAAATCTTACCGCAATCCTCCAAGCAACACCGGTATATCCTCACCGCTACCGACTATTTCACCAGGTGGGTTGAAGCGATACCACTACGCCAAATCAATGATCAAGAGGTAATAGAATTTGTCACTCATTGTATCATGACCAGGTTTGGCGTTCTAACCTCCCTTGTTTTTGACAATGCAACTTATTTTAAGTCTTTCAAGTTGTATGATTTTACTTTGGAAAAGGGTATTGTACTTAAATACTCTGCAAACTATTACCCCCAAGGGAATGGGTTAGCTGAGTTGACTAATAAGAACCTTATCCGCATCATCAAAAATACCTTATTTTCCCACCAACGAAACTGGCATAATTCCCTCCATAACGCCCTTTGGGATAATCGGGTCACACCCAAATATTCGCTCGGCACCTCCCCATTTTTTCTTGTATATGGAAAAGAGGCCATCCTTCCTCCCCAATTATCTCTCCTAGCCCTACAGTTGTCCCAAGAGGCCCATGGCACCCCATGCCCCACCTTTCAATCCTGAATCGAGACATTATTGAAAATGGAGGAGGAAAGGCAAAAAACCTGGGAAAAATTCGCCATCCACCAAAGTCGGATTAAGAGATGGTTTGATAAAAAGTCTGCCAGGAATAAAATTTTTGAAGTAGGAGACCTTGTTCTTAAATGGGATAAATCTCACGAGGAGAAAGGGAAACATTCCAAATTCCAAGCCCTTTGGACAGGTCCATTCCAGATTAAAGAGAAGCAAGGTTCCCACACTTTCAAATTGAAAACTCTAGAGGGAAGAATCAAGGTCCTATCGGTAAACGGGCATGACCTCAAGCACTACTTCACTTAACGTCCCTAGGAGGGCCGTCACTACCCCTGTACCATATTTTTTTGTTTTATTTTTAGTTTTCAGTTTTTCATTTCCCGCAATAAAAGCACTTATTCAATCAACGCCTTAATAAAAGTGTCCTTCTAAGAACTTCAAAAGGAAGAAGGCATTGTAGAAGTCACGCAATTGGCATGTTGTGCCAGGATTTGTGCTGATGAAAATTCTTTCCTGAAAATCACAAAAGGTGGCAGGAGATTGTCTGTGATTCACACCCAAAGGTAAAACATGACCTAGTTCGGGATACTAAACATAGATAACTCACCTAGAAATTTTGAAAGGGTGTTTGTGAAAAGAAAGTTGGTTAAAGCGGCAACTAGAATGAAAGGGAATAGGGCTAACTTCGGGTGACGCAAGGATATCCGAGAAAACCTAAAGTTCTCATACAGACAAGGAGCACCCTCTCCTGCAAGTAAAATATGCCAGGATCCCTCATCCTCCCAAGAAAAATTGCCTCTCTCAAATAAGTGCCCTGAGCACATCTAAATAAGTGCCTTGAGCACATTTAAAATAAGTGCAATAGCACACCAATACAGGGTAAAGGATTGAGAAAGGCTTCCTGCGCAGAGAGGTGATGCGACGACTCCGCCGGGGTACTGACCAGGCTCGCCGACAGCGGAGCAACGTCTGTGACTCCTAGACAGTGACTCTGCCAGGACCGCGAGGTTCGCAGGCAGTGGAGCAACACAATGAGGACGAAATAACTATACCAGATCCGTTCGGAATCCATAAGTAAAATCTTGGTCAACCAACACCTAAACAGGCAAGCAGGCAAAGCAACCTTGCAAGGTACAAAAGTCAAAAATCATGGGAACTTAAGGGTGAAAGGAATAGCCTGCTAAGGCCCCGTCCCCCCCCCCCCCCCACAAACATAAATCATCAGTAGAGATTCTAGACTCTACCAGTGAATCACCATTTGTTGTAGCTGCTACAACACCCTCCAAATTTTGCCCCCCTTTCAAAATTTTGAACCCCTAAGTCGGCAAGGTGAGGTCAAGCCTAAATATTTTTTTTCTAAGTTTCCAAGTCACAAGCTTCTTCATTTTTTTGATTACGTGACCTTGTGACCCAGAGACCCAAGTCACTGAGTCGCGGGATCGCTGAGTCGCAAACCAAGAAAAATCCGCAGTTTACAACTTTGCGACTTGGCAACCTCATGACCCCCAAGTCGCGAGGTCGCACCACCCATAATTTATGAATTTTGTGACCTAGCGACCCTCATTTATGGCACACACCTGTGACCTCTTTATATATCAAAATTTTGCTAGGTCACATTTCACTCGCGTGAAGAAGAAGGAAAACGCCTCTGACAGTCCGACTGGAACGCGTTTTTTTTGGGTAAGTTGTTGTTTCCTCCTACTTTTTCCTTATTATGATTGCTTGTTTCTCCCCTTTACCTCACTGATACTCTTTAAAGCTTCATGCTTACCATAGGATTACTTCCCGTGAGCCCTGGCATGCTTATATTCTAGATCTATTCTTTCTGCTCTCAGCCCATCCATGTTCCCCATCCGAGGCCCAGTGTGACTCTGCGACCTTGCGACCATGCGACCTAGTCGCGGGTCGCTAAGTTGCTAAGTCACATCTCATTTCAAGTTGAACGACCAAGCGACCAAGCGACCTGGTTTTCCCATTCCTTTGGCCATACTTTGTCAGATATAGCCTTATTATTATTAATATGAAGTATGTCTTATCGTGGGATGGTTTTCTGACAATACCAGGTAATATTGAAGCAGAGCTAAGTTAAGTATCCATCTCGATAGCCTCAAGCAACATGGGTCCCCCAGCAGTCCGAAAGAGGAACAAAAGTCCTGAGATGGAAATTGTGGAAGAAGACGAGTTACAATTCTCCCCTACCCCCATGTATGGGGAATCAGTATCTACCTTTGGCCGGGGAGACAACATGACCTGGTACCAAATATACCAGGAATTCACCAAACCTGATTTCCCAGAGAACCTTCCAGATAGGTAGGTATATATACAGGTAAAACGGTCCAAGTTGCATTACGCAGGAACCCACCCACCAGTATTCCCTTGTGCAGATATTGTAGACTAGATCTTGCAAAGAGTCGATCCCAAGAACTGGGTTATATGGGATCATGCCAGGGATGTTGTGGATGCTCTAAAAGGACAAGATGCCAAGGTGTATTACATATTTCCTGCCAGGGAGCAGACACTCAACGAAGAATGGTGTAAAACCCATGCTGTTCCCATACCCTAGATTTTGAAATGATGGTGGGAATAACCGAAGAATTTATGGGTTAAAAGGGACCAAGAATATCCGACACAAGGCCTCATAAATGCATACAAACTTGTGGCCGCAATGTTGTGCAGAATGTATGGTCACCCAGATGCAACCTTTTTCAGTGGTACATGGGTTTGTCTCATGTACACCATCACAGTATACGGCACCGACTTTAATTGGGCCAATGTAATTATGGCAGCCCTCAAATCTAACATCAACGCAACACTTGCCCCTGATGATGGTTTTGCATCCGAGTTTTACATGGCTTTGTACCTTTTAGATGTAGTCTGTGTAAGGTGCAGCTTCGATGGATGGGCGCACAACTTGGTAGCAGAGAAAAGCGGCCCAATTCATAAGCATCTCAGGGTGTTTTGGGACTCCCGGTACAAGCAAGATATGGAGTCAATATCAGATATTTTTATCCCAGCCCTCTATCGCAGATTATTCAGGATGGAAGCTCCTCGCATGTCCTGGTGGGCAATGAAAACAATAAATCAGGTAGCCCATTGGTGTTGTGCCTCAATCTAGTCTCCTAAACTGAGTTCATTTAATTGTCAACCAGGATTTGTAAACTGCTGAAGTGAAATGTACCATATGTACCTAGGTGCTTGTTTCCTAGTGCGTTGTGTGTAGTGTTTTGTGATGTTTTGGTCTTTTATGTTAATTTATGATGTTTTTGGTCTTTTATGTTAATTTATGATGTTTTTGGTCTTTTGAAGTTTTGTGTTTACAATGGAAATGTCTAGAAAGCTAATGAAAAGAAATTGGTGGTCAAGAACACAGTTGAGCCTAATGTATGGAATGGCAAATGTAATCAAAAATACTGAAGCAACATCTAAACTATGACTGAATAGAAACAAGAGCTTAATGATGACTTCTTAAACAAATGACACAAACTAGACTTTGAGAAATGATCACTTAATTATGCAAGTTTTCTAACTAGACAATTAGACACTAATCATGATGCAACATTCTATTCTAAACTCATCTATTCCATGACTAATTCCTAGTTCTATTCTGCAATTTTCAATTGAAGGTCAGAGTCTATTCTCCAAGAGTTATTGGTTTCTTTTCAGGGTAGTTCTGTTGAGGAAGAGCTCTGTTTATAGTGAGGAATTTGCAGAGATATTTCAGACCTTGTAATGATGTTATCTTATGTTCTTAAAGTTATGGATCACTGATGGTTTTCAGAACAAAAAGATATTTGTAAATAATGAAGGCTGTCTTAGGAATCCTATCAACTAAAGTGATCTATTGTGCAAAGGGTGACAGTGTGACTATGAGATATGAGTGCAATGAATTGATTTAAACATGAGCTTAAGATGCTTCTAAACTAGAACAATGTTAAACCATAAGCCATCATCAAACTTTGAAATGAAGTAGTTGGACATGAATTAAATGCAAAATGAAACTCCGGAGCATTCTAATTAACATGCACTATTCTAGGAAGTTACACAATCGATTTGTTCATCATGAGGGATATTTTGGAAGAGTTCCTTCTTGTGGAAGGGTAGAACAATTTTGACTGTGGACTTGTATGCAATTGAAAGCAAATGAACTGAAAGCAAATGAAACTAAGTTGTCACATCACAGTCATATCTTGAACTTCTTAAATATGTCTTGGAAGAATTTCTTCTTGTGGAAGAGTGGTTAGGACAAGTGCAACTATGATAGTGAAGACTAAAAACTACAACTAATTCCTATGACACTATAGCTATTCATCATTCATTGTTAAGATTTATTGGAAGAATGTCTTCTTGTGAAAGAACTATGATGAATATAACTACAGTTTCTAGTTAAAAACAAATACAATTCCTATCCTACAGTACCATAGTCATTAAACATTCATCGTTTTGATTTATTGGCAAAGTGTCTTCTTGTGGAAGAACTGGAACGAATTATGGCTACAGTAGCTAGTTAAGAACAAATACAAATCCTATCCTATAGTACCATAGTCATTAAACATTCATCGTTTTGGTTTATTGGAAAAGTGTCTTCTTGTGGAAGAACTGGAACGAATTATGGCTACAGTAGCTGGTTAAAACAAATACAAATCTAACTGATATCCTACAATACCATAGTCATCAATCATTCATCATTTTGGTCTGTTGGAAGAATGTCTTCTTATGGAAGAACTGGAATGAGTACAACCACAGTATATAAAACACAACAACTACTAATTTAATATGCAGAACGTAAAGACAGCTAGGAAAAACTTATCTAGTTTACGCTAAGGAAATCCGTTCAAGGGGCAGGGGCCCTCTACCACTTGACGGCATTCGACTTCACAATTAAATCACGCCTTCAAGATAATTTTGTCTTCTCCATTAACGATGCAATAGTTTGAACATAATGCTCTGTGTCTTAAAAGACGTAACACAGAGTTTACACCAAAATCTAACAGTAAATCTACACAAAATTTCTAACTAAGCTCTCGGCCTACTCAAGAGTTTATAAAGTAAATGCAAGTAACAATATTTACAAAAATTTAGGAATGATGTCTTCCTAATCCAAATCATTTTAGGAGTCTTTGAGGTGGCTGCGTAAAAGAGAAAAGACACCTGGACTGTAACAGTCCTAGTAGGATTCTTCTTTCACAAATGTGTTCCCACGTGCATAACCGTATCCAGAATTCATTTCCTCTGCCATGACGAGCAACACACCATGTAGGCACGACGTGGATCATGCCCATATGTGTTTTTCCTCAAGAGGCCACCTGGAACATGCTCAAACATAAAGGTAGCTGCAGAATCGCCGGTTAGCTACAGAATGCCTGCATTCTGCAGCTAATTCCGGTCAAAATGCTTAACAATGGCGACAATCAAAAAATTCAACAAGTCAGTCATATAAACCATTCTAGAAGTAATTTTAACTATTTTTATTGATCAATTGGGTTTAAAATGGAAATGGACAAGGGAAAAATGAGGTAAAATGAGGTGAAGGAAAGCACAAATTTGAGGCTCAACAATTGGTTCCCGGATGCAGAATCTACTACTATCAGAGTGTTCAGGTCCCTCAAATCCCCTCACGCACTACCCAAGTTTGCGACAGAAAAAATCCTTCTTCAGTAAATATGGTATCATATGTCCAGAGGGTTCACCAAAGTACTGTCCAAAGGCAAGAAAAAGCCATGGCCAACTCTACCACTCACCATCGGTGCCTATACAGTCAAATATTTTAAAGAGGTGGAGGCAGAAACCGAGCAGATGAAAGGATTCCATTTTCCCACTTTGGTGTACTGAACGTATGACCCTAATAGGATCATCCCCGCACATTTCAAATGAGCCAAATTCAGGTGGAGCTATCAACACACTGACTACTCCACTGAAGACAGAATCTAAAACTGGTACAATAAAGATAGGGAGTATGCCCCAGATGAATTCATCGATCAAGAAGGTCGGGAAGGCCAAATCAACCAGACCTTAGAAGAAAGAGCACAGACCACGGGGTGAGCTTTGTTATCCAAGGGAACAACTACAGAGACAAAACCTGATCTCATGGCCCAACAACGAGAAAGAGAGGCTAAAGCTCAGAAGGAGGCTGAAGAGAAGGCCAGAGCAGAATAGGAAAATAAGGGGAAGCAAGTAAAATATGACCCAAAAAAGATGAAGAAATAAGAAACCCGCAAAAGGAAAGAGGAAGAGCAGAGGAAGAAAGAAGAAGAGCAGAAAAGGAAAGAGGAGCAAGACAGGGCTGAAAGCGAATGTCGGTTAAAAGAAATCCAAGATAAAGAGGAAGCCAAACGACTCTTAAGGAAGAGCAGGATAGACTGACGGCTGAACAAAGGAGGAAGGAGGAAGAATATAGGAGGGAAAAAGACAAGGCAACTAAAGAGGGGGAGGGCAACAAGACGCCTCCTCCTGATACTGATATCGAGATGCTTCAAATGAGCCCTATGAGTACAACTCGCATTGCCCTCTTAGAATTAGGCGTTGTCGTGGGGCAAGCTGAAGAATTATTTGATCTTACCAGGATCTCCTATGACCAATACTCACACAAGATTCGGCAAGAAAAGAGGAGATGCCTAGTGCGAGACCACACTAGACCTCTCATAGCTACCACCAGCAAGGATATCGTACTAGACACTCAGACGAATCCAGTAATGATCTCCTCAGCTGCAACAACATTTGCAGCTGCCACGGAGGATAATGTTAGTAGAATGAGAAAATAAATTTTTTCCTTACAGAACATGTTGCAAGCTTTGGAGCAGAAAACATCCAAGACAGAGCTGGAAAAGAAAGCATTGGAAGAAGAGGTACAATAGCTGTAGGCTCGCAACACTTACTCAAATGAAGCAGCACTAGCCATCCAAGGAGAGGGGGTCACATTAGAAGTCACTATAAGGCAAGTGTACAGAGAGATGTTTTCTATAATGCAAAACATTGCACCACTGCTGAAGGCTCAGGCTGAAACAAAGAAAAAGAATGCCCAACTTAAAGAGGCTTGCACTGCTTTAGATCGCATCCTGGAATGGTCCAATGCATACCCACAAGCTCTAGCTACCTTACCGAAGAGGGATTGGATCAGTACCCAGAATGATAAGGCTCAGATCCGAATCGAGGTACAATCTAAGGAAAAGCTGGTCAAATATCTGGAGAAGGTGATGACCACATATGATCACTTGATCAGTGGCATCGAATCAATGGCCGAGTTACATCACATTCCTCCCCTCGGCCCTCTGAGTGAAGACAGGACTTGGAAGCAAATCGATCAAGATATCAAAGCCTTCATGCAACCCAACGAGCAAGCAGTAGCTTCCCAAGATTTACAGGCATCAAGGTAAAATCTAGTCCATTTTATTGTGACACCGGTGCGAATATACACTAATTTGGCATCCTTGTCAAATCAGATTAATATCAAAAGAAATACCCTGATTCCAAACGCACTCGAATGCATACACATATTAAAGTAAGACACACCTCTGGTCACCCCGATTGCTTCTGATTATCAAGCATGGTAGACCTACACTCGAGACCAGCTACAAGTGATCGTTCCCAACCTAGAAATCACTCAGCTCATAAAATGATCAAGGCATTGCATAGGTCACTGAACAAATAAGGTTACAGGTCGCAGAATCTGTCAAGTCGCAGGTCACAGGATCCACCAGGTTGCAGGTCGCAGAATCCACCAGGTCGCAGGGTAGCCCAATGGTCTGGAAGGCAGAAATTCGGAAGCCCAAAGGGCAACTCTTGTGTTATAAATACCTTCTTCGGGAAATTTTCAGGCCTTTTTTTTTGGACTCACAGAGATATAGAGCATTGTATAGAAGGACCACACATTTTGAGTATGAATACAAGCATTTGTTAACTCCATTTTTGGATCTGATGTTGGCCAATGTGTGAACACTATGAGTATTATGTTTTCATTTTCTAACATCTTTTGATTAATGAAACTGTGTTTCCAATTACATCATTTATGCATTATAGTTTTCTAAACATGTGTTAATGGTGCTAATTTTATTTCGCTTTCTCAATGAATGTTAATAATTTTGTTTACTGACATTTATATTATCACCGAAACCATTTATGGAAGTGAAGGGTATTCTGCCATAAAAAATTCTTTCTTCTGTGGTTAGAATAGCATAAAAGCATGACCCTATTGATATGTTGTTGACAACATTTCCTTTGGCCCCATGCTTTATAATTCAGCTTGCTACGCATAGTGTTGTATGTTCATTTAATTCATCAATAATGTGTCATGTATCATCTGAATAAGCGTGTGTCCGTGGGTTTATAGAGTCCTACTGAGACCCAAGGAAAGGATAATCAAGCGGTAGCCAGACCCACACCCTGGACGGGATCCCTATTCCAAACGGTTTAGAGTCTGGTTGGGACTTTTTACCGGGGAGATCCCCTACTATTGGCCAAACAGATTTTGCCATCAACAGATTCAAAAGGAAATTTCTCTCTAAATAAGATAGTTCATCATCTGATGAAGATAGTGACAGCGAAGAAGAAGCCAATGAGAGAGTATTGTTTATGGCCAAGCACGATAAACACAAGGTATCAAACAACGAAGAAGAAGGGTTGACCATAGAAGAATTTTATAAGGAGGCAATCAAGCTTATAAAAGAGCTCAAGGCTGAGAAGATCCATTCCAATACTCTTGAAGAACAAGTTCAAGGTCTCAAAATTGAAGTTGAAGAAAAAAAATGTATCGAAGAGTCACTTCAAAAGAACTTGGAAGAAAGCAACCAAGAAAGGGAAGCATTAGAAGTTGAAGTAGTCTCACTGCGTAAGGAAGTGAAGAAGGGAAAAACTGTCAATAACTATTCCGATAGCTCAAGGGAATTGGAAGAACTCATCAATAATCAATGATCTTACAACGAAAAAAATGGCCTCGGTTACAAAGAATAATAAGCAGGACCTTCTACAATAAAATACAATGAACCTATGAGATCTGACATGCATGTAGACTTCATTGGAAAAGATTCGCAAGAATAGCCTTGGAAGACAATTCCTCGACAAAGATTTCCACCCAGGTACCAACATATTTTTCATGGCTATTATTATTCATGTGGAAAATTTGGTCATAGATCTATAGAATGTCGCACGTACCCTAGGAACCAATACAATTCCAGGAGATATTTCAAATATGAACCTCCCAGGGCTCAACAAAACATCAATATATTTTAACATTTAAGAAATAATATGGAATTTTACAAATGTCTAAACTTTGGAAACATAGCTAGAGACTGCAGACTTGAAAATTCTCCAGAAGAATCTTCGAAGCCACACAACGAACGAACATGGAAGAAGAAGAAGACGGATAATTGTGCTCTCGCTCTCATGGCTCAAAACAACAAAGATCTGTGGTATGTTGATAGCGGTTTCTCAATGCATATGACTGGAGATAGAAAGAAAATTGTATCACTTGAAGAGAAGAAGGATTGAACCGTATCCTTTGGAAATGATGGATCTTCAAATGTTATAGGATCAAGTACTGTCACTCTCGAAAGCAAAGATGTTCTAGCCAAGAATGTTCTATTGGTTGAAAACATGAATCACAATCTGCTTAGTGCTTGAAAAATGTGTGATCAAGGACACATAATGCTATTCAATTCCAAAAAAAATTGAAATCAGGAAAGGCAGGTATGGTAAAATTGTGGATACAGCAATTCGATCTCCAAACGACATATATGTTCTGGATGAAGTAACTAAAGCATGTCTACTAGCTAAAGAAGATGAAATCTAGTTATGGAACAAACGAATGGGTCACATAAACTTTTAAAATATTTTCAGGATAAGCAAAAAGGAAGTAGTACGAGAAACATCGAAAATATCAAAACCTTCCAACACAATATGTGAGGCCTGTCAGCACAACAAGCAAACAAAAGTCGAATTTAAAACAAAAGAACACTTTGCAGCATGTCCATTGGAATTGATACATACTAATATATGTGGTTCTGTGAGAACAAAAGACTTAGATGGACAATTATATTTCATGTTAATGATAGATGACTATACTAGGATGACAGTCGTCAGTTTCCTAAAGTAAAAACCTGAAACATTTGATTGCTTTAAGATATACAAGGAATTGGTCGAAAATGAAACTGATTTGAAAATAAAATGTCTAAGATTAGATAATGGTGAAGAATTCACTTCCAAATTATTTTTAATATTTCTAATTAGTCCTAAGCTATTTGGAATATTCATTTTTTGTTTTATTTCTTGGCTTAAAGAATAAATGTGTAAAGGAGGTTCATCAAACTCCTAATAAAGAATAAATCAAGGCCAAATATGAAAAAAGCTAAATCATGGCTATGTAAGCAAGCACCCTTGGGTGTGAAAGGGGGCTGGATATTTTGACTGGGTCAACCTTGACCAAATCCACAACGATGTCTAGAAGGAGTAGCCATCAATGAGGCACAACATAGTTCTAGATGGAGATGGATTGTGTGAAAGAGAAGACTTCATTGAAGGTGGTTTAGGTTTTACAAGCTCTTAATCTATATAAGGAAGGGGATGGCAGCATTAAAAGGTGGTTGATGATTATCATATTTCTAAATATATTGTATGTTTATACATATATCATTCTCTGACTGTTTAGCTAAGAATAGTGTTGTTTAGCACATGGTATTACTGTTTAGGAATTTCATTCTCTTTCCTTGAGAGGCCTCTTAGGAGAGTTTGTACTACATTGTCCACTATTTTGTTGAAGGCCAAGATTCTTCTTTCAACTACAACTCAAATCTTGTTGAGGGTTTGGTTGTCTTTGCAAGCTGCAGCAAGTGGAGGCTAGATCTATTTAGATCTAGGACATTTCAGTGCCCTTTTTCAGTGGAGGAGTCTTCTACTCCAATTGGAGGAGTGTATTGGAGTGATTGAGAATCATTTTCATAACTTGGCTGCAGGCCAACTATTATTTATACCCTACAACATAGTTTCTCTTCCATATCTATGTTGTTCCTGTAGGTGTTGTTGCAGGTAGTTTGGGTGCACCATTTGGAGAGCCGGTTTCTGAGTGTTGGGGATCTTCCCTTCACTTTGAGATCCATTGGAGGAGAACTACATATTGTATATTTCAGATCTGATCTGCATATTTCTAAATACTTCTGAATCACTTAATATTTCTGCAAATCTACATTCTTAGATCTCAGATCTACTGCTTATACTTGGTGTAATGCTCAAAACCCCAAGGGGATCTGAAAGAGGAGCCTTTCTAGTGTATGGATTTGTTATAGATCTGAATTTTCATACACATATCTTCTCTAGATCTGACATGTAATCAACATCAGTTTGCATCCTAATAAAATAACGTTGTCAAGGCAGTTTCAGTCTATACATGTGGTTGCAACACCTCTTTTGAGGGAATTTTTCTATTTTTGTCTTGTATTTCCTTCTATGCATCTTATGGGCCTCATTATACATCTATATTGCTGTTGTAAATACTTTTGAAGAGAATTTTTTTTTAGCCTCCTGCTTTGCTTTAGATGAACTGTGTTATTTTAATGCATGAATGTTTAGTATTGCTGCATGTTTCCCATATGGGATATTACAGTGGTATCGGAGCATCATCTTGGCATAGCATGTGCTTATTGAGAAGCCAATATTTATTTTCAAGAAAGGGAAAGACAGAAGAAGAATTTTGATTACACTGAAGACAAAGAAGACAAGGGTAAAACCCCTTATCTGGAAGAATGAAAGGGAAAGAGTTCTCAAAAACTCTATTCCAAACTCTGCATGAGCTTAAAGGAGAAATCAAAGAAATAAAGAGGGAAAGACATGAAATTTGCTCAAGAATATATTTACATGAAGAAATCGCCAGTTCTTCATCTTACATGTGAAAGCACTCAACTACACAATTAGATATACAACATTATTCTATGCCTAGATTTACTGCAAGAGAAATGAAGGAAGAAGATGCACCAAAGGAGGAGACTTTGAGTGATTATCTTCAGGAGTATGAATCTAAATCTTGGAGGATCAAGGAGCACTTGAGTTTCCAAGATTTTTTCCAGCTCAAGGAGGAAATGAGATCCAGCAAGTACAATAGAAGGAGAAGAGGTAGATTCTTTCTGCCAAACTTTGATGGATCCTCCACATGCACAGCCAAGGATTGGATAGATCAGCTAGACTGATATTTGGATTTACATCAAGTTTCAGAAAAGGAAGCCCTTAAAGTAGCAGTGCTGCATCTTAAAGGTAAATCTTATGCTTGGTGGTTATTTGAATCCTTTTCATTGTAGAATGCAAATATAACTACTTATGCAAGATTCACTAGGAGATTAGTAAAGAGATTTGATGTAAAACAAACTAAAGCATCTTTGATTGAGCTAGCAAAGCATGAGCATGCAAAACCTTTGCATGAGTTGGAAAGATCCGTTATGCCAACTCCACTTCAGATTTTTGTTGAAGGGGATATACTATTGTGCGATACTTTTTCAAAGGAAAGATCCCCATTGCATGAAGAAATTTCTTCTCAAAGGTAAGACATGGAGATTCCTCTTTCAAGGGAAGACCAAGATCTAAGGTCTCTCATTGGTAATGAGGCATTCTCAAATATTGATGAGGAGAAAGAACAAGAAGGAAGTAACAACATTGTCACTTCAAAGGAAGAACCATCACCACATGGGGATGGACATGAAGTTATTGCTTCAAGGGAAGGATCTTTTTCACCTTTTCAAATGATTCCCAAGGAGAATCATGTGACAGTAGTAATGGGAAATAACACCTTGATCCAAGGAGGAGAGAGGATGGATTAGCATCCAATGATGAGGAGCATGCACCCTTGTTTATTTCAAGGGTTTTATATTCGGAATAAGGATATTGATTTATGTAGCAAAGAGAGGGACAAATCAGTCCACTCGTTCATATAGTCTACTTCAGATTTTGATGTCTCTTTGCATGGAGGCATTCCACCAGGGAGACCCCCTGATGAGAAGGAGAATAACGTGTTCTCTCAACTTGTTGCAACAATGAAATATTTGGCTAAGGAAGGAGCCTTGGGAGGAGCTACCATGGAGCTGAGAACCTTTGATGGGTTCCAAGGAGAGATGAGAAAATTTCTGAAATGGACTTTGCTATCTTCCACTCAGCTATTTGTGCTGGAAAAGAAGGATTCAGAAATATGTGATGACATGAGCATGGTGTCAAATGGCCACTCCATAGTCTTGGGGCAAAAAATGATATCTCTACACATAAGGAAGATTTATGAATATGATAAGAGGATGCCAACACTCTTGTATGCATGGGCCAAACTAAGGAAGTTTTGGAAGAAAGAGACCTTTCAAAAGGAGGTTGACTTCTATGAACTTCAATCTTGTATTGAGCAAGATCAGCTGCAAGAGAGGCAACAAAGGGGGAACTACAACACTCCAACATGTGACTTTGGCCTTGAGCATGTCAAAGAGGAGAATGATGATGTGACAGCTACTTCATTTCAAAATTTTACAGCATTGTCATTGTTGGGAAGCCTAGATCCATATTGGGAGCCTCAAATCTTGGTAGAATATTCCAAGAACCTCTTCACATGTAAGGTTCTTGATGGTCAAATGGAAGATAGAAGGTATAGAGTGGTTGATGGAGTCATTTAATTTCATGATCAGATCTATTTGACTAATGAAACAAGGCTCAAAGATAAACTGCTATATGCAGCCTATGAGATTTTGCTTTCTACTCCCACTTATTTCATTAGAACTCACCATATTATCTTAAATGGAGTCATGTGGGAAGGCTTTGAAGAAGATTTATATCAGAATTATCAAATATGCATGTACCATATGGAGATGGAGCAGAAACATAACTCTATGGAAGAGTTAATTCAGCCCTCTCTTTCTCTTTTTGAGGAAGGTGAAATTTCTATGTACCACTCCATTTGTTTGAGGAGGACTATTGGTGAAGAGCATACTTATATAAATCATATTTTATTTTTTGATTGTACGCATTATTTTACTATGTATATGTAGGCCATGACTCCTGAGTGGAGTGTTATACCTTATAAACTTCATGGCCAACTTTGGGCCAAAACTATTTCTAAATATGGCCGCTCAGTTGGTGGACAAAGGGAGATTTTGCAGCATGATGGGTGCTTTCCTAAGGGACTAAATATATCTCCCACTTTCAGCCATGGTGAGATGTTATGGGAAGCAAGTAAGTGGTGGGAAAACCACTTACCACATCTAGATCTGATGCAGTCAGGAGATCTACTGCGTTGGTTCCACTTGTGGGACTATGATCCACCTCCCTCATTATGTTTAATTATTTATGTATTGCTGATTTTGATCCCACATGGTGATGATGTTGTGATATTTTTTGGGAACAGGATGCGAGGGATGACACAATGGTTGGATGTGTCCATGGGAAATAAAACCTCCCATATTTATTCATACTTCAAAAGGAGGATGAGACATTATATGGCTGCTACACTTTATCTTTTATTTCTCTATGTAAAAGGCCATATGTGTGACTTATGTCTTTTGGAGAAGCCTCTCACATGGGAGAATTTGTGGCAAGACATGTGTTTCTTTAATCATATTCAGCTAACACCTCTTATCCTCTCATTAGGGGAATTTTGAGGTATAAAATGGGCCTCCTAAGAAAAATGTACAACAAAAATAAACTTTATAGGAACCAATATGATTCAAGATGATGATGTTAACCATGGGGGATGATTCACCATTTTTTAAGTAAAATGGTAAAATTTTTAAAAAATAATAAAATAATAAAACTACTTTTTAAACTCGCATTTTCAACTTATCTCCCAAATGTTTTACTCAAATTTTGAGTGGGAGTACTCGTTGGATGCAAAATTTAATTCCTCATCCAAGGAGTACCCATGTTGCATATGTTTGATGGACCCTTCTATGTGAAACCCAAGAAATACATCAAAAAACATGTTTACAATCACGTTTTTCATGTATTTCTCATTTTTCATGTAGCCGGGTCCATCAAAAGTATGCAACATGGGTACTCCTTGGATGAAGAATTAAATTGTGCATCCAACTAGTTCTCCAACTCGAAACTTGAGTAAAAACTTTGGCAGATAAGTTGAAAATACGAGTTGAAAAAATAGTTATTTATTTTTTCCCTCTAAAATTTGATGATGTAATCAAATTTTATTTTATTATTTCCACTATCATTTTATAATTTACTTAGGAGGCCCATTTTAGACCTCAAAATTCCCCTAATGAATATTCTAAAGCTTTGGAAAAGCTTATGGCAGCAAGAAGGTGGTTGGGTGGCCACTTATTGTACTATGATTTGAGGTAGCAAGAAGAAGAACAACGCTGGTCTCAATGGAGGGACTATTGTCACCATCCAATATATCATATGACACTTAGTACATGCTTATTTTGGAGAACATATGGTGATGATACTTTATTCACTATATGCATGGAAGATTGGGCAAGGAGGCTCCCTAGAATCAATGAAG
Organism: Pinus albicaulis; assembly: GCA_034641835.2. Lineage (NCBI taxonomy): Eukaryota > Viridiplantae > Streptophyta > Pinopsida > Pinales > Pinaceae > Pinus > Pinus albicaulis. The sequence goes on along the minus strand of CM076584.1, from coordinate 681,266,454 downwards.
GGAATCATGAGGTTCCAAGTATATTTTGGCTTCATGAAGACTATATTATTGCAGCCCAGGATAAGCAGCTCCACATTTATCATAAATGGAGAGAGAGACACTGTAAGTTGAACAATATTACCTCTCAATTCTAGCCATGGAGCCCCTATACATTGCATAAGGAGGGGATTGGTGACTATTTATATGAGCTACCCAGGATGGCTCACTTTGTTTGGATGATAGCATGGAGGTTGCAGTTCCTCATGGGGGTTGAAGCACCCAATATTTACAATCTCTCATGCCTTAAGAGGGCCAATGGATAGCATATGATTCTTTCTATGTATCTCCCACTTCTTCATGATGATAGCTATTTGGGTTACTCACCAAAATCAAACTTTTATTCTTGGGAGGAGACAAATCCATTGGAGATTTTGCAATGTCCTTGTGAGTTGCTTGACGACAAGCAACATTTTGGAGGGGAGGACTATAATATTCCTAATTAGTCCTAAGCTAAATGGAATATTCACTTTTTGTTTTATTACTTTGCTTCAAGAATAAATGTGTAAAGGACGTTCATCAAACTCCTAATAAAGAATAAATTAAGGCCAAATGTGAAAAGGGCTAAATAATGGCTATGTAAGCAAGCATCCTTAGATGTGAAAGGGGGCTGGATATTTTGACTGGGTCAACCTTGACCAAATCCACAGTGTTGTCTAGATGGAGTAGCCATCAATGAGGCACAGTTCAGTTCTAGATGGAGATGGATTGTGTGAAAGAGAAGATTTCATTGAAGGTGGTTTAAGGTTTACAAGCTCTTAATCTATATAAGGAAGGGGATGGTAGCATGAAAAGGTGGTTGATGATTATCATATTTCTGAATATATTGTCTATTTAGAAATATATCATTCTCTGGCTATTTATATAATAATAGTGTTGTTTAGCACATGGTATTCCTGTTTAGTAATTCCATTCTCTTTCCTTGAGAGGCCTCTTGGGAGAGTTTTTACTACATTGTCCACTATCTGGCTGAAGGCCAAGCTTCTTATTTCAACTACAACTCAGATCCTATTGAGGGTTTGGTTGTCTTTGCAAGCTGTAGCAAGTGGAGGCTAGATCTATTCAAATCTAGGACATTTCAATGCCCTTTTTCAGTGGAGGAGTCTTCTACTCCAATTGGAGGAGTGTATTGGAGTGATTGAGCATCATTTTCATATCTTGCCTACAAGCCAACTATTATCTATACCCTATAGCGCAGTTTCTCTTCTACATCTGTGTTATTCATGTAGGTGTTGTTGCAGGGAATTTGGGTGCACCATTTGGAGAGCTGGTTTTTGAGTGTTGGGGATCTGCCCTTCACTTTGAGATCCATTGGAGGAGATCTACATATTGTATATTTCAAATATGATCTGCATATTTCTGAATACTTCTGAATCACTGAATATTTCTGCAGATCTGCATTCTTAGATATCAGATCTACTGCTTATACTTTGTGTAATGCTCAAAACCCCAAGGGGATATGAAAGAGGAGCCTTTATAGTGTATTGATATGTTATAGATCTGACTTTTCATAAAAATATCTACTCTAGATCTAACATGTAATCAACAGCAGTTTGCAGCCTAATAAAATAACATTGTCAAGGCAGTTTCAGTCTATACATGTGGTTGCAGCACCTCTTTTGAGGGAATTCTTCTATTTTTGTCTTGTATTTCCAGCTATGCATCTTATGGGCCTCATTATACATCTATATTGCTGCTGTAAATACTTTTGAAGAGCCTTTTTTTTTGGCCTCCTGCTTTGCTTTAGATGAACTGTGTTATTTTAATGCATGACTCTTTAGTATTGCTGCATGTTTCCCATTTGGGGTATTACATTATTTCAGCAATATTGTGAAGAAAATGGAATAAAAAGACAATTTTCAATAGCACAAACACCTCAGCAAAATGGAGTTTCTAAAAGAAAGAAAAAAATCGTACATGAAATGGGTAGAACAATGTTGAAGGACTCAAATTGGATGAAAAATTATGTGTTCAAGCAATTGATACGGCAGTCTTCAATATCAACCAAAGTCTTCTCAGAAATAATTGCAACAAGACCCCATATGAATTATGGAAAGGAAAACTGGATAATGTAAAATATTTCAGAATATTCAGAAGCAAATTTTATATCAAAAGAGAAGATCAAAAGTTGGGTAAGTTTGAATCACGTGTTGACGAAGGTATATTTGTTGGTTACTCACGCAAAAGAAAGGCTTATAAATGCTATAATTTAAGATGAAAACAGATAGTGGAGAGCATAAATGTCATATTTGACGAAGATGGTGTTCTAAAAAATAATGATGAGGATCAAGAATATTTGAAACTTGAGATAGAAGCTGAAAAAGACAAAAAATTCTAGAACAAGAAGAAACTATCAACCAGGAAGAATTAAATACTGATTTTCAAGATGTACCGAAACAACAACAAGATGCTCCTACAAAGAGAACAAAATAATGGATTCAAAAGAACAATCCATAAAATCAAATCATTGGTGACATAAATGAAGGTCGACAACTTCGTTCATCACAACAAGCTCACATTTAGTTTCTAGCAACCTTTGAGCCTAGTAGTTTTGAGGAAGCCAGCCAGAATGAAAATTGGGTAGCAACTATGAATGAAGAATTGGATCAAATCCAGAAGAATAACACCTAGGAATTAGTTCCACGACCAAAAGATAAAATTTTCATTGGGACTAAATGGGTGTTCATGATCAAATTGAATGAAGATGGACAAGTTACCAGAAACAAAGCAATATTGGTTTGCAAAGGCTATGCACAAGTGAAAGGAATTGATTTTGACGAAAAATTTGCGCCAGTTGCCAAAATGGAAGCCATTCGAATTTTTCTCACCTATGCATGTTCAAGAAAAAACAAAGTCTACCAAATGGATGTTAAGTCGGCATTTCTGAATGGAAAATTAGAAGAAGAGGTTTACATCGAAAAACCTGAAGGTTTTATACTATCAGAAAAAGAAGATTGTGTTTGCAGGTTAAAGAAGGCTCTATATGGTCTCAAGCGGGCTCCTAGAGCATGGTATGCTCATCTTGATGGATATATACATCAAAAATGGTTCAAGAAAGGTATTGATGATAGAAATCTCTATTTGCAAATAGATAAGGATAATTTAACAATCATTGAGGTATATGTGGATGATATAATATTCGCTAGCAATGATGATCGACTAAGTAAGAACTTTGCTACAAATATGCAAAGTGAGTTCAAGATGTCTTTACTTGGTGAGCTGAAATATTTTTTAGGGCTTCAAATATCTCATCAAGAGAAAGGGATATTTATATGTCAAGCCAAGTACATCAATGAAACTCTCAAGAAATTCAAGATGGAAGATTGCCAACCCGTCCTTACTTTGATGGTAACAGGTTGCAAATTGAGCATAGACGACTCATCTAAGGATGTGGATCAGAGGTTGTATATATCTATGATTGGTATTATTCTATATGTAACAACCTCCCAGCCAAATGTTATCCAAGAAGTTGGACAAGTAGCAAGATTCCAAGCAGCACCAAAAGAACCACATAGTATTGTCGTCAAAAGAATTCTTCGATATCTAAAGGGCACATCAAAATATGGCTTGTAGTATCCCAAGGGTAACAATATCATTATTCAAGCCTTTACAGATGTATATTGGGCATTCTACCTAGGTGGTTGTCTCATATCATGGTTGAGCAAAAAGAAAATCTCAAACTCGTTATCTGCAGCGGAAGCAGAATACATTGCAACGACAGCTTGTTGTACTCAATTCCTTTGGATGAAATAAAATTTGCAAGATCTTCAATTACAATTCAGTAAGCCTATTCCCATCTTCTGTGATAACACTAGTGCCATCAGCATCTCCAAGAATCTTGTCATGCATTAAAAAACAAAACACATTCCGATCAAATATCATTTTGTTAGAGAACAAGTCATTGAAAATAATATCAAACTTGAATATGTTGGTAAAAAAGAAAAAATTGCATATATATATCCTAAACCCTTACCTCGTGAAGCATTTGAATATCTTCACCAGAAGCTTGGGATTCTCCCAAGTTCTCATTAGGTTTTCCTTATTCATATTATAAAGGGGGAGTGGAAGTGTGTACAGGTCTACAGGATGGTTGTGTGTCAAGGGGAGATACCCTTTTCCATTGATGTCAAAGGGGGAGAGAATGTTGTAGGAAGAGGTGTCATGATTGTATGGGGAGTACTTGTGTTGCAATAAATGCCAAAGGGGAAGATTTTTTATCAGTGATTGTCATTGATGTCAACCCAAGCAGCACCAGGGGCTACCCCGATATTGCATGGGAATTTTACCTACCAAATTACTATATTCCAAGTCAAGGATATTTTTTATGGTTTCTACTTGTCGAGATGTTTCCATTGATATATGGCACACCACGTAATTCTTCATGGTTTGAGAGATATTGATGTTTGAAGTTAGTAACCTGAGTTAGTTGGCTAAAACCCCATGGGGTTGTGGCATGACACTAATGATTGATTGTGGTCATTAAATTGTGAATAATTAATAATTTTTAAGCTCCTAAAATCCCTCCCTCATTCACTTGTTGAAGACCCTCTCAACCTATTCATTTATATAAATTGTGATCCTTGTATCCTCCTCATGTAGGGATTTCGCTACTTGAAATAGGTCATCGTGAAATTTTCGATATAACTTATTTTATACGTAGGTTTAGAAGCTGAAATTTTTGTGAGGTGAAGCAGAAATCCTAAGGAATCGCGTGTAAAAATTTTAGATCATGGTGCACAAGATTTTCAGAGATATGATCTGTGGAATTTAGGGTTTTTGCAGGCTCCTGAACTTCATCCAACTCTCTCTCTGAGTATTGGATTGGAATTATGTAAAAAGTTGCAGATAGTGTAGAGACTTTAGTTTTAATTGTATCAATTTCAGAGCCGAATAAATAAACAGTGACACGTGGCACGTCGTACAAGTTCGATCTACTGAACTAGTCCATAATTAGGTCATTGTCAGAGATTGGGCATAATTTTGTCTTGAAGAATCCAAATTGGGTCAGACCTGTGGAATTGGAAATAAGATGCAGAGGAATAATACAAGGCAAAAAATCACATATTGGGGATCTAAAATAATAGAGATACACCAGATTCAATATCAATATCCTACAAGGCAAGAAAAATCTAGATCATGTGATGTCAAGGGCTGCAAAGGACCAGACTTTCTAGGGTAGCAAAGTAAAGAAAGGTGCAGCAGAGGTAAGCTCCAGGTAAGTATATTCTGTATATGCATGTTCAACTCTTAATTTCATTAGGTTATTTGTATTCTAATTCACTTATTTTTGTTAAGCATTGACATATGCTCTGCAGGATGAGTTAAGTTTTGTTATTATCATGTCATGGGTATTTCCTTGAAGAATTTTTGCAGGTATTATATATTCAACAAGATAAGACTCGAAGCATGATCTAATGTTCTGAAGAGTGAGAAAGGGTAGCATGACAAGAGCAGTAATCAAGGTGCAGAACAGAAGCAAGAATTTTACCACATGAAGTCTTCATGTGGGCAGCACTACATACAGTCATTGTAAAGGTATCATTGTACTGAGTCATTGTAAAAGCATTATTGTAAAATTTTTACAAGTGTCTGTCTGCCAAGAATTGAAGAGGTAGTGTCGGGAGGTCTAGGATCATCATTAGGTATTTGTGTCATAGTTGGGTTATATTCTAGTGTGTCTTCTTCTTCTACATCATTCTATATCATTGTAAAGTGGACCATTTTCCCTGGTATGGGAATCCATTCTTATTTTATTCTTCTATAGGGTGGTAGGGTGGTGCTAGGTTGGTGCATGAAGTCACCAACATGTTCAAGCCTGTGAAAAAATCAGGGTGGTAGGGTGGTGCTAGGGTGAGTTGTAGCTCATTAGGTGTTGGGGCATCCATTTAGTTAACTACTGAAGAATCTCAAGCATTGGAGCATCCATCCAGTGGGTGTTGGAGAAGAATGTTTTTCTAGATTCTAGGAAGTTGGAGCTTTATTTTTAATTGGAGTTGAATATTAAAGAAATATTAGAAAATCATTCAGGTGGTTTTTGTCCCAGAGGGGGTTTCCACCTTAAAAACTGTGTGCATTTGTGTTCCTTTTGTTTACTGCTATCATTGTACAAACATTGATAATAATTGAAGATTAACTAATGCTCTAAGCGATTAATAATAATACTAATTGAAAGGAATACTGATTTACCCCCTCTTAGTATTTCCAATAGAACCTCTACAAACTTGATGTATATGGTTGCACGCCATTGAGCAGTAAAGCAGGGGAGGTGGTGAGCCAAGATACAGGTGATTTATAGCATAGGAGATTGGGCCATCTACACCATAGTGCTTTAAGGTGTATGCAACAGATTTCTATAGGTCTTCCAAAGGGTACTCTTGCGCAGATAGACACATGCAAGGGATGTACCATGGGGAAGTATACTAAATCCACTTTTCATGAGAAGGAGAACCGAGAAGCGACAATCCTTGAGAGAGTTCACTCAGATGTGTGTGGACCATTCTCAAGAGCTTCCACAGCAAAGCATAGGTATTATGTGATTTTTGTTGATGATTTTTATAGAAAGTGTTGGATCTTCTTTTTGCAAAAGAAATATAATATGTTCTCCAAGCTTTGTGAGTTCAAAGCACTGGCAGAGAAAGATACAGGGAAGAAGGTGAAGGATCTAAGGAGTGACGACGGTGGTGAGTATATCTCTAATGAATTCAATAACTTCTGTGCCAAAGAAGGAATTCATAGAGAATTGATTGCACCTCATAACCCACAACAGCATGGGGTTATAGAAAGAAATAACAAGACAATTGTGGGAGCAACGGGAGCTATGTTACATGATCAAGGCCTACCATTGCATCTATGGGCAGAGGCATGCAACACAACGGTATTTGTGCATAACCGTAGTCCTCATCGGATACTTGGAATGAGTACACCAGAGGAGGATTTTTCAGGTAAGAAACAAGATGTTTCATATTTTAAAATTTTTGGCTCATCTATTTATTTCCATGTGACCAAAGATACCAGGAAGAATATAGAACCAACAACAGAGGTTGGGATATTTTGGGGGTACACTAATACTCCCCTGATCCAAACTTATGCAGGAACGTATTAGATTACAGAAATAACCATAAACATAGAGATGCAACGGAAATATTGCTTCATTTCATTAATATCAAATAACAGAAATATGCTTCCAGACATAATGGAAATAAAATAGCTAGGGTGCTGGTAGCGAATCTCTAAGAAGAGACTTGGTGGCTACAGACCTCTGAACTGTATTATAATGAGGCTTGAGGGCCTATTTATTATTGAGAAACAATGGAAAACTTGAAACGTCCAAAAACCTAATCCTAGGATATGAAGCGCCAAAACTGTGGGTCTCGTTTGGGTAAATTGGTGTTTCAACTTCCCGGGGACGTAAATTTGGCATCTGATATTTGTTTGACATGCTCAATAGCTCATTAGAAATATTTATCCGAGGAGTACAACTTTCATTGTGAGAAACATTAGTCCATGGACCCATGTTTCTCCTATTTTTCCCAAAAAATGTTGTTTAGAGCCTCAAAACGGCTCCAGAAGTTGAGGACCCAAAAAACTGCTAAAAATAGTAAGTTGTGCTGCAACTTAAAAACTAAAATAAATGATGGTGGGGGTTCAAATGGAATAGGTGGGTGGCCACCAATGTCCACCTAGATCATTAAGGCCCCAAAATGGCTCTAGGAGTGCAGGGCCCAAAAACCTGCTAAAAATAGTAAGTTGTGTTGAAAGTGAAAAGATGCAAGAATTGATGGTGCAGGTCCAAATGGAATAGGTGGGTGGCCATCGATATCCACCTGGATCACTCCTCCCTCCTTAAGAAGCAATGGTCCCCATTGTGTTGAGATCCTCCATGAGATGAGGCACGTTATATTTTTGAAGATGTCATGGACCTGCGGGCGGACATGCTGGATGCAATTAGTAAATTTGGTTTCTTTATCAGCCTCAGATAGTACATGTGTGGATTTATTTTGTGTAGTCACCTGAGGTATGGCAACATCAGGTAGTGGTGCATCGGGGGTCAGATCAATGGAGTGTTTGTCCTAACATTATAAAGGAACCTCTGCGAGTGAGAAGAAAATTTCCTCGTATTCCTCCATGACTTTGTCCATCTGCTGCAGCCGTGTAGGGGAGCTCTATTTCGAGGTTGTGGCCACAATATTATTCTTTCCTTGTGAGCGAGTTGTAAGGAAAATAAATTTCCTGGTTTGGGAAACAATCTTACTGCGTTGCTTTACAGTAGTCAAAGAGATGACAGGAGGTGGTACTACCTCCGGTATCCTGTACAAGTTATTTCCCAAAGTAATAACAACAGCATGAGGCCTAGACTCATACACAGCATGTCACCTCCACAAGTATGGTTGGCCCAATAATACATCAGCTACATCAAGAGGAGCAACATCACACAATACCTCATCCGTGAATGGCTTGAAACTGTACGAAAGGTGGCATTGCAGGCAAATGCGGAGATATCTCCCTAGATGGAGCCACCTGATGGTATACGGTTGCGGGTGCGCTATGGTCATTAGGCCGAGCTGCTTCATGACCTCTGCTAAAATGAGGTTCTTTTGGCTTCCGCTATCTACAAGAAATTGCAGTGGAGAACCCTTCACCCACATCTGCAAATGGAATAGGCGCTCCCCCTCCTCTCGATCCTCTAGATCCTCCCTCTGGATCTTGGTGGTGGCAACAATGGCACTAGGATTCACATCAATAATCTGCTTCCCTTTGTCATTTCCTTTGTCTGGTTCAGACTCAGGTTCAGAAAATGCATCTGATTCGGGTGCCTTTAGTTCGGCCACCAATGACTGTTTGGCCTGACTCTCGTTTGTGCTGTTATGAAATTCACACCACTTCCCTGTGTCCTTCTTTGGATTTGCGATGTTGTTCTGAGTCACACCACTTTTTCCTTCCCCTTGTTCTTCAGTTCAGGGGCACATTTCGGATTCGCAGATCCAAAATCTCGCTTCTTCTGCTTAAATTTATGCTCGATCTTGGCGACATAGCGATATGCTGTGCTAAGCGATGTAATGTCGAGGAAATACATTTCCTCCTGAATGTGTTTGTACAGATAGCCATGGTACTTGAGCACCAAATGTCTCTCTGAATCTTTAATACCCAAATTTGTGTGCAGGGTATGGAACAGATTCGTTAGTTCGTGCACATCTTGATCCCTTTGTTGCTGCAGCGTGGTCCATTGGATGTATTTGTCCTCATAGCTCCCCACGGGGTAATATTGTCCATATATGCCATCTTGGAATGAATTCCAAGTGGGTGTGGCCGAGAACAGAGAGGGTTCCCCTTCATCCTCTTGCTCACAGTAGGTTTCCCACCAGTCTTTGACGTGGGGGGCAGCTTTGAGGACTGCAAAAATAATCTTTTCTCGGTCAAATAAAACATGGACCGAGAAATAACCTTCTAGCAAATTCAACCATATATCTATGGCATCTACATCTATTTTTCCTTCAAATACAGTAATGTCAAATTTTACATGTACCTTGAAGGGATTGGCGCCTCTAGTGTGGTTGTTGGATGCAGATGCGTCGTAGATGGGCAGTCGTTGAAGGATCTGAGCAAAGTTATCCATCATCACGTTCCTTTGTTTCTCGAGGGCCTCCTCGATCAATATTTTGATAGGATCTCTTGCTCCCTCGTCTTTCTTTTCTTATGCCATGGGAAGTCATTGGGGTTTACAAGGCTAATCTTGCAAGGGTTCAACCATATCGAGCCCTAACTCCTTATACCCTAACCGCGTTGGGAACATGCAAATAAAAACAAATAAAGAGCAGACCGCTCTAATACCACTGATCTAGATTTATGCAGGAATGCTACAAAATACAGAAATAACCATAAACATAGAGATGCAGCAGAAATAATTCTTCATTTCATTAATATCAAATAATAGAAATATTCTTATAGACATAATGGAAATAAAATAGCTAGGGTGTTGGTAGTGAATCTATGAGAAGAGATGTGGCAACTACAGACCTCTGAGTTGTGTTACAATGAGGCTCGCAGGCCTTTTTGTTATTGAAAAACAACAAAAAACTTGAAACGTCCAAAAACCTAACCCTAGGAGATGAAGTGCCAAAACTATGGGTCCCATTTGGGTAAATTGGTGTTTCAAATTCCCAAGGACGTAACTTTGGCATCCGATCTCTGTTTGACGTGCTCAATAGATCGTTAGAAATATCTATTCGAGGAGTGCAAATTTTAGTGTGAGCAACATTCGTCCACAGACCCATGTTGCTCCCAGTTTTCCCAGAAAACGTCGTTTAGGGCCTCAAAATGGCTCCGGAAGTTCAGGACCCGAAAAACTGCTAAAAATAGTAAGTTGTGTTGCAACTTAAAAATTGAAAGAACTGATGGTGGGGGTTCAAATGGAATAGGTGGGTGGCCACCAATGTCCACCTAGATCATTAAGGCCCCAAAACGGCTCTGGGAGTGCAGGACCCGAAAACCTGCTAAAAATAGTAAGTTGTGCTGAAAGTGAAAAGCTGCAAGAATTGATGGTGCAGGTCCAAATGGAATAGGTGGGTTTCCATCGATATCTACCTAGATAATCCCCACAAATATCACGTGTACTTTTCATCTAATATAATGACAATTGTCAGGAGAGATGTTAAATTTAATGAGGAGAAATCCATGTGATTGTCCCTTGAGAGGGAGCTTCACTTACATGCAGATGAGGAACCCTAAGTTCCAAAGGATGAACCTCAGGATGTGGAGCAGCCACAAGAAGAGGATCATGGAGTGGCAGAAACCACTCATGCAAAGCCATCCACCATAAATGGTAGGAAGCGAACCAGAGAGGCCGATAAATTGATGCTAGATGTGACAGAGAATGTAGGTGCACCTACATCATAGCGTGGGCATAGAAGGTCCCCAGACATGTACACTGGATACATGTCTCTTATGAGCAAGTGTATTGTGACATAACCATCCTATTTTGAGGAAAAAGTGTAGCAGCCAACATGGGTTGATGCCATGGTTGAGGATTATAACTCCATTATCAGAACCAGTGCATGGGAAGTGGTCCCAAGACCAGTGGGGAAGTTAGTGGTTGGATTCAGGTGGATCTACAAGGTGAACCAAGCATAGATGTGTGTGTGGAGAAATACAAGGCTATATTTGTGGCCCGAGGTTTCTCACATGTAGAGGGGATTGACTATGAGGATACTTTTGCACTGGTTGCAAGGTACTCATGAATTAGATCCATCCTTTCACTATCAATGCAAATGGGGTGGCAGATACATCAGATGGATGTAAAGACAGCCTTTCTCAATGGATTTATTGAGGAAGAAGTGTAAATTGAGCATCCAGAAGGTTTTGAGACCTTTGATAGGGAGTCTCATGTGTGAAAACTCAAGAGAGCGTTGTATGGGCTAAATAAATCACCTCGTGCTTCGTACACTAGGATCGACAACTATTTCACCATGTTTGGCTTCACAATGAGTGAAGAGGATGCGAACCTATATCATATTGTGGTTGAACATAAGATTTTGATTATTGTACTTTATGTTGATAATCTTATATTGACAAGTGATGAGCAACTCATAACTTCTTGAAAAGAGGATCTTGAAAGAGAGTTGGAGATGAAGGACATGGGGCTCTTGCACTATTTCCTTGGCTTGGAAAAATGTAAAAGAGATGGGGAGCTATTTTTATCTCAGGAAAAGTATGCCAAGGAGATTCTGACGAAGTTCCACATGGAGGGCAACAAACCCATGAAGACTCCTCTTGTAGGAAACTGGAGGAAGGAGGTGTAATATTCCAAATTTTCCATCAGCTAATTGGAATATTAGAGTTCTTACTTTTCTTATCTATTTAAGTAAATAGAAGGGTGGAGGGACCCATAAACCCAGAAGATGAATAAAATCCACTTCTATAGTGTGAATGTGGGTTAATTGAGTAGTGGAGTAGTATTATAGAGTAGTGGAACATCATAATAATGAAGAAAGAGTGGAGTTCATCGAGCATTAATGAGGAAGACGATGGAGATAGTGGAGGAATAAATGCAAGATCATGGAGATAGTGGAGAAGAAATTGTAGAGATGATGGAGGAAGTGGTGCATTAAATGCACACATGATGGAGGAAGTGGAGAGGAATTTCAGCAGTGATGGAGATCATGGAGGACAACATAGTCTTTATGGAGGCTAGTGGCCACATGTGTAGCACAGTTATGAGGTGGGCCAAAGCTAGGGAAGGCTCAAAACCATAAAAGGAAGATGAGGGCAGAAAAGGAAGGGGAGTCTAAATTTTTATTATTGAGTGTCGTAAGACATTTCTTTGCATGCTTCAGTTGTTTAGCTAAGTCTGTTGTGATGTTTATCACTGGGTGTTCCCGAGCGGGAATCCCACCCTTACCCATGGGGGAATTCGAGTGCCTAATTTGGGAAGGCTTTCTTGGGCAGCATTCATCATCCCAAAAATAGTGCCACTTTCATCCACTCTCATCTGCACTTCTAGCTACAGGAATTATGCATTCCTGAACTAGGGTGTGAGAGTTGGAAGGTTGTTCTCAGTACTTCAGCTGAGAAACTTGTGCAAGGATCATCCCTTCACAATGCGGATTCATTGCAATATTCTGTGAGTTTCATTGACATATCTAGCATCAGGCCATCCATCTATTCTCCTATGCAGAAACATTTCCTGGAGGAATTGCATAATTCTTCAGTGAGGGTTTGAGGAGAAGAGGAAGTTCCAAGCAACTTAGCTTGGAATCCTGTGAGGGATTAATCCTTGACTCTGGGAATCACTTCAACAGCCTTGGATCAAAATTATATTATCTATCAGTAGGATACATCATTAGCCCTCCTAGACAATGCAGTATTACCCAATAGTTGTGCATGCAACAACTGCATATTCATTGGATGAGCTAGATCCTAAGTTTCTCATCTTAGGATTGGGAGAAGGGACAAACCCTTCAGTTATTGAGTTGAGTTGGTGCTATGCAGTAGATAGATAATTATTTCAACCCCATATCAGCAATTTCATTTAGGGAGTGCGTAACTTATCCAACATGGGTGCAGTGTGCAACCCAAAAAGGGCCGAAATTTCAAACTAAAAATCTGGCCAAACCATTTCTGGGTTGTTCTGGGTTTTTCGAGTAGAGTCCGTGATTAAAATATCAGATCTTTTTGAGCACTCCAACTTCCTCTCACACATAGATCTTCTTCCCAGCAACAATAGTTTCCAGCAATAGCAGCAATTTTTACTTTCCAGTGCGAGTTTTCAGTAGAGTTGTTTCAACCATATTTGGATGGCTTGAGTGCATCCCATTTTGGAGCACGTTGTATATTCTTTTTTTGTTGATACATAATGATATGGCTCAACTATTTCTACTCATGTATGATGTTTTGATGTATTCTGGCATTTTTCTAGTTTTATATGTTTTATTCTTATTTGGAATTGTGCATATGTTCTATATTCATGTCTTTCCCATTTTTGGATATTACAATGGTATCAAAGCATTATCTTTGGCTCAGCTTGTTGGAATTTCATGACATCGGAAGAATAAGAATAAGAAGTCTACAATGGCAGAAGGATTGAGTTTTGCCACACTTTTCTTCAGATCTATGTAGGATATCACCATGGAGATCAAAGAAATGAGAAGGGAAAGGAAAAAGGAAATATCACGATGGTTTCATAATGGAGAAGGTCCAAGAACTTCCTATCAGCAGTATAAGAAACCAGCGGTGTAGAAAGTTCCACAATGCCCTACTATGCCCACTTTCCTTGCAGAAGGAAATGAATGGAATGGATATGTAGGATATTTGGAGCATGATACTTTGAGTGATTATCTTGCAGAGTACAAATCTCAATGTAGAGCATTCAAAGAGAATCTGACTTTCCAGTAGTTTTTCCAGATTAAAGAGAACTGAAGACCCCACAGCAGCAATAGAAGAAGAGGGCATATGCAGAATAGATTATTTTTGCCTACATTCGATGGGTCATCCAAAATCATGGCAAAGGCTTGGATGGAGAATTTATATGATTTCTTCCAGCTACACTCACTCACAGAAGCATGGGTTATTTAGATTGCAGTGCTACACCTTGAGGGTTAAGCAAATGATTGTTGTTTCGATAGATTGGATTATGCAAGAGTGATTGCGTATGCAGAGTTCACTCAAATATTGGTAAAGAGGTTTGACAGAAGAAAACTGGAGGCACTTTCCATTGAGACATGTTCCAACATTGATGAGGAAGTATATGAGGATAAAAAAGAATATGTCAGCACTGATACTCTAGCAGAAGAGCAATTATCACCACCACCAACTGCAGTAGAGGTACTTGCATCAGTGGGAGGAGCACTTGCATCTTTGCAAGATGGTCCTGAGCATTCGACATTGAGAGTCCTAGTCATGATTCGGGAGGTGCATGAGGAAGAGGAAGCAGATACCAGCGTTGGTGTAGTAGTAGAGGAGCAACCATCACCAACAGTTGGAGAATAAATTGCACTGGTTGGAGGAATTCTTGTAGCTTTGCAAGATGTTCCCAAGCATCATCTGATCCAAGGTATGAAAAAATTTCCACCCTAGATTGTTTCAGCACATCATCTTGAGATTTTTGGGGTCATGCCATCAGGGAAATTGCATGACCAAGTGTTAGAGCACATAGCTAATTTGGAGCAACAGACTATCACTACGTAGAGGACCCTTTACTCGCTCAAGGAGAATATGTTTAACTATCCCAGTTTGACATTGTTGAGCTTCACACAACACTTTCTGTTAGAGTGTGGAGTTTCTGAGGATGGGATTAGCATATTCTTCATGCAGGGAAGTTATACAATAGCTTTCGAGAACTGGAAGTTACTGGCTCATGAGATTTCGTATTCTATTTACAACAAAGAGATATTGGCCATTATGCATGCATTGATAAAATTCTGACAGTTTTTTATTGGAAGTAGATTTCAGGCGAAGACTAACCACCATAGTCTCAGGCATATTTTTTAGGAGGAGCAATAGTTGCAGAAGAGGCAACAACAATGGATTAGTACAATGCAAGACTATGAGTTCAACATTGTGTATGGATAGGGTCATGTGACAATAGATGCACTATCATGGAGACCAATAGCGTTGTCACTGATGAGCGGTGATGATTCGAGGGCCCAATTATTATTTGAGCATTGTGATGACCGATTCACTTATGAAGCATTGGATGGTCAAATTGTAGATGGTATACATCATGTAATGGATAACATCTTCCATTATCAGGACAGAGCCTTCTTGATGAGCACCTCACAGCTCAAAGAGAAGTTTCTCCATGAAGCATATTAAGAACCTCATAGGTTCTACCAGGCCATCATAGAGAGGTTCTCATGGAGAGACCTCAAGGAGGATGCACATTGACATATCATGGAGTGCAATTATTGTCATTAGATTATGGAGGATGGTATTGTCAACATTGATCCGTGTCGAGGTATGCACATTGCTTCGACATTTTCACATAGTACATCTCTTCACCCATGATCGGATTATTTTTCCGGGATGTCTTCATGCTTCATGGTCTTCCCAAGACCATAGATAGTGATGGGGATAGTTATTGTGTAAGCAGTTTTTGGCAGGATATTCTCCATTGGGTGGATACTGAGCTGGTTCATGATATGATTCATCACCCACAATTGGATGGATGGATGTAGATGATGAGCAAGTGGCTGAAAAAATACTTGCATATCTACGACACGGGCAGCAGGAAGCATGGTTGCACTGGCTGCTCTTGGGTGAGCATGGTTACCACCCAGCATTTCAGATTGGTATGTTCCATACCTTGCATAATAATGAGGTGATGTATCAGCAGGAGGTACGGCTGCGTTGGCTACTCTTGGGAGAGTATGGCCAAGACATTGCATTTTTTATGTCCATTGGCATATCATTGTTTCCTACCTTGCATAGTAGTGATGATATGCAACAGTTGGAGGCATGGCTACGCTAGTTACTCTTGGGAGAGTATGGCCACCATATGATATTCCACATGTCAATTGATATGTCACTATTTTATAACTGGCATGATGATTTGTTGTGGTAGCAGGAGGCCTTGATGTGGTGGCTTCTCTTGAGAGAGTATGGCTACCATACTTGGTATGATGATGATGTGGTATGGCAGCAAGAGGCATTGTTGTGGTGGCTTCTATTGGGAGATTATGGTTCAAAATTTCACATGTCAATCCATATGTCTCTATTTACTACTTTGAACAGTGTTGAGATAATTCTTAGAGCAAGAAAGGCCACCAGGGCCAAGGATTGGAGCATGGAGAGACACAAACTACTCCATGTAGTATTGGTTGGATATATAGTTTATGAGATGTGACTTTCCACTTGGGGAAGGAACCACTACACTTCACATGTCTCATGTAGAGAAGAATCTCTTGGACAGCAGATGGTTGCCACTTGGGGACTCATTGATGAGTAGAGGCATCTAGCTACACATCTAGAGGCCTTTCTAGACATTCTAGAGAGGAAGCGATGCAGCTGGAAATTCATAACACATTGGAGCAGATGGGGAAACCTTCCATATGAGGATGCCACTTGGGAGGGAGATGGATTTCTGCAGCATCCACTTTTGTAGTTGCTTGAGGAAAAGAAACATTTTGGCGGGGAGGACTGTAATATTCCAAAATTTCCATCAACTAATTGGAATATGAAAGTTCTTACTTTTCTTATTTATTTAAGTAAATAAAAGTGTGGAGGGACCCATAAACTGAGTAGATCAATAAAATCCACTTCTATAGTGTGAATGTGGGTTAATTGAGTAGTGGAGTATCATTATGGAGTAGTGGAGAAGCATAATAATGAAGAAATAGTGGAGTTCATAGAGAATTAATGAGGAAGATGATGGAGATAGTGGAGGAGTAAATTCAAGATGATGGAGATAGTGGAGAAGCAATTGCAAAGATGATGGAGGAAGTGGTGCATTAAATGCACACATGATGGAGGAAGTGGAGATTAATTGCAGCAATGATGGAGATCATGGAGGATAGCGCAGTCTTTATGGAAGTTAGTGGCCACATGTGCAGTGTAGTTATGAGGTGGGCCAAGGCTAGGGAAGGATCACAACCATAAAAGGAAGTTGAGGGCAGTAAAGGAAAGGGAGTCTAAATTTTTATTATTGAGTGTCGTAAGACATTTCTTTGCACGCTTCAGCTATTTAGCTAAGTCTAATGTGTTGTTTAGCACTGGGTGTTCCCGAGCGGGAATCCCACCCTTACCCATGTGGGACTTCAAGTGCCTACTCTCGGAAGGTTTTCTTGGGCAGCATTCATCATCCAACAAATAGTTCCACTTTCAGCCACTCTCATTTGCACTTCTATCTACATAAATTATGCATTCCTGAACTAGGGTGTGAGTATTAGAAGGTTTTTCTCAGTACTTCAGTTGAGAAACCTGTGGAGGGATTAGCCCTTCACACTGTGGATTCATTGTAGTCGTCCGAGAGTTTCATTGACATATCCAGAATTAGGCCATCCATTTATTCTCCTATGCAGCAACATTTCCTGCAGGAATTGCGTAATTCAGCAGTGAGGGTTTGAGGAGAAGAGGAAGTTCCAAGCAACTCAACTTGGAATCATGTGAGGGATTAATGCTTCACTCTGTAAATCACTTCAGTAGCCTGGGATCAGCATTATATCATCTATCAACAGGCTACATCATTGGCCCTCCTAGACAACACAGTATTACCCAGCAGTTGTGCATGCAACAACTGCATATTCATTGGAGGAGTTAGATCCTAACTTTCTCAGCTTTGGATTGGGAGAAGGAACCATACCTATAATTATTAAGCTAATTGGGTGCTATTGCAGTATATAGATCATTCTTTAAGCCCCAGATCAGCATTTTTCTCCAGGGAGTGCGTAACTCAGCCAATAAGGGTGAAGTGTGCAACCCAAAAAGGGCCGAAATTCTAAACTCAAAATCTAGCCAAACCATTTCTGGGTTTTTCTGGGTTTTTCGAGTAGATTCCGTGGTTAAAATCCCAGATCTTTCTGAGCACTCTAGAAGCCTCTCACACATAGATCTTATTCCAGCAATAGTAGGAGTTTTTACTTTCTAGTGCTAGTTTTCAGTAGAGTTGTTTCAACCATCTTTGGATGGCTTGAATGCATCCCTTTTTGGAGCACTATGTATATTCATTTGATGTTGATACATAATGATATGGCTCAGTTTTTTCTGCTCATATGTATGATGTTTTGATGTATTCTGACATTTTTCAGGTTTTATATGTCATATGTTCTATATTCCTATCTTTCCCATTTTGGGATATTACAAGAAGATGCTACTTCAGGTGAAGTAGTGGATGCTACTTTTTACAGGAATCTTGTGGGTTCACTTATGTATTTTTTGAACACATGACCATACATATGTTATGTAGTTAACCAGCTTAGTCAAGTTATGGTTAATCCTACCAAGCTCTTTTGGAAGGCGGGGAAGCATGTGTTGAGATATATCAAGGGCACTACAAAGTATGGATTATGGTACAGATTGACAGAGGGAGTGAATATTCAAGGCTTCACCAATGCAGATTGGCCAGATAGTCCATCAGACATGAAGAGCACATCAGGGGGCATCTTCAACATAGGATCAACAGTAGTTTCTTGGTACAACAAGAAGCAGAGATCAGTTGCACTCAGTTCAACCAAGGCATAGTACATGGCATCTAGTCAGGCTACATGCAAGGCCATCTTGATGAGGAAGATATTTGTTGTTTTGTTTTTTCATCAGATGGATCCGACTGTGATACATTGTGATAACCGGAGTTTCATAAAACTCTCGGTTAATCCATTATTCCATGACAGGTCCAAGCATATTGACATCAGATACCACCATCTCAGAGATTGTGTTTAGAGGTGCATTACGTTGTTGCAGTACATTCCCATAGAATATCAAGATGCAAATATCTTGATGAAGGTGTTGGAAAAGAGAAAATTCGAATACCACAAAGGCAGGATCGGTGTAGCTGATATTCCATGTCTTGTTAAGAGGGAGTGTTGAAATTCAATAAGAAAATGCACCACATACTAGTGCGGGATTCCAATCACACATGGGTGAGGAATTCAGTGACACATTAGTGTTAAATGTGGGCGTCTAATTTATTTATCCCTTAAATAAATTGGACAATAAATTGTAATCTTATCGCATAAAAACTTGTAATTGTTAACTAAGTGAGATTGAGTTAGTTAACTCAATAATTTTGAGTTGAGGATCAATGCTGAGGCATTTAGAGTGATTCTATTATTTACAAGGTCCAGTTACAGTTGTAGCACTAGTGTGGTGTGAGTGTAAACAATTAACTCAAATTAATTGAGTTAAAATTAGTTTAACTAGTTATAACTCAACGATGAGCTAGTGGAAGGTCAAGTGAATTAAATTAGATTTAATTCACAAGAAGTGATCTACCAAGTAACTGATGATTCACTATTAATAGTTGCATGCATGTAAATTCTCATGATGACCCAGTTGAGATAAAGGTTAAAGGGAAGTAAACTATCAGTTGTATTATTAGCGAACTACCCAGGTGCAGTTATAAAGCCACATGATTCCCATGATGGATTGTGCAGTCAAGGAAGGTTGGAATTCCTATTTAATAGGAATTATTTTTCCTAGGGATTGCATGAGCAAGGCAGGCTGAAGGTGGGATGAAAATTGGCTATGTGTTTGTCTAATTTTTCCTAGATCAATGTGAAACAATTGGCAGAGTGTATGAGGTTCTTGTGAGCACACATGCATTGTATTGTTTCATGATTCCTTGGCTGATTATACAATAGAGATGGACGAGTTTTGAGTAGTTTATTTACCCAGGAAAATCTTGTGTTGTGTGATTGATTTACTTCTTTCTCTTACTTGCATGTGATTGAGTGGTCGTGATTTATATTCTGCAAATATTGTAAAAGGATTCAGTATCTTGTTTTAGTACATTTCATGAACGAATTGAATCCATTGGTGCAATTTATACATAAGGGGACTGAAGAAAGTGTTGATGAGAAAATCTGTCCGGCCAACAGCAGGGGATCTCCCCGGTAAAAGGTCCCAATTAGACCTTGAACCGTTTGGAATAGGGATCCCATCCGGGGTGTGGGTCCAGCTACCACTGATTTCTCCTTTGCTTTGGGTCTTGCTTAAACTCTATAAAACAGTGGGTACACACCTAATCAACTGATACAAGACATATGATTGATGCATTAAATGTACATGCAGCACAATTAGTAGCAAGAGGAAATAATAAAGCATGAAGACCAAAGGAAGTGTCATTAGCAACACTTCATTAGGGTCATTCTTGCAAACTGTTTTGACCGCAAAGGAAACGGTTCCTCACGGCAAGAACACCCTTCACTTCCTAAAATTTTAAATGATAACACGAACGCAGATAAATATTCATCAACATTCGCTAAGAAAGTGAAATAAACTCAACCACCATTAACATACTCAACAAAATGTTATGCAACTGTGATGTGAATTTAAAATACAGTTCCCTTAATCTTAGGATGTTTAGAAACTGAAAATATAATACTCGACAGTGCTAATACATAAGACAACACCATATCCACAAGGGGATTTTTCAAAATGCTTGTATTAATGGCTAAGTGTATAATCCTCCGGTAATACAATATACTCAGCTCGAGTCCCAAACCAAAGATCATCTTTACAAGCTCTCGAAGGAGTATTTATAATACAAAACCTGCCCTTTGGGCTTCCTTGATTTTTCATCTTCCCGACTGTTGGGCTGCCTTGCGACCTAGTCTTTTCTGCGACCTACGACCTGAGCTGTTGTTGTGACCTGCAACCTGACTAGGTCGCGGGGTCACAGGGTGTAATAAAATGGCCAATATGTGACCTTGTGACCTTGCGACTAGGTTGTTGAGTCGTGGGGTCGCAAAAAGAAGGAAAACCGAAGAAATGTGACCTTGCGACTAGGTTGTTGGGTCGCGGGGTCGCAAAAGGCGGAAAAACTGAAGAGATGCGACCTTGCGACTAGGTCGCTGGGTCACGGGGTCGCAAAAGGGAGGAAAAACCAAATAAATGCTACCTTGCAACCTTGCGACTAGGTCGCTAGGTCGCGAGGTCACAAAAGGTAGAAAAACCGAAGAGGTGCGACCTTGCGACCTTGCGACTAGGTCGCTGGGTTGCAGGGTCGCAAAGGCGAAAAAATTAAAGATATGCGACCTTGCGACCTGTTGGGATTTGTGACCTCGTGACCTCGACCATCAGCGACCTGTGACTTGAAGAAATCTACGACCTACGACTTAAAGCAGATCTGCAGATTTTGTAGCAGTACTCCTCATCTCACGTGCTTTGAAAACCGGTCCTCTTGCTTGCTGGGAAAAACTCCAATTCATCGTGCAAATCGACAGCTTCCACCTGCAATCACATATCTTAGGTTACATGTCTTCATTTCTTGAATAACAATGTTAAGAGGCATATTTAATTAATTACACAAGTAAAATGAAAACTTTGGACCCCTGTGTGGTCAAATGTTATGTCGCAGCGTGGTCCTTATCAAGTTCTCTTGGGATCTGAATGTTTGTAGTGAAAACCCATTGATGAGGCAAAGGGCTTTTGCTTGTGCCATCTCCCACTGCATGTGATGCGTTTCTGGTTCCCAGATTTTGATTAAGTAGGGGACTAGGAATAACCAACACATATGCCATCAGTGTACCAACTCTCTCGCTTGCTGGGAAATGCTCTGTTTCCTCATGCCAACCAACAACGTCCACCATTATGTCATCAGAGATACTCGCTTGAGTAAGCTTTCCTTGTACCTTCTTCAATTATCGTAATGCAAATTAGCGTAACTATGGGTCGAGTTTGGAATGCAGACCCAATAGAACAGAAGTTTTGATTTGGGCAACATGTTGCTTGTGTTCTCCACAACGAAAACTATGCCGGGCTCCAATGATACTTTCATCATGTTTGAAAGTTTACGCCAAGATCTTACTGAGGGAATGCCCCTTCGAAATGGGGTTGATGAGTCTGCATGCTGTCATGACAAGTAAGGTGAGGGCGCTGCTCCTTAGTGAAGTTGCAGGAAGGAACGCACTCCGAAAAGTCTCTCTCCCTTCGAACAGCTTCTGTCTTCATGGTGGCAAGTCAGGTTATAAGCAGACCAGCACCATTGCTATGCTATATTCACACGATGTCAACAAAACCAGTCTTCCAAAGGAAATCTAATAACGTTGATCTGTTGGACCTGCATTGAGATTTGAGTTAGTTATTTCATGCCCTCTCTGGAGGCAAGGATGGTCATGTCAACAAAATCATTTTAACTTGCGGCTATTCCTAATATACTGATTTAACATCGAACCCTAAGCCTCCTTGAATCAGCATCTTCGACATAATTTTTTGGGCGGAACTTTTATCCTGTAATAGAACATTTCTCATCTACTATAATGGAGAGACTTGTCACTCTGGAAAAAATGCTCCACAGCCATTGCTGCGTTGGTTCAATGGAGCGTTTCGCTCTTCCCTGGTGGATCTGTATCCTACTGCAATGACGAAACCAATACAGCTGAATCCATGTGCATGCATTCAGGATGGAATTGCATGCCACTTTCCACGTTGTCACAGCTACATCCACGCTGGGTAATGGAAAACACTGCCGCCTCCACCGAAACACTGATTTAGTGATAATGGACTGTTACTAAATATCATTAATGCATTCTAGGGGAGGCGCTGAACGTAACACTCGGTACCAGGAAACTTTCCTCTAAGGTGGAAAATGCTGGCATTGTTTCAACTGGATCAAAACACATTCTTTTATACGTGGCGAAGAGCCCAGAGAATATGTCGTAGGCTGCCTCATGCGCGCTATCGTTGCGCTGCAGCAGGAGGAAACCACCCTTCATGCAAGGCTTTAATAGAAAAGGCATGTACGCCTCTCATGATAGAAGGCAAGTGTAGAACATGGAACAGTTGGTAACGCCCATAATTTGTGCTGACAAGAACGTCCCGCTCCAAGTTTTAAACGCAAGCTTTGGCCACATTATTATATTCTGCTCCAACGTTTCATTATGGTTGAAAAACCCGCCAGGAAATATTTAAGCCCACTTATAATGTGCTTCCATATAGTTCTGATCCACGTAAATTTGCCACGAAATATATGCTTCGAACATTTTCCATAGGTAGAGAATTGCGCTGATGTATCCATATAGTCCTGCAATTCTTTGAACATAACTGCTCGACGGTCGTTACAACGCTGGCCATTATTGTTTCACTCCAAACGTTCTACCGTGGTTCGAAACTCCATCACCGTGAATCTTGACCGCTATGTATTTACGTTTGGCTCCATGCAACGTAAATATGACTCCATGCAACGTGCCTGTGTGGTTTCATTCCATCATTTTAAACGTAGAGTTGACCGCCTTATATGTCTGCCTCAAATGCTTTAGCATAGATTGAATCGTGCCATCGAATGTTTGACTTTACGTAACATGTCCACGCATGACTGCACCATGTTTCCAACGCACCAAAGTCATGGTAACACGTCACTATGGGTTTGTTACAACAATATAAGTTATTGGTCACTATATAATATATCTGCTCCATTTTACCAAGGTTGAAAAGTTGACCGTTGAAACCATTGTGCTCATTCGTAATGTTTATATGATCTGTCCTTTAATCTTATATGGTTGGAAAACCTGTTGTTTTTGCAACCTTTGAAACAAGTTTGTAGCATACCGTATATCGCACCACGACATTTGGATCACCCTATATATATATCTTCTCAAAACCCTTTTAACATAGTTGGAAACTTCAGCCCAAAGGTATTTTGAGCCCAATTGTAATGTCTTTCACATATTTTTTTATATAACTTCGCCCCTCCAATCTTATGTGGCTGGGAACCATATGTTTTTGTGCCCTAACTTAATGTTTCAAAATGTTACCTGGGTCCATCGAAAGTGTGACTGCCATGTAGATTAGGTTTAACACACATGCTTCCCTTCCCCAATTTGCTAGAGTTGTCAACACAACTCAAAATCATTGTCAGTTCAGAAGAATGGCCTTTTATAGGATTTGTACAATCTCCAAAGACAAAATGTACCTTGCCAATATCAGATGTATCTTGAGCAGCTAAAGACTTATAACCAAGAGCTTCCTTTTATGTTGTCATGATGGGTCAAATTCATGCAGGCCATACATTATTATGGACCTCAAATCGCCACCTGCTATACTGTCTGATCTATGTGCTTTTGGATCAACATCACCATGGCCAATCACATTGTGACCAAGCTGAAATTTTCTATGGGCCCTTTGCAGAATCACCTCCATGACTTTGTTTAATTCTTATTGCCAAATCATGATGCATCTGACCAACGCGATGAGCACGCTGTAATGCTTGCTTGTCAACTTGTGGATTCCAGTCCTTCAAATGTCTCTGGCTCCACACCATTGAAAAGATAAGAATGGTTACGTGTCTTTCATATTTGTACCAAAATATTTTGTAAAGATTGATACTGAGTGCCTGAACCACTTGTTTGAAGTTGGGACACTCTTGATGCAATACAGACACATAAATTTTCTTCTGAAGTAGGACCAATGGAGCCAGTACTATAACCCCAGGCAATGGTGGCAATGCAGGAGTTCTATTCTTGACAAGTAATTCTTTTGCACGCCAAAGCATGAAAGCAGGCACAATATATCCTAGCAGCTTGAACTGTTTGCAAAAAAAGGGCCACGGGCGTTTCCATTGATCTTTCAAGTAAGCCAATAAACTTATAGCCTGCAATGTGTTCCCAAGTCCCATTGTGACTACAAGTTCCCTTGACTGGCGTGGTCTTATTTCCGGCGTACATGCGATAGATGTCCTCCACTTCTCACGTTTCAACTCGTACTGCTCTTATCCTTCTCATCGGTATGGCGACGACATTTATGAGTATATCACCCGTGGGATCGACCTGTATGTAGCATTATACACCAATTAGTTTACAGTTAAATTTTAGAGAATGGTGCCCCCAAAAGGATAAATATTAAACTATGAGCTCGGCGAAATGCTAAAACAAAGTGCCTGGACAATCCATGATGCAAGCGCTCTTAAAATACACACAAGTTTTCTGTCGAATGTATGTATGGCGATCCCTCGCACATGGCATGATTGCAACAACAGCGCCTGATCATGAGGGCGAGACAACTCATGAGGGGTTGGGGATAGGTCGCTAGGATGTCACGGGCTGCAGGTTCGGTGAAAGACCTTATCGAAAAAGCGAGCAGAGGGGGACCCGAAATTTTAAATATACCCAAAATTTTGGGTGGTGTTGTAGCGGCTACAAAAAATGGCGAACCGCTGGTAGAATCCAGCATCTCTGTCAATATCACAACAAAAGTATCAACCAAGATAGTGATGCAAGGGAATATTGAACAAGTCCTGTGGGGACCCTTTGAATTACTTTGGCCCTTTACAGGTAAGCCTAATCCTTGTGCCTCAACTAATTCTCGCTAATCATAAACATATCAAAGAGAAAGCTCACAAACGCCAGTAGCTTGTTGATGATGTGAACAGCAAGGCAATGGGTTTATTATTTTCAGGATTTTTAAAGTAAGTTTCCGGTGTTGCTCCGCTGCCAGCAGGCCTGGACAGTACCCCGACGGAGTCACTTCAAGAAATCACAAACGTTGCTCCGCTGCCAGCGAGCCTGGTTAGTACCCCGGTGGAGTCGTTGCATTACCTCTCTGCACAGGAAGCCTCTCTCGATCCTTTACCCTTATTTGTTTCATGTGCTTACAGCACTTATTTTCATGTGCTCGTGGCACTTATTTTTCATGGGCGGATGAGGGATCCCGACTTATTTTACGAGCAAGAGAGGTTGTTTCTCGTGTTACAGAAACTGAAAGATATCCTGATTTGGGTTGGCCCTTGTGCCGAACCTTCACATCCCATTCACCACAATAGGCGAAGCACGCAGACAGATCATTCAAACGTCCAAGACTATGTTGGGCACAAAGCTTAGGCTTACAGTTATGGGCCATTTCAAACTCATTAGGTCTCCCACAATCAACCAGCTCGTATCTTCCCAGATAATAAGTTTAGACTCACAGGAATCTTTTTGAGAACGCGACTTCGATGACTGGTCCTACGAGAAAGCTGCCTCTTGAGATGGCCACCGCAACCTCACGCAAAACAATGGGGGTTACTGTTTCAGAAATCGGGGAAAAACAAGACTGCAAGGTGATAGGATTACAATGAGGGCTCATGAAGTGGCAGGCGATATGACAAAAAATGATGTGAGGGAGAGAGCATACGACGCAATGTAATAGGCGAGGCTCAAAATGCAATGCAACGCCATGTGGGGGAATGATTAACCAGTTGTAGGTGGGAAAGAGGCACAATACAAGTTGTAATTATTTATGCAGCGACAAGCAAACTGAAAAGAAATGAGTGAAAACAATTGTAACATGATGATGCCTAGGATATTAATCATAAACAAGAATAGTAAACACACTTCTAAACTATGAAGAAAAAATTTGGCAAGTAAACCTAATTAACTTTGAACTAAAAATTTTATTGCAGGTCCTAGCTAGCCTACACATAAACCCTAGTTTAACCAATGATGCGGTCGGGTTACGTAAAATCAGTTTTCCAGTGCAGCCACCGCATTAATTTTCATCCTGCAACAACAACAATGATCAGGATCAAAGCTAGTATCCAAAAAAGTGTAGTAGCAACAAAACTTACCTGAGGAGTAGGTGCAACGGCAAGACGATCATAGATACCTACCAAAGAACATGCCAGAACAGATTGTGCAAGATGAATCCCACTCTCATCTTGATACACGGCAATACGTTCTTGAAACTTAACATTTATGAATGACACATAATCGTTCATGCACAATCCTGGGTCTGATGGGCGCTAGGTAAGCCATTGCCCATTTGCAGGCACATCAACCGGGTAAGGTTCGTCGAGTTGACTGGAAATCTCCTCATTGTGTTGAAGACCATCAATTTTATGCGATGGAAAAAATAAGCATGTGCCAGGCGAATTATAAATGCATGCGCATCCGAGTGTAGAAACCCGAGTTTTGAAAAACTTAGCTCGGGGTTGCTCTTGGGTTTGGTCAAGGATATGAGGATCTGAACCCACTTTTAGTGGGGGCTGCATTTCCTTGTTGTTTTGAACAAAATCCAGACCTTCGAGCGGGGGGTTTCCCAACGTCGATTGCTTGGTGAGATTAATAGGCGCATGGGCATGATCATCAATTGTAGTGATTGGAAAGATATATGTGGGCTCTATATCAGTTTGGCGTAATGTTTGCACGCTGAAAAATCGATAATCCAATGTATCAGATTCTTTAGATTCGCTAGGATGGGGTGGATTTACTGTAAGGTTTCCGGGCAGTTGAGGGATTTGGGAAAAATCACATGTTAGCGTCTGATTGCAAGTGGTACTGGCTGGGAAACAGCTGGAAATATTAAAGACAATGGCTGGTGTTTTCTTGCCAGTGAATAAATTGGGGTATATTGGTTGTTGCACACCAGCTGTTGGGGGACAGGAATATGTGCTCAGGGAAACCTCATGAGAATGAAAAATACACCCAGACGAAATGATATCCGACGTGGTTATGCTGGGAGAAGCATGATACTTGGGAGTCATTATTTCAAAAACCCTAACTTGAGAAACCCTGGTTGGAGTTGTTTGAGGGGCCTTGTCAGGATCATAAGGACTAGGGGTAATGGCCGGCATAAGCGTAAGCGCCTCGATCCCCTGATGGGTACTCGAATCTTCCCAAAGCGGATTATCGAGTTCAGGTGTCTTCATATGGTTAGCAAAGAGATCTGAGTGATGGTCGTCAGCGGCATGATTGAATATGTTTTCAGATAAGGAGTGATCGTTGCAACCATCGATTTGGTCAAGTTGGGTACCTAGCATGTCAGGCTCCCCGGGAGTTACCGACTGGGATGGATCAATAGAGGGGATATCTTGAAGTTGCCCAGATAGGAAATCTCTCTTATGGTTGTCTAAAGATTTCGAGTGAGAAAGATCAGATCTAAAAGATTCATCGATTTTGAACTGTGATTGTGAAACACCATCCGCGTGCTTGAGATTGTCGCCAATACCAATATAAGGAAATTTTGAATGTCTCGAAGAAATTACTGGTGTGGCGGGATCGGGAAACCAACCGGGGAATAATGAATGAAGAGATTGAGTCGCAGGGGCGTTAACCATACAAGGCTTTTCAATATGCACATCCGTGTCATTCAGAGGACACAATGATCTGGCAGGCCTTGTAAGGAAATCAACTTTATCCGGGCTAGGAGTCGATTCATAATCAGTATGTAAATCAGATTTAGGTTTGTGCCCAGGGAAACATCGAGTGGGCTCGAGGTAGGTTTCATGAACCGAGAGGGATAATTAGCCGCTGGGGTGTTCAAGTTCTGATTTGACATGGGGCGTGAAAGATTCAAAGGTAGTGCAGTAGGCTTTATCCTTTTTCCAGTGTCTATCCTTGCTCAGGACTTTCGGGGTCACAACTCCACTACCCGACAACTCAGGAGGAGGGGTGAGAATGTCACAAATAGCAACACTCTCCTTAGAGGCCTGAATGTGGTCTGGACTCGAGGATATGAACAACGAAGCGTTAGGGACAAAATCTGAACAACTGGTAACTTGGGGGTCATCATAGGGAACACTAGGATCTAACTGAAATTGTTCAAGGGAAACGAGAATCACATACTTGAACTGTTCATTTAAACATTTCCAATCGACATCCCTTTTAGGGAACTAAAAACAATAATGAACAAATCTGATAGAGAATTCATCTAGAGATTCCTGAGGTTCCATTCTAATGTCATTAAGCTTTATCACTACACTTTGCAAATCGTACATGTGAAAAGCTTGTCGCAATTCACTGGCGAGCTGTTCAAATGAATGGATGGAAGCTTCCGGCAATGTGCGGCACCATTGCTTAGCGTGACCTTCGAGAGTGAGGAAGAAAAGCAAATAAATCAAACCTTCATCGTCAATTTCTTAGAACTCACCAAAGTCACAGAAATCTAAAAATTGTTGGGTTATGGACACCCCATTTTCACCATCAAATTTTAACTGGGACAAGTGATACATAAGTTCATCGGGGATGAAGTATTGAGGCTCATAAAACTCCGACAAACATCTCGAGAGAAAAATTTGGGAATGAGCCATTACTTATATGAGATTAACTACAGGCTCTCAGGGCTCAGCTTGTCATCTGGCCCTCCTTCTAGCGCCAATTCTGTTGGCGGGAAAATCTGTCCGGCCAACAGCAGGGGATCCCCCCTGTAAAAGGTCCCAATTCGACCTTGAACCATTTGGAATAGGGATCCCGTCCGGGGTGTGGGTCTGGCTACCACTGATTTCTCCTTTTCTTTGGGTCTCACTTTAACTCTATAAAACAATGGGTACACACCTAATCAACTGATACAAGACATATGATTGATGCATTAAATGTACATGCAGCACTATGAGTAGCAAGAGGAAATAATAAAGCATGAAGACCAAAGGAAGTGTCGTTAGCAACACTTCATTAGGGTCATGCTTGCAAATTGTTTTGACCGCAAAGGAAACAGTTCCTCACGACAAGAACACCCTTCACTTCCTAAAATTTTAAATGTTAACACGAACGCAGATAAATAGTCATCAACATTCGCTAAGAAATTGAAATAAACTCAACCACCATTAACATACTCAGCAAATTGTTATGCAACTGTGATGTGAATTAAAAATACAGTTCCCTTAATCTTAGGATGTTCAGAAACTGAAAATATAATACTTGACAGTGCTGATACATAAGACAACACCAGATCCACAAGGGGATTTTTCAAAATTCTTGTATTAATGGCTAAGTTTATAATCCTCTGGTAATACAATATACTCAACTCGAGTCCCAAACCAAATATCCTCTTTACAAGCTCCCGAAGGAGTATTTATAATACAAAACCTGCCCTTTGGGCTTCCTTGACTTTTCATCTTCCCGACCGTTGGGCTGCCTTGCGACCCAGTCTTTTCTGCGACCTGCAACTTGAGCTGTTGTTGCGACCTGCGACCTGACTGGGTCGCGGGGTCACAGGGTGTAAGAAAATGGCCAAGATGCGACCTTGCGACCTTGCGACTAGGTCGCTGGGTCGCGGGGTCGCAAAAAGGAGGAAAACCGAAGAAATGCGACCTTGTGACCTTGCGACTAGGTAGTTGGGTCATGGGGTCGTAAAAGGCAGAAAAACCGAAGAGATGCGACCTTGCGACCTTGCGAATAGGTCGTTGGGTCGCGGGGTCACAAAAGGGAGGAAAAACTGAAGAAATGCGACCTTGTGACCTTGCAACTAGGTCGATGGGTCATAGGGTCACAAAAGGCGGAAAAACCGAAGAGGTGCAACCTTGCGACCTTGCGACTAGGTCACTGGGTCGCGGAGTCGTAAAGGCGAAAAAATCGAAGATATGCGACCTTGCGACCTGCTGGGATTTTCGACCTCACGACCTCGGCCATCAGCGACCTACGACTTGAAGAAATCTACGACCTGCGACTTCAAGCAGATCTGCAAATTTTGTAGCAGTATTCCTCATCTCACGTGCTTTGAAAACTGGTCCTCTTGCTTGCTGGGAAAAACTCCAATTCATCGTGCAAATCGACAGCTTCCACCTGCAATCACATATCTTAGGTTACATGTCTTCCTTGCTTGAATAACAATGTTAAGAGGCGCATTTAATTAATTACACAAGTAAAATGAAAACTTTGGACCCCTGTGTGGTCAAATGTTATGTCGCAGCGTGGTCCTTATCAAGTTCTCTTGGGATCCGAATGTTTGTAGTGAAAACCCTTTGATGAGGCAAAGGGCTTTTTCTTGTGCCATCTCCCACTGCATGTGATGTGTTTCTAGTTCCCAGCTTTTGATTTAGTAGGTGACTAGGAATAACCAACACATATGCCATCAGTGTACCAACTCTCTTGCTTGCTGGGAAATGCTTTGTTTCCTCATGCCAACCAACAACGTCCACCATTATGTCATCGGAGATACTGGCTCGAGTAAGCTTTCCTTGTACCTTCTTCAATTACCATAATGCAAATTAGCGTAACTATGGGCCGAGTTTGGAATGCAGACCCAATGGAATTGAAGTGTTGATTTGGGCAACATGTTGCTTGTGTTCTCCACAATGAAAACTATGTCGGGCTCCAATGATACTTTCATCATGTTCGAAAGTTTGCGCCAAGATCTTACTGATGGAATGCCCCTTCAAAATGGGGTTGATGAGTCTGCATGCTGTCATGACAAATAAGGTGAGGGCGCTGCTCCTTAGTGAATTTGCAGGAAGGAACGCACTCCAAAAAATCTCTTTCCCTTCGAATAGCTTTTGTCTTCGTGGTGGCAAGTCAGGTTATAAGCAGACCAGCACCATTGCTATGCTATATTCACACGATGTTAACAAAACTAGTCTTCCAAAGGAAATCTAATAACGTTGATCTGCTGGACCTGCATTGAGATTTGAGTTAGTTATTTGACGCCCTCTCTGGAGGTAGGGATGGTCATGTCAACAAAATCATTTTAACTTGTGGCTGTTCCTAATATACTGATTTAACATTGAACCCTAATCCTCCTTGAATCAGCATCTTCGACATAATTTTCGGGGCGGAACTTTTATCCTGTAATAGAACATTTCTCATCTACTGTAATGGAGATATTTGTCACTCTGGAAAAAATGCTCCACAGTCATTGATGCGTTGGTTCGATGGAGCGTTTCGCTCTTCCCTGGCAGATTTGTATCCTACTGCAATGACAAAACCAATACAGCTGAATCCGTGTGCATGCATTCAGGATGGAATTGCATGCAACTTTACATGTTGTCACAGCTACATCCACTCTGGGTAATGGCAAACACTGCTGCCTCCATCGAAACACTGATTTAGTGATAATGGACTGTTACTAAATATCATTAATGCATTCTAGGGGAGGCGTTGAATGTAACGCTTGGTACTGGGAAACTTTCCTCTGAGGTGGAAAACGTTGGCGTTGTTTCAACTGGATCAAAACACATTATTTTATACGTGGCAGAGAGCCCAGAGAATATGCTGTGGGCTGCCTCATGCGCGTTGTGGCTGCGCTGCAGCAGGAGGAAACCACCCTTCATGCAAGGCTTTAATAGAAAAGGTGTGTATGCCTCTCATGATAGAAGGCAAGTGTAGAACAAGGAACAGTTGGTAACGCCCATAATTTGTGCTGACAAGAACATCAAACCCGTTCCAAGTTTTAAATGCAAGCTTTGGCCACATTATTATATTCTGCTCCAACGTTTCATTATGGTTGAAAAACCTGCCAGGAAATATTTAAGCCCACTTATAATGTGCTTCCATATAGTTCTGATCCACGTAAATTTGTCGCGAAATATATGCTTCGAACATTTTCCATAGGTAGAGAATTGCACTGATGTATTCATATAGTCCTGCAGTTCTTTGAACATAACTGCTCGACGGTCGTTACAACGCTGGCCATTATTGTTTCACTCCAAACGTTCTACCGTGGTTCGAAACTCCATCACCGTGAAGCTTGACCGCTATGTATTTACGTTTGGCTCCATGCAACATAAATATGACTCCATGCAATGTGCCCGTGTGGTTTCATTCCATCATTTTAAATGTATAGTTGACCGCCTTATATGTCTGCTTCAAATGCTTTAGCATAGATTGAATCGTGCCATCGAATGTTTGACTCTACGTAACATGTCCATGCATGTCTGCGCCACGTTTCCAACGCACCAAAGTCATGGTAACACGTCACTATGGGTTTGTTACAACAATATAAGTTTTTGGTCACTATATAATATATCTGCTCCATTTTCCCAAGGTTGAAAAGTTGACCGTTGAAACCATTGTGCTCATTCATAACGTTTATATGATCTGTCCTTTAATCTTATATGGTTGGAAAACCTATTGTTTTTGCGCCCTTTGAAACAAGGTTGTAGCATACCGTATATCACACCACGACATTTTGATCACCGTATATATATATCTTCTCAAAACCCTTTTAACATAGTTGGAAACTTCGGCCCAAAGGTATTTTGAGCCCAATTGTAATGTCTTTCGCATATTTTTTTATATAACTTCACCCCTCCAATCTTATGTGGTTGGGAACCATATGTGTTTGCGCCCTAACTTAATGTTTCGAAATGTTACCTGGGTCCATCGAAAGTGCGACTCCCATGTAGATTAGGTTTAACACACATGCTTCCCTTCCCCAATTTGCTAGATTTGTCAACACAGCTCAAAATCATTGTCGGTTCAGAAGAATGGCCTTTTATAGGATTTGTACAATCTCCAAAGACAAAATGTACCTCGCCAATATCAGATGTATCTTGAGAAGCTAAAGACTTATAACCAAGAGCTTCCTTTTATGTTGTCATGATGGGTCAAATTCATGCAGGCCATACATTATTATGGACATCAAATCGCCACCTTCTATATTATCTGATCTATGTGCTTTTGGATCAACATCGCCATGGCCAATCACATTGTGACCAAGCTGCAATTTTCTGTGGGCCCTTTGCAGAATCACCTCCACGACTTTGTTTAATTCTTATTGCCAAATCATGATGCATCTGACCAACGCGATGAGCATGTTGTAATGCTTGCTTGTCAACTCGTGGATTCCAGTCCTTCTTCAAATGACTCTGGCTCCACACCATTGAAAAGATAAGAATGGTTACGTGTCTTTCGTAGTTGTACCAAAATATTTTGTAAAGATTGATACTGAGTGCCTAAACCACTTGTTTGAAGTTGGGACACTCTTGATGCAATACAAACACATAAATTTTCTTCTGAAGTAGGACCAATGGAGCCAGTACTATAACCCCAGGCAGTGGTGGCAATGCAGGAGTTCCATTCTTGACAAGTAATGCTTTTGCACACCAAAGCATGAAAGCAGGCACAATATATCTTAGTAGCTTGAACTGTTTTCAACAAAAGGGCCACGAGAGTTTCCGTTGATCTTTCAAGTAAGCTAATAAACTTATAGCCCGCAATGTGTTCCCAAGTCCCATTGTGACTGCAAGTTCCCTTGACTGGCGTGGTCTTATTTCCGGCGTACATGCGATAGATGTCCTCCACTTCCCATGTTTCAACTCGTATTGCTCTTATCCTTCTCATCGGTATGGCGACGACATTTATGAGTATATCACCCATGGGATCGACCTGTATGTAGCATTATACACCAATTAGTTTACAGTTAAATTTTAGAGAATGGTGCCCCAAAAATAATAAATATTAAACTATGAGCTCGGGGAAATGCTAAAACAAAGTGCCTGGACAATCCATGATGCAAGCGCTCTTAAAATACACACAAGTTTTATGTTGAATGTATGTATGGCGATCCTTCGCACATGGCATGATTGCAACAACAGCGCCTGATCATGAGGGCGAGACAACTCATGAGGGGTTGGGGATAGGTCGCTAGGATGTCACGGGCTACAGGTTCGATGAAAGACCTTATCGACAAAGCGAGCAGAGGGGGACCCAAAATTTTAAATATACCAAAATTTTGGGTGGTGTTGTAGCGGCTACAACAGGAAGGTACGCCACAGAGACTCTGCTTGAGAGGATAGAGTTGGAAGTAAGGAACTTCAGCAAAGTTTGAAAATCTTGGGTTCTTAACATGTTCAGACCCCCGAACTGGCCCGCGTGGAGAAAGAGAAAGAGGCACTCTCGACAATGTTGGTCCAGAAGAATGATGAAGTAATAGACTAGAAGATAAGGATTGTGAATTTACAACAACAATAGGATAGCCATGTCTGCTTTGTGCCAATATTGAATGACCCTCAAAACCCCTCGGAGAAATTGGCCAAGACACTAGCTAAGTTGAAGGTCTCGAAAGGTGAGGTCAAGACAATGCACAGATACTGGGAAGAGTCGAAGGAAGCCTTGGCCAAGAAAGAGAAGCAGGTAACTTCGTTACAAATCCAGGTCGACACGAGTCGTAAAGAAGTGCAAGTGTTGAATAATTCGGTCATTGATCTTAAAAATCAACTTGAGGGAAATATGTCAGTGATAGAAGCTCGAGAGTTGGTTTGGGATGAGATCATCGTAGAAGTCGAGGGTAAATGGGAGTACATCACTATGATAAATGACAAAAGGGTCACCATCCATGACTATAAGAATCAGCTTACTTCAGGTCGGCGTGAAGGAGCCGAGAATGTGGTGACTGCACGAAAATACATCCAGTTCATAAACGAGCTTCGGAATGAGGATTTTGGAATTCCCAGAGTAGTGGATCGGTTTGGCACATTGATGGATATAATGAGGATGATACAGAGAGAGGCTGTTCAAGCCAAAGCAACAGGATGCCTACTGTTAGTTACTAATGGGGTTGAGATGTTTGAAAGAGAATTTGGCAAAGTCATCGAGGCAATATTGCCCACTTGTTGGGATCTAAAAGGTGAATTGATACCCTAAGATACCTATGAGCAGGGACTGGTGGAGATTAAGAGGCGATAAAATTAAACACAAGAGAAGATGACCAAGTTGAAGACTGAAACTATGGTGGCTTCCCTCAGAAAATTATTTCTATTGTTGGCCAAAGTAAAACAATTATTTTTGGCCAACCTAGATTACACCTATTTAACTCAGCTCTGCACCCTGTTTTAGTTATTCAGTGTGGCACCCCTACCCACAGAAATCATGTGGAAAAGGTGTTATGAGTATGAAAACCCTTCAGCAGCCTCCACTTCGCATCCTAGAGCCCCGCTGTCATCACATCACTCTGGCTCATCATCCAATCCAGCTTTGTGACCATGAAATTCTGGGCCTTCTGCGACACCACGCCATAACAAATGAATGTTTCAGGATATGTCCTACATAGCCTTCATATATTTTTATTTTTACTTTTATCTCGTCTTATGGTGAAAGAATGATTTCACAACAGATATTTTAGTTTGTTTTTATATTAATGAGTTGTTTCGAAGCATGCTCCATTTTGGTCATGATGTATGTACTGTAAAATCAAGAAGGAATATCTATGGAAGAGCCCCATAGAAAACTCTATAAGAAGGAAAATCAAAGACAGACATGAGGGTCATAATTCTGTCTAAGTTTTTGGTTCTATCTCTTTCTGTGTCTGTATAAGAATTTTGGCTTTGAACTGTATATTTGGGGAAACTATTTTTTATTCATATATAATATATAGACCTTGCGTTCAGTCGGAATCAATCTAAAAGTGGTGAACAATATGTATGTGTGTTTCTTCAATGTGTTCTTCTCTACATTTATATGTATGCTATTTCTCGGGTTCTATGTGTAAAATTCACTGGATGCCAATGGTTTGATTTATGAGTATGTTTATTTTATCTAAAGGAAGAATGACACTCATGCATGATCATTTTTTGTACACAACCTTAAAAGTGCTCCATGGAATCAAATCACCTCACATTTCACTCATCTCCCTGTTTCTTCTAGTTCTTCGTGAGTTGGATGCTTAAATCAATTAAGCCCAGTTTTGTTGAGAATTATTTCTTGATTTCTTCACCTCACAACTTTCAGATTTATTATGTTCACTAATTCTAGCTTGGCCTTGTCGATGCAACCCAATTTTATATCTTCTTGAAGCCCATTCTTAGCCTTTGCATCTATGTGTAACTAGTATCAGGAACCTTCATTATTCTAGAACCATCATTCACTAAAATTTATCAATTAAATGGCTCAGAGGAGTTGTAAGTAAATATTATAATCCTCTGATTTAAGATGTCCTAGGCATTGGTCTCATATCAACCTAGAGGATGTCTCTAGGAGTTACAACACCTTTTTGGCATCGTTTCTGGGGACGAATTAGAAATTTTTTCACTGGGGTATGAAAATTTTCAACCCTTCACTCATGTGAGCAAGGAGGGTTGGGGGTTGTACATTTCTTAGGTTAGCGACTCCATTGTCATAAGATTAGAAGTCTAAGTAATCATGGCATTCACCAGGCCCCATACCCATCTCGACACCTCTCAGCAAAAGACACCCTCTGTATCTAACCCCAAGAAGTTGATCTTTAAAATAATTTGGAAAGAAAAGGTCCTCAGTCAGTCTAACTTACCCCCTTTCTCCCTAGAAGCTTCTTCCTCCTCCTCTCAAAGAGTCGACATATGTGGTCCAGATTTTGTTGCCCACGTTTTAAATTACCCTCCTAAAAAGGATTACATCCTCCATTCACTCAAGTCACACATAAATGATGAAACAGAGTCAAATAATTCTTCCTTCCCCATGGTTCACCCTACACCCGAGGTCGAAGAAGTAAAAGAGATCCCAAAATACAAAAAATTTCATCCACTTCCCAACAAACCCTCCACCCTTGCAGAAGACACCTATCACCCCCCACATCTTGCATCAACAAGCTTATATCATAAGTCTACCACTTCCTTCGCACATCATGGTAGTACCCAATTTCCTGTTGAATAAGTATGCCCCCTTCACTCTCCCCCTGCTGCTGAACGACATGCCTAAATATTACTTAAAGGTCCTTCCTTGGTTCACCAAAGAAGACAATATTGTAGCACAGAAACACATCAAAAAATTTTGTGCTTTCACAGAAAATTTGAACATCGAACACCTGGATATGGTGTTGATACTCTTCATCCAATATTTGGATGGCAAGGCTCGGAAGTGGTTCAAGTCCCTAACTAATCACTTTTTCCATACTTGGGTGGAGATGGAATTTTTTTTTTACCTAGAAATGGGGAGAGAAGAGAGACCATGGATATATCCTCACAGATTTTAATGCCATGAAAAAGAGACACAACAAGGATGTCACAGAGTTTATTAAGAGGTTCAACAAGTTTTATAATAACCTCCCTGCCGAAATAAAACCCCCTCAAGTAGCTGCTAAAGTGGTCTTTTCCAGAGCTTTTGAACCTGAGTTTGGGTTCACCCTTAGAGAGAGGAAGTTTACATCCTTAGATCAGATCCATACAGATGCTCTAGAAGTAGAAGCAAACTTCGCTTCTATGAGAAAGTTGAAGGGGAAATTGGATCATGGATAAATAAGGAGAGGCAAGGAGGAGGCAACCACCTCAAACCAAAAAAGAGAATCCCAGGAACATAGAATGGAAGAAATGAATAACTTAATCAGGAATTTATCCAACGAGTTGGTGAAGATGTAATTAGAAACTAAGAGCTCCCATCCTCGTTCAAACCAAATGTTCCAACCCACAGTATTGGAAGCCTCCATTTTAGTTATTGTAGAGAGACAGGAAAGAATAGTAGGACCACATTCAACCTCCACTTTACTTAGAGGAGGAAATGGAAGGGCAGGTGAATGAGATCATAAATACTCAAGAGAACCAGTTATTCTCTTATTATGGTGATGAATAGGTTGAGACTACGTTACAATAGGAGGATGAGGAAGAGATACATGCGCCCCCAATTGATAAAGATATTGATAGCTACTACAGGCAGTTCGTGGATTTTATTCAAGCCCAACTGCGTAAGAAATATGACCTCTGGTCTTCCCGTAAGAGGTCGTGAATGCAAGATCACAATGAAGAGTCTGTGCCAAAAGCCTAGGGTTCCTCTAGTTAACTTGTTAGAGGGAAAAATCCATTAGATAAAACCAGTCATCAAACAGCTATTGAATCCAAACTAGCAGCCGAAGAGACCCAAACATCTAAATTTGACAACTCCTCTGCACTCTCATCACCCTTAGCAGACCATGATAGAGAACCTGTCGAAAATCACTTTGCTGAAAAGAGCCCCTCCATCTTTAATCTCCAGAAAGAGTTAAACAAAGTTAAGATCACTGTGCCTCTGGAAGAATTGTTAAAAAAACCATCATATAAGACCCAAGTGTATCATTTCATGCATCCCTTTTGTGCAGACCCCATGCCAAAAAATCTAAATATCGAGGAAGAAATACCCATGATAGTTTTCAGACCTCATGTAGAGGAACAAGATCCTTTGACGCCTCCTTTCTATGTGAATCTGGTAATACATGATCTCATGTTGCATAATTATATGTTGGACTCGGGATCATCCCACAACCTACTACCTCTTTCTGTCATGGAACAGCTAGGATTGCAAATCACCCACCCTTATAAAGATCTATACTCATTCAAATCCAAGAGAGTAAAGTGCCTGGGGGTGATAAAGGATCTGGTGGTAAATTTAGCCCAGATTCTAGAAAAGAGCGTGGTGATGGACATTATGGTGGTAGACATACCTGTTAGGTTCAGGATGCTACTATCCAGGTCATGGGGATCAAAAATTTGAGGTTCAATAAAAATTTATCTAACATATTCCACCATCCCTATTTTTGGTGGAGAAGAGAGAATACTATATAGAGAATCAAGGTTCATGAAGATGGTCACCAGAGCTGATGGCTCTACAAATTCCCTGGTATATGGGAAATAATGTGAGTTTTCTTGTTTAATGTTGGAGGAATATGAGCTTTTGTTGGAAGAGATTAAAGTATTACCCCCAAGGCAGGCAGATCAGGAAAGGATAGGAGTAAATGATATGTAGACTTTGCAGTTTTATGGAGCATATTCTAAGGAAGGAAATGGGGTCGGGGTCTTACTGATATCACTAGAAGGTTGTTTGATGCCCCTCTCCTTCAAACTGGAATTTGAAGCCACTAATAACATGGTTGAATACGAAGATCTATTGTTGGGGCTACAAGAGGCAAGAAACATGAATATTCAGAGTCTTAAAGTATTTTGTGACTCATAACTGGTGGTGAAACAGGTAAGGAATCAGTGTCAAATGAAGCATCCTCAGATCAGAACCTACATAAATGAGGTATGGGATTTAGTTGAAATTTTTTTCTTAGCTTTCAATATTCAGTTTATGCCTCGTGAAAGTAATCGAATGGCCGACTCACTAGCCGTGGCAGCGAGTAATTTTCTCTCTCCACAAAACCCACTACTAAGATATGAAATTGAAGTTTGATATCGGCCCTCCATCCCAAATAATGTCAAACACTGGAAAATATTTGACGACAAAGACCAAATCAAACGGTTCATGGGAATGGTAGGTGAATTCTTTAATTCAATAATTGATCAAGAGGAAGAGTTTGGGGCATAAGAACTCAAATCGGGGAGAGACCATTCTTGGGCATAAGGTCCTCCAATTGAAACAGAACATTATTCCTAGGGGCCTAGTACCTTTGGAAAGGGTTTTTAACAAAAAAAATGTACCCACTCATCCTCACAGGCTGGAACTTGATGAACAGGGGAAGACTTAAATATTGGGACGAAGATAGACCCGAAGTTCATAAAATTGGCCAAAGGAGTTCCCATTGAATTCATACAGCAATATCTAAAACTCTTTAGAGCTTACAAATATGTCTTCACCTGGTCATATCAATATTTAAAGACCTTTGACATAGATATCATAAATCACAAAATCCCTTTGAAGCAAGGTGTCAAGCCACATAAGCAGAAGTTGAGGAAAATCAGCCCACTTCTACTCCCTTCCATAGAAAAATAAATTAAAAAAGTTGCTACAGGAAAATATTATCATACCTCTAAGGTATTCTAAGTGGGTGGTTAGATTAGTTCCAGTAAGAAATAGGAATGGAGAAATCAGGTTATGTGTGGACTTTCAGAATTTAAACATGACATCTCTAAAGGACAACTACCCCCTACCAAATATGGACCATATTACACAGAAAGTAGTAGGTTCTACCCGCATTTCCATGATGTATGGATTCTTAGGGTATAATCAGGTGGTCGTGCATCTCGATGACCAAGAGAAAACTACAATCACCATGCTTTAGGGAACCTTCATGTATGCTCGGATGCATTTTGGTCTCATAAATGATGGAGAAACATTTCAACGAGACATGGATATTGCATTTGTCAGAGATCAGGATAAATTCATGGTAGTATACTTGGATTATATCACTTTCTTCTCTAAGACTGATCAATAACACATTAAACATTTGAAAAGAACCTTTGAAAAAGTCAGAAGGTATGGGTTATCACTGAACCCCAAAAAACCTCAATTTCCATTGTAGGAAGGGAAGCTATTGGGACATATAGTGGCCAGAGAAGGAGTCAAAATCGACCCCAAGTGATTTGATATGATAAAAAACATCTCGCTTCCTAGAAAAAAGAAAGAAATACAAGTCTTCCTGGGAAGGATAAACTTTCTGAGATGGTTTATACCCAACTATGTAGCGATCATCATAAATATCATCGAGATGTTAAAAAAGGATAATGAAGTGAAATGGACCACACCATATAGAGAACCATTTACTAGAATCAGACAAGCCTTTGTGGAAGCACCAATTCTCACTGGCCCTGATTATCTGAAGCCATTCTACATTTTTTCTTTTGCATCACCACACACAATAGCCGCAGTGATATTGCAAAATAATGATGATGGACACAAGAAATCCATCGCATTTTTTAGACAGGTGCTCAGAGAGGTGGAGCTGAAATATAATATATTGTAGAAGCAGGCATATGTTATGGTCAAGGCCCTAAAATACTTTAGGATGTATATTCTACAATCTAGCATTATGACATATGTTCCCACTGCTACTGTGAAATATATCTTGGTACAGGGGGATAGCGAAGGAAAAAGAGTTAAATGGATAGCCAAAATACATGAATATGAGATGGAAATCAAGCCCACAAATTTGATCAAGGGGTAAGGGCTAGAAAATACCCCTTAGAATAGAATTTCCAGGATTTTGGAATCAATTTGTCAACAGTGAATGGTGAAGTATGGGTTGAAGATCCAAAATCTGGAATAGAAACCACGACACAAAAAACCCATGTCAAGTATATGGTATCCCCATGGTACAAGGACATAGTGGAATATTTTTTAACACTAAGTTGTCCACCCAAGTTCGACAAAGTAAAATACCAAGCTTTAATATTGAGGTCTCAGAATTTTATAGTGGCCAATGGACATTTGTACAGGAGAGACCCGGTGAGAATATTAGTATTGTGTCTAACAGAGGATGAAATCGAGGAGGTGATGGCGGAATTCCATAGTGGTTCGTGTGGGGGACACTACAATGGGCGAGAAATAGCTCAAAAAATACTTAAAGTCAGTTACTTCTGGCCTAAACTATTTGAGGAGGTCCAAGCTCGTGTCAGGGCATGTGAAAAATGCCATATGTTCACTGAAAAGAAAAAAATTTCCCATTTTCCACTCATTCTGGTGCATGTGGAAGAACATTTCTGGAAATGGGGAATTGACTTCACCGATGAAATACATCCTACGTCCAGCAAGTAGCACTGATGGATATTAACAGCCACCGATAAATTTACAAAGTGGGTTGAGGTAGTGCCAGTCAGGAACACCACTGATATAGTGGTGATGAATTTTTTGGAGGAAAACATACTCTCTAGGTTCAAATGCTGGGAAAAAATAATAATTGACAATGCCCAGGCCTTCAAGTCTGCAAAATACATAAGCTTCTATCATAAATACAATATCATGTTGGGACATTCAACCGCCTATCATCGGCAGGGGAATGGGCTAGCTGAATCATCTAAAAAAACTCTGGTAAGGATTTTAAAAAACACTGTAACATAAAACCAAAATAATTGGGACTTGAAGTTGAAGTTCACTCTGTGGGCAAGCCGGATTAGAACGAAAAGGTCCACTGGAAAATCTCCTTATGAGTTGGTGCATGGCAGAGCAGTTTTATTTCCCACACAACTCACATTACCAGTGGCCAAGTTCTTGCCAGACATTAAGGAAGAACCCAACGCTCTCATGAGAAGAATGAATCAGTTGGTTGAACTTCATGAAAGCAGGGAACAAGTAAATCAAAATATGATTAGTTACCAGGACAAAATGAAAGACTTGTTTGACAAAAAGGCCAAATATAGGGGATTTCAACTAGGGGACTTGGTGCTAAGATGGGATGTTAGGAGAATTGATAAAGGAAAACATGGAAATTTTGATGCCTTATGGTTTGGACCATTTAGAACTGCAGA
Organism: Pinus albicaulis; assembly: GCA_034641835.2. Taxonomy (NCBI): domain Eukaryota; kingdom Viridiplantae; phylum Streptophyta; class Pinopsida; order Pinales; family Pinaceae; genus Pinus; species Pinus albicaulis. The sequence goes on along the minus strand of CM076584.1, from coordinate 681,223,526 downwards.
GACAAAGGGGAATAACACCTTCAATCTAGAAAATGTTTAAGGTGACGTACTTGAAATTCCTGCCAGTGGAAAGTTCCTCAAGTTATATTTTCAAAAATAAAGATGTATCCCTGTTCCATTGTACATATCATATCATTGTAAATATATGTTTTCAGTTTTTTTTAACTCTTTCCTTTATATTGTCCAAATGTGCTTATTTTAAATAAGATGAATCCATGCCCAAGAGAAGGTAGGACTCTGGTCTGCAAGTTCTCAACATGTTGTTCACAACACACTGTCCACAATTGGAGACAATGTTTACATGTAAACCCAAAAACATTATCAAGGTCCCTGAAAAATGCAAAGAGGTTGCTTCAAGTTTCACATTGGGAAACGGAGGCACAAAAAATAAAAGGATTGGTGCATTCGCTACGTAGTTTCATCACTTGGTGAAGTCACTGCGCAACATAAAGGATGATTTTCTTTCATCGAGTGCTGAATCACAAGATGTAGATGAAGCCAACACCCTAGAATTGCTGACATCAACAACGTAGTTGGCCAATCAAGGTCATTCCCGGGGGAAGCCGCTCACTCTCTGTATGCTCTCTCGACTCGCTAAAAATTATGGTGGTGACCACCCACTCAAGGTTCGAAAGGTAATACGGTAAGGTAAATTTGAATGGGTAATGCTCCATGCACCCGACACGTAACCTCTTACCTACCCAACCTCACTACACCAATCTCCTCACGACACATCTCAGTTTGCTAACGTCATCCTTACGTCAGCCCTCAAGTTGTCCCATTTTCCTTGAAAAGCCCACTCCCTCCACATTTTATGCCCAACCATTTTCTTTCGATGTCTATGCTGCTACCAGTTAGCGGCCTAGGTAAAGAACCAGATATTGTGCATGCCTCTCTCCTCACATCGTTTTCATCTCACAAGTATTTTTTTGGTTCCCCATTTTTACTTCATTTACAGTTTTTATCTTTGAATTGTTAAAGAATGAAAAAATCGGCCCCTGAGACTCCACAGGCCTGAGAGGTCAAGACCACCTCTGGTGATGACCCTCTCATGGATGCCCAAGCTCAAATTTTTGACCCCATTTACCCTTTTAAATTAGCAACTGAGCACCATGAGCTTATGGTTTAAAAATGACAGGTTGAGGACCTTTTTAGAGTGGTAGATTCAGGGTTATACTACCAAATAGTGCCATCCATCCACCATTTTCTTGAATTAATTTCTTGGCTCGTCGAGGCTTACATTGAGCAGAAAGGATTTTTTATCTCATCGCAAGGGAAAAAATATTTGAAATTACCCCCCAGCTTATATCCAAAACTCTGCGTTACCCGTGTTAGAGTCGGTCTGTTCATCCCTCCGTCAGAGATCAAAATTCTCTTTCGTTGCATTTCATTTTTAGGTGTCTCATTCAGTTCGATCATCTGCATTCCATTAGGAGCATCATTTTTCTGATGGAAGGGTATTGTCGCTCATGTCCCTCGTGTCATGTACCTGCTGGCTCAGGTTTGTTCATCAAAGTCCATCAAAATCATTTTACAGTCAATGGCAATCAATGTTTGGTCTTTTGGTGGGCAAAGAGTCATTTCAGTCATTAGGTCTAGGGTGTTGCAAATTTTTTTCTTCAAAGTGTCCAATAATGCCATCAGGCCAGAGGGAGGATCAAACTAAGTTTTCATCTCAATAAATTTCATCGTTATAATGTAAGATCTTGACTTTTCTTCAAAACTCTGTTTTGAAGAAATATCGTCGTTTTGTCCTTTGTAATAAATGCCATATACATTTTCCAAGTTTTTCAGTTGTCAAAATATTTAGGCGCAACCCTAGTCGCCTTTTCCAAAACATGCCAGTCATCCCTGCAAAAAATAGGCAAGAGTTTCATCATTTCAGTCAAAAAATCAAGTGGAAACAAGCAAAACAGAGTTTGTATTAAAAATGTGAAAGTGCCAAAATTGAAACATTACAAAGGTGGGTTTGTAAGAAGCAAAAATCAAGTTCTTCACTATATAATATATTTTCATTGTTTAAACAATCCATTGTTATGCTAAAATACATCAACAAAGCCGAGTCAAGCGTGGAGGAGCAAAATCATTTGTTAGAGCAGGACTGTGTGTTGAGAATCAGTTGCGCGGCGCGTTGGGAGGTAGGCGCGACGCATAAGGAGGTCGCGGCGCATAGGGCCTCTTGCCACTGTGTGTTTTTGAACGTGCGTGGTGCATATACCCAGCACGGCGCATTGGGTTGTGCGTGCGGCGCACAGAGCCTCCAAGCCGATTTTCACTACTACTTCATCAAATTTCCAAAACGACTCAATTTTTTTTGCTCCAAGTAAGTTTGTGAGCTCTTGCCATTAATTTTAGCTTGTGTTGGGTGTTGTTTGGAGGGAGGAATTTGAAATTTGGGAGGTTGAAAATATAAACCCTTTCTTTTGTCAAAAACTTCTCCTAGGGTTTGAGTTTGTTTGTTAAAATTTGATTTTGTGCCAAGTGTTGCAAATCCCATTCTCCATCTTTGGTTTCCTTCCCCATCACTGTCATGTGATCATACAGTTCCTCCCCTTTTCTCCTATGTCCCAAAGCCAATCATATCACTTGTTCCATTTATCCCTATCCCTAAACCTTACAATTCCCCATCACTATCACTCTCCCATGTCATTTGAAAAAAATCCCCAAACCCCACATTCCTAAAACACAGTCAAGTGACTGCCCTCACATTGTAAACTTCACTTGACTGAACCACATTTTTACCACTGTACTATTTCCCACAGTTCTATACCCACTGTCCCTATTTATCACAGTCCTTTCCTACTTAGCAATATTTTGGCAATTGGAGGCAATAAACATCAAGTCTTCATTTCTCATTTTCAACCAACCAAACATACACTTGTCATACACATTGCAACATCATGACGGACACAGATTCATCATATGAGCAAGACAGTGATTCTACCACAGAGCTTCATGTACCGAGAAGGCCTCGTAAAGGAGGCAAACATGTGAGAGAGGAGCCCACCTCATTGACTCGGTTACAAGCTTTCCCACTTGCTATGGTGTGTTTCCGAGAGCAGTCATGTTATCAGTACTGTGAGAGGGTTGCTCAGATTCAGCATCATCAGGAGTTGGCCCGATTATTTGTTTTACATTTGCGAGATGGTTAGGTCACACTCGCTCGTGTAAATTTCACCTTGACACCAGAAACCATTTCTCAAGCAACGGGAATACTGAATGTAGGTGAGGAGTGGAAAAAAATATAGCAGGTGGATAGAGTTCATTACGAGCCATACATCAAGCCTGGCTATGTGAGGCAGCTCATCAGGTTATTCCCGTTCCGGTTCTTGAAGGAATCTTATGCACCGTTGATGAGACTCATTATCAGGTACTTTAGTTGTGAGGGCCTATTCTCACGCCTCTATGCATACCACATAAAACTATTGATGCATTTCACGAGAGTAAGCATGATGAACATTCCATATTTCATGTGCCGAAACATAGAGAGAATGACTACTCTTGTGCAGAAGAAGACTCCTGAGCAGCAGCACAACAACATTTATCATTATGCACTCATCAAGATGATTGTGGTACATCAGCTTGGATTGCAGGGCATTACATGGGAAGATTTCATTTCCCGTGACTTCTTCACAGCCCCTCCGCCTCCTCCAGATATTGTTCATGATGCAAGTGAGCCTTCACATCAGTTTGAAGGTCCCGAGACAGAGCCTATCGGTGTGCCAGTATTTGTTACTTATCAGAGAGGCACGAGATCATTATTTGCAGTAGCCCGACGAGTACTATCTCCACCCAGGGTGGAAGGGGTCTCGTTTCCGTCATCATCAGCACAGGTATAGGTTCAGGACAGAGGAAAGAGGCCTATGCAGGAGGAGGGCCCTTCAAGAGGTCAGGATACTAATTTCACATTGATTGATGTGGATTTGAGCTCTCCAAGCTCAAAACTAAGAGAGATCATTTAGGAGCAGAAAACTGAGATCCGCACATTGAACGATAAGTTGCAGAGAGCTCATTGGATCATAAACTATCTGGAGCAGCGGAATAATTATTTGGAGGATCAGTAGATGATCACGGAGTTGCAAAACATCCGTGAAAACCGGCAAGCTGCCCTAAGAAGCCCATCCGAGATGACACCTATTGAGTGGGAGATTGAGGCCGATAGAGAGACGTGGCTGGAGAGAGTCAACATGCATCTTGAGAAGTTGTTGGAGAAGGAAAAAAAAGAGAATAACATGCTCCGACACATGACGAACCACTATTGGGCACGCACACATGTTTGCAAAGCGAGGATCAAGATCCTGAAAGCGAGGCTAAGGAGGGCACTAAGGCGGCGCAAAAGGAATGATCGGCTCCAAATCTTGGCCGAATCTTATTTGGATGAGCATGGTACTTTATGAGGGACCTTCAGTCCAAATTTCAAGGATTTTGGAGAAAATTTTGTCATTTTTTATTTTTTTGGTCACAAGTTTTTCTGCCCGACGCGTAGCGCCACTTGGCACGTGCTTACGATTGGGAGATCTTCTAGAGGAAAAATTGGTATTTCTGGATTTTTTATGAAAATTTATGCATGCTCAAGAATGGCCTAAGGATTTCATCAAGTTCTGGGTTGCCTAAAGGGTCAAAAACACATTGAAAATAGCCTTTCTGCCACTTTTTGCACACACAGGAACCAGTCTTGGGAGATTGAACTTTTGGAGGGGAAAATGGACACCAAATCCAGAAATTCCACTTGGGTTGGAAAGTAGACAGGAAGAGATTTCCAACGAGCTATCATGAGCTCAATTTTGACTTCAGGAAGGGCCTCAAAAATAGCTCCAAATATGTGCTATGCATAGAGATTTTGGGCCCGACGCATAGAGGATTTTGGCCTATTTTTCACTCCACAGCTCAGAATTTCGCCTAGTTTTGGCCTGTTTTAATTTTTTTTGTAACTCTTGATCTATCTTGATGTAATTTCAAAACCATGATGTAATTTTGGCACATTTTTACTTTTTCTAGAAGATTCATTCACCAAAAGGTGAAATGTGAGTGAATGGATCAGTTTCCTAGCATATAGAGGCAAGTTGTTTCATGGCCTATTTTCTAGTTCCTAGTTTAGATATGGTTGAAACAACTCCTAGAATGATGAGCTCGACCCCTAGAGGCATGGGAATGGGTTAGGCTTGTCTATATTATGTATTTTCTTAGACATTTTTAGGGTTGGACATTTGGGATTGCTAGCACTTCATTGTACATTACATTCTGCAATTCTGGCAAAGGAATAGACCAGGGTTTGCAGCCCTCTTTGGGATCCTTGTGGCTCTGTGTTTTGATGGTGTTTTCCTATATGTATCTGTAAGTTCACTGATTTTTATGTGTACCATTTTCATTCTTCTTTCTTCTTAAACTGAACAAACAAGTTATAAAGGTAGAATTCATTGGTTTGCTTTGCTCTACCTTCATTTTTGTTTAGGTTTTCATGTTTTCATCTATTTGAGGAGGACTCTTGAGACCCTCTTGCCCTCTTCAGCTCCTCACCAATCTGATCCATCCATCCACTAAATATAAAGCATCAAAACTATTTCCTACCTTGTCCCAATCATAAACTCTGCAAAAACTATGCCTAATCCCTGCACCCAAAACTACCTTTCCCTTGATCCAACATAAAACCCCCAAAAACTAAATCAAACTCCTTTATTCATATAGCTAGCCTAAAATTAGCTTTCATTTCAGTCATCTCAAGCCCTATCGATTAATTTTTGCTGAGATTTACCCGAAGAGAGCCCTCTCCTGTTCTGGTAGGGCTAGCTACGAGACTGAGCGTGGTTTGATGTTACCCTGAACTCTACCTTTTTCAGCCTGAGGTAGATTTAGGCAATAACATAGTGGCGACTCCTCTAGGGAATAGAAATTTTTTTGTTTGATTTATAAACTATAGACGGAGCCTGAAGTTAGCCAGGTAGCCTTGGAAACGCTCTTGCTTTGCATTAGCGAAAGTAGATGAATGCTGCTTCAGTCCATCTCCGGTCTAGTTTATGAACTGAACATCTGGTTTCCTCAGTAAGATCTAATCAAGTTCAGATCTGATTGTTGATGGTGGACAACGATCAGACACCGCAAGGCTGAAATCATTCACTTGGCGACTCTAAATCAGTTTCGAGATCAGATCCAAGGACTCCACTGGAGGATGAACCTAACCAGAAGAAACATGAAAGGACAATATGGAAAGATCAGGTATTCAAGTTGGAATTTCATCCAAGACATTTTGTTCTTTGTCATAAATTATTTCTTCTCTTTTCCCGAGAATGTCAAGAAGGCTTTCCTAAGTATATTGTATTTGAGAAAAGATCCTCGGCCTACATTTGATTCCTTCCCTTTGAAGATTGTGAATGCCAAAGATTTGCATGCTTTTGAGCTTGATCAAGACCTTTCTTCTGAATCTTTTGATTACCGTCTTCAAATTGATGAACTTCAAAGGACCACGACTACTTCTATACCTTCTGTACATACCCCTATACCTTGTAAAATTCTAGATCGATACAAGCCTTTGATTTTACCTCCTATATCCCATGCTTTCCCTAAAAATTATGACCTATATCTACCAAGATTTGATGGTGAATGCGACAACATCACTGCTGAGAGACATGTTTTAAATTTTGAGTCTTTTCTTGACCTTTTTGAAGTTGATGAAGAGGATGTCAGTATTGGGCTTTTTTCTCTTTCTTTGCGAGGCAAAGTCAAGAGTTGGTTCAAAGCCCTACCTGATGTGAGCATCTCAAATTTCCAGCAGTTCATCAAAGTTTTCCTTGACAGGTGGGTGATCAGACAAAACCCTTTCTTGATTATAGAAGAGTATAACCAACTGAAAAGACTGCCAGGGGAGACAGTACAACAATTTTCTGCCAAATTTAACAAAGTATATTTTTCGATGCCAGTTGATATAAGACCTCCTCCTAGATCCGCTCTCTTGCACTACCCGAGTGCCTTTGATCCGGAAATGGAGTTTCAGTTGAGAAAAAAGAATCTTGAAACACTTGAAGAGATGTAGAACAGTGCAGTAAATGTAGAGGCTCATTTTCTGATCCGAAGGGCAAGGTTGAGGGAAGAAGAGATGAAAAACATAGATCCGGAGAAATCGACATCTCTAGAGGTAAAACTCGACATGTTGGTAAGTGCAGTAGAAGAGATGATGCAAAATATCACCACAAGGAATGAGTATAATGTTCAAGCCCATGGCTCGCTGATTGAAGAAGAACAAGTTGCTGATCCAAAACATTTTGTTTCTTATTCCAGTTGTCATAGTGATTGTTTTATAGATCATTTTAGAGAAGAGAGAGTTGTTGATATGACATGTATGCTTGATGATGTGTTTTATATTGATGATTTGCCTCAGTTTGATCAGTATGATGATGATTGTGTTCTCCAAATAAAAGCTAATCTTGCAGACAAATCAGCAGCTAGTTTGTGGAAGGAGGAAGTTCACTTTCAGTAGCTTGAGTACAGTGATCAACCGATGCATATCAGCTATGAAAATGACGAGGAAAATGCAGAAAATTTTGAAGTGAAGGATATTTTCCTTTTTGTTTTGATTCGTTTCAGTTCATCAGAGACAACTTCAATGCAATCAGAAATCAACTGTCAACAAGTCTTGATTTGGACCATCCTGAGGGCAATAAAAACTTTGTTCAAGATTTCTCATATCCAAATTTGCAGCCCCCGAATGCCATTGATTGTCAAGTTGCAGATGAAGACTTGGAAGCTGGCACATATGATCAAATGATACAGGATGATTCCATACCATTTTTTTTTGAATCATTTCAGTTTTTGAAGAATAAATTGCATGGTAAATCTTCAAATGAGCAGCTTGTAGAAAATCATGTAATCTCATCAAAAACAATAGAAAATGGGTTGCAGCAGTATTTTCAAGTTTTTCACGATCCAATAGCTGATGCGTTGGGTTATGTCTGCAGTAAAAGTTTTTCTCCATTGACTACATGTGAGCTTGAAACGTGTATTGATACAAACATGATCCGACAGCCAGTCTCTTTGTCATTTTTAGCAGGAGTCTCATCACAAAGCTCAGATCAAAGTTTGCATTCATGGTATGATGAGAAGAAAAGTAATCCATTGGATGAGCTAAGTCTCAGTGTGCATGAACTTCAAGATCCTTATGCAGTGTTTTTGGAGGCGGATAGAGAATCCATAGTATTCAACGGATTTGTTCAAAAAATTTCATGGGAGTTGCCTTTCAGTAGTTCTCTCTTGTTGTTCATAAACGAGCACTTGCAGAGAATCCAAACAGCACCTAAAATACGTACTTGGTTGCATTGGTTGTTTCATTTCACTTGATTAGGTGATGAATGGAACAATTAGAGTAGGTTGTATTGAATAAGCTCTACTTTGAGCATGTTTTCCAGTTTGTCAGTTGTGTTTAAGTATTGAGTCAGTTTTTAGTTAAGTGAGAGTCAGTTTGTGTCAACAAGTCATCAGTTTTAAGTCATGCATTTTAGCTTGAGTTTTTGACTCCATTTCCCAATGGATGAAGGCACTATCTGCTTTCCAAATATCTGTAGTTCTTGGCACCTCCAAGGAGCTACCATCCCTATTGGAGCCAATGTTAGAGTCGGTCTATTCATCCCTACGTCAGAGATCAAAATTCTCTTTCGTTGCATTTCATTTTTAGGTGTCTCATTCAGTTCGATCATCTGCATTCCATTAGGAGCATCAATTTTCTGACGAAAGGGTCTTGTCACTCATTTCCCTCGTGTCATGTACCTGTTGGCTCAGCTATGTTCATCAAAATCCATCAAAATCATTTTACAGTCAATGGCAGTCAATGTTTGGTCTTTTGGTGGGCAAAGAGTCATTTCAGTCATTAGGTCTAGGGTGTCACAAATTTTTGTCTTCAAAGTGTCCAATAATGCCAGTAGGCCAGAGGGAGGATCAAAATAAGTTTTCATCTCAAGAAATTTCATCGTTATAATGTAAGATCTTGACTTTTCTTCAAAACTCTGTTTTGAAGAAAAATCGTCGTTTTGTCCTTTGTAATAAATGCCATATACATTTTCCAAGTTTTTCAGTTGTCAAAATCTTCAGGCGTAGCCCTAGTCGCCTTTTCCAAAACATGCCAGTCATCCCTGCAAAAAAAAGGCAAGAGTTTCATCATTTCAGTCAAAAAATCAAGTGGAAACAAGCAAAACAGAGTTTGTATTAAAAATGTGAAAGTGCCAAAATTGAAACATTACAAAGGTGGGTTTGTAAGAATCGAAAATCAAGTTCTTCACTATATAAGATATTTTCATTGTTTAAACAATCCATTGTTATGCTAAAAGACATCAACAAAGCCGAGTCGAGCGTGGAGGAGCAAAATCATTTGTTAGAGCCGGACTGTGTGTTGAGAATCAGTTGCGCGGCGCGTTGGGAGGTAGGTGCGACGCACAAGGAGGTCGTGGTGCCCAGGGCCTCCTGCCACTGTGTGTTTTTGAACAAGCGTGGCGCATATACCCGGTGCGGCGCACTGGGTTGTGCACGCGGCGCACTGAGCCTCCAAGCCGATTTTCACTACTACTTCATCAAATTTCCAAAACGACTCAATTTTTTTTGCTCCAAGTAAGTTTGTGAGCTCTTGCCATTAATTTTAGCTTGTGTTGGGTGTTGTTTGGAGGGAGGAATTTTAAAGTTGGAAGGTTGAAAATATAAACCCTTTCTTTTGTCAAAAACTGCTCCTAGGGTTTGAGTTTGTTTGTTAAAATTTGATTTTGTGCCAAGTATTGCAAATCCCATTCTCCATCTGTGGTTTCCTTCCCCATCACTATCATGTGATCATACAGTTCCTCCCCTTTTCTCCTATGTCCCAAAGCCAGTCACATCACTTGTTCCATTTATCCCTATTTCTAAACCCTACAATTCCCCATCACTATCACTCTCCCATGTCATCTGCAAAAAATCCCCAAACCCCACATTCCTAAAACACAGTCAAGTGACTGCCCTCACATTGTAAACTTCACTTGACTGAACCACATTTTTACCACTGTACTATTTCCCACAGTTCTATACCCACTGTCCCTATTTATCACAGTCCTTTCCTACTTGGAAATATTTTGGCAATTGGAGGCAATAAACATCAAGTCTTCATTTCTCATTTTCAACCAACCAAACATACACTTTTCATACACATTGCAACATCATGACGGACATAGATTCATCATATGAGCAAGACAGTGATTCTACCACAGAGCTTCATGTACCGAGAAGGCCTCATAAAGGAGGCAAACATGTGAGAGAGGATCCCACCTCATTGACTCAGTTACAGGCCTGCCCACTTGCTATGGTGTGTTTCCGAGAGCAGTCATGTTATCAATACTGTGAGAGGGTTGCTCAGATTCAGCATCATCAGGAATTGGCCCGATTGTTTGTTTTACATTTGCGAGATGGTCAGGTCACACTCGCTGGTGTAAATTTTACCTTGACACCAGAAACCATTTCTCAGGCAACAGGAATACCGAATGTAGGTGAGGAGTGGAACAAAATACAGCAGGGTGATAGAGTTCATTACGAGCCATACATCAAGCCTTGCTATGTGAGGCAGCTCATCAGGGTATTCCCATTTCATTTTTTGAAGGAATCTTATGCACCGTTGATGAGACTCATTATCAGGTACTTCAGTTGTGAGGGTCGATTCTCACGCCTCTATGCATACCACATCAGACTATTGATGCATTTCATGAGAGTAAGGATGATGAAAATTCCATATTTCATGTGCCGAAACATAGATAGGATGACTACTCTTGTGTAGAAGAAGACTCCTGAGCAACAGCACAACAACATTTATCATTATGCATTCATCAAGATGATTGTGGTACATCAGCTTGGATTGCAAGGCATTACATGGAAAGATTTCATTTCCTGTGACTTCTTCACAGCCCCTCAGCCTCCTCCAGAGATTGTTCATGATGCAGGTGAGCCTTCACATCAGTTTGAAGGTCCCGAGATAGAGCCTATTGGTGTGCCAGTATTTGTTACTTATCAGAGAGGCACGAGATCATTATTTGCAGCAACCCGACGAGTATTATCTCCACCCGGGGTGGAAGGGGTCTTGTTGCCATCGTCATCAGCACAGGTACAGGTTCAGGACAGAGGAAAGAGGCCTATGCAGGAGGAGGGACCTTCAGGAGGTCAGGATACTGATTTCACATTGATTGATGTGGATTTGAGCTCTCCAAGCTCAAAACTGAGAGAGATCATTCAGGAGCAGAAAACTGAGATCAGCACATTGACCGACAAATTGCAAAGAGCTCAGTGGATCATAAACTATCTGGAGTAGTGGAATAATCAGTTGGAGGATCATCAGATGATCATGGAGTTGCAAAACATCCGTGAAAACCGACAAGATTCCCGAAGAAGCCCATCCGAGATGACACCTATTGAGCGAGAGATTGAGGCCGATAGAGAGACGTGGCTGGAGAGAATCAACATGCATCTTGAGAAGCTGTTGGAGAAGGCAAAAAAATAGAAGAACATGCTCCGACACATGAAGAACCACTATTTGGCACGCACACATGTTTGCAAAGCGAGGATCAAGATCCTGAAAGCGAGGCTAAGGAAGGCACTAAGGCGGCGCAAAAGGCATTATCGGCTCCAAATCTTGGCCAAAGATTCTTTGGCTGAGCATGGTACTTGATGAGGGACCTTCAGTCCAAATTTCAAGGAGTTTGGAGAAAATTTTGTCATTTTTTATTTTTTTGGTCACAAAACAGGTTTTTCTGCCCGACGTGTAGCGCCACTTGGCGCGCGCTTACGATTGGGAGATCTTCTAGAGGAAAAATTGGTATTTCTGGATTTTTTATGAAAATTTATGCATGCTCAGGAATGGCCTAATGATTTCATAAATTTCTGGGTTGCCTAAAGGGTCAAAAACACCTTGAAAATGGCCTTTCTGCCACTTTTTGCACACACAGGAACCAGTCTTGGGAGATTGAACTTTTGGAGGTGCAAATGCACACCAAATCCAGAAATTCCACTTGGTTTGGAAAGTAGACAGGCAGAGATTTCCAACAAGATATCATGAGCTCAATTTGGACTTTAGGAAGGGCCTCAAAAACATCTCCAAATTTGTGCTATGCATAGAGATTTTGGGCCCGGCGCATAGAGGATTTTGGCCTATTTTTCACTCCACAACTCAGAATTTTGACTAGTTTTGGCCAGTTTTACTTTTTTTTGTAAATCTTGATCTATCTTGATGTAATTTCATAACCATGATGTAATTTTGGCACATTTTTACTTGTTCTAGAAGATTCATTCACCAAAAGGTGAAATGTGAGTGAATGGATCAGTTTCCTAGCATATAGAGGCAAGTTGTTTCATGGCCTATTTTCGAGTTCCTAGTTTAGATATGGTTGAAACAGCTCCTATAATGATGAGATCGACCCCTAGATGCATTGGAATGGGTTAGGCTTGTCTATATTATGTATTTTCTCATAAATTTTCAAGGTTGGACATTTGGGATTGCTAGCACTTCATTGTACATTACATTCTGCAATTTTGGCAAAGGAATAGACCAAGGTTTGCAGCCCTCTTTGGGATCCTTGTGGCTCTGTGTTTTGATGGTGTTTTCCTCTATGTATCTGTAAGTTCACTGATTTTTATGTGTACCATTTTCATTCTTCTTTCTTCTTAAACTGAACAAACAAGCTATAAAGGTAGAATTCATTGGTTTGCTTTGCTCTGCCTTCATTTTTGTTTAGTTTTTCATGTTTTCATATGTTTGGGTAGGACTCTTGAGACCCTCTTGCCCTCTTCAGCTCCTCACTGGTCTGATCCATCCATCCACTAAATCTAAAGCATCAAAACTATTGCCTACCTTTTCCCAATCATAAACTCTGCAAAAACTAGGCCTAATCCCCGCACCCAAAACTGCCTTTCCCTTGATCCAACATAAAACCCCCAAAAACTAAATCAAACTCCTTTATTCATATACCTAGCCTAAAATTAGCTTTCATTTCAGTCATCTCAAGCCCGAGCGATTAATTTTCGCTGAGATTGACCCGGAGAGAGCCCTCTCCTGTTCTGGTAGGGCTAGCTACTAGACTGAGCATGGTTTGATGTTACCCTGAACTCTGCCTTTTTCAGCCTGAGGTAGATTTAGGCAATAACAACCCGCCTTCTCCCGATTTCCTTGAGTTCTCTGAGGTAACCCTCAGAAATTCCCCCCACTGAGAAATTCCCTCTATGCCTCTTCGTTGACACCGATCATCTAGTCCTTGAAATTATCTCGGGTATGTTCGGGAAGGAAAAATCCAATAGGGTTACTAATGTATGTCTGTGGTTTTTTGACCTCATGATGCAACCCAAATTTTTGCTCAGCATTCCCTCATTCCTGGCCTCTACCACCAAATCTCATTTCCAGAACCTATCAACTTCAAGTTGTTTCAGGTATTATTAATTCGTTTTCTATATGTTCATGTTCACGCATGCAGACTAATTCGAAGGATTAGGCCTAGAAAATTTCTCTAATAGAGGGGTTGAGCCTAAATCCATGTTTGATTGGACCCTCTTTGTTCGACAATAGCCCAGATGTAATGTTCCCAAATTGGGATTGCTCAGCAGGCTTGGAAAAATAACGCACTCCTTGGGAGATTGATGTACAAAAATGAGTTTGCAGCCCTTGGATCCCTTAGATCATCAGATATGGAGTCTAAATCCAAGAGGGGAGAAAAAACAAATCAAACTAGGTGTGGTAAATAGGTCTCACACAACCTAGTCTAGTAGGAGGCCATCAAATATGATTAAAAAATGAATGTACAACAGCAAATCAGAAGTAAAGTGAAGCTCTTTCAATATACAGTTGATTACATGAGACAAGAGAGCAAGATATCTCCAGAAAATAGAGCTACAACATATATATATCAGCATAAATGGCTCAACAGCGTTATTTTCAGGAGTTGTAGCAGTTGCATATTACAACTCAGATCTAGGACAGATCTATGGACAAAAAATCAAATCTATATCAGATCTGGAAACTAGATAGTTTTCTTTACAAGATCCCCTTGGGGTTTTGACCAAATCATGCATAAATAAGAGTAGATTTGAGATACAAATTGCATATCTGTAAAATGTTGCAGTAATTTCTGAATATAATATTACATTACAAAATATCAGATCTAAACAGAACATGGATCAACAAGCTAATCCATGGATCACCAAAGTGAAAGGCAAAGCCCAACACCAGAGATCTCTGATCAAAACTGTAATAAAAACACCATATAGAAGCTCATATCAAAATAATGCAATCTATCAATAGAAACAACATTGTAGATCAAAATGACATGGATGGCCACTGCCAAGTTGCAGATCTGAAGCAAAAATAGGAGAGGCACTCTTCCAGGAGGTTAAAAGACACACTCCATGAGAAGAGGTTCCCAAAACAAACTAGATCTCTGCAAATATAGACTCCCACTTGCTACAGCTTGCAAGAGGAGCAAACCCTCAATGGATCAGTGCTGCAATTGTAAGTAGAGCTTGGCCTCAAGCCTGATAGTGGACTAATTCAGCAAATACTCCTCCAAGAATCCTCAAAGGAAGAGGTGAAATCCCTGCATAGGAATTCCAAGTACAATCATCCACTAAATAGCAGAGAATAGTATTTGTCTAAGCAGACAAAATACTCAGAAATATGATCAATCAAAAACATTCTCTTGATGCCTTCCCTCTCCTTTTATAAGATGAGAACCTTTGAAAACCCTAAACCACCTTGATGAGTTAGCTCTTTTCACATGAGGGGCCTCCTTCTAAAACTGCACTATCCCTTTAGGAGATGCATTGAACCTAGACAGTGATGTAGATTTGGTCAAGGTTGACCCAGTCTCACAGCTCAAACCCTTTTCACACCTGCAAGTGATTATTTACATGGCCCTAATTTAACTGTGTTCACATGGGCATTGATTTATTCAGTCTTCTTAGGAGTTTTACATGTCCTCCTTTATTCATTTATTCATGCAACAGAAAATAAAACAAAAATGAATATTCCTCTTAGCTTAGGCTAAGTAGGAATATTACAGTCCTCCCCTCCAAAATGTTGCTTGTCCTCAAGCAACTGATAGTGTAAGAGTTTTAGTACTTCTCATCCTTGATGGTTGGAATCATCAAGGATCAAATCCTCATCATAAGCCAAGTGCTCGGCAAGCCAAAGCATCATGAATTGTTCCTCCAAGGCCAACATAATATGTGCATAGTCCATCCCTTCAGGAGTGAAAAACTCAACAGAAATAAACATGGGTGGAGCAATGCTACATCTAAAACATGTATCATGAAGTACAAGTTGAAGTTCCAAACCATGTGTTACATACACACTTCCCATCCTCTATCCATACAATCCCATAAACAACACAACTATATCATCAATGTATGGAAGCAAGACTACATATATGCAAACTGAAATCTGCACTTGTGGAGGTGGGTCAAAATCCCTCATGTGATGCCAGCGCAGTTCACTTCCTGTCTTCATTAGATCTAGGTGTGATGAGTGGCATTCCCACCACACTTTTGCTGCATGAGTCACCTTAACATGGCTGAAGGTGTTACATAATTTTGGTGCCTTTGGGAAGCAACCATCATGAAAAGGAGTCTCCCTTTGCACATCAAGGGAGTGGCCAAGTTTAGAATTTCCATTGGCCCTCAAAAAACTATGAGATCCATATGATCTCTCACTTCCTTTAGGAGTCATATCCTGCAAAAACATGGCAAAGGAATGCAATGGATCATAAAATACAACTTTCTTATCAAGATCAAATCTTTTACCATCATAGTCCTTCACACACATGGAGTTGTGCATGAGCATTCCCCTCCTCTCAAGCAAAGGAAGAGCTGGCTGAGATGACTCTTGCAAAGATTCCATTGGCTGCCCCAATCCTCCATAGCTATTGCACTCTTGAAAGTGTTGATTAAGTCCTCTCTCATGCCTTCATCAAAACTCTTCATGATCAGGGAATAGATCTTCATTGAATACATATGGTTCAGGAAGAATTCTGCATATGCTCCTTGTAGGATATTCTGCTTGAGCTTGGAAGCTCTAGCAAAAAATACCTTACCATGATAATAGATGACTCCTCCTTGGACTAAGTAGCCCTCTTCTTGATGCATTCCATCTAGTATCATACCTGTGTCGAGATCTTTGGAATACTCTACAAGCAGTTGAGATTTCCAATAAAAATCCACACTGCTCAACAATGACAGTGTTGCTGATACATCCATGGGAGTGCTTGTCTTGTTTCTGATTTTCTTTTTGACATTACACATGCCAAAATGGTTTTTTGGAAGGTTTATCCTACCATTCTTCTCCTCCCACAACGCTATCGCTTGGTCTTCTATTGCTCCAATCCTTCCTGGATCTAGATTTGGAGTAGCACTTTGTGAGGCTTCCCCCACAAGATCTGAATTTGATGGCATTCCAGGTGGCTTTCCATAAGATAAGAATTTCCCTTGGAGAATCCTCATGAACATAAGAGAAGGAACTATGAGATCCCTACTTCCACTGTGCAAATCCATCTCTGTTTTTTGTGTGGAAACATTAGGTGAAGGATAAGTGTTCATGCCTTGAATAATTTGTGGTTTCCCAATCTTCAAGTCCACCCACTCCATTTGCAAAGCTTTCCAATCAGTGGTAACCTTCCCCAAGGTAATCAACCATTGGACACCCAAGATGATGTTGGTGTCTTGTATGTCAACTACAAAAAAGTGATCCACCAAAGTGTAGGATCCCATAGTGACAGAGAGTGGTGGAAAATATTGCATGAATTGCATGGTCCTATCCCCTGGGACCAATACAGAAAATCCCTTAAAAGTATCAGTGGGGATTCCTCTCTTTTTCACAAGATGAGCATCAATAAAGTTGTGGGTTTCCCCACTGTCAATTAGTACAGATACTCTTTGATTCATAACTAAACCTTGTACTCTTAGGGTCAAGTACTTAGGCACTCCTCTCAAAGAAGCAAGAGTCCCACTGGTTGGAGCAAAGGCTCCCTTCCCATCTCTAGTGGGTGTTTGGTCTCCCTCATCATCATCATCAACGCTATGACCCCTCCTAGGTCCATCACCTTCATCTTCCTCCTCAAAATCTGAGAAGACTTCTATGTAGTGTGCTTTTCCAGCAAAACATATGTGTCCTGGTGCCCATGACTCTTGGAAAGTGAAGCACAGTCTCTTCTTCCTCAATTCCCTCCTGAGATCAATATCAAGAGGTTTCTTTAAAGAGCTCTCCTTGGGAGGAGCATCTTTTCCTTCCTTCCCCTTAGAAAAGTGAAGGGCCTTGCTTTAGAAAGTTGCCTTTTCTTTTGGAATGGCATCTTGGAGATCTCTAGCTCTCTCAATGGCATCATGCAAAGTGATGGGCTTGGTATATTTAACCAACCCATGCAAAGGTTCCTCCAAGCCATCGATGAACATGTAGACTCTCCTTGCTACAGATAGATCAGGGACCATGATTGATAGTCTTAGAAACTTAGAGATATAAGTCTCTACATCTCCTGAATGCTTCAGCTTTTCAAGGCTTATGAAGGATTCTTCAGGATCCTTCCTGTCAAACCTCTCCACCATTCTTCTAGTAAACTCAGAGTAGGTAGTCACATTGATATTTCCCAATGTAGACAGCCCATAGAACCACCAATTGTGTGCTTCTCCCTAAAAGTGCAGCGCTGCAATCTTGATGGCTTCAATTTCAGAGACCTTGTTCAACTGGAAGTAGATATCTAGCTTCTCTACCCATGCCTTGGCAGAACTGGAGGGTGATCCATCAAACTTGGGAAAAAATAATCTGCCCATAGCGTGGTGTCTACTATCAAAGAAACCACCATCTCTATACTGCTGCCCTGGTATTCTTCTGCCCTTGAGGTGACAAAAGTCTTGGAAACTCAATTGATCCTTGAATCTCTGACTCTGAGAATCATACTCCACAAAGTAACCTTCATGGTAAGCTTGCTCATGTGGTCCTTCATTCTCCACATCCAAGAAGGTAGGCATAGTGGAGCGTTGTGAAGCTCATGGGGTTGGTGGTAGATTTACTGGTTGACCAGTCCCATGGTGAGACATATGTGAGCTCTCTCCCAACTGAAATATCCCAGGAGATTCCCTCATTATGTACACCCTCATCTCTTTGATCTCCTTGGCAAGATCTTGCATGGTCTCCAAAATATTTTTGGCAAACTCCTCTGCCTCTTTATCATTCACAGCTTCAGGGGCTTTACCCTTATCTTGACCCTTGTCAAGATCATCAGTAGTGTAGTCATACTTATTATGACTTATGTTTTGATACCTCTTATCCCTCTCAATAAGATGATAATATTCTTCTAAATGTAACATGGTTGGTGCTCCAAGGCAAGCATAGGATGTGCCAAGAAAGGAGCTCTAATACCACTATAATGTTCCCAAATTGGGATTGCTCAGCAGGCTTGAAAAAATAATGCACTCCTTGGGAGATTGATGTACAGAAATGAGTTTGAATCCCTTGGATCCCTTATATCATCATATTTTGAGTCTAAATCCAAGAGGGGAGCAAAAGCAAATCAAACTAGGTGTGGTAAACAGGTCTCCCACAACCTAGTCTAGCTGGAAAACACCCTGCAAGAGGGGTTGCAGCTATGCACAAAAAATAGCTTCAGGAATAATGCAATCTTTGACAGTTTAAGCAGGAGGCCATCAATTATGATTAAAAAATGAATGTACAGTAGAAAATTAGAAGTAGAGTGAAGCTCTTTCAATATACAGTTGATTACATGAGACAAGAGAGCAAGATATCTCCAGAAAAGATAGCTACAACATATCTATATATATATATATATATATATATATATATATATATATATCAGCAGAAATGGCTCAAAAATGTTATTTTCAGGAGCTCAGGTAGCAGCTACATAGTGCAACTCAAATCTAGGACAAATATATGGACAAAACATCAGATCTATATCAGATCTGGAAACTAGATAGTTTTCTTTACAAGATCCCCTTGGGGTTTTGACCAAATCATGCATAAATAAGAGTAGATCTGAGATACAAATTGTAGATCTGTAAAATGCTACAGCAATTTCTAAATATAAAATTACATTACAAAATATTAGATCTAAACAAAACATGGATCAGCAATCTAATCCATGGATCACCAAAGTGAAAGGCAAAGCCCAACACCATAGATCTCTAATCAAAACTGGAATCAAAACACCATAGAGAAGCTCATATCAAAATAACGCAGTTTATCAATAGAAACATCGTTGTAGCTCAAAATGACATGGATGGCCATTTCCAAGTTGTAGATCTGCAGCAAAAATAGGAGAGGCACTCTTCCAGGAGGTTAAAAGACACGCTCCATGAGAAGAGGCTCCCAAAACAAACTAGATCTCTACAGATCTAGACTCCCACTTTCTGCAACTTGCAAGAGAAGCAAACCCTCAATGGATCAGCGCTACAATTGTAAGTAGAGCTTGGCCTCAAGCCTGATAGTGGACTAATTCAGCAAATACTCCTGCAAGAATCCTCAAAGGAAGAGGTGAAATCCTTGCATAGGAATTCCAAGTACAATCCTCCACTAAATAGCAAAGAATAGTGTTTGTCTAAGCATAAAAAAATACTAAGAAATATGATCAATAAACAACCTTCTCTTGTTGCCTTCCCTCTCCTTTTATAAGATGAGAGCCTTTGCAAACCCTAAACCACCTTGATGAGTTAGCTCTTTTCACATGAGGGGCCTCCTTCTAAAACTACGTTGTCCCTTTAGGAGATACATTGAACCTGGACAGCGATGTAGATTTGGTCAAGGTTGACCTAGTCTCACAGCTCAAACCCCTATCACAACTACAAGTGATTATTTACATGGCCCTGATTTAACTGTGTTCACATGGGCATTGATTTATTCAGTCTTCTTAGGAGTTTTACATGTTCTCCTTTTTTCATTTATTTGTGCAACAAAAAATAAAACAAAAATGAATATTCCTCTTAGCTTAGGCTAAGTAGGAATATTACACCAGAGGCAGGGGTTATTCAAAATTCATCACAACCTTCATGTCTAGAGCTTATACACTTATAAATGGGACCACTTTACCCAGGATGATTCCTGAATAGAAAGAGTTGCTCCAATTCAAGGAGAAAGACTACATTCAAGACTGGTACTTGTTCGAGGATCACACCGAAGTTAGATTTTATGGCTGTGAGCTACCTCCTTTCCACTTGCCAACATTCATTCCCATGAGAATATTTGCTCTTGAGTTCATTAAAAAATCTCTGAGTGCAGCCCAAACACATTTTGTGTCATCAAAGAAAGGCCATATCTTCAAACTCCCAAGTGTAGTAGGGCCATTTACGATCAATTCACGACATGCATTCCCTCTAGTGGAGGATTTGCTCCAGAAAATGAACTTCCAGCAAGGAGACATATGGCATTATGATCCTAAATGAGACATTTCATAAAGAAGGAAGAAGATTAAATCCTCAACTTATGAACATGAGCCTATACCTAATGTTGAATGGAAAGATAACTCTGACTCGTGGCCTTTGGATACAAAGATAGAGACTGAATCCCCGATCACAAATGAGCAATCAAATGGGGACAGTGTGCAAGATGAAGAAGAGGTCAGGGATGAAGGGGATGTAATGAAGTAGGTGGACTATAGATAGATAGAGGACTTCATGCAAATGGATGATCTGGGGCACATCAGCAAGAAGCCCAAAATAGAAGGACTTGAAGGATAGGTCCCGGAAGAGCCTGATGAAGTGGTCCCCGATTTCATAAACCAAGGGGAAGATCGATCGAGTTTTCAAATATATTTGAATGATGCCTCCTCACAAGAAGAATCTATTTCTTCACAGGTTATTGCCCCAAGTGAGGGCCCATTGGGCGAAGGTCCCTCAAATGTAGAGACGGGTTCATGAAAAGAGTGGCCTTTAGGAGAGAAGATCAAAAAAAGAATCCAGTCAGATAAAGAGAAAATGAAGTAATATGTGGCTCAAAATATCGACAGGCACCATACCAGGCTCCTATCAGCTTTGGATGGTGAAAATTACCAGTTTGTGGTCTCGGTATAGCACCCTGGTTCTCACCCTCTTCCCTCTGGATCAAATTACAGAGCACTGGAGATGATCCTGGACTTAGCCTCTATCCCCTTACAAGACAAATTTAACCTCCATAAATCAATAGGGGATATGGTTCATACCAAAATTCTGAAGCATACTCTATCCCTCGAAAAGGTTCAGAGTCAACTGGACAAGATAATTGAAACTCTTAAAAGGGAGAGGCCCAATTCTAAGGCTCTCACTCGACAGGTCGAGCAATGTAAAACAATGCACAAAGGGAAGGGGACCCAAGGATAGTCCACCATGCAAACTCTTCTTGAGAGGACGGAGCTGGAAGTACAAGAACTTTTGAAAAGGTTGAAAATCCTAGGTTTTGAGCATGATCATACCCCCGAGCTAGCCCGCATGGAGAAAGAGAAAGAGGCGTTTTTTACAATGTTGGTCCAGAAGAGTGACAAAGTAATAGACTAGAATAGAAGTTTTGTGGAGTTAAAACAACAATAGGATAGCCACGTATTCCTTGTGCAAATACCATATGGCCCTCAGAACCCCTCAGAGTAATTGGCCAAGACATTAGTTGAGTTGAAGGTCTCAGAAGTTGAGGTCTATATAGTGTGCAGATACTGGTAAGAGTTGAATAAAGCCTTGGCGAAGAAAGAGAAGAAGGTAACTTCGCTACAAATGGAGGTTGACACGAACCGTAAAGAAGTGCAAGTGTTGAACAAGTCAGTCACTGATCTTAAAAATCAACTCAAGGGAAATATGTCGTTGGTAGAAGCTCGGCAGATGGTCTGGGATGAGATCATTACAGAAGTCAAGGGTCACTAGGATTACATCACTCTGGTAAATTAAAAAAGGGTCACCATCCACGAATACAAGAGTCAACTTGATTTAGGCTGGCATGAAGGAGATGAGAATGTGGTGACTGCGCGAAAATATATCCAGTTCATAAATGAGCTCCCGACTAAGGAGTTAGGAATGCGTGAATTAATGGATCATTTTGGTACAGTGATGGATATTATAAGGAATATCCAGAGAGAGGATGCTCAAGCCAAAGTAGTAGGATGCCTAGCATTAGTTGCCAATGGGATTGAGATGTTTGACAGAGAATTGGGCAAAGTCGTCGAGGCAGGATTGCCAACTTGTTGGGATCTGCATGGTGCATTGATCCCCTGGGATAACTATGATCAGGGACTGGTGGAGATTAAGAGTCGAGCCAATTCAACACAAGAGAAGATGACCAGATTGAACGTTGAAACTGTGGTGGCCTTCCTCAGAAATAATTTCTGGTGTTGACCAAAGTAAAAAAATTATTTTTGGCCAACATGGATTACTCTAATTTAACTCAACTCCAAAATTTATTTGAGCTATTCAGCGCAACACCTCTACCCACAAAAATCATGTGGAAAAGGTGTTATGAGTATGAAAACCCTCCAGGAGCCTCCACTTCGCATCCTAGAGCACTGTTTTCATCACATCACTCTGGCTCATCATCCAATCTAGCTTCTCGGCCACGATAGTATATATATTTTGTGACACCGTGCCATAAAAAATGAATTTTTGAGGATCTGGCCTACGTGGCCTTCAGATATTTTTCTTTTTGCTTTTATCTTGTATTATGGTGAAATCACGATTTCACAACAGATATTTTAGTTTGTTTTTCTATTAATGAGTTGTGCTTGAAGCACGCTCTATTTTGGTCAGTTTGTTTTTTTGTTAATGAGTTGTGCTCAAGGCATGCTCCATGTTGGTCATGATGTATGTAATGTAAAATCAAGAAGGAATATCCAAGGAAGAGCCCCATAGAAAACTCTATACGAAGTAAAATCAAAGACAGACACCAGGTTCAGAATTCTGTCTAAGTTTTTGGTCCTATCTCTTTTTGTGTCTGTATAAGAATTTTGGCTTTGAACTGTAAATTTGGGGAAGCTATTTTTGATGCATATATAATATATAGACCTTGCATTTGGTCGGATTCCATATAAAAGTGGTGAACAATATGTATGTGTGTTTTTTCAATGTGTTTTCCTATACATTTATATGTATGTTATTTCTCATATTTTATGTGTAAAATTCATTGGATGACATTGGTTTTATTTATGAATATGTTTATTTTATCTAAAGGAATAATGACACTCATGAATAACCATCATTTGTACGCAACATTATTAGCACTCCCTGGAATCTAATCACCTCACATGTTACTCATCTCCCCATTTCTTCTAGTTCTTGGTGAGTTGGATTCTTAAATCAATTAAGCCCAATTTTGTTGAGAATTATTTTTTGAGTTCTTAACCTCACAACTTTCATATTTAGTATGTTCACTAATTCTAGCTTGGCCCTGTCGATGCAACCCAATTTTATAGCTTTATGAATCCCATTCTTAGCCTTTTCATCTATGTGTAATTAGTATCAAGAACCTTCATTATTCTAGAACCATCATTCACTAAACTCTATCAATTAAATGACTCAGAGGATCTGTAAGAAAATATTATAATCCTATGATTTAAGATGTCCTAGGCACTAGTATCTTAGCAACCCATAGGATGTCTCTAGGAGTTACAACAATCCTGATGTCTTCTTGGGATTTCCTACTCTTCCTTTGTCTTCTTTCTCCCAATCATAAAATATCCACACTCTCCAAGAGTGCTCCAAGAAAACTTTAAGTATCCAACAGTATGAGAGAGAGAGAGAACAATGAGAGATCTCCAAAAATGCACTGAAAAAAGGTACCAACACATCCTCATAATCCTTTTTATAGATGAGGCCTCTATTTTATTCATTTTCCATTATTTTCCTTCATTTTCCTCCTCACATGCAACCCGTGACATTTTACCCCCATTTTCTTTTAATTTCCATTATATTCATAAATAAATGTGCCAAAAATATTTTTCCCCTCTTTAATGCCTTAGCCATAGCCTTTTTCAATTTACTTAGCCATAATAAACCATGTGAACACCCGCACTAGCATTTTTTTCCCAACATTCAGCTTGGAATACGTTTCCCATCAATCGTGGATATTATTTTAACTTTATTACATGGAATTTTCACCATGGTTGTTACAGAACCCTGCCCCTTGGGGGACACCGTCCTCGATGTTCAACCACACATATACCTCAAAAAAATCGTTGAAAGAAAATGTACTGCCCATGGAGCTTTATAACATAGCTCGATGCCATATTTACAACCATCACCCTGCTGAAAACAAAACCAACATGACATCATAACAACATGAAAATTATAATGACATGACACCCATGATGCTTATTGGAGATTTATAACATATCTCATCGCGGTATTTACATTTGTACACATATGTACATATATCCGAACATCACATAATAACATATATCAAAACATCACCAAAGAATATACCAAACATATACCAATGTCACACCAAAATTGCTTTGCCTCAACTGGAAAACAAGGAAGGATACATAGCCCTCATTTGATATGTCATCTCACATGTAGCTTCATCAGGCCCAAAGTGCTTCCATTTCACTTTAACTTGATCGATTTATCGATTCTGGAGCATAAGTGTCTTTTTCTGCAAAAATGCACTGCAGTTGTGGCTGGAACTCTCCTTCTGGCTCCACCCACAATATAGACCAATAAATCACCTGATCAACATCTTAAATTAACATATTTCTTAAGAAATTATATATGAAAAAAATCATGGACTTTCATTATGGAAGGTAGTGCAATTCGATAGGCCACTATTCTTATCCTCTCAATGATCTTGAAGGGTCCAGAAAAACCTTGGTGCTAGTTTGGAACACGATCCAATCTACAAGGAGTTATTCTTGGGCTTGATGTAAAACACACATGTTCCCCAACCTCAAACTCCTTGAAAAACTTTTTCTTGTCTGCATAAATGTTCTGCCTATCCTGCGTTGCTTTCAAGTTCTTCTTGATCACCTACATTTATTGTTCCATTTCTACCAACATATTTGGTTCAATCAGTACCCTGTTAATCATATCACTCCAATTGATGGGAGTGTTGCAAATCCGCCCATACAATGCTTCAAATGGATTCATCCTCAATGACTCATGATACTTGTCGTTTTAAGTGAACTCTACCAGTGGAAGATACTCTTCCCACTTGTGTTGCTGGTGCATCACATACATCCTGGACATATCCTCTAATATCCTATTGACCCTCTCACTCTATCCATCTATCTGTGAATGATAAGTTGTGTTGAAGGCCAACTAAGTGCCCAAATATGAAAACAAATATGAGAAGATATGTGGCGGCTACAAGTCTCTGAAATCTATGTTAAAATGAGGCTCGAAGGCCTATATATTATTGAGAAATGATTTAAAACCCTAAACATCCAAAAACCTAACCCTATGAGATGAAACACCATAATATGGGCCCCGTTGGGGTAAAATGGTACATCAATTTCTTGGGGTCGTAACTTTGGCATACTATCTTTGTTTCACGCACATGATACATCACTAGAAATATCTTTCCGAGGACTAAAACTGTTGACATTGAATATCAAGTCTGAAATGGACTCATATTCGCTAGGAGGCATCCTCTGCAGGCGGGTATTCTTGATATGTGTGTCCATAATCTGATCAGTTGTGGCTTGTTCCATGTATTCTGGATTTAACCTCTATTTGTGTGAGTTGTTATGCCATGTTGGATGTGTCCAATAGAGGTGGAAAGTAGGGCCGAAGGAAATCCACATTGAATACTAGGAGCAGACCAAGGAATGGTGGAATACTGAGCTCGAAGGCATTTTCCCTTACAACCTTGGTGATGGTGTATGGCCCATATTGGAGTGGGAAAAGCTTGCGGTCGACTCTAGCGAGGCACTCCTTTTGCAAATTTAGCCACACTTTGTCGCCCACCTGGATGTTGTGTTGCACCCGATGCTAATCATGTCGCTGCTTATACTTAACATTGGCTCTGTCCAATATGTCATGAACATGTTGGCGAATGTGCTGAATACGCTCAATGAATTTTTTTTCCATCCCAGCTTCAGACTATAAATGAGCCGCATCATCCTGAGTAGTTGCAAATGGCATGGCTACGTCAATGGGACATAGTGGATGGAATCCCAAACCCACCTACGAGGGTATGTGTTCAGTTGAGCTGTGGAGGGACCGGTTATATCTATGTTGTACATAGGGGAGGCTCTCATCCCATGTGCATGGATTCTTTGAGTTGTACATGTGAAAAATGTGTACGATCATCCTGTTGATGACCATCGTCTGGCCATCAATTTGGGGATGTAAATTTGTGGACTTGGTGAGCTTGGTGTCCATCATTGACCAGAGGCTGCACCAAAATGTACTGAGGAACCTACTGTCCTGATTTGAGATGATAGACTGTGGGATCACAAAGTGTACCCACACTCATTCAAAGAATAATTTAGCAATGGCTTCTACTGTGATATTCTTCTTGCAGGCCACCACAATGGCCATCTTCGAAAATCTGTCGATGACCACAAAAAAATAGTCATTTCCATGCTTAATATAAGGAAGTCCTGACATGTAATCCATGGAAATGGATTCCCAAGGTCGAATAGGGGTAGGTAGCGGAGTATAGAGGCCTTTCTTCTTGATGGTCAGTTTGGAAATGGTGCAGGCAGTGCAGGATCTTATGTACTTCCCAACATCCTGTCAAAGGTTTGGCCAATAAAAATACTTCTGCAGTACTACCACTATTTTCTTGACCCCTAAATTCCCAACGACCCAACTATAGTGTGATTCTCAAATCATCTTAGCACGCGTGCTTGAAGGAACACAAAGGTGTCCAAGGTGACATAGCAGGGCATCCTGGAGGTGAAAATGTGGAACTCAGTTACCCTCCAAGGGCGTCTTGTATGTGTGGCTGAATTCTGGATCGCTCTTGTAGAGAAGTGGCCAATCAGAAGTCTCATGCCCACAAGAGTTGAGCACGGTGGTTATCGCCACAATCATTTGTCGGCTAAGGCAGTCTGCAAATTATTGGTGTTTCCCTTATTATACTTGATGTTCAAATGAAACTGTTGCAGATATGTGGACCACTTCTGATGGCGATCATTCTGCAACTTCCCTTATGTCTGTATGAACTACAGGAGTCGGTGGTCTGTGTGGATGATCGTTTCCTTCCCCAAAATGTAATGCTTCCATTGTCAGAAATCCTACACAATGGAATACATATCTTTATCATAAGTGGGATACTTTCAGAACATGTCGAAGAATGTCTCACTGTGATATGCAATTGGATGCCCTTATTGAGTAAGAATTTCATCCAAGTACACTACTAAAAATGAGTTGGTGAATGGCCTCAAGATGTCATCCATCAGCATCATGAAGGTTTCGGGAGCATTCGTCAACCGGAAAGGCATGACCAGCCATTCAAAAAGGCCCTCCTTGGCTTTGAAGGCCATCTTCCACACACCGGAAGTTTCGATTGGTGCCTGGTGATACTCGTACTTCAAGTTGATCTTGCTGAAATATTTTTCCCCTTTGAATCAGTCCAGAAGGTCATCAATCCGTGGGATCAGGTACCTATTCCGAACAGTGATCTTGTTCAATGCCTGAGAGTTGCAAAGACCCAAAAAGTTGCGAAGCTCTATTAGAGTAGTTGGGGCTGGCCAATCCCAAATGACTTGGATCTTGGTTGGATCCACATGCACCCCCATCTCATCAATAATGTATCCCAGATACTAAACCCGGGTCATGCCAACAGTGCACTTCTCCAAATTGACACACAACTTGTGTTTCCGTAGTGTTTGGATGACTTGTTGGATGTGGTGGAGGTGCTCTTCCCAAGTCTGGCTGAAGATCAGGATGTCATCTAAGTATACTACTAAAAATGAGTTGGTGAATGGCTTCAAGATGTCATCCATCAGCCCCATGAAGGTTGCAGGAGAATTTGTCAACCTGAAAGGCATGACCAGCCATTTGAAAAGGCCCTTCTTGGCTTTGAAGGCCATCTTCCACACACCAGAAGGTTCGATTGTTACCTGGTGATACCCGTACTTCAAGTCAATCTTGATGAAATATTTTGTCCCTTTGAGTTGGTCCAGAAGGTCATCAATCCATGGGATTAGGTACCTATTCCGAACAGTGATCTTGTTCAGCACCCGAGAGTTGCGAAGACCCAGAAAGTTGTGAAGCTCTGTTAGAGTGGTTGGGGCTGGCCAATCCCAAATGACTTGGATCTTGATTGGATCCACATGCACCCCCCTCTAATCAATAATGTATCCTAGATACCGAAACCGGGTCATGCCAATAGTGCACTTCTCTAAATTGGCACACAACTTGTGTTTCCGAAGTGTTTGGAGGACTTGTCAGATGTGGTGGAGGTGCTCTTCCCAAGTCTGGTTGAATATCAAGATTTCATCCAAGTACAATATTAAAAATGAGTTGGTGAATGGCCTCAAGATGACATCCATCAACCTCATGAAGGTTGGGAGAGCATTTGTCAACCCGAAAGGCATGACCAGCCATTCGAAAAGGCTCTCCTTGGCTTTGAAGGCCATCTTCCACACACCGGAAGGTTCGATTGGTACCTGGTGATACCTTTTGAGCCCCAAAGATGTTCTTCTCACTCACCACATTCCACTTCATTTTCTTTGTCTCTCATCAATTACAGGCTTAAATGATCAGTAGGATTAATTAAAATTGCTTTAAGAATTTATATAATGGCTAACTTGCTATGTTTTCATGATTTTGTTGGTGTAGTAATTTTGACCAAGACTCGGCTACAGAATACAGGCATTCCGTAGCTAGTCGTTTGTTCGGCAGCCATCCTCATGTTTATGTAGGTTCCAGGTGTCACTGCAAATAAAAAGGCATATGGGTGAAATCCACAATGCCTCCCCATCATCTCTTGCTCCCCACGAAGTCTGAGTTAAAGTATCAAAGCGGTTATGCACGTAGAAGAGAAGCAGTTTCCTATCAAAACACAGACTCTACAGATGTTCGCAGTTAAGCATAAGACTGTTAATAAGAGTTTTAATCTGATTAGAAGTGGGACAGACACTTATCCCTATTTTTCTCAAAGAGTAGTTATGTAACTTCATTATAAGTATGACTCGGGACACCGAGAAACTGTTGGTTAGATTTTGTTTTTATTGCTAGATCTTTGAAGGCTGTAAATACTCTGTTTTGAAGAATTTCTCCTTTAATGAAAGAAACATCATTTTATTGCACGAGCTGAGTCAATCTTGAGTAGATTTGCATGCTACTCCGGTGGTAGAGGGCCCTTGCTGCCTGAGGAGCTTTGTTCATATAATTTAGATAAGTAATTTAACCTCGTTTCATTCCTAGTTTAATTGACTTTCTGAAATCTGCATTTTATATTCATTGGCATTGGATGCTACAGTTTAGGCTCATTCTCATGAAGTATTCCAAAATATCACTAATCCAGAATGAGGCATAAATGTAGCAATTTAGAACTTTACATTTTTGTGTTCAATTACAATTAGTTGTTACAGCTAGTCCTATTCTCATTAATCTCTTCCAAAATATCACTAACTCTAGATAAGACTTAGTTTTGGTGTTTTATTTTACCTATGTATTGTTATGTTTTTATGCCCATTTGCACTGAATGATACAGCCAGACTTGTTTGTACAAACTATTCCAAAATATCACTCATCTTGAACAAGACAGGGCTGTAGTATTTCATAGAATTAGTTGCATTTTGGTTCAGTTGAAATACTCCGGAGGTAGATGTCATTCTAGTTTAATTCTGTCACTATATTTCAAGCTTGATAATGGTACTCTAGTTTAACTCTGTTCACTGTATTATTATCATTATATTTCAGCTCCAACTCATTTCAAGTTAGATAATAGCACTCTACTTTAGTCTTAGTTCACTGTATTAGCATTCTAGTTTAGTTGTTATCCATTTCATTATAAATTGTATTAGTTGTTAAATTTAGATACCACGGTCTTCATTATTTACAAAATATTCTTGTTCTGAATTCCTATTAATACATCATCATATGGACAGGAACTATCAATAATAGTTTAAGGCCTTGAGTATTTTGCAACCTTTTTACAATTTCACAAACAAGCCTTTTTCTCAAAGACTATTCTAAAAAGAAATCTATAACTTTTGAATGAGGCCTAGTAGTGCTAAATTGAGTTGCAGAATAGAATTAGAAGTTAGTTTAGAGTAGAAATCTTATTGTGCTACAAATGTTCTTTTCCAATTATGTTCCAATAAACCTTTAACCATGGATGAGATGTTGTACCATTGTAAGTTGATTGTTTACTTAGGAAAACCTGAATTGCACTAAAAACTAATCCTTTTCTCAAGCTATTCCAACATATCTCTAAATGAATGAATTGGATGAGTTCATGATATGGGTTACTGAGTTCATGTTGTGATTTGTTTCTTTGCTATGATTCCTTATCAAGCTTTGCATTTTCTGTTCTTTAGTGTCATACACAATTTAGAGTAGGTTTTGCTTTGTTTTAG
Organism: Pinus albicaulis; assembly: GCA_034641835.2. Lineage (NCBI taxonomy): Eukaryota > Viridiplantae > Streptophyta > Pinopsida > Pinales > Pinaceae > Pinus > Pinus albicaulis. The sequence continues at coordinate 681,193,065 of CM076584.1, read as the reverse complement.
TGTAACCATCCACTTCTCTTTACCAACACTTAGTTCTTTTCCTTCTTGAAAAAAAACCATAAAACCAAAACCATCATAAAAACACTAAACACAACGTAGTGAGAAATAGATACCTAGGCACATATAGTGCACCACACTTCAGCAGTTTACTGACCCTGGTTGATAATTTATGACCTCAATTTAGGAACACTAAGTTGAGCACAACATTTTGGCGTCGTTGCTGGGGAAGTGTAACTAGGTAGCCTTGTTTCTTATCTCCCAAAAACAATGATATGCGTAGAGAAAGAGACTCAAGGGGTAGATTCATAAGAAGCAGAAGCTTGATTCCTAGAACACCACTTGTTTCACCAAGACCTAGAGCCAACACACCTCCAACTCAAACCCACATTCCATCCTTTACTGATCCTAGACTTCCAGAGAACTTAAGATCATATATTCCATTAGAAAGACCTTCTACTTTACCCATTGAGCCTGTCTTAGAAGAAGATTCAGGAACCCCTGCTAGGGACATAAACTTTTCAACTTCTACAAAATAATCAACTATGGCAGAAGAAGGGGGAGGGGGAGTTTTTAATGGAGAACACACACTATTTGGAGGGGGTAGAGGTAGAGGTAGAGGAGAAGGAGCTAGAGGTGTAGAAGGAGAAGGAGGTAGAGGAAGAGGTAGAAGAGAGATGGGAATCTCTTTTGGGTTTCCTATAGTAGATGAAGAAACCAATACAACTATGAAAAACATTTCACCCTCTGTCCTTCCAAAATTTTATGGACTTAAAACTGAAGATCCTGAAACCTTCCTATTTGAATTTGAAGTCATGTGTAGAACCTATGACTACTTACAAGATGCTCAAAAACTTAAACTATTTACTTCAACATTGAAAGGATCAGCATTGAAGTGGTTTATGAGTTTGATCAACAGTTCTATTAGGACATGGGAAGACATGAAACAAGCATTTCTAGAGAGGTATTTGGATTACTGTATGCCAGTCAACCATAAGGAGGAAGTGTTTAAAATGCTACAGAAAGAGGATGAAAATCTGGAAGATTTGTTGGAGAGATTTAACTACAACATCAAAAGAGAAAAATTGGAAAACCTAGACCAAGACAATTTGAAAGCTCTCTTGTTGAAGATAATTAGGGATGAATGGTTAGATATCCTTAACATGATGGGAAAAGGGGATATATCTCAGCTCACATTACCTAAAATAGCTGAATTATGTATCAACCTTTCAAGAGGGAAATCTAAAATTGTAAAAGGACCAAGGGACCCTGCTCTTGCAAGGGCAAGTAAGTCTGCTTCTGGGATAGTAAGTAGGGCAGAAATAGGACATATTCTTGATGAGTTCAAATCTGATATCTTGGGGAGTCTTAGTGAACAAATAGACACCCTTAAGTTACAAAACAAGCAAAAATCTGAATCTGATGCCTTAGCAATCTTTTGTCCCAAATGTAGAAAGAAACATGCCCTGAGAGAGTGCCCTTTGGATGCCAAAGTTGTGGAGACTTATGTAATTTGTTCAGAAAAACATGAGATTAAGAGTTGTCCTTCACTTCCTGGTCTTAAAGCTGTCTTTCAAGAAGATACTCCTACAAGTTCCACAGAATCTCTCAATTTTGTCTCTAGAAAGCCTTGGCAAGGACCTCAAACACAAGGATTTCATGATCAAATGTATAATCAACCCCCACCAAATTGGAATCCTTGGCAGCAACCTTGGCCCCAATTTCAAAATCAATCACAAACTTGGGTGCAAGGAGCACAAAATCCCTATGGAAGATACTCTAAGTATTACCAATACCCACCATCCTATCCACTATATCCACATTTCCCTCCTCAACAAAATTTTCAACAAAATTCTCCACAAAATCCTCAAAATCCACAACATCAAAATCAACCACTTCCATTACCATTTCCTCAGAAAACAAATCAGTTGCCTGCCCAACCCATACCAAACCCCAACAATAAAAATCCTCAAAACACATACATGATAGAAGGCCAACAGTTTCCAACTTATTTGATCACTCCTTTAGACCTTAGTGATGTTCAACTTAGGTCTGGAAGAATACTTGAAAAGAGGAAACCTTCTGTAATCATACAAGAGCAAGACAATTCTGAGGAAGATTCTCTACAGGTAAATAAAAGTCTTGAAGAGAACACAACTTTCCAAGACTCAAACATTGAAAAATCAAAACAAAAAGAACCAATAATTTCAACTCCTATATTAGAGCAGCCATCAACATCCACTTCTACACCTCCCTTTCTAGAAAGATTACAAATTGATAGAGGTGTAGAAAAACAAATTATGGTGCCTAATTATGATTTCCTAGATGAGCTGAGAAATATTTGTATTAAGATCCCATTATTGCAAGCTATCAAGGAAATTCCAATCTTAGCAAAGACAATAAAGGAGTTGAGCATGAAGAAAACAAGAAAAAGAATAAGAGAGACAAAGAAAATTCAACTGGCAGGAAAAATAGCAGATATCATGATGGGTAAGATTTCTATTCCAAAGTATCTAGACCCAGGAAATCCATTTGTCAAAATTCACATCAATGGAATTGAGATCCAAAACACACTCATTGATTTAGGAGAAGCAATCAATATCATGAGTATATAAATCATGGATAAAATGAAACTTCCTAATCTTCTTTTTACACCCACATTATTACAATTAGCAGACAAATCTATGATTAAACCTGATGGGGTAATAGAAGACATTCCATTGTCCCTAGATTCTTGGGAGTATCCTGTGGATTTTATGATCTTAACTCTTAAGAATAATATAGGAGGACACCCTATTATATTAGGAAGACCTTGGTTAGCTACAGCTGATGCTTTCATTAGTTGTAGATTCGGTGATATGTATATCTCAGATGGTAGTTCAACCAAGAAATTTACCTTGTATCCTCCAGCAAGAAAAAATATAGAATTAGATGATACTCAATGGATAGAGGATGAAGAAGACTTACAACCTCTCTTCACAATTTCAGAAATTAGTGAAGATAGCCAAATTATGAATACCTTGGAAAACTTTGAAGCCTCTTCGGAATATAAACATGAACAATTTCAAGAAGAATTCAACATTGAGTTTTTGTCATCAAGGCAGATGTCTCTTTATTCCATGGATAAATTTGGCAGCTCTACAATTGAGATATTTCCAGGCAAAACTTTAAACATAAACAAGAACCTAGAGAAATCTCAACAAGAAGAGCTAGTCAAGATATTACAGAGACATTCTTCTGTATATGCATGGGAGTACACTGATATGAAAGGGATAATACCCAATACTTGCACTCATCACATCTACATAGAGGAAAATTGTAAACCAATCAAACAACCTCAGAGAAGGATGAATCCAAATCTTAGGGAGATTGTTAAAGAAGAATTGCAGAAATTATTGAATGTCAACTTTATCTATCCTATTTCAAATAGTCAGTGGGTTTCTCCTTTGGTAATTGTGCCAAAGAAAAATGGTAAATGGAGGGTATGTATTGACTACCGGGAATTAAACAAAGCTACTCTTAAAGATCATTTTCCCTTACCTTTCATAGATCGGGTGTTAGATACATTAGCTGGCAAAAAGTACTTTTCATTTCTAGATGGGTTTAGTGGTTATAACCAAATTCAAGTAGCACTTGAAGATCAAGACAAAACCACATTTACCTGTCCTTGGGGTACCTATGCTTACTGAGTATTTCCATTTGGACTATGCAATGCACCCGCAACATTTCAAAGGGCAGTACTAGGAATTTTTTCAGATCTAATACATGATTGTGTAGAGGTATATATGGATGATTTCACAGTTTATGGAAACACATTTTAAGAAGCCTTACAAAACTTGGAAAAAGTATTAAAGAGATGTAAAGAAGCAAATCTTTCACTAAGTCATGAAAAGTGTTTTATGATGTTTACTGAAGGAATTGTTTTGGGTCATCACATTTCAGGGGATGGGATTAGAGTTGATGAGTCAAAAGTTGAAGTCATCTCTAACTTATCTATTCCAAGTTGTCAAAAAGATGTTAGGAGTTTTCTAGGATTTACAGGATATTATCGAAAGTTTATAGAAAACTTCACCAAGATAGCATCTCCACTTTTCAAATTACTTACCAAGGACTGTGAATTCAAGTGGAATCCTGATTGCCAGTTAGCCTTTGAGACCCTGAAAACAAAAATCTCTGAAGCACCTATTTTAAGGGAACCTAACTGGAAGTTACCTTTTCATATTTCAACAGATGCCTTAGATACAGCTTTAGGAGCAGTATTGGGACAAAAAGACCTGATTCCTTATGCCATCTATTATACAAGTAAAAATTTGACTCCTTCAGAGTTAAATTATACTGTAACTGAAAAAGAGTTTTTAGTTGTTTTTCATGCCATAAACAAATTCAGACACTATATAACAGGCTATGAAACTTTTGTTCACACAGATCACTCTGCAATTAGATATTTAATGAACAAATCAATTACTAATGGCAGAGTCATAAGATGGTTATTGCTTTTACAAGAATTCAACATTACCATTCTAGATAGGCCTGGAAAACAAAAAAAAGTAGCTGATTTCCTATCTAGACTCCAAAACATCCAAGACAATACCCCAGTTGAAGATCAATTTCCTGATGAATATCTTTTTGCAATTTCTACTCAAACTCCTTGGTTTGCTGACATTGCTAATTATTTAGTTTCAGGGAAATTTCCTTCAATAATGAATGCAAGAGACTAAAGAAAGATCATTTATGACAGTGCAAAATATTCATGGGTTGCTAATGAGTTATACAAGACAGGTCCAGATTTTATCATTAGGAGATGTGTTTGGGAAGATGAGATGCCTGAGATTCTCAAGGCATGTCACGATGAACCTTGTGGCGGACACTTTGCTGATAAAAGTACAGCCAATAAGATCCTTCATTTGGGATATTATTGGCCATCCCTTTTCAAAGATGCTAAAGTGTATCTCAAAAGGTGTGACAGTTGCCAAAGGGTAGGGAAACCTTCTCCTTCAGGTGAGATGCCATTTCAGCCTCAGGTACATATTGAACCTTTTGAAAAGTGGGCTTTGGATTTTGTAGGACCTATTAGTCCTCCATCAAGACAAAAGAAATATATATTACTTTGCACTGATTATGTTACTAAATGGGTAGAGGCCAAGCCATTACTTTCTGCTACTGAAGCATCTGTAGTTAATTTTCTTTTTGAGGATATTTTTACTCATTTTGGTGTCCCAAGAGAAATTTTTACAGATCAAGGAGCTCAATTTACATCAAGGCTAGTGGAACAAATGATGGAGCGGTACAAAATCAGACACAAAAAATCTACTCCCTATCATCCACAAGCAAATGGTCAAGTGGAATCTACTAATAAGGTCATTGAAGGGATCCTAACGAATACTGTCCATTTACATAGAAGAGATTGGGTAGATAGGCTTCCTGAAGCCTTGTGGGCCTATAGAACTACATGGAGAAGCACAACAGGCCATACTCCTTATGAACTTGTTTATGGAAAGCAAGTTTTGTTTCCCATAGAGTTTCAGATTCAAACTTTCAAAATGGAAGTTCAGCTAGGACTTGATCTAACAGAGGCACAAAAGCACAGATTGGAGCAGATTAATGAATTGGATGAGATCAGACAAGATGCAGTTCAGAAAACAAGTATAGTCCAACAGCAAAGGACTAGATGGAATGACAAGTACATCAAGGAAAATAGGTTCAAAGAAGGTGACTAGGCTCTCTTGTTTGATTCAAAGTTCAAGGATTTTCAAGGTAAATTCCAAACACATTGGCTTGGGCCATATGAAATTATGAGATTTTTTGACAATGGAGCAATAAAAATGAGGACAATAGATGAAGAGAAGGTCACTTTTCTTGTGAATGGTCATAGATTTAAGATGTATCACAAACCACTCTCAAGAGAAGAATTTGTCAAGAAATTCCAGGAAAACAATGATGTGAAGTTAATGAAGAAGAATTTTTCTTCTTCATCAACTTAATCGAATTTTCTGAAGTCAGATATTTGAAAAAAAATTAAAAAAATTAAAAAAATAAAAATAAAAATAAAATAAAATAAAAAAAATAAAGTATAAACATGAAAACTAATCTCTGATTAGCATGTTTATATAGAAAACATAGAGTGAAAATCAGAATCTTTCTGACACTTTAGCTTTTCAAGTTTGTTTTTTTTCTCTGCAAGCAGCCATCATAAAATCATAAGTGATTCACATCCCACTTATGATCCATTTCACTCCATTCATCCATATTCCATTTCATTTCATACTCCATTTCATTTCATTCATCCATACTTCATTCATTTCATTCCATGGTCCACCTCATTTCCATCTCAGAGTTTTAAGATTGGTTTCTTTCTGCAATTGAATAATACAGATCAGAAGCTACAGGCCACTTTTTCACTCCACTTCATAGTTGTGATTCATTTCATTCCATTACTCACTCCACTCATACTCCATCACACCATATTCCATGATCCATTTTTAACTCATTTCATACAATATTCTAACATTCCATTCATGCTTCAAACCATTCCATTTCAAGGCTTCTACAGGTACATTCTGCAATCAGTCAGACATTCTGCAACTAGACAGACATTCTGTAGCCAGACAGACATTGTGCAACTGGAGATCCTGAAGGCACTATCCAGTAATCACCTGATTGAGCAAAAAATTGATCCTGCATATCCAAGACAACAAGAAAAATCAAAGAAGTTATGAGGAACTGAAAATTAATGATTGAGGACAAGGCATATCAAAACCACGAAGAAAATCAAAGGAAAGGCAAAGGTATGAAATTATTATGGTGACAAATCATGAAAAGTTTAGCATAGTTAAGTCATATATGATTCAAAAAGGTTGTTTTAATTAGTCATGTTGATCATGCCTATCAACCTTATCATAAAATTTTAGACCCAAAACCCTTCCATCTTGCCATATCCGATCATCATTTAAAATTTAACGGTTAAGTACTGAAGTGATTTGATCAGTCACGTCACTAGGCCAAAGCATTTAATGATGATTTTTTAATTTCTTAACGAAATATCTCCACGCTATTTTCTTCCGTGTTAGCTTTCAACTCATATGAACCACCTCACTGCATTATACTCGTTTTAAAATCACTCCATATCATTCATTTCTGCAACCAATACTTAGCCATTCCGCTCTGTAAAACGGAGGAAACATCTTTGGGGCATAAATATCTCTTTAACAGCCATTTTCACCATGAGCAGAGGAGTAGTAAACTGCAGGTTGGAAGAAAAGCTATGGGTCTAATAGTGAGGACTGAACCGGTTGGAACCAAGTACTTGGAAGGATATCCACAAATCAGAGAAATGTTACAGCAAGCAGGTTGGTTGCAATTTTTGGAGAAATTTAGTGGTTTTCACAAAGAGGTGACTAAAACGTTTGCAAGGTCCTTCAATGGAGCCGAGGTCGAAATAGGAGACATTAAATTCACTGTTACAGAGGCTTTCATTGCAGAGGCAACGGAACTACCTAGACAAGGAGAAAGGTGGTTCAAAAATAGGGAATTTTATAACGAAGCATGGAGGAAAATGCTTAAGACTCCAGGTATGGATGTTTCCATTTTTAAAAAAGGTATTCCTAGCTCGACATTAAAGAATAAGTGGAGGAACATGTTACTCATTTTGCAAAAATTTATCACCTGTGAAGGTAGATTTGGTACTCCCTATGTCTACCATATTCAGTTAATGATGCATTTTTTAGATGAGGAAATTAATTTGCCATTTTTCCTACTTCATAGTCTGAAAAGAATGGCCTCAAACGTTCAAAAAAGGGTTCAATATCTAGAAACAACTTTGTCAAAATCTTAATTGAACATCATTTGAGGAAAATGGGAGATAATTGGGAAGAATTTCTAGTAAGGAACCATTTTGAGGAACCCAAAGAATCTCCAACTGAAAGCAAACCTACAAGAAGAAGCAGGAGAAGGGAAATTTCCAAAGCTATTGAGGTTGAAACTGGTAAATCAAATCAAGAGGACAGTGAAGGGATGATTTCTGAGAAATTGGCTCAAATAAAGAAGCAGCTTAAGAAAGAGAGAAGATATGCCAAAGAAAGAGGTGAAGGGCCATCTCAACCAAGATGGAGCCACATACTCAGGGTATACTAAAGAAAACATAGGTTAGACAAACAGGGATCATAAACATTGAGGATGAAGAAACTCCAGAAATTTACCCATCACAGCAACAAGTTTATAATTATATTGAGTCATTAGAGAGGAGAGATTTAGAATCTAGAGACAGAACTCCTAGCCCACCAAAATCTGAAATTGATATGCTAAGAAGAGATAAGTATGAGTTATAAGTACTCAATAGGCATATCAAGAATGAGAATGACATTTTAAGGGAGCAGGTGAAACTAAAAAGTGATATGAATTCAACTTTGTCTCTACAAATGGAGAAATTGTACAAGGCCAATGAAAAAGTGAAGAAGAAAAACAAAAAGCTAATCAGGGCACTTACAAATTTAAGATTCAAGTTAGTCATAAGGAAGCCCAGAAGACCATTGACTGTCAGGCAAAGCAGAAGAAGAGGGTTGGAGTTCCTAGCAGAGGTCTCAGAGTACATGGAGTAGTTGCATGAGGACATGCAAAAACCTTGCAGTGGGGGTATGTTGAGCCCCAAAGATGTTCTTCTCACTCACCACATTCCACTTCATTTTCTTTGTCTCTCATCAATTACAGGCTTAAATGATCAGTAGGATTAATTAAAATTGCTTTAAGAATTTATATAATGGCTAACTTGCTATGTTTTCATGATTTTGTTGGTGTAGTAATTTTGACTAAGACTCGGCTACAGAATATAGGCATTCCGTATTCAGTCGTCTGTTCTTCAACCATCCTCATGTTTATGTAGGTTCTAGGTGTCACTGCAAAGAAAAAGGCATATGGTTGAAATCCACAACACCTCCCCATCATCTCTTGCTCCCCACGAAGTCTGAGTTAAAGTATCAAAGCGGTTATGCACGTAGAAGAGAAGCAGTTTCCTATCAAAACACGGACTCTACAGATGTCCACAGTTAAGCATAAGACTATTAATAAGAGTTTTAATTTGATTAGAAGTGGGAGAGACACTTATCCCCGTTTTTCTCAAAGAGTATTTATGTAACTTCATTATAAGTATGACTCGGGAGACCGAGAAACTGTTGGTTAGATTTTGTTTTTATTGCTAGATCTTTGAAGGCCGTAAATACTATGTTTTGAAGAATTTCTCCTTTAATGAAAGAAACATCATTTTATTGCACGAGATGAGTCAATCTTAAGTAGATTTGTGTGCTACTTCGGTGGTAGAGGGCCCCTGCTACCTGAGGAGCTTTGTTCATATAATTTAGATAAGTAATTTAACCTCATTTCATTCCTAGTTTAATTGACTTTCTGAACTCTGCGTTTTATATTCATTTGCATTGGATGCTACAGTTTAGGCTCGTTCTCATGAAGTATTCCAAAATATCACTAATCCGGAATGAGGCATAATTGTAGCAATTTAGAACTTTACGTTTTTGTGTTCAATTACAATTAGTTGTTACAGCTATTCCTATTCTCATTAATCTCTTCCAAAATATCACTAACTCTGGATAAGACTTAGCTGTGGTGTTTTATTTTACCTGCGTATTGTTATGTTTTTATGCCCATTTGCACTGAATGATACAGCCAGACTTGTTTGTACAAACTATTCCAAAATATCACTCATCTTGAACAAGACAGGGCTGTAGTATTTCATAGAATTAGTTGCATTTTGGTTCAGTTGAAATACTCCGGAGGTAGATGTCATTCTAGTTTAATTTTGTCACTATATTTCAAGCTTGATAATGGTACTCTAGTTTAACTCTGTTCACTATATTAGTATCATTCTAGTTCAGCTCCAATTCATTTCAAGTTAGATAATAGCACTCTAGTTTAGTCTTAGTTCATTGTATTAGCATTATAGTTTAGTTGTTATCCATTGCATTTTAAATTGTATTAGTTGTTAAATTTAGATACCAAGGTCTTAATTATTTACAAAATATTCTTGTTCTGAATTCCTATTAATATATCATCATATGGACAGGAACTATCAATAACAGTTTAATGCCTTGAGTATTTTGCAACCTTTTTACAATTTCACAAACAAGTCTTTTCTCAAAGACTATTCTAAAAAGAAATCTATAACTTTTGAATGAGACCAAGTGGTGCTAAACTGAGTTGCAGAATAGAATTAGAAGTTAGTTTAGAGTAGAAATCTTATTGTGCTACAAAATTTCTTTTCCAATTATGTTCCAATAAACCTTCAACCATGGATGAGATGTTGTAACATTGTAAGTTGATTGTTGACTTAGGAAAACCTCAATTGCACTAAAAACTTATCCTTTTCTCAAGCTATTCCAACATATCTCTAAATGAATGAATTGGATGAGTTCATGATATGGGTTACTGAGTTCATGTTGTGATTTTTTTCTTTGCTATGAGTCCTTATCAAGCTTTGCATTTTCTGTTCTTTAGTGTCATACACAGTTTAGAGTAGGTTTTTCTTTGTTTTAATGTAACCATCCACTTCTCTTTACCAACACTTAGTTCTTTTCCTTCTTGACATAAAACCATAAAACCAAAAACATCATAAAAAAACTAAACACAACGTAGTGAGAAATAGATACCTAGGCACATATAGTGCACCACAATTCAGTAGTTTACTGACCCTGCTTGATAATTTATGACCTCAATTTAGGAACACTAAGTTGAGCACAACAATACCCATAATTCAAGTCGATCTTGATGAATTATTTCACCCCTTTAAGTTGGTCCAGAAGGTCATCAATCCGTGGGATTAGGTACCTATTACAAACAATGATCTTGTTCAGTGCTTGAGAGTCAATATAGAGTCTCCAAGTCTCATCCTTCTTCTGCACCAACATGATCAAGATTCCATAGGGTGATGAACTTGGTCAGATGTGACATTTCTACAGCAGCTCTTGAATCTACCTCTTTATTTCATCATTCTCCATAACAGAGTGTCGATAGATCAGTCCATTGGGTAGTGGCGCACCTCGGGTTAGATCGATGGGGTGCTTGACCTGACAGTGTAGAGGCACCCTTGTTGGTGAGGTGAGGATGTCTTGATACTCCTCCACAACCTTTTACATTTTTTTTTGTCATCTGGAGGAGCCCTGTCTAGAGGTCATAGCCACAGTCTCCTTCTTGCCTTGAGGGCAGATCATCAGGAAAATAAATTTCCTAGTTTTGGAAATGATCTTACTGCATTTTTTTGTAGTAACCAAAGAGATAGTGGTAGGATGTGGTACCTCTGGTATCCTGTACAACTTATTTCCCAAAGTAACAATAACATCTCAAGGCTGGGATTCATACACAACATGTCACTTCCATAAGTATGGTTGGCCTAATAATACATCACAAACATCAAGAGGAGCAATGTCACATAATACATTATCGGTGAAGGGCTTGATGTTGTAGGGAAGGCAGCACTGATGGCTGACTGGGAGATCCCGTCCTTGGTGAAGCCACTCGATGGTGTACGAATGTGGGTGTGTTGTGGTTAGCAAGCCCAATCACTTCATGACCTCTACTGAAATGAGGTTCTTTTGGCTCCCACTATCGACAATGAATTGTAGCGGGGAACCCTTTACCCACATCTGGGAGTGGAAGAGACACTCCTCCTCCTCTGGATTTTCCAGTTCTTCCTTTTGTATCTTCATGGTGGCAACAGTGGCGTTAAGCTCTGCATCAATAATCTGCTTCCCCCTATCATTCCCTTTTTTGGGTTCGGATTCAGTGTCGGAGCATGTATATGATTCAGAAGCCTTCATCTCGGCCACCAGTGACTGTTTTTCCTGACACTCACTTGTGTTGTGAGTGGATCTCTTATGGAACTCACACCACTTTCCTATGTCCTTATTCTGCTTCACGGTGTTTTTCTATGCTTGTGGCTTTAGCAAGTTGTCCTAAGCCCCCATGCCTTGGCTTTTTCCTTTGTTTTGCAGTTTGGGGGAACCTTTCTCTTGCTTTTGATTCACAGATCCAAAGACTCACTTCTTCTGTTTGAATTTCTGCTCAATCTTGGTAGTATACTGGTATGCCATACCAAGCGAGGAGATGTCGAGGAACTCCATTTCCTCCTAAATGTATATGTGCATACCACTGCGGTACTTCAACACCAAATGTTTCTCTGAATATTTAATACCCAACTTTGTGTGTAGGGTATGGAATAGATTTGTCAGCTCATGCACATCTTGATCCCTTTGTTGCCACATCGTAGTCCATTGTATGTACTTGTCCTCATATCTCCCCACAAGATAATATTTTTCCTTGACGGCGTCTCAGAAATAATTCCAAGTGGGTACAACTGAGAACAGAGAGGGTTACCCCTCATCCTTTTTCTCATAGTAGGTTTCCCACCAATCCTTGACATGGGGGGTGGCTTTGAGAAATGAAAAAATAATCTTCTCCTGGTAGGAAAAGTCATGAACCGAGAAATATCCTTCTAATATATTCAACCATCTATCTACAATTTTTGCATCTATTTTTCCATCAAATATGGGAATTTCAAAGTTTACTTATACCTTAAAAGGGGTTGCGCCTCCAGAGTGGTTGTTTGATGCAGAGGCGCCGCGAGTGGGCAGTCGTTGAAGAATCTGGGCGAAGTTATACATCATCGCGTTCCTTTGTTTTTCAAGGGCCTCCTCAATCAATATTTTGATAGGATCACCTGGTCCCTCGTCTTTCTTTTCGTCCCCCATGGGCGACTGTCAGGGTTTGCGAGGCTAATCTTGCAAAGGTTCAACCAGATCGAACCCTAACTCCTTATACCCAGACCTTGTTGGGGACATGCAAAGAAGGATTGAGAAAGAGCAGACCACTCTGATACCTCTGATCCAAATTTATGCAGGACACTAGAAAATTTGGCCCAATTTCCGACAGCCACTTCGTCACTATTCTGACACATAGTCGTCGCAAGAGCGACAGTTTGAGGCCGGACAAAACATGGTTAGCCATAACGTCACAATTCCGGTGCTTTGAAAAAGTGTCGCAATACCGACACTTTTTCCGTCATTTCCAAACAAGTGTCGCTCTTCCGATGTTTCCCAAACCGTCGCTCTTCCGACGTTTGTAAACTGTCGCAATTTTGACAAAATGTGGTCCGACGTTTTGAACGTCGCTCTTCTGACGTTTGTATACTGTCGCTCTTCTGAAATTTGTAAACTGTCGCAATTCCGATGCCTTACAAAAGTGTCGCAAGACCGACGCATTGCAAAAGTGTCGCAAGACCGAAGCTTTGCAAAAGCATCGCAATACCGACGCCAGGAAGAGTTGTCGCAATACCGACGGACATTTAAAAATTTAATGGGATGTCTCAAGGCTGACGAAAAGGGAAAACGTTCAAGGCATCAGAAGACCGACGCTTATAAGGCATCGGAAGAGCGACGCTTACAAAGCATCAGTATACCGATGGCGGGTTCAATTTTTAAAAAAAAAATGAAACTTTAAAACATGACAGTAAATCTCCAATATTTGTTATGAATTTAAGGTTATATCTTTTAATTTATGTAATTGTGGTAGTTTAGGTGAAGTGTTATAGATACTTACCCAATTCCATTTAACCAGATGGGCGATGGCATTTAGGGTAATTCCAGTTAAGCAGATGGACGATGGCATTTAATTTATATAGAGACCTACCCAATTCCTGTTAAGCAAACGGACGATTGCATTTAATTTATATGATTGTCCTACTTTACTAGGAGGATGTTGTAACTAAAGTCTTATGCATTCTTACCCAATTCGAGTCATGTAAATTGAGGGTCTATACTATATTGGAATACATGATACAAAAAGTATTGGAATACAGTAATATGTCTTAGCATGGACTTTACTAATAATTCTGGCTCTTGAGATTGTTTTGATACCAATTAAGTATTTTTTGGATAGCACTTTCATTTAACTGTAGAATATTGGAAGAAAAATGACTTGATTAACAAAAAAGTAGATAGTCTCATCTATTTGTAACATGACTTGAGCGACTTAAGAGAGTGCTCTTTATTCTCTACTGAAATAAGGAAAGCATTTTTTTCCTTGGAAGGAAATATTGTAAACACACAAAGGTATATAAAAATTTTAAAATGTATAGATTTTTTGATATTCTTTTGCACAAAATGTGCTTTTCCTGGGGAAACACACCTGCACTTTCCTTCATTCCATGGATGGTAGCCATAGTAAACCAGATTCTTTAAAACTCAAGGTCAGGTCAGCATCTCGATAACAATTGGCTCACTAAGTAAGCATATCACATAGTGAGATTTGAGCCCAACTTAAGCAAGGGAGGAAACAACATTCCCTCTCAGCCACTCAAACTACACCTAATTGGCAACAAAAATTATCACTTAATTTCGGTTAAGTCGTGAATGAGCACAAAGGATAACCAACTTTGGGTGAATACAGAATACCAAAAAAAATCGTTTTATTTTCATATTTTAAGAAACCAAAATTGTTGGATCCGCTTATGAATCATGATGCTTGGGATTTGTTTCATGGATGAGGGATCTATCTCGATCTACACAGTAGAAAAGTACGAAATATATCTCAGGAAAATCCTAGCGGATCAGGATCCAATCTGGGGATCCATCCCTCAGGACCAACAGATCCAGTAACACAGCTTTAAGTGCTATTCTGTTGTTGAGGCAAATATAAAATGACTATAAATGCCACCATAACTGTAATATTTTCATGCACTTAAAACATGTAGGAGGCAATGGGAAGGAACTAGGGATGATTATACAATCAAATTGGACAAGGTTGATCCAAGTAATAATTAGATACTCAACATTAGGAAGTTAGCCTTCTCAAATGAGGCCAGAGAGAATTGGAATCGAAATTAATAGCACCATTGGAGAAAGATGTGTTGAGATTCTTGTTTATGAGCTCTCAACCCAATAGTAATTTGCCTATGCTTCATGACTCAAACACTAATGCCATAGCCCACGGTCCATCATTCATATTTCTTGAAATTTGATGAGATTTACCAATTTGCTGAGTTGACTATCCATTTTCACTTTGCCTCAACCCGTTTTACATTTTTGGCCTCCCTTACTCATATACTCCATGGGATTTGAACATGGATCTCATCCATGAAATCCCAAGATCTCTACCATTAATACTAACCCATGTTGAGGGCACTGACATTTTAGCTCACCTACTGGAAAGGATTCAAATTCCACACAAGCTAATTATTCTTTGTTCAAACTTAATCTTTGGTAAATTTTAATTTCAATAAATGCAAAGAAACTTATCTTAATTTAAGTCTGCAATTTCTCGAGTTGTAGTTGGGCTTAATGTAAGTTGTTCAATATAACTTTAAACATCAATGTAAACTAATGCAAAACGTATACCTTTTTTTAGAAAAAGAGATTCATTCAGAAAATACATCTTAAGCATAGCATTTTGATATTTACTCTACCAGATTCCTTCAATGGCTCTACCAAGTAATGAGGAAGTCAATTGTCGCGCAAGTCCCTGGCTTAGATCATACACGTTCAACAAAACCTTGTATCCTTCCTGAGACTCACTGAAATCAAAATTATGTTATGGCAATGTCAAATGTATAGAGATCCAGCCTAGTACAATTCTTTTATGAACTATGGATGAATGTACAGAGAGCAATTGAAGAAGCATCTATAATTTGTAATAATGATCTCAGGTTTCAATATGAAGACGAGATAAAGCAAATGAATGACAAGTCTTATATGAAAAGGTGTATAAAATACTTGGAAAAGAAACATACAATAAAACATCAATATGGACAAAAAACCTACTTAACAACAATAATATACAAGGATGTCAAAGAAATTAAGGCCAAAACAGGGGACATGGAGCCAAATTCCAAAGAATTTTTTTAATTTTCAGAAGCTGCAGGTCAAGAACAGGGTAAAAGACTCATTGATAAGCTTCAAGAAGGATCCAGTAACTATAAGAAAAATCAAGAGAAAATGATAGGGTTATAGTTTATCCACAATACCATGATTGATTTAGGGAGCTAGAGAAGATTTTCGATATTCTGTGTTAGTTTTCTGCCAAATAAGGTTCCTTTATTGACCTTATTCTTAAGTCCTAGGATGAACATCTTTATGTTTGGTTTGCATATGAGAAGCTAAGGAACCTCTTGCTTCTTCCCTACAGTTATATCCCTTCCTAGATGTCATTCTTACCTGTGTAAGTAATTCTAGCTAAGTAAGTAATTCTTACTTGTGTAAGTAATTCTTAATGTATGAATGCTAGCTATTGTAACAAATAGACTTTAAGATCATCTTCTATGTAGTAGCCATCATTGAAAGACGTTATTGGAAGCCAAATCAATACTCTTGATAGATTCTCTTTCCTTTTACAAGTAAGTTATCCTCTATGCTCTATGTCTGCAATCCAAAAGTCTATATCCTAATATGAGACTATGGTCTGAAGCATCTTTCCAAAAGTTCTGTAGGTTGAATCCTAAAGGAATCTAGGACCAAGACTGAAAGAATAAATCCTACATCTCTTTGAAGCTAATATCTCGACCAAGTTACGGAAACAAGCACTTATGATGACACCAAACAGTTACATGTGACTATACATGACATTCGATACAATATTCTTTGTGATTTATGGAAGAAGATGAAATAATATCAAATGAAGTTTGAAACCTCTTAACCATCTATTATAAATCGCTCTTGCTTAAGGTTGAAGGTCAAGTTTATGATAATCATATTTACAAAAGGATAAATATTTTATGGGCAAATGAAGGTAGAAAATGAAGTAGAACAAAATTTGGAAGAGTACCGTATATATGTGACATGTGATCTGAAGTATCAAAGATCATATGACAATAAATTTGTTGAAGCATCTAATCTCAAAATATTGGGAGAATTGTTTACAATAGAAAAACACAACAAGCATTCATGATAGATCTGAACCTATGACTTCTTTGGTGGCATCTGAATCTTTTATTAAAATTTAAAAAAAAAAGCAAGCCTAAAATATTAACACTAAAAGCAAGCCTTTCAAACATTTCTCAGCCTACACAAAATCATTCAAAGTCTTCTGGGTTGTTTTCAAAGGTCGGGATGTACGCAGGAGGTAGAGACACATACTGGGAAAAAGATTATGTCGATACCTTCTTCACTTCAAGAAGCATCAAGCTTATATATGGTAGCATATCCTTTGGCTCTGTTACCAAAGAACACATGTTTCCAACAATCTGGGCTGCTTTATTTTTAGTATCTGCACTTCTTTCCCTAAGACCGCGGTCGACTATAGGCACCAACGTCAATGCTAGTGATGGAGCATCAATAGTATTGACAAACGTTGTCTGCAATGATGGTAAGAGATAAAGGAATACAAGATGTTGGTAATAAATAAACAACATCAAATCTCGCAAAAAATGGTATAGAAGGCCTAACATGAAACTTTAAAAAATACCTGTAGAAGAATGTAAAGGGAATGCTTTGTGTATTCATTGGGATCTGAGATACTCAAGAGTAATGTTGAAACTAGTGTAGATATTTCAGGGTTCTTGATTACACTGCCAACCTGTTGATGCAGTTAGCACCAGTAAAATAACAATTATTTGAATAGAAGAATAAGCAATAAATATTGAACAAAATAGAGACGATTGGAATTGACACTCGGATACAAGGCATGTTACCTGTTGTAAATCCATCTAAGCAGCGGATTGAACCTTTGGGTGTGTGTCTGTTAAAACCTGCAATGTCCATGACAAAGAATTAGATCCCTGAACCAAAATAATAAGATAATTAGGTAAAACAAAGATTGTGATAGTTTAGAACCCTAAGCAATCTCAAAGTTTACTTCAATATTTCTTCAATGATCCAAACCTCAATCAGTTTAGGAACAATTTTTGGAAGAAATTGTGATAGATTTTGAGGTGCAAGAAAAAAAGACCAAACGATCCACTATTAAGAATATTATAGGATCCACTATGAAGTTTCCAAATGATGATGAGCTTAGTGTAACGGACATCAAATTTTATGAAGGGATGCCTTCAGGAAATAAACTATTAATATATTCAGATCATAACACTTGGGTTGACAAAGCATTAACTATGATGAAATATGGTTTACAAAGGATGCAGTGCCATGTTTCCAACTGAATAATAACAGTGGACAAGAAGCATCTACTTTTAGGTTTTCAAATTTACATGAAAAGAAAGTGACAAATGCAGCTGCCAGCGGGGGACATTCTAATGACATTCATGACCAAACATCCATATGAGAAACTAATGCACTTGATTTGGGCATTAGGAAGACATGTAGCCTCTTTCCAACATCTAAACTATCATAGAGAAATCAATCGAAGCTATAGATAAATCCAAAGAAAATTTTGAGTCAACTTATATGAAGAAAACCATCAAATTGGTTCTATGTTCAAAAAGCGAGCAATTGATCTAACTATGTTGTTGCATCGAAATCAAAACCTATGCAAGAAATACATATCAGCAAAAAGGAGTAAGAATTTTATTGTATATATATTCAAATAATTTCAATGCATCACTAGGATTCCTCTAATCCTTAAGCTCTGTTATTATGATTACAAATAAATGAATGCTATATGATGCTATATTTATGATCTAAACTCACGTATACAAATGATGAATGTATAAATTTTTGAAGTGTATGTGTCATCAAATGAGGAAAGCCCTTGAAGCTCTTCAATAATATGGTTGGACATAATCATATTTATCAATAATATGTTGATCAAACAAATATCCACAGTCTCATTATGATATCAGTGTAGCATCAATTCATCGTGATCTAATCATGAGAAAACCCTTGATTTTATAACTTAAATGATAAACCCCTGTTTCCCAAATAGATTTATTCCCTAGAGTGACGAGTCTAGCTGACTTGGGCCCTGTCACGACTAGGCCACAATGGCATCCAACCTAACAGGTGTTTTAAACCAAACAACACCTACACTGTCTATTGACACACAGGAATATGCACAGAAGACAATACAAAGGAACAATTTCTTACCCTTAAGCTGCCCTTCTTCTTTGCAGATCTATTGACATCAGCAAGGCGGTATTCGTGCATAATCCAATTAGTCTTGCTTCCTTTAGGTGATTTTCCGACATAGAAAACCAGAGCCTTCTTGATTCCAACACGCCTGTTGATGCCCTTAGCAGTGATGGGTTTATCTGCACCTGTGGCTTTCCAGTATCCTGAGCTAGCAGCCCTGTTGGGGCGAGAACCATTTGGATACTTCCTATCCCTGGGAGTGAATAAATACCACTCCTTTTCTCCAAACAGTGCCTTTTCTGCAAGAATTGGAAACATGTATCAGACCAGAGAAAATACAATTTATAATAACTAAAAGAAAATAGGAATGAAAAACAAGCATTTCGCATTGCAGGAACATGACATGGGCATAAATATGAAAGAACACTATAAAAATATGACAAAAGAAAACCCTTGTCCATATGACAGTCCATACCCACAAATAAAAATGAGATGACTCATTTTGAGATTGAAGGTTTCCATATCAAGCAAAGAGACATATCCAAGTATTATTCCTAAGACATGGAAGGGCATTCATTTTCAGATTTGGGACATTAAAGAATTCATTTTTGAGAGGTATAGAAAACTCGCACACATTTATGTAATGCCCATCTTACACTGGAAAAACCCCAAATTTAACAGATTAGCCTTTATAGGCAGTGTAACCTAAAAAAGGCATGTTCAGCAAGAACCAAACTCAACCAAAGTTGTATGTTTAAAAAGGAGCAGCATCAAGAAGGACTTGCAACAATACGAAAGATAGGCCTTGCTTCAGATTTTTGTTTGGTCAGATAATCCTTTGGAAGTCCTTAGCTCGGTTACTTCAATTTCATTTGAGGATCCAGCATATTCTGCCTAAAGGGATCATTCTCTTACTAATTACGAGATAAAATTACTATGAGATAATTTACGGGTTTTGGGGAAACAATAATTCAAGATTTTGTTGAAGCGGTGTTTGCACATCTGGAAGGCCTTATCTCCTCAAGTGAAAAATAATTTTGGGGTGATGATGATGAGAAAATTTTTAGTCAAATGGAGGAATTTCATTCTATTTATGAATGGAAAAATAAAAAACAAAGAAAGCACAACAATGATTAACAATTAATCTAAGGGGACAGATTTGGAACAGTTTGCAGACAACAATTAAGATCTTCTTAACTTTGAAGACGAGATGAGATGCATTTTATGGAACTGCATTACCAAAAAAAGCAAAGGCATTCATATCTCAAAATTAGCTTGTTGTATTCTTCACAACAGAGGGAAGGATGTCATGCAGGGGACTCAACTCAAAGGAAACGCTTGTAATCAAGCTGGCCTTTACATTCTTAGTTTCAGACGTAATTGATTCCTAAGAGATTCTTTGTTAGGTCAACACCATTCTTAATATTTATAAACATGCTCATGGCAATGTGTCAACACAATAGGTGGTTTATCCTATAGCTTAGAAGCTTAAATGCTTATCAATACGTGGTCGAATGGCATTGGAAAAAAAAAGCCCAAGATGGTGTCGGGTTAATGAAAAGAGAGAAATTTCAATTGTAATGGGATCACTTCGAATGACAATTAGAAATTTTTTCTGGGTATGCTAAGTCTCACCTCAGCAATCAGTGAACTAATCGATTCAAGCTCCAGTGGGTTCGAGAAAAGGCAAGGATTAATGTATTGAAGGGTTGTTGTGTGAATTTGGGTCCGTTTTAATTTTAAATAAATACATATGAGCATGAAAACTTAGGTGTAAAAAGAGAAGAGTAGTTTTTGTAGAGTGGCACAGCGGAAGTGTTAAATATTGAAATTTCTGCATCATTAATTTATTATTATTATTATTATTGTGAAGTGGAGGAGAAAGATGTGGGATGGCAAAGAAAAGGTGATTTGGGTGTTGGTGGCCATATAGTTTGGCATCACTGTTTCTTAATTTGATGAGTATCACATTGGAGAAGCGCATATACTAACTAATGAAAAATGGTTTCCATTTTCTGTCCTAAAATAGCAATAGTATTATGCCAAATAGGCCTCATAACCTTGCATCCGATCACTAGCTAAGGTTGCCGATCATATAACAGAAATGATGAGACTAGTACATAAATGATCAACTCTCTAATAGTGCTTAAAGAAAACTAAGCACTGACTATATGAGAAATGACCAAGCACTCACTCATATAGTCTCATATGAACAACTTGGTCATTTCTGTAGAAAACTAAGTGATTCCTAAGTTTTTTTGAACACTCTGCTCACACTTCCCACCCTCTTGATTGGATGATCCCTACAGTGCCTTTGCATTAGCAAGCATTCACTTCCATAGATATTAATGGAGTACCATCATATGATTTGCAATGAACCTTCCGAGTCATAGGTGGTGAGATCAGACACCGTTTGCTCAAATTGGAGTGGGACAATTGAATTGAAACAATGAAACTAGTAGCTTTTAGTTCAGTGGGATGGCACATTGGTGATAAACATGCTATATTGGATGAGATAGACGCTCTTATAGTTTTGGTTTTTAGACTCATGTGGTGATCATTTATTAAAAAACTTTCCGGATTATCCACATTGCTAGAAAACGACTGTCATTCAATTCCATAGATGTTAATGGAGTACCATCATATGTTTTTCTGTGAACCTTCCAAGTCATAGGTGATGAGATCAGATACCATCTACTCAAATTGGAGCAGGACAACTGAATTGCAACAATAAAACTAGCAGCTTTGAGTTCAGTTGGATGACACATTGGTCATTAACATGCAATATTGGATGAGATAGAAGCTCTTATAGTTTATGCAAATGTGGCCCTTGTCCCAAGTCTAAAACCCTGAGGTGGAATATATTTCTGGCAATGAGAGACCGGTCACCTCCATTAAGAAGTTCTATACTTCTCTGTCATTGAGCCTTTGGTTAGTATATAAATGACTTGGGGAGTACTAGTCATCTCAGGTAAGATAGTTTCTGTAACAATGGATTGAAATGCCAGTGATAGACTTCAACACATTTATTGGATGCTTATGTGGACGCTAGTTTGAATTCCAAGCCAACAAACATTGTTTGTTATACAAGTAGATGAGAGTGAGTAATAGAAGAAATGGAAGTCTAATGAAGAAAAGGTAACTAAGGTATTGGATTAGAATGTTTTTCTTATTTGAGAATAATCATATGATTGACTTGCTATAAAAACTGATGACAGAGATAAATGGTGGTTGTGATTGAAAAAACTATGCCAATAATAGTTGACAAAATTATATAGCCAACAAGACTTTATGATGCTTTCAACTAAGGATGCCCCAAACCAACAAACTTCATATATCAATCCAATTATTAGTCCCAAATATGCCCAGAATATGGAGTCATGCTCAATTCATACATCTTTTTATGGTTATAGCACAATTTGTCTTTGTTGATGGCATCCAAGCTAAGTAACTAAAAACACTCCAGGAGGACCCCTGAAATGTTGTTTGCCAAATTAGAAACAAATTCCAGTGTGTCACTACTTTGAAATGTTGAAAAAGTGTTTTGGTGACATTCTGGCTTTCTAAAATGTTTTATCAGTTTCTTGAAATGTGCAAGATTTCTGTTCCATCTTGAAATGTTTTACAAATTTTGGAAACATTTCAACAACAACCAACAAATTTTTGGGTAGAAAACTAAGCAACAAATTTAAAACACTTAAGAATGACTAAGCAAAAAACTCTCTGTAAATTTTTGTAGATGTTCTATTCTTGATGCAACTTTTTGTTATGTTTCTATTATAAAGATAACATCAAGTATAGGTTGATCCTAAAGCTTAAAATCATTATTTCACTTTTTTCCAACAACACAATTATGTTCTACGATTGCAATCCAAGGTTCGGTCAACAATTTTAAAGGATTCCTGTAAACCTCCTCCATCATTTTTTTTGTATCACTCTCAGTTGCCCCCATACACTATCTTAGAGGACATTCTACAGAGTTCTCTCCTTACTTGAAAGTTTAGATTTGGTGCCCTCTTCTCATTGGTTCACAAGTTACAACCTAGTTCAACATCAGCCCTTGTATATATTCATAAATATAAAATAGTTGTAAACGAAAGAATTGCGAAGGAAGTCCCTATCAACCTTTTAGTCTTATAACCTACAGGAATGACCTCCAATAGGACTTATGAACCACAACCCATTCTAATTTTACTTTTTGTATGGTAAAGAATTTGCGTAGGCCCTTTATGGAATACAATTCTAGTTGATTAGCTTGAGATCATCTCTCCTTCCTTGGTTACTCTACCAAGCCCATTGTTAGTTACAAAATTCATATATTGAGTTTTGAAACTCCAGCCATTGGATAAGGTGGTAGACAATACATTCATATTCAATGATACAATGTTTCTAGGACAAGAAATTAACCTTATAAATAATTTAGTTTCTGCCAGAGGTATGTTTTTCCCAAGAACAAAAGAGATTGTAAATATGGTTGTAGAAGACTTGGTTAGTTTATATGATCAATTTTACTGTATGCATCAGTACCAAGACCCAAGAGGCAGATTAGAAGGCCGCCATAGCCCCAATGTCATTGAAATTTCAAGACTAGGCAAGGTCCCGAATTGTTGCGCAACAGAAAAGCATCTCTAACCATTCCATTCTACTCACCATGAACTATCATGGCTAGGAGGATAAGTCCAAGTCTAAACCTTATTCCTTGGGGAAAAGTAGGTCCATGTTATGTCTGCTCATTTTCATTTACAAATATAAATGCGATATTGTCCTGTAGCAAGGCCATTAGAGGTACTTACAAGCCACAATAAGGCCACAACTGTCTCCAACAAGAACACATAAAGAAGAAGGCTTACAGGTGGGAGGAAGGGTGGATTTGAGCAGGGATAGGTGCCCTAACCAGGGTCGAGTTCTTCAAAAAATAAAAATCACATTTTAAGGAATTGGAAGAGAATTTTGTGGAGAACAGATGTAGGATTGGGTTTGAGTCTTGTGATAGCATTATGTGCTTGATGGTGTGAGGGTCACCTTTGTCTAAAAGACCAAAAAGGGAGGTCGATACAACAATAGTTAGAGGGATTGTTTGGAGGGTCGTTAGGCATAGTGTAGGAGTTTTCCTTAGCAAGTAGCTCCTGGAATTGAATGTGCAGTAGCATAAGGGGTGTCTCCATAAGTAAGGGAAACGTTCATATTGCTGGTTGGTCCATAAGTGTGGTAGGGATAGTTGAGGAGAAACCTCACCCTAGGGTAGTGTTTTCTTCCTTTAAGTGGACAAAAAATAGAAGCAACCTGTGGGAGAAGTTGATACAATGATGAAGCAATGGGATAAGGTCTAGAAGAGTGCCCTAACTGGTCTTCTAGAAGCGCATAATTCAAGGGCAAGAGGGAAACAACAGAGATTTTCATATTGCCTCTTGGATGATGGCTTGAAGGGTGTCCTAGGAGATGACTCCATGGAAATGGGAAAATCCCCATCTATTGCAAAATGGATTTCCTGTCCAGAAGAAAAAAATTATAATAGAAAAATCATGAAAAGAAAAGGCTCAAATCTCTCTTCCAGACTGGTGACATGGCACAAGGCCACATGGACCACTGTTATTGGTTGACATAACACATTAGAAGCATGATGTTAGCATCTAAAATATCTAGGACATGTGGCACTCCATGATAAAGACACATGGTGTGTGGATTTGAGTTTTTCAGGTCGTCAAGTGGGCCGAAAATAGGTGAAATTTGGCACCACTCAGAGATTGACATGTGCCAATTGGTACAAGTGGTAGACAATTAGCATGCTCAAACAACGAGGTGATGCATGAATGACATGAGGGAGAAAATATCAGAAAAGCCCCAAATATGGAGAAATAAAGCTCATCACCAACCTGAGATTGACAACTTTACATGATGTAACCTATGAAATCGTAAATGGAGAAATCATAGTAACAATAAAGTAACCTATGTAACAATAAAGTCGGATTCATCTTGGGAGTGGTAAATGGAGAAATCATAGTGAACAACAGGAAACATGCAGAGTTGCTTACAATCAAATAGATGAAAAAACACATACAAAAAACCTAGATAATAATCATGAACAAGCTTAATATTGAATTATGAACTATAAAGGAACTTACAAAATGTGACATTATGAACCTAGTCAAGTGCACAAGCAAAAATATCCTGGACATGACCCTGGTTGAAAATTTGTATCACTCATGATGCAAGAGGATTTGTACCTGCACTACCAAGTCAATCAAAATCCATCATTATCTATACAATAAATACAAGTAATTGATGTAGTATTTTTTACTCTAAGATGCATTCTTATGATAATGTTAGAACGTATGTTGAAAATGTCAAAACATACCTAAATAAGCTCCTCTTCGTTTCAAGAACAATTTATTGGAGTGGCATGAACTTGGAACAAGCCTCTCGCGATCTGAAAGAGTAGCAAATAAGTCAACAGTGACTTTTTTGTTGCTACATTGGATTGAGGGAGGTTTACTCCAAGATTAAATCACTCCAATAACTTATTCTCTACTAAATAGGGCCAACCATGTGAAGGTGGAAGCTCTTATGGCCCCTCCCCCCCCCCCCCCCTTCTCACGTCACTCTCAATTCCCCAATACCCAATCTATATTTATTTTTTACTTTCATGAGCATAAAAAAAAATATTCAATAACTAATAAAAAAACAATTCAACAAAAAGTACGCAAGGAAACATTGAAATTAGTGCTTGACATAAAAATAGTATGATAAATGAGTTTTTATATAACGCAAAAAACGTTCCAAGTATGGTAACGTTTGTCTTATAATAATACAATATTTTACATTATCAAATTTTCTTTTTCTTCTTCCTATTTCTAAAGCTCCTAATCACATCATCAATATAATCATGCTCTACTCCTGTTTCGTGCCTTTCGACCCGCACTGCTAACCTAGTTGCGTAGTCACGATGTTTGGTCTCATCCAGTGATGGGGCATCTCCTACAAAAACAGATAATATTAAATTTTAATTTTCAATTTTTAAATATCATTGAACTAGTTCGGTAATATTAATAAAAAAAATTGCAATGAGATTATTTACCTGGTGCACCAGTTGTCGCCATTGGAACTGTTGCCCTGTCTTCCTCTCTGGTGGTAAGATCCTCAAGGGAAACATTCTCTATCATTTAAACAAAAAAAATTTATAAGGACAACCATCAAGGTATAGTTAGAAAAAATTATAAGTGGAAATTAATTACCGTCACGGCCCTCACTAATAGTAGCATTGTCGGCCTGGTCCCCACTACAATGATCAGGTTGCACGTGAGGAACATCTACATCTGGCTCTACAACTGGGTTATTTGCCTCGTCGGCAGTGCTGCTCCCCTGATTTAAACAAAGTTGTTAGACATTAAATTTATGGACAAAAACAAACATATTGAAAGGTTAATGTTTTACCTTATCAGGCATTCTGGATCTTGGGACCTGCCCCAAGCTTCTGCGACATTCAACTACGGCTTGATAGCCGAAATGGAAAGCGATATTTTTATCTTCCTCTGTAGTTTCTGTTCCGAAGTCATCACCCTACATTACATATGATTTTGTATTTTTAATCATATTTGATAGGATTACAAAAATGTTGGAAGGCGATACAATTAATTATAAGATGTTTAGCTACTTAATTACAATTCTTGCGGCTAATTTCAAGTAGCCGCCCTGGCCTAGCTTGTGATGGCCCTTTTTTTCAATCCTAGCTTTGGTTGCCTTCGAGGTGTCAGGAAACCTATCATCAAAATATTGAAGTCAGATATGACGTAGCACACTTTTATTTTAGACATAGAGAAAATTAAATCTATTGAATTAAAGTTGTAATTTACCTTGCGGGTCTAGTTGGAATTTTTCCTTCTTTCTTTGCCCTTTTCTCTTTTCCGTCATGAATGAGTGCTCTCCACTCACTCTCTGGAGCTATGAGAGGACGCTCGTATCTAGGGTTAAATTTCAATTGCGTCCTATAAGTGTCCCTGGTATATTTCAAATATTTTCTGGCTAC
Organism: Pinus albicaulis; assembly: GCA_034641835.2. Taxonomy (NCBI): domain Eukaryota; kingdom Viridiplantae; phylum Streptophyta; class Pinopsida; order Pinales; family Pinaceae; genus Pinus; species Pinus albicaulis. The sequence goes on along the minus strand of CM076584.1, from coordinate 681,166,035 downwards.
CCGAGCCACCGCTATTCTGTCAAATGTGCCGACCCCAAAAAGGGCTTCTAGATAATCTAGAAGTTCTTTTTTCAGGTTGGAATTCTGGGAATTCCACCCTGTACGTATGGTTGGGCCAAAAATTACCAACGCATGGCTCTCCAGAATACTGTAGAACTCATTGTTTCCTACACAGAATAAAACCAAAAGAAAAAGAAGATATTATCATTAATTTAAAAATAAAAATCATGATAAATATGTTTTAGATAAAGTACATGAAAGAGTTAAAATATTAAAATTTACCTGGGAGTTGTACATGCTTTATAGGGACACCCTCATCGTTCACCAACAACGTGCCATTAATGGTCCCTGTGGAGGTGACACGTGTAGCTCCAGGAAACGCAATAATGTAGTTGGCCATATCAGCCTCATCATTGCCAACACGTTCAGCAGTTGGCTGGGTGTCAGCTTGGGCAGGGTGTGTTTCTTGGCTCGCACCTAAAGGAGTAGAAGGTGTACGAGAGGGTTGTTGGGCAATCTCTTGCCCTTGTGTCCCACTACCACCAACACCGGGTTCAGCAAATGCCAGAAAACGCTACATATAAAAGAACTTTTTGTTAGTTTAGTCAATGTAAAAATTAAAAATCAAACTATCACAATTCATCTCATGCAGAACAAAAAAAATATCCTTTTGACTTTTTATTATTACCTGATATGTTTCTAGCTGGGTTATAAGTTATTTTATCCTCTCTTCTGGTTTAGGTGTTTGAGGCGCGTCTATCAAAGTATCAAATTCTGACCTTGCTTTTCGCGCATTTTTTCGCAGCAAGAGCAATGGAGATAGGGATGAAGAAAGCTCTTCCTCATAGAGGGAATCATTAGGCGTACCATGGCTAGGTGTCTGCATATTTGAACAAAATTAATATTATTTCAATTATGTAAATAACTAAAACACCTGAAGATAGAGAAATGCTGGCACTTTACATGTTCTTCCGCTGGCCTCTTTCCGCGATCATCCTATCTCGAGGTTGTTCCTGTACTGCCCTGATCAGTCTGCCACATTGCAATAAAATTATAAATGTAAAAACTTGAAAAGAATATCTAACTTGAAAACACAAAATGAAAACTGAAATAATTTCTAATAAGACATTGGAAGACAGAGTTAGAGTTTCAAATATGCCTTGCATTGAATTCAGTCCTGGAAACATGTCATTGCACATTAAGGCACCCAAACAAGAGACGAGTTGACAATGAGACTAAATTGGGTTATTTGTGGTGAAATTTTAAAATCTCAAAAGGTATATTAATTATCGAAACAAATCAGCTTCATAATTTCAGTATTATTGAGTCTGTTGTGTATAAATCACAAAAAAATTGAAACAAAACACTAGAAAAGCAACAACATAATCACATTCTGCTATAGCAGTGATCTAACCTCTAAAGTAGACTTTCTACTAGTTTCATCAGTACCATACAAACAGTGGAAATGAACACAAGATACAGCCATAGATGTGTAGTTATCCGTAAAACCATCCACCTGCCAACCTACTCTAGTAACCTACACTAGAAACAAATGTATGGGGTATTTTTATAAGGGGTTCCTCAAAAACATCCACTAGAGGTTCTTTTCCTTGTAGTGATTCTAGCCTATTACATCCAACCAATTTAAATTAATTGAAACTTTGAAATTCTTAAAATATACTCTCCATTTTCACAACACAAGCATTTCGACAAAATCCTTTTCAAATTTGACATGTTGACCATGTCATGGGTAGAATTTCCATTTTTTTCATCTCAATAGGATGTGTCAGACCTTGAAGGTCATGGTCTAGGTGTTTTCTCTTGCACGATTTCACAAAGTAGCTATTCACATGAATGCAATGTGTTATGCATGAACGAGAGGTGTGTTGGATATATAGTGGGTGGGCTAGATTTTCTTGGGCATGCAAAAGTGCCAAGGTGATTCACACCAAAATGTATCAAGCATGTTATGCATGATTGGAAGGCTAAATTTTGGTGCAAGAAAGTTTAAGTGGATTTTTTGATAGTGACTTAACATGGCATGATGATGGTAAATGGTGTTAGAGGTAAGCGTGTGACCAAGGAGTTAGCATAGCATAAGATGACATGACATAGTTTGGTGTAATGTGTGTTGAGAAGACACATGGGTTAGCTTGATAAGTTAAGTAGGTAAAACAAGTTGGCATGCATGTTATCTTGATAATTTAAGTGGGTGAAATGAATCAGCACATGGGTTGACAAGGCAAGTTATATGGACCAGTGCATGATGGGAATGGGCAAGCTCATTTTATGTGGAAAAATGTGATGGGCCAAGGAGTGACATGATTGCATATAGGTACTTGTTGTGAGAGACAAAATGAGAGACAAGGATGATGAAGAACAAAATGTAAGGCATAAGTTCTGAAGTACAAGATGACAGTATAGGACAAGGAGCAGAAGGTTCCATGCTGTTCTCGTCTATAAAATCTATGAAGTAATCATTGCATGAGTACTGTCGTAAAATTTAATACATTTTATGTTAAAATATTGTATGTTATTACCATGATGGTCGTTTTCATAGGGATTTACTAAGTAGATGTACTATAGATAAGCTCAACAATAACAATTGTGACACTTGTTGATGTCACTAAACTTTCTATTGATCATAATTGAGGTTATCTACCTGTAGGCCACTTAATGTTGAGTTAGCTGTTAAATGTGGATGGCTGAAGTATTTAGTATTTTGTTAAGCTGTGAAGTATCAGATTGAAATGTGTATATACTCCAACAGAACTCACATTAATAGGCTATCATTATGGAGCACAAGACCACCTCTGTGTAAGATGATTGCAAGGCCTAAGGAAGCTTTACTATTGGAAAAAATAGTCTGGTGGCTAAATATATACACTGCCTATTCCATGCCCCTTTAGATTCTTGCTACCAAAGCACGCCTTGAGCAATGAGAACATTATTTTTAGGAGTCTGGTCACAAGGAGCAAGGTATAATTACCATAGAAACACCCACCAGTTTTAGAGAAACCAAAGCTTATAGGCTGAATTACAAGGATGATGAAGACCAAAATGTAAGGCATAAGTTCTGAAGTACAAGATGACAGTACAGGACGAGAAGAAGAAGGTTCCATGTTGTTCTTGTCTATAAAATCTATGAAGTAATTATTGCATGAGTACTGTCGTAACATTTAATACATTTTATGTTAAAATATTGTATGTTATATGAGAATTATTAAGGCAATATTGTATGTTATACTTTGAATCTAGTACAGATTTCAGGATTTTTCGTAATTGCAGACTCGAATCAACTGGAAATTTTCAAACTTCTTATCTTGAAGACCTATACATTTTCTTTTACAGATCTTGAGACTTCATACCAAAATTGCAGACCTTAGGCTGAGCTCAATTTTGGGGTAGTTCAGAAAAATTATAAAAGTTATCTCTTGCAAAATAGTGGATCCCAGTCACAACAGGAAGCTGGTCTTGAAGAAATATTTGAGCAGGAAATTTGGTCTCTTATTGAGCTCTTTTATTTGCAGACCTCAAACCTCAGATTGTTACAGATTTTGGGCTAGTTGTTGCATACATTGCGTCAAGGAGTTTGGATTTGTGCACTGTTTGGAGATCCTCTTAATAGATCTATTTTTTTTAGTAGCCTTACCTTCAACAAGAAGAAGACCTTATTTGGAAGAAGACATTGGGCTTGGTTGAAAATAGAGTTTGGTTCTTCTTGAAGTAGACTTCAACTCATATTTATTAAAGATATTCCTTGCATTATTGCTAATCTGTGGATAAAAACATTATTAAAGGATTGCTAAAACAAAGGAGCAAGTAACCCTTGTTGAAGACCTTATTGAATATATTGTTGGAGAAACTTCTAGTAAAATTGTTGTGAAGACCTTGAGGACATTTTTGAAGCAACATTTTTGAAGCTGATGGTGTAGCATTGTTGGAGACAATCTTGAAGGGCCTTGAAGTGAAGCTTTTGGAGCAACTATTGAAAAATCCTTAGAGCATTTAAGTAAGGCACTTTCTATCTTCCATCACCTTTTTCCTTTCAATATCCTTTAAATGATTTTTTTGATATTTAATGTTTGAAATCACGTTATAATTCCTTGATTATATGTGTTTGGGGACTTTCCCTTTGAAATTACCCAAAAATACCCTGGAAATTTTATCTTCGGGATGCATGTCTGACCCTGTTGTTCGATATTTTGATTGATAGTAGTAAACGTAGAGATTTAGGGGGCTCTTGACTTGGTTTGGTTGGGCCATTAGATACCTAACATCTACTAGGGAGAACCCCCCTTGAGTTGGAGGAGAGCTAGCCCGAAGTGAAAAGAGGTTGGTGAGGTGACAAAGGGGCTATTGAATTACACATGGTATCACACTTTAGCTTTAGGACTTTATCTTGAGAAGTGCGAGATTTTGCTATATCAATTCTCAAATTGTTTACAACACTATTGTTAAGAACTAATAAGAAGTGATGTTGAGGGGTTTTTGGGTATAAGAAACAATACCATTTAAAAACTAGGGTTCTCAGTTCTTGGCATTCCTTCACCTGGGCCTAGGGGCACACTAGAATAATTTCACACTAAACCATGCAAACTTAAAAGTAACTTAACATATCCATAAAGTAATAATAATCATAATTCCTAATTTCCTATTGTACGATATAATGCAAATTATTCAAACATGAAGCAATGAAGACATGCAATGTCTAAATTTCAAGATTGATGAACCAATAAAAGAAGTTAGAAACTACAACTTTGATTCAATACTTTGTGTCCTAACTCCAGGAAGGAATCTAGTTTGTAGTACAGAACATGCATTGTGTATTATCAATTCTTAAATGACAACAACTAAAGGTCATCTACCTCATCAATTCCTTCCCATTTTGTGTTTTTATGTTATATTCCATATAAAAGTGTCAAATTTCTCTCAAAGTAATCAACCACTGAATAAAATAAAAAATAGTTGAGATATGATTGAGAAATGGTAATTTATTTCTTGAAAGGATCTTCACGATTTCTTTGGTTGTTTTTCATCTCAAGAAACAAGAAATGGCCTAAGAAACTATCGTGATGTAATATAAGAAACAACACAGTGCAATGGCCATTTTCAAAACCAAATGATGTCCATTGAGGACATGGCCTTTATTTGGTTCCTGTTTCATAGGAGTTTCGGGTAGAAATGGAAATTTGTTGTACCATTTCCAGTAGTAAAAAGGGAAAACCTTCTTTTTCCATGGGAAATCATTTACCTTTCTTTTTTCAAGATAATCTAAATCACAAAAAATATGAACTATACTGCACACATTCTTGGATAATGTGAAAGTGGAAAATTAATACCCTACACAAGTGATGCACACATGTACACTTGAACACTAATAGATTTTTGTAGTTGAAAAATTTATGCAATGCTTGTTTTCATTTAAATGTAGGGTTTTTAAAGTAGGGAGAAATAATGGCTGCCAATTTAATAAGCATTTCTTTGGGAAAAATTTAAATCTTGTATTGGGTGATGAAGATAATAGAGGATATCGAATCTTGATTCTTGACATTGTGTTTAACTTTAATAACTCAAATGGTTATAAATATCGGTGGATGAGTTCTTTTTTCAAGTATGTCACTCAAAAATCTTATGTCAAAGCATTGTATGATGGCTAGAATTTTCTTGTTTCCCTTTCTTCAGTTCAATGTAAATAGTATATTAATATATTGGAGCACGAATGATAACTACAATTGTTTGCTCTGCAGTATATCCAGCCCCAAGATTATGAAAAGCTTTCTCAAGTGGAGCTATTGGTTATTGATGAAGCAACTGCAATTCCATTACCTGTTGTAAAGGCTCTACTCAGGCCATATTTAGTGTTTTTGTGCTCTCCTGTAAATGGGTAATAATTATAAATGAGCCAACCCCAATCACAGATTTTGTAACCATTCAGTTTCAATATAAAGCCCAGGTATTGAAACCTTCCATCCATATTAAGAAGAAATTGCAAATTTTTATAACATTTGGGACATTATAGCTAAAGGATTGGTGTATGCTTACCATTTTGGTGGTCGAACCAACGGGTCCCATGCTAAACCCCTGAATCTACTAAACCCTCGAACCAATGAACAACTTCAGCACCACCGTTGTAGAGATAATGAAATCAATTAGGTCAAACTCTCAGCGCCGTTGCAGAGATAATGAAATCGATTCTGTAAGAATTTTTGTAAAAAGCGCGCGTGGGTTTAGATATAGATTGGTTTGGTGTGACATCCACTAGATATATGGTGCATTCCTTCGATATTATTATATTTCCATAAAAGATAGGATGTTTCCTTTAGGAGTGGGAAAAGAAGGCCCATTAATGAGCCAGAAATTACCTGCCACCTGTTGGTGAGTGGAGGTTATTCACTTTTCATTTACAGCTTACTAGGTTACTCATGTTACCAATATTTTCACATGGCTCACTTTTAGGTGACTACTTATTGTATTTCTTCTTTATAAAGAACAATTGGTAGATAATTGTATTATTTAAAATCTATAACAAATCCAGGCAACAAAATTACAACAAATAGAAAATTGTGCAAAAAATTCACCAGGGCACTAATGTGTGGATACCCTATCATTTCTTAGATCCTCATAACTTACCAACACCTACTATATTGTTATACACATAATATGGCATTTACCTGAAGTATTTCATATGTTTCTAGAAGTAAATAAGTTGTATGACAATTGTTATGGCAGATATAAGATGTGTATTATAGTTTATATTTCAATTTTTCTTAAGTAGCATGCATGTGGGTTTCATATAGTGACTACAATTACCAAATATATTTCAGTGAAGATGTGAAGATGATCTCTCATTAGGTCCTAATTACTTAAAGCATCATTAATTAGCTTTCCAAATGAATAAAATATGCTAACAAATTAGTAAAAACTAGGAAAACAAATCATGCTTTAAAAAAATATGGCATAATGAGTCACACTCTGAGATTTATTTAATTACTCATCAAGTGTCACTATAACATATATATGATCACCATTACCATACAAATGGGACATGTGATCATCATTTTGGTTTCGCCAATGAAATTCTACATCATGAGCATTGTTTAGGGTTGATTGTGTTGATTTTTTTTAAACAAATCATTTATACATTTTATGGAAATTATAGACACAATTTATAATCACATTACAAGATCATGATGTATGGATATTCCTTATCATTTCCTAGATACTCACAACTTACCAACACCTAATATATTGATATAGACATCATATGGAATTTACCCCTAGAATGCCACATGTATCCTAAAACAAATTAGTTGTATGGCAATTTTTATGGTGCATATATGATGTGTATTACAGTTTATCTTATAATTTTGTTGAAGTAGCATACAACAATTTACATAGTGATATGAGAACCACTCTCTAGAGTATACATCGATTTTGTACACATGGCTTTTCAGTTGCTTTTTAAGATATATTGTTGGTGATGACATGATTATATAATGAACCATTAAGTTGAACTATGAAATTATTCCTCACAACACACACACACACACATATTGATGAATTAATAATTTTTCTCATACAATTTTTTTAATCTATTTTGAGAAAAAAAAATATTATAAATAATTATTTCTAAGAAGAACAAGAGAGAATTCCTTACCATATCTTCGTAAAACATATAATAGCAAGAAAATTAATCTATTGAAATTTCATTTCCAAACATATTCATGGAGTAAAATGAAGATTAAAAGGAGATATTCATGGATTTAGCTATAACATCACCTCATAAGAATGTAAATGTACAATATTGATGATACATAGGTTAGGAGAAAATTAATCTATTGAAATTTCATTTCCAAACATATTCATGGAGTAAAATGAGGATTAAAAAGAGATATTTATGAATTTACTTATAACATCACCTCATAAAAGTGTAAATGTACAGTATTGATCAAATTTATTTATATATGATAAATAATAAACCTTTATCTCACATGTATCATATAATCTTATAAACAAACACATTCTATAATATGCAATAAAAGTGAAATTACACAATCCACATGGAAATAAGACTTAGTTCAAGCAAAAGAAAATAAAAAATAAACCATAAGTGACATGGATTTTGCAAAGGCCTTGATCAAAGAATCAAATAAAATAGACATGAATTTAAATGTAAGTAGATATAACTAAAACCATAAGTGACATGGATTTTGCAAAGCCTTGATTCAAGAATCAAATAAAATAAGCATAAATTTAAATGGAATTAGATGAATTAGGTGAGTGACCGAGCATAAGGTATACCCTTAAAAAAAATAAAAAATAAATAAATTGCTAACTAAAAGAAAGTACAAAAACAAGCAAAGTGAGAATAAAATGATAATGGCTATTACACCATTTTCAATTATTTTTTCGGATGGATATATATAAATGATAATGTGATAATACAATTTTAAATATATATAAATATTGTCATCACTAATAACGTGCACAAGCTGGCACCCGGGCAATCACAAGTTAGAAAATGTGACACGGGCGCCCTCGCATGAAATGACCAGACCCGGGCGCCCTTGGTCGTGCGGTGTCACAAGGCACGACACGGTGCACCCGGCCGCATGGAGGCACAAGGTAGAAAACAGTAAACGGGCCACTCGAACATGCACAAGCTAGCACCCAGGTGGTCACAAGTTAGCAAATGTGACACGGGTGCCCTCGCATGAAACGGCCTGACCTAGGCGCCCTTGGTCGTGCGATGTCACACGACGCGACACGGCGCGGCCACGGAGGCATAAGGTAGCAAACGGTAAATGGGTCACCCGAACGTGCACAAGTTGTCACTCGGGCAGTCACAAGTTAGAAAACGTGACATTGGCACCCTCGCACGAAACGGCCAGACCAGGGTGCCCTTGGTTGTGCAGCGTCACACGGCGCGACACGACAGGCCCGGCCACACCGAGGCACAAGGTAGCAAACGGTAAATGGGCCACCCAAACGTGCACAAGCTGGCACCCGGGCGGTAACAAGTTAGTAAATGTGACACGGGTACCCTCGCACAAAATGACCCAACCCAGGCGCCCTTGGTCGTGAGGCGTCACACGCCGCGACACGGTGCGCCCGGCCGCCCGGAGGAACAAGGTAGAAAATGGCAAGTGGGCCGCCTAAACATGCAAATTAAGACACTCATGCAGTCACAAGTTAGTAAATCTGACACGGGCGCCCTAGCACATAACGGCCCGACCCAGGCGCCCTTGGTCGTGAGGCGTCACACGCCACGACACGACGCGCCCGGCCGCCTGGAGGAACAAGGTAGCAAATGGAAAATGGGCCGCCCAAACGTGCAAATTAAGACACTCAGGCGGTCACAAGTTAGCAAATCTGACACAGGCACCCTCGCACATAACGGCCTGACCCGGGCGCCCTTGGTCGTGCAGCGTCACAAGGCACGACACGGCGCGCCCGGCCGCCCAGAGGAACAAGGTAGAAAACGGCAAACGGGCCGCCCAAAGGTGCACAAGGCACTCAGGCAATCACAAGTTAGCAAATGTGACACGAGCGCCCTCTCACGAAACGTCCAGACCCGGGTGCCCTTGGTGGTGCGACGTCACACTGCGCGACACGGCGCGCCTGGCCGCATGGAGGCACATGGTAGGAAATGGTAAATGGGCCACCTGACCGTGCACAAGCTGGCACCCGGGTGGTCACAAGTTAGCAAATGTGACACGGGTGCCCTCGCACGAAAAGGCCCGACCCAGGTGCCCTTGGTTGTGCAGCGTCATACGACGCGACATGGCGCGCCCGGCCGCATGGAGGCAAAAGGTAGAAAACAACAAATGGGCCACTCGAACGTGCACAAGCTGGCACCCGGGCGGTCACAAGTTAGCAAATTTGACACGGGCGCCCTCGCACGAAACGGCAAAACTCGGGTGCCCTTGGTCATGCGGCGTCACATGGCGTGACATGGCGCGCTCGGCCACACGGAGGCACAAGGTAGCAAACAATAAATGGGCCACCCAAACATGCACAAGCTGGCACTCGGGTGGTCACAAGTTAGCAAATTTGACACAGGCGCCCTTGCATGAAACGACCAGACCTGGGTGCCCTTGGTCGTGCAATGTCACACGGCGCAAGATGGCGCGCCCGACCGCACAGAGGCACAAGGTAGCAAACAGTAAATGGGCTGCCAAAACATGCACAAGATAGCACCCGAGCTGTCACAAGTTAGAAAATGTGACACGGGCACCCTCGCATGAAACGACCCGACCCAGGCGCCCTTGGTCGTGCGACGTCACATGGCGCGACACGGCGCGCCCGGTCGCACCGAGGCACAAGGAAAAAAATGGCAAACGGGCCGCTCGAATGTGCATAAGCTAGCACCCGGGTGGTCGCAAGTTAGCAAATCTGACATGAACGCCATCGCACGAAACAGCCCGACCCAGGCGCACTTGGTCGTGAGGCGTTGCACACCGCGACACAGTGCGCCCGGCCGCCTGGAGGAACGAGGTAGAAAACGGAAAATGGGTCGCCCGAACGTGCAAATTAAGACACTCAAGCGGTCACAAGTTAGAAAATCTGACACAGGCGCCCTCGCACGTAACGGCCCGACCCAGGCGCCCTTGGTCGTGAGGCGTCACACGCCGCGACACGGCGCACCCGACCGCCTAGAGGAACAAGGTAGAAAACGGAAAATGGGCCGCCCGAACATGCAAATTAAGACACTCAAGCGATCACAAGTTAGCAAATCTGACATGGGCGCCCTCGCACGTAACAGCCCGACCCAGGTGCCCTTGGTCGTGCGGCGTCACAAGGTGTGACACGGTGTGCTCGGCCGCTCGGCGGAACAAGGTAGCAAATGGAAAATGGGTCGTCCGAACATGCACAAGGCACCTGGGTGGTCACAAGTTAGCAAATGTGACATGGGTGCCCTCGCACAAAACAGTTAGACCCGAGCGCCCTTGGTCATGCGGCGTCACACGGCGCGCCTGGCTGCACGGAGGCACAAGCTAGCAAACAAAAAATGGGCCACCTGAACGTGCACAAGCTAGCATCCGAGCGGTCACAAGTTAGAAAATGTGACACGGGCGCCCTCGCATGAAACGGCCAGACCTAGGCACGCTTGGTCGTGCGGAATCACACGATGCGACACGGCATGCCCGGCTGTAAGGAGGCACAAGGTAGCAAACAGTAAACGGGTCGCCCAAACATGCACAAGCTGGCACCTGGGCGGTCACAAGTTAGCAAATGTGACATGGGCGCCCTCGCATGAAACGACGAGACAAGGGCACCCTTGGTTGTGCGGCGTCACACGGCGCGACACGGTGCGCCCGGCCGCACGGAGGCACAAGGTAGCAAATGGTAAACGGGCTGCCCGAACATGTACAAGCTAGCACTCGGGCGGTCACAAGTTAGAAAATGTGACATAGGTGCCCTCGCACAAAACGACCCGACCCAGGTGCCCTTGGTTGTGAGGCATCACACGCCGCGACACGGTGCGCCCGGCCGCCCGGAGGAACAAGGTAGCAAATGGAAAACGGGCCGCCTGAATGTGCAAATTAAGACACTCAGGCAGTCACAAGTTAGCAAATCTGACACAAGCACCCTCACACGTAACGGCCCGACCCAGGCGCCCTTGATCGTGAGGCGTCACACGCCGCGACACGGCGCGCCCGGCTACCCGGAGGAACAAGATAGAAAACGGAAAATGGACCGCCCGAACGTGCAAATTAAGAGACTGAGGTGGTCACAAGTTATCAAATCCGACACAGGCACCCTCGCACGTAACGGCCCAACCCGAGCACTCTTGGTCGTGCGGTGTCACAAGGCATGACACAGCGTGCCCGGTTGCCCAGAGGAACAAGGTAGCAAACGGCAAACGGGCCACCCGAACGTGCACAAGGCACCTGGGTGATCACAAGTTAGAAAATGTGACATGGGCGCCCTCGCACGAAACAGCCAGACCTGAGCGCCCTTGGTCATTCAGCGTCACACAGCGCAACACGACGCGCCCGGCCGCACGGAGGCACAAGGTAGAAAACGGTAAACGGGTTGTCCAAATGTGCACAAGCTGGCACCGGGGCGGTCACAAGTTAGAAAATGTGACACGGGTGCCCTCGCACGAAACAGCCCAACCCAGGCGCCCTTGGTCATGCGACGTCACACGGCGCGCCCGGCCGCACGGAGGCACAAGGTAGAAAACGGAAAATGGGCCGACCGAATGTGCACAAGCTGGCACCCGGGCAGTCACAAGTTAGCAAATGTGACACCGGCACCCTCGTACGAAATGGCCAGACCCGGGCGCTCTTGGTCGTGCAGCGTCACACGGCGCGCCCGACCGCACGGAGGCACAAGGTAGCAAACAGTAAACGAGCGGCCTTAACGTGCACAAGCTGGCACCCAGGCGGTCACAAGTTAGCAAATGTGACATGGGTGCCCTCGCACGAAACAACCCGACCCAGGCACCCTTGGTCGTGCCACTAGTAAATTTGGCCCAATTTCCGATGGCCAAAGTGTCGTTATTCCAACACCCCGTCGTCGCAAGAGCGACAATTTGAGGCCGATCAAAGCGTGGTTATTCTTAGAGTCACAATTCCGACACTTTCATAAAGCGTCGGTATTGCGACGCTATCCAAAGGCATTGGGCAACCTCACACGGCGCGACACAATGCACCTGACCGAACGAATATCCCACAAGGGAGCAAACAGAAAACGGGCCGCCCGAACGTGCACAAGGCACCCGGGCGGTCACAACTTAGCAAAACTGATACTGGCGCCCTTGATCAAAACGGCCCGAACCGAATGCACCCGGTCGGGCGACCTCGCACGGCACAATGCAGTGCACCCGATCGAACGATACCACAAGGGATCAAACGACAAATGGGCCACCCGAACGTGCACAAGTGACCCGAGTGGTCACAACTTAGCAAAACTGATACGGACGCTCTCAAATGAAACGGCCCAACCCAAACGCGCCTGGTCGGGCACCCCTCACATGCATTAAGAAAGAACCTCCTTGGTTGTACAAAAGAATAGATCCACAACCCATTAGAGAAGTAGAATAGATATATTTTAATTCATTTCATTTATGTTGTTTCTTTATTTTTGTTAAGATTTATTTCTTATGGGTGGTGTGCACCTTTCACTTATATTTCATAACATATAGTTAACATTCAACCATTGAATTACATATTGAACCAATCAAATCAGAGTATTGTTACAAGACAACTTAACAAAGAGTAATAGCATATAAGTGTCATTATTATGACACCCCCAAAAAAGTCGCTATTGCGACGGCTACCTCCAAACGTCGCAATTGCAACACTTAGAAAATGTGTCGCAATTGCAACGTTTGGAGGCAGTCGTCGCAATAGCAACGCTTTGGGGCATAGTGTCGCAATTGTGACGTCTTCCTCCAAACTTCGCAATTGCGACACTTTGTCTAAGTGTCAGTATTGCAACACTTTTCTCTAAACGTCGGTATAGCGATAGTTTCGGGCGGGATTTGAAAAAGTTGAAAAATTTTGGGGGAAATTTCCGACATTTGGTCAAAAGTGTCAGAACCAAGTGTCGGAATTTCTGCCAAATGTACTAGTGAAACCTGCAATCATTCCTAGTAATCCTTTCTTCCTAATTCCGTTTAATTGTTCAGTGATAAAACTGTTGGTCAAGGTTGTCATTGATGTCAATATGGCATTGTTGGAGATGGAAAATATTCTTGTATTGTTTCCCCAACCTCATGCAAACCCTAGGAGACCTAAACTCTATCTATTTAACTTGATCCTAAGTACATGAGTGCATTAATGAAATTCTAGGCGCTCAAAGCCCTAGATGCTCATAGTGCATGATCTATGATAAAGAAGAAGGCTTACCGTGAAACTGCTGCTATATGACATCCTTGTTCTTGATGAATAATCCCCAAAGCCTAAATGACTTGACTCATGATAGTGATGATTGGTGAAGGTCATGAAGAAGCTCTAATCCTAATAAACTTAATGGACTAAGTCTATGATGAAGGTGCCCTAAAAATTAAATACCTAAAAATAAAATCCTAAAGGCTGCCATGAAAAATAGTAATGACAGTTTCACAAATATAATTTTCTAGATGGGAAAATGACCTCATCCAAGGATGAAATTGACATAATCTTGTATAGAATATTTTTCTCTTTCTAACAAGCTATTATACACCTCGTAAATCCTTCTAGCTTGTGAGAAATTGAATTTATAAGTTAGAAAAATTATTATTTTTTCCTAGCTGACTTGAGCCGACTTATGTACGCTGTCATGTTCCCTCAAGAGACATGTCTCTTCGTTCGAGGTCAAACCAGTATATATGTTGTGTAACCAGCTCCAAAAAAAGGAGAAAAGAGATATCAACGCCTTAGAAATAAGCCACTTTGAGGGGGAAACCTCCAATACATTACATAAATGAACAATTCTTGGATGATACAATTTACAAAACCTCCTTTCTATATATAGGAGTCCATGGGCCCATAATGTAATCCTAGTGGGCCACAATGTAATCCTAGCCGACCTAACAATAATAATTTAAGGGCACAATAATAACAAAATGGGGGTTACAAGGGTACAATAATAACAATAAAGGGTTTACACTAACAATAATAAGGGACTATACTAGTGATATAGGGACCTAACATGCCCCTCTCCTTCAAAAAAAGTGTTGTCCTCAACGCTTGAGTAGCTCCGGGTGCTTCTGTATAAAATTCTCATCCTCCCATGTAGAATCTTCGGTGGGTAAGTTCTTCCACTTGATGAGATACTCTGAAATTGATCGATTCCGTAGCTGTCGAGTTCTTGTTTCCATGACCGCTTCAGGTTCCAATATGATTTTTCCTTCCTCATCAAGTTCTGGCAATATTGTTTGAACCGGAAGATTTTCACCTATAACCTTCTTTAAGCATGAAACATGGAAAACTGGATGTACTCGCGAAGAAGCAGGAAGCTCCAATTTGTATGCCATAGTACGAATCTTTTGCAACACCTTGTAAGGACCATAGTACTTTGGCGATAATTTATTATCCTTCTTTGCTTGCTTGAGGGACATTTGTTTGTATGGTTGTAGCCGTAAAAATAGCCAATCTCCTACATCAAAACTTCTCTCGCTACGATGTTGATCTGCCTGTTGTTTCATTCGATTTTGTGCCAAATTCAGGTTATCCTTTAAGAGTTGGAGAACTTCTTCCTGATGCTCGATGTGATCTTCCACTGCTTGAACCTTCGAATTTTCCCTTAAAGATGATGTGATGGATGGTGGATGATATCCATAAAGTGCCATAAATGGGGTCATTTTTGCTGCGGTATGGAAGGAAGTGTTATACCACCATTCAGCGAGAGGTAACCACTTGACCCATTGTGTTTGTTTATCGGATACAAAACAACGAAGATATCCTTCCAAACATTTATTTACTATCTCAGTTTGACCATCAGATTGAGGATGATAAGATGAGCTATGAGCTAATTGAGTACTCAAACAAGAAAATAACTCCGTCCAAAAATTTCCAGTAAAAATGGGATCTCTGTCGCTCACAATAACCCTTGGGTTTCCATGTAGCTTTTGAATTGTGTCCATAAATGTAGTAGCAACTGTACTTGCTTTAAGTGGATGAGATAATGCACAAAAGTGTGCATACTTGGTAAGTCTATCAACTACCACCATGATGACACTCTTTCCTTCGGACTTAGGTAAACCTGTGATAAAATCCATTGAAATCTCCCCCCAACGTTGACTTGGAATGGATAAAGGTTGTAGAAGTCCCGGGGTCTTAATTGTCTCAACTTTATTCTGCTGGAAAACCAAACATTTCGTCACAAACTTTTGAATATCAGATTTAAGGCCATCCCAAAAAAATTCTTTCTTCACCCTGTGGTAAGTTTTTAAAAATCCCGAGTGTCCTCCTAAAGGAGAAGTGTGCAATTCCAGAAGAATATTTTGTTTTAGTTGGGAATTATTACAAAGATATAAGCGATCTTTGTACCATAAGGAATCATTTTTCCAACTAAATGTATCAAATGTACTAGGATCTTGCTGCAACTTTTGAATGAGTGTCCATACATCTTTTTCCTTCTTCCATTCATCTCTTGCTTCGGTTATCCAATATGGTTGGATAATAGAAATGGGACAAAGCAATGCTTCCACCTCTTCATTCTTTCTTGAGAGTGCATCTGCAACAACATTAAGCTTTCCTTTTTTGTAGATTATTTCAAAGTCATAACCCAACATCTTTGTGACCCATTTTTGCTGCTCTTCTGAAGATAGTCTTTGTTCCAAAAAGTGTTTAAGACTATCATGATCAGTTTTTTACCTTGAAGTGTCTTCCCATTAGGTAAGTTCGCCATTTCTTTAGTGCATGCAGTATTGCTAACATTTCCTTCTCATAAATAGGTTTCTGTAAATACTTTCCTTTGATTGGACGACTTTCAAAAGCAATGGGTCTTTCTTCCTGCATTAAAACAGCACCAATTCCATTTCCTAAGGCATCACATTCCACAATAAAGGTTTCTTTGAAGTCTGGCGTAGCTAAGACAGGTGCTAGGCACATTGCCTCTTTAAGATGTTCAAAGGCCTTAGTTGCTTCAGGAGTCCATGAAAATGCATCTTTCTTCAATGGAATTCATCAACCCTTGAAATGTAGAAGGTGCATTGGTAAGGCCAAAAGGCATGACCAAAAATTCATAATGACCCTCATGAGTTAGAAATGTTGTTTTTGGAATATCTTCAGTCTTCATTCTAATTTGATGATATCCCGAACGAAGATCCAACTTGGTAAAATAAATTGCTCCATGTAATTCATCCAATAATTCATCAATCACAGGAATGGGAAATTTATCTTTAATGGTGAGCTTATTGAGATCCCTATAATTCGGACACATTCGCCATGATCCATCCTTCTTGTGTACCAATACTACAGGAGCAGAGAAAGAACTTTGACTAGGTTGAATTATACCCGCCTATAACATTTCCGCAATCATAGTTCAATTTCACTCTTTTGGACGTAAGGATATCTATAAGGCCTGATGTTTGGAGGAACACTTCCTGGAATTAAATGAATAGCATGATCATGATCACGAATAGGTGGGAGTCCTTTGGGAGTTTCAAACACCTTGGAATGATTGTCCAAGACTTGTTGGAGATCTGCAGAAATAGATGAATTTGATGTTGGAACTTCTAGTGAGCATAATTGTGCAATTACGCCTCGCTGTTCTTTCTTTAGAAGCTTTGTCATGACATTAGAGCTTATTATCATTCCTGGCTTCCCTGCAATACCCCGTAATTCGACTTCCTTTCCTTCTGAAAAAAATTTCAAGAAAAGTTCTTGAAAATTAAAAGCTACCGTCCCCAAAGATTGTAAACATTGTACTCCTAGTACAACATCAGCACCTCCCATAGGAATGGAAAGCATTGGACTAGTCAATACATATTCCCCCATGGTTAGCTTGATATTTTGGCATTTCCCAGAGCAATTTATAGTTCCTCCATTTGCAACCATCACTTGGCATTCTGGTGCTGGGTATAGGAAACAATTTAATTCCTTGGCTACCTTACAATGAATAAAATTATGGGTGCTACCTGAATCAATCAACACTATTACCTTTTCTTCTTGATCTGTCCTGCTATCTTGAGAGTTTGAGGAGTGGTAATTCCTGCCAGTGCATTACATGATATGGTCGGATTCATTTCTTCCTCTTCTAGGGCCGATTCCTGGTGTATATCCTCTTCTTGTTCATTTTCTTCTTCTTCTTCACAATCTATGTAAAATAATTTCTTTTCAGCACACTTATGACCTTTAGTGTATTTGCTATCACAACTGTAGCAAAGCCCTTTTGCTCTTTTTTCTTCCAATTTTTGTGATGTCAACCTTGTAGGTTGTGGAAATCTAGGCGTAGCAACACTTCCTTCTTTATAGAATTGAGTGGTAGGCTTCCTTGTCGCCATAATTTTACATTAAACTTTTCTTGCCAACTTGAATGCCTTCTCCAATGAATCAGGTTCCAAAACACAAACTTCATGTTCGATGTTATCCTTTAAAGTGCCTATGAAGAGATCAATCCTGTGTTCCTCTGGAATATCAGTTACCCTTATATTCAATTTTTGGAAGTCCTCAATGTGCTGCCCCACTAAACCCTTTTGTTTGAGATTTATCGATTGGCTAAAGAAGGTGTTGCTCTTTGTATCCTCATAATGTGCTATCATTTCTTCCGTAAAAATTGACCAAGTGACAATTTTTTTACGGGAGCAAAGCCATCGATACCATACAAATGTATTTTGTTCTAAATGTAAAGTTGCGATGCGTACCTTTTGTGTGTTTTGCACGTTATGGAGATCAAAATATTGCTCCATCTGTAGTATCCATGTTACAGGATCCTTTCCATCAAACTTCCTCATATCCATCTTTGGAATATGGTGGTTCTTCCCGCCAACATTAGAGTTTATGAAATCACGATTAAAATTTATTTTGTTCTCATCATGAGGTTCTTCTACTATGTTTTCACCATTAGGAAACCTTTCTTGTATCAACTTTGTCAAACCTTCCATGTCTGCTTTTAGAAAATTCTTCATGTTTTCCATTTTCTCATCGATCTTAGCTTCCATGTCATCCATATAGGATTCCATGCCAGCCTCCATGCCATCCATCTTAGCTTCCACGTCATCCATCTTAGCTTGCATGCCATCCATCTTAGCTTCCATGCCTTTCTTCAAAACTTCCATTTCATTTTTTGTTGCTCTTTGCGAGAGTGAAATTTGTTGCACTTGCTCTTGTAATTTTGATAGATCATGTTGCAATTCTTCGTCTTTATGAGTCATAGTAGAGCTTTCCAAAGGCTTAATGGGTGTTGAATTCTTTTTAGGGGTGATTTTATAATCCAATACTGATATCTATTCTACAACATGCCCTTGCAATCAATTCAACTTGATTCTTTAAACAAGACTTATGCAATTCAGAAAAAAAATACACACCTTTTACTTGATTTTGAGGAGCTCGATATTGAAATTGTATTATCTCTGTGATTGTAGCTCTTCAATATCTAAAATTTAGCACTGAAGTAGCCCTCGGAATTCTCTTTTGAATGCCACAGGTCTGACTTGATTTGGATTCTCCAAGATAAAGTTATCTCCAATCTCCCACAATGACCTAATTATGGACTGGTTCAGTATAGCGAACTCGTACGACTTTCCACATGTCACTGTTTTGTCCTTTGCCTCTGAAATTGATAGCTAAGAAACTAAGGTCCGTGTACTTGTGACCACTTTTTACGGCACTCCAATCCGATGCTCAGAGAGAGAGTTATTGAAATTTTCCCACGATCACCTTTTTGAGATGAAATTCAGGAGCCTGAAACAACACTAAATTCCACAGATCATATCTCCAAAAATATTACGAACCAAGCTCTGAAATTTTTTTAAGATTTTCCTTAGGATTTCAGCTTCGCACCATAAAAATTTAAGATTCTGAACCTCAGTAGAAAAAAATTTATAGCGCAAATTCCACGATGACCTGTTTAGGAGGCTGAAAAAATACCTAACTTCCACATATCATATCTCCGAAAATATTGCGAACCATGTTCTGAAATTTTTAGACAATCTTCCTCAGGATTTTGGCTTCGCACCCTAAAAATTTTAGCTTCTGAACCTTCGTAGGAAAAAATTTATAGCGAAAATTCCACGATGAACTGTTTGGAGCAGCGAAACCCTAGAATCCAAAGCTCTGATACCAAATGTTGTGTAACCAGCTCCAAAAGGAGAAGAAAAGAGATATCAACGCCTTAGAAATGAGCCACTTCGAGGGGGCAACCTCCAATACATTACATAAATGAACAATTCTTGGATGATACAATTCACAAAACCTCCTTTCTATATATAGGAGTCCATGGGGCCATAATGTAATCCTAGCCGACCTAACAATAATAATTTAAAGGCACAATAATAACAAAATGGGGGTTACAAGGGTACAATAATAACAATAAGGGGGTTACACTAATAACAATAAGGGACTATACTAGTAATATAGGGACCTAACAATATATATGATGTTAGACACCTCATTCCAACCATAAAATTTCGGTGAAAACACACAATAGTTACAGGAGGCCGAGGTGAATAAAAGGATTATAGTTTGGGCATATTTTTAAAAGGATACATTACAGTTCGTTTTTTTTCTTTGCTGGATAGTCCACTTCAGAAATTATGGATAGAATTACCTTTGTTAGGTTCAAAATTTAAGAACAACCATCTTTTGAAGCTTGAATTTGCAAGAAATTGTGACAATAATTGTGGAATGTTCTATGGGTGTTTCGGAGCTGCTGTAGGGTGGTGCAGCTGGAGGAATCAGGCCACTACAGCCTGTTGGGAAGTGTATTTAAGCCTCGGATCTGAAGCTTACAATTTTGAAAGGCTTGTGGAGGCTTAGATTCTTAACAAAATTGCAGCTCGGCCCTGTTTCATTTGCTAGGGTTTGTTTGCAACTTGCAAAGGATTCAAACTTGTGGCAGCCACCTTAGATTGAAGACATTCATCACTAAACCTCACCTCAATTTCATTTGTGGAGAAGCTGCAAGCTTTAGACAGTCCTGGTCACATATTTCAGAGGCTCGGATAAGCTCAGGTGGACAAGTAAATAATTGACTTAGTCTAAATTTGGGTTGCTATACATATCTTAAGTCTTAAGAAACCAAGTAACAATGCTTTGAGGAAAGTATTTTTGGAGTCTTGAGACAGACTTGAATACACCTTCAATGTCATTAAAGTTGACCTTTTGAGCATAGTGAAGAATACCTTTTTCATTAGCAATTGAGGACCTTGGTTGAGCAACAAGTCTCTAGACAACAGATAGTCAACATATCCTTTAAGCATTTCTTGTTGAAGGAATTTGTAGAAGATTGAGGACATCCTCTAGACCAGTTCTTGAAGACAACCCTTGTACTGAGTTAAGGAATTGTGCTAGATCTTGGAAGCTTAATTTAATTACCATTGGAAAATGGATACCTAGGATCTATTGCAACTAGTCCCTGTAAGCATTCTGATGAATCATTGTTGAAGAACTCGAGCTTCCTTGGGGATATTTTTGAAAACATCTTGGAGACAATATGAACCATATATATTGAAGTACTCTTGAAGGAGCAGTGATTTTGAATAAGATTGAAGATATTTTTTTGAGAAGCCTTAAGTTATCTTGGAAATAACATTGAAGATCATGATGCATCGTTGATGTCATCATGGGGTAACTTGGAGAAATTGTTTGGGTACGATGAAGAGCAGTGGCGACACATTCTAAGAATAAAAGGTTGTCATTGATGATGTGACATGGAGACTAAGTGTGATAGGGCTCATTGAAGAAGACTTTGGGAGCCGTGAAGAATAACCAAACATATTTTGTCAAAGTGAAGTTGAGGGTTGGAGCCCAAGAGGTTGGAGCCTCATAGAGACAATGTGAGTGCCTTGGAAGATAGGGTTGGAGCCCTAGAGGATTGGAGTCCTCAAGAAACCAGGTCGAAGCTTGTACCAAAGATACGGTTGGAGCCCTATAGGTTGGTGCCTCAAATTGACAAGGTTGGAGCCTTGGAAAGACCAAGTTGGTGCTTGGCACAATACAGGTTGGAGCCTGGAATATTGGAGTCTTCATCTACGGTTCGAGCCCTATATCATTATTATACTTTACTTATTGTAAAGAAGAAATTAATATAAGTATCTACTCCATCATTGCTCATTTTGTGTTATAAATATAAGTGATCTAACTGGTAAAATTAACAATTGAAAAGAAATATTGATTCACCCCCCTCTCAGTATTTCCAACAATTGGTATCAAAGCCAGTACCTTCACTCAAAGCCTAACAACTTGAAGGTTGATCCTTAGAACACAAATGTCAAAGCCAATGAAGAAAGTCTCCAATCCTCCTAAAGATGTGTCTTCTTCAACCATCGAAATTGAAGTCAATCAATTTGCGAAGGCCCCATTGTTCAATGGAAACTTTGATATATGGGAGGAAAGATTGAGGAATTTCTTAAAGACTCAAGGCATTGAAGTTTGGAAATCAGTTTTTATTGATAGCATGATGGAAGGAGAATCCAAGGAGTATAATACAAGAGCAATGAAAGAAATCTTGAATGGGCTATCTAATTCTATGAAGGCCAATTTGGAAAAATGTTCGTCATCAAAAGGCATATGGGACAAACTTCATGATATTCACTCAAAAGGAGCGTTGACCATGACCTCTAGTCAAAAATATGATGGAAAGCAAGAATGAAATCCAAATCCCATCAAGGAAGTTGAAAATAAGAATGATGACATCAAGGCCAAAGAAGACCTAGAAGAAGAAGAAAGCAATGAAGACTATGAAGAAGATCTTTTGACTAGGCTTATAGATTCCATGGAAGAGATTAGTAGTTTTAAAAAGGAAAATGAGGAACTTAAGAAGAGAGCGCAAGATGGTCACCACAAGACAAGGAAGGAAGTTGACCTTCTCAAGCTTCAAGTACAAGAAAGAGATGAGGAGCTCACCAAACTTAAGGAGGAATTTCATCAAAACAATAGAAAGCACCATGAATAAGTCATATCTATGAAAATTCAATTGGATAAGGCAAAGAAAAGGGAAGAAACTTTTTCAAGCCACCTTGAACAAAGAGTTAAGAGCTTGAACAATCTTGAAGCAGAGATTGGTCAATACAAGGAAGAGGTCTCCTCTCTTAGATCTCAACTAGAAGAAGAAAAGAAACAAGCACAAGGAGCCAAGAAGGTGATGGAAACTTTGGAATTCATAGAAGGACAAGTTGATGAAGCAGAAAAGGAGAGAAACACCATGATATGCCAACTAGAAGAAAAGGATGAAGAAATCTTCAAACTAAAATTCTTAAGGCCGAAACATGTGAAGCAAAGAGAATAAAAGAAGAAATGGTGATCAGTCTAGCAAAGGAGAATGAAGAAATCTTCATAATGAAATCAAATATCATCTCCCTTAAAATTCAATCACGTGAAGCAACAAGGATGATGGAAGAAATGAAGAAGAAACTAGTCATGAAAGATGAAGATTGTGAAAAGTTGAAAGGATAAATTGCCTCTCTTAAAAAGGAAGTTGACTTGCTGAATAAGAACTTGAAGTGTTATCTAACCCTAGATGAAATCCTAAGTCATCAAATATCCCCCCTTGATAAATCAGGTCTTGGTTATGCAGGTGAACCCTCAAACAAAAGTGATGCAAACCCTAATGCTTCAAACAACAAGGATGTGTAAAAGCTTGGAAGAAATACTGATGCCCCCAGTTCTAGCAAAAGCACGAGTCAAGATGACATTGGAAGAAACCCTACTTCAAGAAAGTATGTTGATGGTGTTAAGGATGCAAGAGGTAATGGATATCATCAAAGGATCCCAAGGTAGAATGACTTTGGAAGTACATCAAGGCAATCTCCATCCTCCAGATACCAAAGTATATTTTTTGGTTATTGTTATTCTTGTACAAATTTTGGGCACATGCCAAAAGATTGTAGGGAATATCATAAAGACAAATATAATGGTCCCCGTCAATATTCTAAAAGTAATTTTTCAAGAATAAGTCATGATTACTCATTCATCAACAATATGGAGTGCTTCAATTGCCATAACATTGGACATATGGTGCGTGAGTGTAACTTGGCTTGGGTCCCTAAAACCATGACAACCAAGCTAGAGAAGAAAGTTACACAGGTATGGAGAAGGAAGTAAATTGGATCCGAAAGTCTCTTAGACACTCAATCCAACAACACATGTTGTTGATTTGATGATGACATACTTGGCAGATATGATATTCCAAGTTTTGATGATGAGACTTTGCCAAAAAGGAGATGATGCATACTGTTAGGGGGAGCTTGTGATTCTTGATATATTGTATCTTGGGAGTAACTCCATTGAATAAAATCATGAATTTTTGAAGATGTCTTTTTCTTAATCACAAGGAAGCAATCTTTCTTTCTTTAGAAAAAAAAAGAGCTAGAGGAGTTTATGCAGGCAGGGGGAGTTGGTTCATCACATGAAGAAATGCAATATATCATGGACCACATTGCCAAAAGGAAGAGCACCATGACAGGGGGGGCAACATACTTATGAAGAATTATTATTGATGAAGAGAAGTAGCTTGATAGGGGGAGTACTTGGGCACCCCGTTTCCATTGATTTAAAAGGGGGAGAGAATGTTGGAAGGGCAAGAATATTGCCATCAATGACAAAGGGGGAGACTATTGGTCAAGGTTGTCATTGATGTCAATATGGCATTGTTGGAGATGGAAAATATTCTTGTATTGTTGCCCTAACCTCATGCAAACCCTAGGATACCTAAACTCTATCTATTTGACTTGACCCTAAGTACATGAGTGCATTAATGAAATTATAGATGCTCAAAGCCCTAGATGCTCATAGTGCATGATCTATGATAAAGAAAAAGGCTTACAATGAAACTCCTACTATATGACATCCTTGTTCTTGATGAAGAAGCCCCAAAGCCTAAATGACTTGAATCATGATATTGATGATTGTTGAAGGTCATGAAGAAGCTCTAATCCTAATAAAATTAATGGACTAAGTCTATGATGAAAAATAATAATGGCTGCCATGAAAAATAATAATGACAGTTTCACAAATATAATTTTCTTGATGGGAAAATGACCTCATCCAAGGATGAAATTGACATAATATTGTAGAGAATATTTTTCCCTTTCTAACGAGCTATTATACGCCTCGTAACTCCTTCTAGATTGTGAGAAATTGAATTTATAAGTTAAAAAAATTATTATTTTTGCCTAGCTGACTTGAGCCGACTTGTGTAGGCTGTCATGTTCCCTCAAGAGACATGTCTCTTCGTTGGAGGTCAAACCAGTATATATATGACGTTAGACACCTCATTCCAGCCATAAAATTTCGGTGAAAAAACACAATAGTTAGAGGAGGCCGAGGTGAAGAAAAATATTACAATTTGGGCATATTTTTAAAATGATACATACAGTTCATTTTTTTCTTTGCTAGACAGTCCACTTCAGAAATTGCGGACATACTTACCTTTGCTAGGTTCAAAATTTAAGAACAACCATCTTTTGAAGCTTGAATTTGCAAGAACTTGTGACAATAATTGTGGACTATTCTGCGGGTGTTTCGGAGCTGCTATAGGGTGGTGTAGCTAGAGGAATAAGGCCACTAAAGCCTGTTGGGAAGTTTATTTAAGCCTCAGATCTAAAGCTTACAGCTGTGAAAGGCTTGTGGAGGCTCATATTCTTAACAATATTTCAGCTCGGCCCTGTTTCATCTGCTAGGGTTTGTTAGCAACTTGCAAAGAATTCAAACTTGTGGCAGCCACCTCGGATTGAAGACATTCATCACTAAACCTCACCTCAGTTTCATTTGTGGAGAAGATGCAAGCTTCAGACATTCCTGGTCACATATTTCAAAGGCTCAGATAAGCTCATGTGGACAAGTCAATAATTGACTTAGGCTAAGTTTAAGTTGCTATACATATCTTAAGTCTTAAGAAATGAAGTAACAATGCTTTGAGGAAAGTATTTTGGGAGTCTTGAGACAGATTTGAATACACATTCAATGTCATTAAAGTTGACCTTTTGAGCATAGTGAAGAATACCTTTTGCAGCAGCAGTTGAGGACCTTGGTTGAGCAACAAGTCTCTAGACAACAGATAGTCAACATATACTTGAAGCATTTCTTGTTGAAGGAATTTGTAGAAGATTGAGGACATCCTCTAGACCAGTTCTTGAAGACAACCCTTGTATTGAGTTAAGGACTTGTGCTAGATCTTGGAAGCTTAATTGAATTACCATTGGAAAATGGATACCTAGGATCTATTGCAACTAGTCCCTGTAAGCATTCTGATGAAGCATTGTTGAAGAACTCGAGCTTCCTTGGGGATATTTTTGAAAACATCTTGGAGACAATCTGAAACATATATATTGAAGTACTCTTGAAGGAGCAGTGATTTTGAAGAAAGATTGAAGATAATATTGAAGGTCATGATGCGTCATTGATGTCATCATGAGGTGACTTGGAGGATTTGATCGGGTATCATTAAGAATATTGAAGACACCTTTGAAGGACATTTTATGTATACATCTTGTTGAGAAGTTGGAGCCGATCTTGAGCTAACCTTGGAGACCTTATCGAAGAACCTTGTAGAGTGCCTTGTAGCTAAAGATTCGTGGAGATCATGATGCATTGTTGAAGTTATCATGGAATGACAGTGGAGAAATTGTTTGGGTACGATGAAGAGCAGTGGTGACACCTTCTAAGAATAAAAGGTTGTCATTGATGATGTGACATGAAGACTACTTGTGAAAGGGCTCGTTGAAGAAGACTTTGGGAACCGTGAAGAATTACCAAACATATTTTGTTGAAGTGAAGTTGAGGGTTGGAGCCTCATAGAGACAAGGTCAATGCCTTGGAAATTAGGGTTGGAGCCCTAGAGGTTGGTGCCTCAAATTGACAAGGTTGGAGCCTTGGAAATACCAAGTCGGTGCTTGGCACTATACAGGTTGGAGCTTGGAATATTGGAGTCTTCATCTAGGGTTGGTGCCCTATATTATTATTTTACTTTACTTATTGTAAAGAAGAAATTAATAAATGTATCTATTCCATCATTGTTCATTTTATGTTCTAAATATAAGTGATCTAACTGGTAAAATTAACAATTGAAAATAAAATATTGAATCACCCCCTCTCGCATTTCCAACAAAAATATGCCTCCAAAGAAGAATAACCAGGAGGACCTTGTTAATCCTTTAGTTCAGACCTCCAATCGATTTAGGATCACATCCCATTAGCTAATGGGGACTACAAAAATCATCGAGAAGATAGCGGCGATTTCGAATCCCGTTCGAACTCTATTGTTGGATCGGGAAGATAAATATGTTGATAAAACCGATGAAATTGGACTCTAGGAGTCCAATCTCCCGCACTATATTTCCCCTAGAGCTTCCATGCTCCCGACTACTAGAAGACATTTTCGCTAAGCATGTTATGTTCCCAATCAATGTGATAAATTATATCCCCCTACCAGTGAAATCCTATTCACCACATTACTGCCACCCAATCCATATACCAAATGATGCAGTCCCCTTCCCCCGTGGAAAAAAACACACCATTTTCCTTAAAAAGCCTAAAAAAATTACCAAAAGCTTGATTTTTCCAAGAGAGGTATGATTTTGTAGAAATTAGCTGAATAAATCACTTATTAAATGGAGATTAACCTGATCACACATCAATTTCGAATTGCATGCATAACACATAATCTCTTCTACAATTAATTGTCACATGCGGAAATAATAGAAGCGATCGCACATCAAATCATCACACACATTTAACACAAGTATGTAAGGAAAGCTTATAGCTGAAAACCCCCAAATCCTATAGTATATTATAAATGGAGAGAACATGCAGCAAATACATAGTGCCAAACTCCTCACAAGTACTCGCACTATCTCCCAAAGCTACACAAAACTAGCTTGGTTTTGAACAAGTCACAAAAGGTTCAAAACAATCTAATTACTTCTCCGCTCTATTTGCGCAATCAAGGCTGGTCTAAATAGAGATCCAGGTTCGAACATCACTGGCTCCAACCGTGCAATTGTCATTGGTACTCTCCTCCAAGTGTGGTGCAAATCTCATGCACAACCGATCCTCCAACTCGATAGCCATACTCACCCTTTCTTCATCTACCTCTTTCACCGTCTTTCACCGAACCGCCCATGCACCGAGTTAACCGATGTGTTCTTTAGTTGAATAATGAGTTAATAATAAATTAGTGAGTTAAATAATATTTAATTCACACAACTCATCCCTAGTGTATTAGCCAGCTTAAACTAAATACAACTAGTTCAACTAGCTAATCCGCGTAACACCACCTCCATTAACTCCACCAAAACTCGCCACATGAAGCCCAACGAAGTCAAACTATCCTATGCAAGATGCCATCAAACCCTAGGAAACCACGTGATTCCTTTTCGCATGCATGAGCCACCTCCACAGACTCGAACTGGCCCAAGATAGAGAGTAAATCGTTGCTTATATAGGCCCAAATATTATTAAGGGTAAATAATATTTGACTTCCATATTTTTAGGAGAGGCAAGGCCTAAAAAATAGCCCGTGACCTAAAAATATGAGTCTCATCTATTTTTATCAACATGTCGCGCATACTTCAGCTAACCGGAATCCCCGAATCATGCCCGTATGTCTAAAAATAGACATAGTCTAAAAATAGATTTTTTTCGACAAAAATCACATGTGTGGTCCCCACCTAGTTTAGGATCACTTCTCCAAACTAGACGAAAGATGTTTGCCAGAGGCCTCCTTCTAATCGTTTCTTGTTGCCATTTTCAACATGATTTTTGACATATTCCTATCGAAAATACCCTAATTTCCAAGAAAAATCCACCATACCCTTCGTCAATCTTCCCGATCAAGAAAAAAAATTATAATTGTAATTTCATATATTCTTGGTTATTATTTCGATCAAGCTATAGATGAACCCATTCTATGATTCCTCTCCATATTTTCCACAAACAACAAACCTTCCATTATTTAGAATTTCAGCCAATTTCTTACGATAAGATCCATGAACAATTTCTAAAGTTCAAACCGAAGAAGTGTTCAAATACACTTCAATTTTGGTCTACATGTTTTTGTATTATCAAGTAGACAAGTTTAAATTTTCCATGCGTAAATTAGATGAAGAGGGAAAACAAAGATTTGGTTATATTTTGGAATTCTTGGTGTGATGAATGGGAAACAAGAAACCGTTCAAGCTACCAAATTTGTCCAAGGAGAGAAATAGAAGATAGTTTTTAACAACTTTAGAGAAATAAAGCTTAAGAATGAGATTCTTAAGAACAATACTTATTCTAAATTTTGAAAGCAAATTTCAAATTCCTAAAGTGGCTACTATCATTTTTTGACTCGTAGAAGGGAAATGATATGGCCTTCCTATAGTCCCAAAATTCCACAACCTAAATCAACATTAGATTACAAAAAACAACATTCGGAAGTTCGATGCGCGATCTTCATCCCATTGACCAAATCAAGATGCATAAAAACAAACAAAGTGAAATGATTTGCTCCACTTTAACCAACAATACTATGACTATTTCTAAAATACATGTTTCATTGTCTAATACTCGCCACGGTTAAACATGGAGAAAATGTATTCCTCTCGTAAAGGATACTAGGATTAAATCCCTCGTAGGATTTTCGTTGAAGATGGGTTATGATCCTATAAACATAAAAGTTGCGAGATTTGATCAAGAAAAAATAATCCCGACACAGTAAAGATTGAGGAAGCAATTGAAATTACCATCTAATGAGACTCGTAAAACTGACATGATGAAGATGATCATGGAAATCGTAATGATCAAAATAAGACAAATGGAACCGAGCCGGGAGAAAACATAAAGGAAAAGGAGCGTAATGTTAAACTAGCGATGATTCCTTGGATGTGGTACTCTTACAGCCATTCCCACAATAGCAGCCAGTTCCATTACACCTACTACAATAATCCGCCGATGGTGCCGTAGAACTAACTAAAGCCGTGGAAAATCAGTCACTCAATTCGTAAAGAAGAAATTAAAAATTTGTAGGCCCAAGTCTAAGCATTACAACAGACCAGGAGTGAAGCTTCACACTCGCTAAAGCTCGAGGGCCTTTAAGCTACTTGAGAGGTTTTAGAAATATGAAACTAATTAGTATTTGGATAGACTCAAGCCAAGGGAATTACTGGGACGTATATCATGAATTCAATGGCTGAAATTCCGCCCCTATATCTAGATTATCTTTGAGCAAAAAGATTTGACTTTAAGAAAGCAAAAGAGAGGCCATAACAAGTAGACAAAATAACATTTGGGAGAAATGCCTCGCTAACTATAAACATCATTAAAAATTCCTAAAATTCAAAGAAAAATTATGAATTAGATGATTTAGGAATTGACAGATAGAATCGAAACAATTTGGAGGTAAAGAAGATCTTCACATTCCAGTTGTTGAGTTAGAGGAGAAATGTCATAGTTTGGATATAGGAGTAAATAGATTTTTCACCAGGATTGAACCTCTAACTCAAAAGGGGCTACCTATTTTATTTGTAATTAATGACAAATTGATTACCAAATTACTCATGAAGATTACATTAGGAAAATTGAAGGAGGTAGCCAAAGATAGCTCAAAATTTGAAAATATCAAAGGTGAGGACACTTATAGCTTTTTGGAAACCATGGGTAATGATTTCTTCTTCTGGCCCAAGATGAAGTAAATCATATTTTTGTGGTCCGGCCCACATTTTGGGTGTGTGTGGAAATATACCGAGGTTGATGAAATTTACCAAGATAATAAAATTAAACATTCCAAATGAAGATAGATGGGAAAAACTTTGTGAATTACAAGACCGAGTAGTAATTTGGATGCGAAGAAGAAATGCCATCACATCAGCCAGAAAGCAACACGTAAAAACAAGATTAATTTACCAATTGACTCCTCCAAAGTAGAGCCACCTCACGCACCCTTTTCCACCTCTCACCTATTACTCGAAGAGATCGATTTTATTGTTTAATAGTTCTAATTATACAATCGCTCTGTTGATACAACGATTTTGTAAATGATTTGTAACTTATTGTATAAATACTTCACACTTAGAAGTATTCCAGGTTGATTGTTGAGTATAATTCTTTCTTCTCCTTTCTCTTCTTAAGTTATTGTAATTTTTCTGGTTTTGTGACGCATCAATGTAATAAATATACAAGGATATTCTTTCACAAGATTCATGTGGTGCATGAATTGGTGATGTTTTTCTTCTTTTAATGTGTTTATTCATCATTTCATTTTCACTATCATTTCTTAAAATCTTAATTATATAATCGTAAACCGTGACGAATAGGATTTGTTATAAAGAGAACCCTATTCTTGTTGTTTGTAATTTATATTTTTTTCAAATAAGTCAAATTAAGGAATTATTCATTGCTCCCTAGTTTCTATTGAACCTTACATTTCTTCTATTTCATATTCATTCAAAATTCTGAAAGATCCAACTAGTGCAACCTAGCTTTCCCCGTGAAACTCCTTTCCAAAGTTTGATGCGTGCATCCAATTAATTTTTAGACTCCATAGCCCAAAGGAATTATAACAATTTAATCAACCAAACAATCCAATCAAATCAAACAAACAAACAATTTGCACAAGTAATAATGAGCCTAAATTCACATAAAACATATAGCTAAATTTGCTGCAGAGATCCCTTGAAGCTAGAAGGGATAGATCCCAAACCTTCCAAAGTGGTTTTCATGTTTTCCTCTATGTTTACTCCCACAATCTCATAAATTATAGAATGATAACATAGTTGCGAATTTTCATACCGGGATAATTGAAAATATTTGCAGAATTTTCTTCAAATTCATTTCCCCGGGTTAAGAAAAGTGTGCATAGGAATATTTCGAGAGATTGTTTCTTTTTAATTTTTTGTAAATAATAAGTGTGTGTGTGTGCCTTATATTTTAATTCTAGCTCCCAAAACTTACACTAGATCTCATCCTAACGCAAACCCGCAGCCTATCGTTGATGATCCCGAAAAATTGTTGAGAATAAAAAGTAAAGTTGAGAGCCAAGGAAGTAGAAAACCTTCCCATAGGCGCCTTCTCTTCCGAAGGATTTTTTTACCCTACAAGATATTGAATTTGATTTTCCTTTTCTTTTGAACATAGTTTGTTTAGAACTAATTCAGCCAATCAAGCATCAAAATGTGGTAGATCAATCTACCTTAAGACGCCATTCTATTGAAGTACAATCTTCCCAACCCGATCTTGACCTTCAAATCCTTCAATATTTTGATAAATTGCAAGGTTTAATTTTCTCAAGCCTTGACATTGCTCATGAGGCATACATCTACACACTCCGTTGAACTCTCCGCTTTAGCTTCTTTTGCAAAGCTTCATCTACTTCATCACAATTTGTTCATCCAAGATCATCCAATCCCGTAGTTTCCACTACTACCCTTGTAATTTATCATCATGCAACTCAAACTCCATCTTCCCAATAAATACATACAATGCAACATACATCTTCACCACAACCTCAAACTCCGCCAGCCCTACACCCCGAATCACCTCCATCTCTAATTCAACCTCCACCTTTAATTCAACCCCCCACCTTTTATCCAACAACCACCTTTAATCAATTCACATTTTGTCCATCCTCATATACCCATAATGGCAACATATGATCCACTCGTTTCCTCAGTCCTTTGAAAACATGCCACCGTAATATCAAACTAGGATTCCATGTTTGATGGAACTGGACCTATCACTGCTCAACAACATGTAGATAGGATGAATGATAGTTTTGACCTTCAAAGAAGTAGATGAAGAAAATTTCAAATGAGGTTGTTTGCACAAATTCGTATTGGGGAAGTTAGGAAATGGTTTAAAGCCTTGCCACTCCGCTAGCATTAATGATCTCCATGCATTACATCAATGATTCCTTAATAGATGGGAAGTAAAAAGAACCCTCTTCAGATTCTATCGTAATATGAAATCATTAGGAGGGCACTGGGAAAGTGTCAAGGATTATTGCACTTGATTCAATAGTGTTTATGTAATGCAATTCCGCAAACATTAAACCACCACAAGGCATATCCTTAATAAAATTCCTAATGGATTTGAGACGTACATGCCTTATCGTAATGCTATTATATATAGAATTTCCTTCAACATTAGAAGAAATGCAAAGAGATGCAAATATGTAGAAGCCAATTTGTTAAAGCAAAGAGGATAAGAACTAAAAGGAGAGTGACCATGAAAGAATAACCTCAACATCTTCGCTAATGCCAAAATAGATTCTTTAGTTAGAATAGTAGAAATAATGATGGAAAGGATTAATCTAAAATATAGAGTTTCCCCAAGAGAATACTAGCCTCGCCCTCAAAACAAGTAATCAAAATGTTAGAAGAAATCCTTCGCAAAAACAAACAAGAGGGGAACAAATAGGACCAAATCAGCAAATTAGACCTCCATTTCAAGTGAATTGTGTTGATGCGAATGGGAATGCAGAAGAGGTTTAAGATAACCAAATTAATTTGATGGGTATTAATGATGATGAAACATTTTTTCTTACTCAAGAAGAACAAGAGATTTTTCAGCTTTCCTGTGACCGAGCTTGATTCGTAGAATCATATTATTACAAATAGGGATTTGAGAATTTATTATGGAATTCCATGGGAAATATAACCTTAGAGCAAGATTCCGTATACCCCCAACATCAAGTATTATGATATTCCTACTAAGAAAAGTATGATACCGATGTTAGAAAAATCAGTTACGTATAATCCTCGCCAAAGAAAAACTACCGAATATTCGTGGAAAAAAATACCGCACAAACACCTACCAAAATATATAGTTAATAGTGCTTCTAAAACTACTCAAACTAATATCCCAACCACTAGTCACAGAAAGAACCTATCTCAAAAGTAGTTGTTGAAAAATCTAATTTCCTAAACCCGAGTAAGATTCAAACATCATTCAACTTTGAGAATGAGTTAGCAAAACTCAAAATGTAGATTCCTCTAACAGAAAGTTAATTAAAAAAAATGTA
The DNA here is from genome assembly GCA_034641835.2 of Pinus albicaulis. NCBI lineage: Eukaryota > Viridiplantae > Streptophyta > Pinopsida > Pinales > Pinaceae > Pinus > Pinus albicaulis. Next base: position 681,132,441 of record CM076584.1, on the reverse strand, counting down.
TACATATCTCAAGTAATGAAAGCTCTAAATATAGGGGAAAACAAAGATACCGTTAAATTAAGTGATTACCAACCTAAACTCTTATTTGGACCAGGGGCTTGATGGCAAACCTCAGTAAGAGATGTCCACGTATGCTGTGCCTAAATGTTCATGATAATATTCTCCATAATGCCATGTAAGATTCAAGTTTCAAAATTTAATGCCTTCCAAAGTTGTTATGGAAAAAACTGGGACTTAACATTACTGTACCATATAAATATTTATATTCTTTAATCTGCAAAGAAAAGTAAGTGATGATTAGGTCTCACTTCCAAATATATGTGTGTTACTTTAGCTCAAATCCCAACCAAAATTTTGGTAATGGATATAGTAGCTTTCGTGATATATACCCTAAGTATGGCATGCTCTTTTCACACTCATGGGGATCAAATTTACAAGGAACCCTACAAATGGATATGAATTTTGCTACCACATACCAATGTTTGGTCGCAAAGAAGATTATATAGGGAAACTTTGATGAAATTCATGGTGAGTAATCGATAAACCACACAACTATCCTCTTTATTATGTCCATTCGCATTTAGTCTCTTTCATTCTTTATAATGATATAGATGTCAACACTCAGTTACCAATGCAGAAATTGATATTTCAGAAATAGATGAAAACCAAAACACAAAAAGTGGAACAAAACACTCAGCTTGAACCTCTTTGGAACATGGAATTTTATGGGTCTTGTAACAAAGAGGGTTCTCGGGAGCAAGAGTGTGGGTTTCAAACACAAAAGAAATAATCATTCTAAAGGAGATTCACACAAGCTCATTTTCAATGTAATAATAATATAGTTGGAGTATGAAGCACTTACTAGGATTAAAATTGTTAAAAAAATTGTGCGCTAAAAGAATTTCCATTCATGGGGATTATGATCTAATCATAAAACAAATTAAAGTAGAATAACAATCTCGCAAAAAACCCTAGATTAAGAGCGTATAGAAATGTTGTGCTGGATTTTCTAGAGATTTTTGTGGAATTTATGACCTTTTTTGCAATTCCTAGAAAAATCAAAATATCCTCGCAAATAATTTGGCTTTTTCAGCCAACACCCGTAAAATGCTTCACCCTAATCAACAATATATAGTGGAAGTGAAACATCGACTACCGTACTAGAAATATGAGGTATTGGCAAGTGTTTGGAAATGATAAACAAATTGAAAACTTTATGCAATCTAAGGATGAGTTCAAGAAGATAGTATAGATTTAGAAATGTGAATTAGAAAATAAAATAGTTGTACATTCTAATGTAGAAAAGCGTTTAGATAACACATATGTAAATATACATGTGATAAAGTTGTAAATAAAGTAGAATTGCTTGAAATAGATCAAGAGAAAGAAGAATTTGAAATACTTCAGCTTAAAGGATAATGTTTTACCTAGAGCTTTGGTTCCATTAAGAATTGTTTGATTTCAATGATGTAGCTAAGAAGCCTAATATTGAGCCCAATAAAGGTAGATGTAGAAGAATGCAAAGACATAGGTAGTGAAAAATACCCTAAAATGATAAAACTATCAAAGTCAATGCCAACTCAAGCCGAAAAGAAAAAAATACATTGCTTTGTTCATAGAATTCATTGATGTCTTTGTCTCGGGAGCTATGAAGACCTCAAAGCTTATGATACTAGTATTATACAACATAAATTCCAAATTAAAGAGGATCATAAACCTTTGAACAAAAACTTTCTCGTAGCGTAAGAATAAATCTAGTATTGATGCCTCTAATTGAGAAAGAAATTAAGAAGATGTATGATGCTAAAATCATAGTTCCTCTTAGGTAATCTAAACAAGTTTCCAATATAGTACTAACAAGGAAGAAGACATGAGAAATCAAATTATGCATAGGATTTTAGAACCTTAATAAGGTCTCCCTAAAAAGACAACTACCCTCTTGCCAAAGTTGGATCACATTTTATTAGTTGGATCTAATAGGATTTATTTATTAGATGGTTTCTTCACAACCAGTGTTTTAGTTCACCCTGATAGATCGTGATAAAACAACTTTTACTACTCCATGGGGTGCCTTCATGTATGTGGAAGATGCCCTTTGGGTTAATGAATGTTGGCTTCTTCACATTTCAAAGGGCAATGGATATTGCCTTTGCCGATGAAATTGGCGCATTTATTCCTCTCGATATATCTAGATGACATCATTATTTACTCCAATACGATGAAGCAAAACATTTGTTACATCTGAGAAGAGTTTTTGAGAAATGCATAAGGTTTGGAATTTCACTAAATCCTAAGAAAACAATTTGTGGCCTTGAAGAAGGAAAACTTTAGTTCAGAGAAGGTATTAGGATCAATCCCAAGAATTGAAGCTATCTTGAAAATCAACCATCCTATAAACATAAAGTACTTCAATCATTTATTTGCAAGATAAATTTCCTAAGAAGATTCATTGTCACTCAACTCTGCGTAACTTCTCGTAAACATAACAAACATGCTAAAAAAGATTCAAACAAATAAGATGGAACATTGAAGCTAGGCAATCATTTGATCAAGTTAAACAAGAATTGACAAAGCGCAATCTCAGCCCCAAGCCAAATTAAATTTCACTAAATATTTTATAATCTTTTCATTTCTTGGCATATGAACACATCAAGTTGCGCGCTTGTTTTATAGAAAAACAATGAGTGGATATGAACAACCCATTGAATTCTATAGAAAGGATTTAAGGGATGTTGCATTCAAATATAACATTATAGAAAAACAAGCCTTCGCCTCTTGATAAAAGCAATCAAAGATTTCAGAGTATATATTCTCCATTCTCATACAATTGCTTATGTACCAAATTTCCGTGGTTAATGATATTTTAACTCAAAATGGGCCTGGATAGTAAAAGAGGCGTATGGATTGCCATCATTCCCCTGAAAGGACATAGAAATCAAACCCAATTCGCGCTTTATCAAAGGATAAGGACTAGCTAAATTGATGGCCGAAAGTCTAACTTTCATGCATTGGATATCAACTTTTTAGTTGCATTAGATGATCGAGGAGTAAGCGATCTACACAAATTGATGAGGCTTTTAAAGTGACCTTGCCCTGGTATGCAAACCTCATTTTTATTTTATTCAATTTAAATGCTCATCTTGGTTTAACTAAGGAAAAGGCTAGATTAAAGTTAAAAGCAAGAAATTTTGCATCAGATAATTTTCTATATTGGAAAGATGTCGTATTTTTACTAAAGTGTCTATTGAAGGATGTGATGAAAAAAGAACCATGCAAATGAATTCCATGAAGGTGACCGGCGGTGGACATTTGTACCGGAAACCACCGGCTAAAAATATCCTTAGAGATGGTTTTTAGTGGCCTACCCTTTTCCCTGATGTCCATAAGAAAGTAACCTCTTGCCACAATGCCAAATATTTGAGGGAAAAAGAAAACTATTTCCTCGCATTTAAAACCCATATCCGTTGAAAGCCCTCAGGGGTTTGGATTTTATTGGAGAGTTCCATCAGTCACATCCTTCCTCGCCCAACACAAATGGATTCTCATAAGCCACTCGATGTTATTATTAAATTTTGGAAACCATCCCGTATAGATTCTATTTGTCCAAACAAACTTCTATTTCGTATAATGATGCAACCTTTAAATCCAAGAAAAATGCCAGATTTCTGCGTAGATACCATTACTTTGGGATATTCAACTTCTTATTACCCTCAAGGTAATGGGTTAGTTGAATCCTCAAATAAGAGTTTGGTCAACATTATCAAAAAAGCTTTCGCTAGAAGATAACAAAAATTCATGGCACAACAAGTTGATAAATGAATTATGGGCTAGTAAGCTTACTTCAAATAAATCAATTGGCATGTCACCATACCAAATGAATGTGGGATGGATGTTGTTTTTCCATATTCTTTAGGAGTTCCAAGCATGAATATAATTCAATAATTTCAATTTGAGTCGAATGATACTCAAAGAGGATTAATCGATCCATTCAATTGCGAAGAATCCAGGGAAGAAGTCTACAATAAAACACAGGTTATCCAGGAGAATGTCAAAAAAATCGTTGATAGAAGAACTAAAGCAACATGATTTCAATTTAGGGCAAGAGTTTTATGAGATTCCATAAGAGACAAAGGCAAGCAAATTTCACAATTTGTGGAAAGGACCATACATCATTTATGCTTTCAAAAGATAACACATTCTTTCTCAAATACCTAGATGGAACAAAAATGCCTGGTGGACTTGTGAATGGAACAATGCTGAAGCATTACTTCTCTTAGAAATAAAGGTTTTTCTTACATGAAATCATTGCAAATATCGTTGTCTTTATTATTTTGATCGGGTAACTTATTGAGAGAAGTGCTGAAGCCCGTAGGAGAAGGCCCTAAGCTTTGACCGATATGCTACCATAATTACTCCAAAAAAACAAAAAAGAAATCAGGTGTAGACATTGCTGAAATGGAACATTCAAGGCTACTAATCAAGGTTCTGCAACTCACATGGAGAATTCCATCCCTAGCCGTAGCCACTGTTAGGGTCCTATAATTTATAGATCAAGGTGATTGAGTATTTTATCTCGTAAATTTGATATCGTAAATAATTTTTCAATCTCAAATGATTTGAAAAAAAACAATATATAAAAAAGAAAAAAAATGAAAAGAGGGTATTTAAAAAAATAATGAAGAAAGAGAAAAAAATAAAGGAAAATAACATTGAAAAAGGAATAAAAATGAAATCGTAACTCCAAAAAAGAAAAACAAAAGAAAGTAACACCGAAAGTGCCGCAAATTTAAATGCCATTACTAATAGATAGTTTATTTCACAAATAAAGTAAGGTTGTGTGCATCCTTTAAAATTCCACCATGACTAGTTATTTGTTTAATCATACAACTTAATCATGGTTAAACAAGTTTAAATTTAAAAATTAGACTTAATCTTTGTAATTCAACAATTAGGTAGAAAATGACATTAGTTCAATTGTTTAATCCGAATCAATAGGGAGAAATAAGCGATAGGATTGAATATATTTTAATTTTTCATATAAAAAAGGGAAATATGCTAGTTTAAATGCACCCCTTGAAGAAGAAATAAAAAATGTTAGCTTAGAAAAAAAGAAATGGAGTTAAAAAGGGTAGGTAGAAGTAGCTTGTTTGAAAAATATCAAAATTTGCACTTATCCTAAGTTTCAAACAACATTGCATAAACAAAGCCTCAAAGGGATATGTAAAGCGCAAAGGGGTATGTATGTTATATATATATAATTTATCCAAACTTTTGATTGAAATGAAAATATGTCTCCGACAAAGTTTTTTGTCACATTATGGTTAAAAGGCAAATTTTTCAGCAAATTTCCGCATGATTTTCCCACTCATCGAATGACGACGCACAAAGACTTTCAAATTTCCCCGTTTCTCCATCCTGGGGCTTTTTTACTAATCGGGGGTTCTGGAAAAGGTGGTATTCCTCGTCGTAATTCCCCACGCTACGTGGCCTCCCCTACGCGTTTTGCACACACACAACCTAAAAATTCTAACCATGCCTTACCCCCTATGAAAACCACTTCTCTTTTATCACTTCATTCCCCGCTATCCCGTCCCGATCCTTCCGCCACTACCCTTCTCACACGTCTCCTCACCATTTCCAAATCAAATCATTTCCCAGGGTTTACCATTGAGCATTTAATTATCCCGGTAACCATTATTCCAACGAACCCGCGCTCGCCTGCAACGTAAACCATGTTGTGGCTTTAAAAACCCCGAAATGATCCATTTTCCACCTTTCGTCACAAATTCTCTCGCAAATTTCTTTTGATTTATAGGCTTCCTAGTGCGCCATCGCTTTGGCGAGCTGATCGACCTATGATTGAGTGTCGTTGTCTTCACTCTCTTAATCAAATATAGACCCGCAATTACTCTCGCCATCCTTTCTTCCTAAGTCTAATTAATTGTTCCGTTGATAAAACATGCCTCCAAAGAAGAAGAACTAGGAGGACCCCGTTAATCCCTTATTCATCCTCCAATCGTGATTTAGATCACATCCCATTAGCTGATAGGACTACAAAAAAATCATTGGAGACACAATGCGAGTTCCGAACCGTTTGAACTCTACGTACACGAAGATAAATATGTTTAGATAAACGAATGAAAATGGACCCTAGCGGAGTACAATATCCCGCACTATATTTTCCTCGACCTTCCATGCCCTCGGAAGTTCACTAAAAGATGTTAAGCACGCTTATGTCTTAATCAACAAGAAATTATAGCCCCTAATGGCAGAAATCCTATTCACCATTACCCAATCCATATACTGATGATGTAGGGCCCCTTCGTGGAAAAAGTCAACACACCATTTCTTTCCTTCGGGGCCCATAAATCGTAACTTTACCAAAAGCTTGATTTTTCCAAGCAGAGAGCTAGGATTTTTGACATATTCCTTTACGTAAAATACCCAATTGACAAGATAAAACCACCATACCCTTCCTCAATCTTCCCTTTGATGAATAAAAACAAATTATAACTAATTTCATATATTCTTGATTATTATTCTGATCAAGTGGGTGATGAAACTGTTCATCTCAGGCTCTCTCCATATTTTCCACAAATAAAAAACCTTCCCATATTTTTAATTTCGCTCAATTTCTCGGCTGATAACATCTACGAACAATTTCTAAAGTTTCAAATCAAGAAGTGTCAAATACACTTCAATTTTGGTCTATATGTTTTTTTGTATTATCAAGCAGACATGTTTAAATTTACCATGCAAAATTTAGATGAAGAGGGAAACCAATAGTCAGTTATATTCTAGACTTCTTTGGTGATGAAGGGGCGGCAAGAAACTATTCAAACTACCAAATTTTTCCCAGGAGAGAAAGAGAAGACAATTTTTGACAGATCCAAAGAAATAAAGCTTAAGAATGAGATTCTTAAGAACAATACTTGTGCTCAATTTTGGAAGTAGGCTACTATTAGTTTTTGACTTAGAGAAGGGAAAGATGCATATGGCCTTCCTAGAGGCCCAAATTCCACATCCTAAATCAACATCATATTACAAGAAAACAACATTCGAGTTTGATACAAAGGATATTCATCCCATTGACCAAAGGGAGATGCATAAAAAAATAGGTGAAATGATTTGCTCCACTTTAACCAACACTACTATGACTGTTTCTAAACTCCAAGTTTCATTGTCTAATATTCAGTCACAGTTAAAGATGGAGAAGATTTCTTCTCTTGCAAAGGACACTAGGATTAAATCCTTAGAGGATTTAGTAGTGAAAATGGGTTATGATCCTGCAAACATAAAATTTGTAGAGGAATTGATCAAGAAAAAGAATGCTAACATTGCAGCATTGAGGAAGCAGTTGAAATTATTAGCTACTGAAGATCCCCTCACGAAGGACATTGAAGAAGCAGAGACTCAGAAAACTGACATGTGAAGTTGATCATGGAACAAAATGCTCAGATAAGACAAATGGAAATTGGGATGGAGAAAATGATAAAGGAAAAGGAGCAGAATGCTAAACTAGCTATGATTCCTTTGGATGTTGTACCTCTTACAGCCATTCCCACAACATCAACTATAAGCTCCACTACACCTACTACATATTTTGCTGATGGTGTTGAAGAACTAACCAAAGCTGTGGAAAATATGTCAATTCAGACAAAAGAAATTAAAAATTTGCAGGACCAAGTCAAAGCATTACAGGACCAAAAGACCATGAGTGAAGCTTCACACTCTGATGAATCTTAGAGGGCTAAAAAGTTGATTGAGAGGTTGCAGAAATTTGAAAGGGAATCAGCAATTGGAAAGACCTAGGCCCAAGCGAGGGAAATTATTTGGATAGATATCATGAATTCAATGGCTGAAAATTGGCCCTATATTCAGATTATCTTTGAGCGGAAATATTTGATCAAGAAAGCAACATAGGCCATAACAGATATTAAAGAACAGTTGGGAGAAATGCTTTCCACAACCATAGACATCATTAAAATTCCTAAATTCTAAGAACTATTATGAATTAAATGATTTAGGAATTGATGATAGAACCGAAACAATTTTGGAGGTAAAGAAGATTCTCAGCAAAAAGAATCTAGTTGTTCAGTTAGAGGAGAAATTTCATAGTTTGGAGATAGAAGGAAATAGAATTTTCTCCAGGATTGAACCTCTAACTCTGAAGGTGTTACCTATTTTATTTTTTATTAATGAAAAATTTATTACTCGTGAATATTACATTAGAAAACTGAAGGAGGTAGTCAGAGACAGCTCAAAATTTTCTAATATCAAAGGCAACATGATAAGCAGAGCTTTCTTGGAAGCCATGGGTAATGATTTCTTCATCCAACATGAAGTAAATTATATTTTTGTGGTAAGGCCCACATTCTTCAAATATACTGAGGTTGATGAAATTACGGGAAGGTAATAAACTTAACCATTCCAAATGAAGATAGATGGGACAAAATTTTTGAATTACAAGACTGAGTAGTAATTCAGATGCAGTAAGAAGACAAGTGAGCACATTAGACAACATATCATCCAACACAACTCAGAAACAAGAAAATTCAGCAATTGACTCCTCCAAATCAGAGCCACCTCTCCACACAGTTGTTCACCTTGCCTATTACTCTGCAGAGATCGATTTTATTGTTTAGAATAGTGTTAATTATACACTATCGGTTGAGACAATGATTTTGTAAATGATTTTATAGATACTTCACACTTTGAAGTATTCTAGATTGATTTTTTAGTATAATTTTCTCTAAGTTATTGTAATTTTATGGTTTTTGGACACATCAATAATACAAGGACATTATTCACAGGATTCATGTGGTGTATGAATTGGTGATGTTTTCTTCTGTTAATGTGTTTATTCATTGTTTCATTTTCACTGTCATTTCTTAAAAGCTTAATTACATAACAGAAATTGTGACGAATAGGATTTGTTATAAACAACACCCTATTAGTTGTCTGTAATTTATATGTTTTCTACTGAAGTCAAATAAAGGAAATCTTCATTGCTCCTTAGTTTCTATTGAACCTTACATTTCTTCTGCTTCACATTCATTTAAAATTCTGAAAGATCCAACTAGTGCAACTTAGCTTTCCCCATGAAACTCCTTCAAAGTTTGATGCAGATCCAGCTAAATGTTAGAATCCATAGTCTAATGTAATTATAACAATTTAATCAACCAAACAATCCAATCAAATCATAAACAAACAAAAAATTTGCACAGTAATAACTAGCCTAAAAGTCACATAAATCATAGCTAAATTTTACCGAGAGATCCATCTTTGAAGCTAGCAGGGCTAGATTCCAGCTTCCAAAGTTGTTTTGATGTTTTCCTCTATGTTTACTCTCACAATATCATAAATTACATAACGATAACATACAAAAAGTCCTTTTAGATGACCATATGACTTGGAAAAACTCTAGATTTCTGATAGGGCTTGCATAATAGGAAATCTAAAGGAAATTAATAGAATTCTCTAAAGAAATAATGTTTATAAAAAAGCACTATAATTCTCTAACAATGGCAAAATCATGATTTGATATGCCATTTCCCCAAGAACTATAGGGCACCAAAAGAATTCAACTTATAATGGATTTTAAATATAGAAAGAAGTGACTCCAAAGGCCAGATTTCACAAGAAGGCTTAAGACCAAGATTTGATAAGAGAATATCAAGATCTCTCAACAATACACAAGTATGCATAAACTATAAAATCATCACATCACTCCTGAACCAAGTGACTACCAACACAAGTTGAATCATCATTTAACGTCCAACACATAGGTTACCTTCTCATCGCGTGAGATAATTTTAAGTGTGGAAATGGGCCATTCAATTCATAAATATATCAAAGGGTTAAAAAGCACCACTAATAACAAGTTCACGAAGATACATCATACAACCAAACATAATCATATAGCAACCCTGCAGTTCATGAAAATATTAACATTCATATAATTCTAGTATTTCATCATATCCATAAAGACTTATAAGACAGTAAGTCCACCATGGATATATATAAATTCAATAATATTCCATGAGTAATGTTGTTCCATGAACATGCCAATAATAGATTAGTCAATTCATTATTATTATTCAAATAAACCCAAGTCATTATACTTATATGAATAACTTGAAATGGTTGGAAAATGAAGGAGGAATTTCAACTCTCCACCCAATCATAGGCCATCTACACCACAATATTCTTGTAGTTGACTACCCCTAAGCTGGATCCAAAGTATGAGTGAATACTTGCTCAGGAAATTCACCCAAGGTTTAGATAGGGTATTGCTCATTTTCAAGGGTCTGAATCTATTATATAAGTGGTTTATTAGTTGTATTTTAAATACAATAATTGCAGGAAGCCATATCCCACTATCCAAGTGATTTATAAGCCTTCCTTGCAAGCACCACATTGGTTTAGCAACCCTATCTAGTGGTTTATCAGGCTTATATCAAGTACCTGAGTGGTTTATCATCCCATGCAGCAAGCGCTACATGGTTTATTAGCTTATTCAATAACCACTTTGTGTTTTATCAACTTACTTGGAAAGCATTCATAGTTTAACCCTCCACTGAGCCTCCCATTGGCCATTTAGACTTGGATACCATGGTCCAATGGTCTCATCAAATAAATACATGGAAAACACCATAAAATTCAAAGTATAGTTCGTGGCTACAACTCTAACATTGTTCCTATGCCCTTGCTCAACATTCCTAAAATGATTTCTCTTGGATGTTTTTTCTCCTTAACGCTTACATTTTTCCTACTCAATCATGATTTTACTTAATTCCCTTCATCTCCTGCAATATTGTAGATCTTCCCTTCATGTTTGAAACCTTTGAGCACTACTAAGAGGGGGGGGGGGGGGTGGCGGTGAATCAGTTGTGTCATCTATATATGATTTTTACCAAATTTTCCTTTTTACTGAATCACGCATCCATGCAGCAAAAACTCATTAAATTATCCATGCATATAAACATATAAGTAGCTAAATCGCAAACCATGTGAGCAACATAAACAATACACAATCACATCATCACACATGAGAAAAATATTTCTAGTGGAAAGCCTTCCAGGAGAAAAACCACAGTTGTTGTTGTTGCTCTACTCTGAATTTATATTATGTCAAGCAATTGATCTTTTACATAGTGTGTTGACTCCCATCTGCATGGATACTCGACCTCATATACAAATTCCAACTCTGATTGGCTACGACACTTGATACTACTGATCAGATTAGAATACTTTGTTCTCTATGTATCTACAGACAACCATTCATTGAAAGCCACCACGATCAATCATTCCTCACTAAACTACCATTCGACTATCCAACCACCATTGGATTTAGAAACTTCTTCCCTTCGCTGAAGCTTCGATATCACTGCTCCACCTCCATGAAGTCATTGCTTCTCACCCACCATGTGGAACTCCTTTCATCTATTTTCAAACTGGATCCCAAGACATTATGCTCAACCAGAAATAAGATCCGCATACATGCTCTCAGTAGAAATATCTCATCATCAAACAAAATATGAACACCACAAGAAGTGTGCTCTCCAAAATAGAACATATTGTGGCCACATAAATCTGAATAAAATCAGATCCTCGCAACAATATAATGCTACATAATACAAATAACATAATGGATATGTGCCAAATGCATCAGCAACTCCTACAAAACAAATGTGATAGGATCACCAACATATACTCCAACAACATACAAAAACTTCTCCAACTCAAACTCTACACCAACAGCTCTAATTCTAATCTATTTTGCAACATGCTTCAGATATGCTCACTATTCAATCATGAACACTCATAGACTGAAGCATATAGGCTCTCCAATAAGTCTGAAGAATAATCTCCTTATCTGATACCTTCTCACTCACTCACTACTATCATCAATCATTCCTCAGATCCAAGATCAAGTTTATAAAACATATAGGGAAAAATTGAGCTTGGGGCTAGGATCAAAGGTGCACAAATTGGACCAAATAATTCCACTAAGGTCACTACTAGTGAACTAAATGCATTCACATCATGAGAGGACCTTTTCAAACCATTTACGATCATTTTCACTAATTGTAGAAGCCTCTAGGAATTTCGAAGTTAATTTCCTTCCGAAAAGCATGAGTAATGTGGAGAAAATATCATGAAATATTTTAGTCGATCCCTTTACACTATATGAACTTAACTAGGTCTATAATTGCTCCTTTGAGCCTGTCTCCATGTGACTATAGGATTCCAGTTGCTCCCATAGGCTTATATGCATGCGACTATGTATAAAACTGAGGAGAACCATCAGTCCTTCAGCTCAAGACCTCTGCCATCTGTTCCATCCTCTTATCCACCGTCTGTACTAGAATCCAAAACTGTGACATTGCCTCTAAAACATTTTCAAGTGGATCAAACAATATTTCCAAGGGTCACTGCCAATTTTACCTAGAAGGGCCCACAAGCAAGGTTGGCAAGTGTTCCAACAAGTCCTCCACTCTCCATCAGAGCTCTAAACAAGTTGCAACACATCTGAAGCACCTTTGCAACCTTTGTAGCACCATCATCAAGCCATCACACGACAACAAGTCATCTCCATGACGCATAAGCATGAAGGCCTAGATGAATGCCTAGTTGACAACTCAACTAGTGTGCCATGAACCATCTCTATCACATGTAGATCTGCTCATCACCTATAGCTACCTCCTCTACATGTAGTAGCATCAATCCATCACCATAATCAACATTTGTAGCACCATCATTAATCCATCACATCACAACAATCCATCTTCATGAAGCATAAGCATGAAGACTTATATGAAGGCCTATTTGACAACTCAACTAGTGTGCCATGAACCATATCTATCACATGTAGATCTTCTCATCACCTGTAGCAGCCTCCTTTACATGTAGTAGAATTAAAAAATCATCATGACATGTCCATCAAAGCACATTCCAACTCTCATGACCATCATGCTACCATCGAGCTCCGTCAATTCCATCACATACCAACATACACCGACACATACCAGGGTCCATTAATCTACATCATCATGAGGTTGACATAAGTGGATGGCCTCAAGAGTTAACATCAATGCCAACACAGCTAACTCACTATGAATACATCAATGCAAACCAGTAGGAAAAAATTCATCACACATGCATATGGAAAGTATGATCATGACCATGACCTTGTTAACATCAATGCCAACACTTCACTCATGATGTAACATTGGAAACGTGGGCATTTTCTTTCACCCAATCATGTCTTTGTAATCTACTAGGTGGCAGTTTTTTGAATCACGATTGTCGTTAAACCAAAACCCCCAGGCGTGAGTCTCTGCTACAATCGCCAGAGTTAGGATCCACGTGAGGCGGTTAGCCCATGTCCCGAAACACACGGGGAGCGTTGAACCCAATGTCGAACAATCTCCCCCCTAATGTGAGCCGAGTGAGTTTTGAACTCGAGACTTGTTGATCTGATACCACTTGTTGGAATCACGATTATCGTTAGACCAAAACCCATAGGCGTTAGTCTCCGGTACAATCGCCAAAGTTAAGATCCACGAGAGGCGGTTAGTCCATGTCATGAAACACACGGGGAGTGTTGAACCCAATTTCCAACAGCGGTTAGGTATGCTATGCCACCATATACCACTCTCCCACTTCCTTTCTCTCCCTTAGAATTGGATCCATGTGTCCCTCTCTTCAATCCATCATCTCCTTTTTTTTTTCAAAAAACAATTTAACACTTGTACTATTTACATGATTGTCTCAACGAATCATAGTTTCAACGTTGGCCCCTATAGTGATCACCACGTACACAAAAACAGGTGAGTAGAAAGGTGGAATTGTCACATGGGCTACTAGATTTCACAAAACCTCTTTGTTTTCTCTCCCTCGATCCGCTTGCATATACTCTTCTCATCTATGGAACCAAATTCATTGAAATAGATTAGAACCTCTTTTCCTCCTAGTGGCTCGGTCATAACACAACTCAGTAGTGTACTACTTCAATTCTTAACTAGAATTACAATATCAACTATTTTAGAGTCCTATTCATCATGATCACTTGGATATCCCATTTTCCAAGAATAATAGGGCCTAATGTGGCATCCTCTCGAATTATGGTGGTCAAAACAAGAAGGTCGACTTTTGATTGGCATAACTTTTGCGTATGGACTTCAGTTGAGGATATTCTTGCATCATTAGAGAGGTATATGTGTGTAGAATAGAAAACAAAGGTTAGCCACTTAATCAATAAATTTTTAACACCAAAAAATGACATCTAATGACTCAAACTACTCCAGGAAGTTCCAGAACCCAATTTGAAAAATAAGGTCCCCCTGATCAAAATGGCCTTGTGAGCTTATTCCTCCATTTTTTACACTCTAAAATAATCGAGATGTATGAAAAATAATATAATGATCCAATCTGTATCACACCTCCCCATTTTTGGAGGACTTTGGCCTACAAAAACTTCTACTAAATGAGGTGAGGAAACATTTTTTCCACCTTCTCTCGCATATATCATTTAGTTTTCCTTGGAATCTATCCTTTCAATCCAATTTTCCAAAGGTCGTGTTGCCCATATATTATATTTTTGTACCTCTTCTACAAAATAATATATTTTCTTAATTTTTCCTAAGCATCTACTTCCAACTCCTATATAGAAGGTAGGCCCCGTTCCTGTTCTTTATTTCGCACACAAGGCTCATAGAGTTTCATATTTTTCACATTCACCATTGAGTAATTGCACACATATTAGGGTATACTAATACTATAGGTTTTATCTCCCACCTTTTCTATTATCTCAAAGGGGCCATATCACTAAGTCTTAATTTTATTACTAGGACCATTTAGCCTCTCCCTATTCAATTGTAATCACACTTTCTCTCCGACCTTAAATGACCTCTTTATTCAATGTTGATCATGTTTGGTCTTGTATTTTTTATGCGACTTCTACATTGCTCCTATACTATAGATGGATCTAGTTGATCTTCTCAACAAATTTATATACCCTTATGGCATCTCCTGTAAGATCCTCCCTCACTCCTCCTTCTTATCCATATGCAATATCCAAAGGTGAAGGTGGCACATATCCAAAACAAGTTTCAAATGGGAACTTATCAATAGAAGTGTGGACTACTATATTGTACAAGTTTTGTATATATACTGAATTTTCATCATAATTCTTCACATGCTTTTGATTGTATCCCCTCAAAAGTTGCACCAAAGTCTTGTTAACTATTTTTTTCCATTTGTCTATGGATGGAATCTTGTATACCTCTTTAACTTCATGTCCATCTTCACCCACAATGTAGTCAAAAATTCAATGAGAAATCTTGTGTCCCTTTCTGAAATGATGCTCCTTGTTACCCCAAAATCAAATCATACCTATCCAAAGAACAATTCTTCTACTTCTTGCCCATTTATGGTCTTTTTACACGTCATTAGAACCTGCATCTTGCTAAACTTGTCAACTAACACGAACAAGTATTGATGTCCCTTCTTGGTCATTGGTAAACCTCCAACAAAGTCCATGGAATACTTTCCCAAGGACAAGTGGATACAAGTGATGAATGATATAGACCATGTTTCCTATTACTAGGCTTGTTGGTACAAAAAAGAATGTATCCTCTTATGAATGTAGCTACATGTTCTTGCATCTTGGGCCAATACACATACCTCTCCAAGTTGGCCACTATCTTCCCTACACTAATGTTCCCTATAAACTTGGAGGCGTGAGCCTCTCTAATCAACTATAGTCACTCACCTTTACGAACACATAACTTATCTAGCATGTACAGTAACCCATCCTAAAGATGGTAGTCAACTGCGTTATCAACATCGTGCACATGACTCTAGCTTTTTAATTACTGAAACACCTCCTTTAAGTCCTCATCCTCCGAATATGCCTCAAGTTTGTATGCATCACGGGTGAATGGTTCCATGTGCATCATAGATCCAAAAATTGTGATATTTAATGGGGGTGGCCTTGAAAGCAAGTCAACTAACTTGTTTGTTTTTCCCTTCTTATAATTGATCACTAAATGATATTGTTGTAAAAAATCCATCCTCTCTTAATTCCTATATTGTTGTAGATTATTCTGAGCCTATAGATATTGTAGTGGTTGGTGATCTACGTATATTATTGTCTCCTTTCCCATTAGATAGTGTTTCCACTTCTTCATAACTTGCACCGAGGCATAGAGCTCCTTGTCATAGTTAGGGTATTAGAAAAATGCCCCATGAAATACTTTGAAATGGTAGCATATAGGCCTTCTTCCTTGCAATAAGATTGCTCCTATAGCATACCCACTTGCATCTATCTCCACTTTGAAGTGTTTTTGCAAGTTTGGTAATTCTAGAACCTATGCTCGAGCAATATTATTCTTTAACTCCTCAAAGGCCCTCTACTAACTCTCTCCCCACTAGGAACTCTTACCACTCCTTTTTATGACATGGAGTGGTGTTACTATTGTTGAAAATAGGGCTATGAATTTCCTCAAGTATTTTGTTTCCCTAAAAAAACTCTTGGCCTTATAAACATTAATAGGCATTGGGCACTTCATGATGGATTCCATATTGGAAGGATTTGTCTTTAGCTCTCCTCCACCTATCCCATACCCCAGATACACTAAACACTATTATGCAAACGCAAACTTCTTGATATTTTGTAGCGGTTGGTGCTTCTTTAATGTCTCTAGCACATGTGACAAATGTGATATGTTGACAGCAACAAAACTGAAAGTCGGCCCCTAAGGAGAGTTGGTCTCCTTTCGTAGCTCTGTCAGCATTTTCTGCTAAAACCCCGTTCTCCTCCACCACGTGGTCTTCCCCAACTTCCTTGATTTTATTTATCAAATTTGAGGAATTTGATAAATAAACATAATCAACAACCTTTGAAATTTATTTAAATATATCAACCCTAATGACTCCGCAATATCTCCAATATAAATAGGCACCAACTCGGATTTAACTATAAGGTAAACGCTGAATATTCCGGGGTTTATGTAAACCGCCCGATTACAACATCAATGGAACACTTTATATGCTTTAGGCCGGACCCACATGTATAATTGGCGGAATTCCATTAAATACACACGACTATACCTTAGATTATCCTTCGCGCTACTTCCGAAAGCGACCACCGTCTGATGGCTTTCTCCCAGATCGATGGCGTTCAACGATATCGCGTGGCCTCCCTGGTCGAACATTAGCGTGCGATGGCGCTCAGGAAAGCAGTTTTCGCGGTCCCACCGTGTGCTACGTGTCGACCATTCAATGGAATCGCTCCCAATTTGGAAATACCGCTCACTCCACAAAATCGGTGCGATATGGCAGTCCGGTTTTGCAAATCCGCTCACGGATTTGGAACAGTGATTGACCACGGTTAATTGCCTACCTTCCTATGCTCTCTGTTTGTTAACTTAGGTCAGGACTCGGGTCAGGATTCCGATAGCAAAACAATTTTGTCTCTGCGTAAGCGGGTTTTGCACTATCATTAAACAGAGTTCGACGACCACGATTTCTCTACACAGACCTTGCCTGCGGGTGGGATTAATTCAACAGGGTTTGTTCGGCTAATTCAAGAGAAATAGTAGACAATAGGATGCAGAGGCTGTACAATAGTTCCATTCAGAAATTATATACGCACAGAGTCCAATCACCTCACAGTTAAACAAATTTCCTCACAAATACCAATTCAAGACAGTTTGATAATCAACAAGAACTGAAATTCATTCAACCGAAAGCAATTGCTTAACACACAAATTTTATTGCAGAAATCTCTCTCCTCCCCTCAATGCATCCGAGGGATACAATTTATATACATTACAATGTGTCTCTTCGGTTCTTCTGTGAGGACCGTTTAGAAAATCAAAAGCCTAATTACAATAATTCAACTAACTGAAACATGACAGATGGATCGAATATAACTATTCGACTTCTACAAATCTAACTAATCTAAATGAAACAGTCAGTTGAGGTACTGACACCTAGCTGTTACAATTCAATTGTTTTCAAACGCTCCTAGCCACAACATGTGGACAAAACCTCCTACATTGCTGGCTAGTGTCTAATGCCCCTGCATCATATGTGCTCCTCCCAAGTAGCACTATATACTAGTATATAATCCAAATAGACAATAAAAAATGAATCTATAAAAGGGTGTAGTATATCATTCATTAATCTCATAAACGTAGTTGGTGCATTACATAGGAAAAACAACATGACAAGTCACTCATACAAAGCTTGCCTGGTTTTGAAGGTGATCTAACAGGTATATTTTTCTATGAATCGAACCCATTGATATCCAAGCTTTAAGTCCAACTTGGTGTAGTATTCAGGTTGTTTTATATGATCCAACAATAGAGAAAATTTTAAGGATGGAAGTATATCTTAAAGTTTAGAAACCTTGGCAAATCTTACTAGTCCCTAATATGCAAACTATAATTTTTTTGTAGAAATGTTTAGATTTCCAATGGTTTTATATTAGTCGATATAATATTATGGCGATTTTTAAGGTAAAATAATGGTGTACTATAAAATTTGGTCGAATCATTTTAGAAAAAATAGAAATTGGTAAATATTTTTTTTTTTTGAAAAACATGGAAAATTGGCCCACCTGTGAATATTAGCCCCTAAATTTTTCCATGTTCAACAAATCATCTATCCTAGCCAAGAGGTACCTATTTATTAGCCTAATTTTGTTTAATGCATTGTAATCAATACAAATCTGCCAAATGTCATCCTTCTTTGGCACAATAATGAAGGGTGACCCACATAAGGATGTACTTGGTTGAATGACACCCTATTCCAGTTATTGTTGCAATGGTTTCTTCACTTCACTTACTTCTATAATGAACTTTTGTTGGGTCCACATTAACCCCCTTACATTTTTGACCGAAAATGTATGGCCCCCCATAATCATTATCCAATTTTTGTAATTAGTTTTCATTTGCATGATCAATTGGTGGGATTATGAACTTCGGGGTATGAGGGATTTTCCTTTAGTAGTTGCTTGATTTTATTGATCACTTTCTCATTCAATAGCAACAACATGATCATGTTTCTTTGGGTTATTACAAATAACTTATGAATGGGCTATGACTTTATACGACATGTGAACTTCAAAGTGCAAAGAGTTGCTACAAAATCTTTGATTCTGCAATAGTCCTCTCTAGTGCCTATCACATACTACAATTCCTTCATACCATTTCCTTTCATATGTTTTCACCAAATTTGAGCCCTAATGTGGGCTAGGTTGATTCTTTTTCCCTTGTTCTCATTATCACACTTCTTGCTTCTTCCATATTTTGGTCATGTCTTATTGGTATCCTTCAATCCTTAGAGGTCGTTCCTTGAAGGTTTGGCTTGGCTTTTCTTAATGGATGGAACTTTGACATTTACTCTGGTATTTTCTAAGTTTGATCACTTTTTGGATGTCTTGTTTGACTATTTCCTTCTTCTTCGATTTATGCAGTGAGTCTTGAGTTATATATATATATATATATATATATATATATATATAAGTGTATTAAATATATAAATTAGTTTATATTAAAATATGTATATATTATATATAATTAAAAATAATATGATATGATTTCAAACCTAAATCTGGTAATCCAGGGTCTCTGCATGAATTTTGAGGGTTTATAAAGATTGGATTACTAGCTTGGAGCGTTATCCTTTCACTATTCTGTAAATCCTTCCAAATGCTCCTGCAAATCCTGTGTATGCCAATGAGATAATTTTTTCCTTCCTTCGCAAGTCAGAGATCTTATGGTTGCTTTCTGATTAGATTGTTTTGTTGTTAATGGAAAAGAATTACCTATGTAACAGGATTGAAAGCACGCATCAAAAAATAACAAGGGCGAAATTGCAGTGAAGTCACCAATTTTGGGCTCAATTTTAATCAAACAGGGGTGAATCTAAGAAATTTAGAATGTGGGTTTTTCTCATAATGGTCCCAGTTACCTGACTTGAGAGGATTTTTGCGATTAGACGCTCAATTTGGGAGACCTGCGTAGTTCTTCTTTCAGAGCCCTTTTTTCGTTACAACCAGCCAAGCTGGGGAGAAAATTTTAAGTTTTTATTTATTTATTTTAAATAAAATGATTCTTATTTGATAATCGAATCAACATAGTTTTATTTTAAAACCATTTTCATTTATTTTAAATTTAAACTTGTTTGAAATTTGTTTTATTTCAATATAGTATAATATATCTTACATTATTTAGTTTTTATTTAGGTTTACTATAGATATAATTTAGCTTTAATTTATTTTTTACTATTCATTATTTAATGTATTAAATTAAATTGAGATTAGTTTTAAAGTTTGATTTTTTCTTTTGTTTAAAAAATATCTTATAAATTATTTATAGTTTAAGAAGGTCTTATAGTTTGGTTGGCAGGTAAAAATGGAATATTTGGGATCCTAAACATATGGAGACGAATCAAATTCAAAGAATGAAGACAGACACTTCTAAGCTTACAAAAGGCATAACCTAGAGGGAGGAGGTGGTAGTAGTGCTAGTATAGGGAAAATATTTGTAATTGGTAGAATAGGAAGAAGGATCGATTTTTAGTGTAGGAAGTGCACCCATAAGGAGAAAGAGAATGTTGCATATTTAATGCTTGTGGAACCTATTTTGTAAGCAAGTGTTATTCTGATTTTATTTGATTAATATAAGCTTATAATTTTTTCTTCCATGGTCGTTTTACATTGTCTTCTTTAAGATTTTTGTAGTTTTATCTCTTAAAGTTTATGGACGACTACTTACAATTGTTCGGTGATTTGATTCTGAGAACATATATTATGCAATTTCACATTTCCTTTGGACATTGTTAATTCAATTTTAATGGTTCATATCAATTGTATCATTATTTAGTGGTTTCAATCTTAAGAAAGATATTAATTTTGGGCGTTACTTTAATTGAAGTCTTTGTGATTTGATTCCAAAATTTTGATTGTAAAGAGTGTCATTTTCTTTAAATTGAATTAACAATTAAACTATAATGATTTCCAATCTGTTATCTTGTTTCATGGTTTATTGATTGATTTGATTCATGAATAGATCTATGAAATATCTTTCAAACTTCAGAGGTTATTGCATTTCTCCTTATCTTAGGCTAAAACTAATGGTCGTTGCATATGATGACATTTCTTGATGTATCAATATATAAACAAATATAGTTTTATCTGATTTCGTTTATAGAAGTTGAAGGCTTGCATTATTGTGGTTTTTAATCTTCACTTTAACATCGAGAATTGTTATCATTTTAAACTAGTTATTACATCTTTAGTTAGAATACTTATTATTCTTCATTATTTAAATGAATCAGAATATGCATTCATAGATCATGCAAGTTACATAACTTTCTAGTTATCTTATTCTTTGTATATAATGTACATATACATTAGTTGTATTAGTAACATGTAGTGTTTACTTAGAGTTAAATTTCATTGTTTATATATTATTTCATATATATAGGATGGTTTTAAGATAATTGTAGGATCCTCTTGTGTTCTCCTTTTCACGAGAGGAAGAGGCAAAAGGCTAACAGAGCCTCTAAACTTGTCAAGGGTGACTACACCAAACAACTTGCGTTGTGTGAAGAGCCTTGGTCCGTGTCACTTACTCCTTGTTGACTAGGGTGCCTAAAATATGCTTCAACAAAATAGCACTAGAAGGAGGGCCTAAGGAAAATTTAATTGAGTAGATCATTAAACCCTTAGCCTCTATTATAAATATTCATTTTTTTCCTTTCAGTGTCATTGTAAAAAAATCTCGATTGATAAGTTTTTCTAATGCAATTTTAGTTTTTGAATGTTTTTTATTTTTCATGGCTATTTTCCCGACTTCTGTTTTGGAGCATACTTTTAGTTCATACCGACCTACTAGGATCATTTCCAAAAGGGAAGTTAACCATTTTTCAAAGCTAATATTTGACGGTGAGGATGATTCTATTTCTAATCTTTCACATCTTCGTCATTTTTTGTTTAGATTTGGAGATTTTACTAATGATGAGTTGTGCCGATTCTTTACTCTTACTTTCCAAGGAAGAATAAAAAATTGGTTCGAAGCATTGTCACCTAAGTCTATCCATTCAGGGAACCAATTCGCCAAAATATTTTTTAATGCTCATCAAGTTTATGATTATGATTCACTATGTTCAAAAATTAATAGTTTGACTATGCATGAAATGAATCATTGCACAAATTTTCTTTTAGATTTCTCATACTTTACTAGAGATTTCATTTATAATATTTACCCCCTAGGCACAAGCTAACCTTATGGTTTCTTAATCTTTTTCTTTCTAGTAATAGAAAAAATAATGGAAAGAATGTAAATGTTGAGTCGATGTTTAATACTAATCTTGTTTTGGAATCTTTAGAGCCTATTGGTGAATCCCAAATGCCTTCAAAATCAATTATAATAGGAATTGATTTCCCACTTTATAAATATTTTGAAATTAATTTAAATTGTAATTTTCGATTGGAAACTATTCCTAAAATCTCTCTGGATATAACTTGTGAAGAGGAAAACTCGGCAAAGAAAAATCTTGTATAAAATCTAGATTTAATCACTAATCATGTTTATGATGTTTCTTCCTTAGGGGTTGATCTCAAACCTATACCTACTATTCTAGCAGAAGATTCATACAATAATCAGAATATATCTACTAATCTTGGTGAATATGTTTTGATTCGTGACAATCATATGTACTATGGTAGTCATTATTTCATGTATCTTTATTTGTTTATGATTCTTCATACATGCAATAATGATCCATTTGATCTTCATGCTCAAATTTTTGTTTTAATTGGTTCAAAATTAACTCAAGAAGAAAATCATGTAAATTAACACAACGAGTTTGATGAGGTTTCGTTAGAACTTGTTCATGAAATTGAGATTGAAAATAATCAACATGGTAATGAATCTCTTTCATATATGTGTGTCGATGTTAATGAATCTCATCTTTGTTATGACTTGCATGAGAAGGAAGTTCATTATGATGATTGGTGATGGCTTAGTACTTCCTAAAAATAAGTTTCAAAAATCAATTTTATGTTCTTTTCATAATAATATTTGATCCCCTAGACTTATTTATTCTTTGTCAATAGGGAGATTAAATAATGATTCAAATTTGTCTCAAAGTGTCTCTTATATTCATCAACTTGTGCTTAACAAAGAATATTGTTTTCATTGTAATTAATTACTTGATATTGAAAATCATAATCAATTAATTATGGGTTCTCATCATGATATTAATAAAAATATTTATGTATCAAGTGGTGATGATTCAAAATTATTATTTAATAATGTCACTTCATCTCAAGTTTTCGATTTCAAAAGGTATGGGTTCATTGAACATAATCAAGAAAATGGGACACTTTTTCAACCTAGGATTATCACACATTTTCATTATCTTGATGTAATCTATAAAATGGACCCTAATTATAATAGCAAACTTCTTTTACAAGATTCTATTCATCATAATCAAGGACCTTTTTTCATCTCAAAATTATTTTAAATAATTTAATGTTAATATTGGTATTTTGTCGAGATATGATTGGGGATTGTATTGTGCAGTCCTATCGAGCAAAGTTTCCGAAAAATGGTAAGATCATACTTTATTAATTTCTAAACGCAAATTTTATGGGTAAGTATGGTTTGTTTATTTTCAATTCTAAAAAGCTCCAATCCCTCTTGGTTATTTGGAATTGTTTTTTATAAAATGTAGCAAGAAAGACTCAATTTGAATTTAGACTTAGTCAAATTGAGTAAATCAAATTTCCACATCAGCAGGACAACTTGGAGGAAGTTAACTAGTGTGAAATGGCTCTTGTCACTTACTTAGCTCAGTAAATTCGAGTTATAGGGCTTGGATTTCAGTTATGCGTGTGTGATTGCTAAATTTTAGCAATCTAGTTCAATTATTTTTAGTTGTATTCAATTAACTGGCCTCTAACTATTGATAGAGTCAATTGAAGGTCAGTTGTGTAGTGGGACAATAGTCTAAATCGGAGATCTATCAGTTAACTGATTAATCAACCCAACATAGCTAATGCATGCATGGAATTTGAATTCCTCATGTACAATTGTTGCATGAGTCAAGATATCAATCCTTGGGAATTGTGTAAGAAAATAGGAGGAAATTCTTATATTTTAGGATCTAGTTTCCTCAAGGATTTTGCAAGGAAATAGGAGGTTGGAGGAGCATATAATTGGATAAGTGTTGGCCAAAGTTTTTCATTCGGCAGAGAGAATGATTATTCTTTTGCAAGTTCTTCTCAGAGTTGGAGCAAGAAATTCTAATACTTTCTTTATTCAACTGATAAATGCAAAGAGGATTGAGGGGTTTTTCCTAGTTGGGTTCCCCTAGAAATCATTGTGTCTTTTGGTTTTTATTGTTGCATGTCTATGCATGTTGTTCTAAATTATGATTTCCACTTCGCAGATCAGTAGAGAAAAATTATTTCTCTTATTTTTCAGTTTCAAAATCTTGAGCAGTTGCAATTTTTATCAAATTTCTACATTATTTGGTTGTTACAGGATTTGAATTTCTTGAATGGCTACATTGGAAATATCATTTCACTTAGCTTTCTTATTTTTAGAGTAGAAAAAGGTAGATTTAGGAGTAGAGTAGCTTTTGTTTGATTTTTATTTTTCCTAGTTGAATAATTGTAGGTATGGAGAGCATAAGCTAGAGATGAGTCATCATCATGACATTGTTAGGGGAGATTTCTTAACTCTTTCACTTTATGTATTCTCATTCATTATGTTTAATTCAATTCCTATCATTAGGTTAAAAAACAAGAATACATCTAGTGAAATCATAATTCATAAGCTTCTTTTTAGTTCTCATGACTCTCTTTAGTTTTGAGATTATCATCATACTTGCACATTTACATTTAGTGTTTTTTTTTATGATTTCTTTAATAAAAGGTCAAATCATGAAAACATATCACCAATGTCCAATTTTTTAAATCCAAATGAATATTTATAAAAGGGATAAAATGTTAAAGGGAATAAAAACACATGAGCTTGCAAAATTTCATATTATCCTTATACTATGATCCTTTCTATCATTCTTGGCGCGTGATTTGTACATCGCTAGGTTTTCTTTTATTCTTGGCCTATTTTCATCTTTTTGTTTTTTCCTTTTCCTTGATTTCACATTTTTAGGTTTCTCCAATCCTTCTCTCCTTGGTTTGAATAGGGGTAGATTTTAATATTTTCAGGTTCTCCTTGGCATTCTTATTGGGAAATTGGTTGATTCTATGTTATACATAAACGAAATTTTCCTATTTTCATCTTTATAAAAAGGATAAAATGTTAAAGGGAATAAAAACACATGAGCTTGCAAAATTTCATATTATCCTTATACTATGATCCTTTCTATCATTCTTGGCACGTGATTTGTACATTGCTAGGTTTTCTTTTATTCTTGGCCTATTTTCATCCTTTTGTTTTTTCCTTTTCCTTGATTTCACATTTGTAGGTTTCTCCAATCCTTCTCTCATTGGTTTGAATAGGGGTAGATTTTAATATTTTCAGGTTCTCCTTGGCATGCTTATTGGGAAATTGGTTGATTCTATGTTATACATAAACGAAATTTTCCTATTTTCATCTTTATAAAAAGGATAAAATGTTAAAGGGAATAAAAACACATGAGCTTGCAAAATTTCATATTATCCTTATACTATGATCCTTTCTATCATTCTTGGCACGTGATTTGTACATTGCTAGGTTTTCTTTTATTCTTGGCCTATTTTCATCCTTTTGTTTTTTCCTTTTCCTTGATTTCACATTTGTAGGTTTCTCCAATCCTTCTCTCATTGGTTTGAATAGGGGTAGATTTTAATATTTTCAGGTTCTCCTTGGCATGCTTATTGGGAAATTGGTTGATTCTATGTTATACATAAACGAAATTTTCCTATTTTCATCTTTATAAAAAGGATAAAATGTTAAAGGGAATAAAAACACATGAGCTTGCAAAATTTCATATTATCCTTATACTATGATCCTTTCTATCATTCTTGGCACGTGATTTGTACATTGCTAGGTTTTCTTTTATTCTTGGCCTATTTTCATCCTTTTGTTTTTTCCTTTTCCTTGATTTCACATTTGTAGGTTTCTCCAATCCTTCTCTCATTGGTTTGAATAGGGGTAGATTTTAATATTTTCAGGTTCTCCTTGGCATGCTTATTGGGAAATTGGTTGATTCTATGTTATACATAAACGAAATTTTCCTATTTTCATCTTTATAAAAAGGATAAAATGTTAAAGGGAATAAAAACACATGAGCTTGCAAAATTTCATATTATCCTTATACTATGATCCTTTCTATCATTCTTGGCGCGTGATTTGTACATCGCTAGGTTTTCTTTTATTCTTGGCCTATTTTCATCTTTTTGTTTTTTCCTTTTCCTTGATTTCACATTTGTAGGTTTCTCCAATCCTTCTCTCCTTGGTTTGAATAGGGGTAGATTTTAATATTTTCAGGTTCTCCTTGGCATGCTTATTGGGAAATTGGTTGATTCTATGTTATACATAAACGAATTTTTCCTATTTTCATCTTTATAAAAAGGATAAAATGTTAAAGGGAATAAAAACACATGAGATTGCAAAATTTCATATTATCCTTATACTATGATCCTTTCTATCATTCTTGGCGCGTGATTTGTACATCGCTAGGTTTTCTTTTATTCTTGGCCTATTTTCATCTTTTTGTTTTTTCCTTTTCCTTGATTTCACATTTTTAGGTTTCTCCAATCCTTCTCTCCTTGGTTTGAATAGGGGTAGATTTTAATATTTTCAGGTTCTCCTTGGCATGCTTATTGGGAAATTGGTTGATTCTATGTTATACATAAACGAAATTTTATCTTTATGGAATATTTCCTGCCAAAATGTTTTCCTTAAACAACACTCAACTCCCCTCCCCCCCCCCCCCCTCTTGATAAGCTAAATTTATGATTTTGTAAGCTTGTTATTGGATTGTTCTTAATGCTTGTGTTAATCTTTCCACCATTGTTTAAAAGTTTTGACATTATGGTTTGCTCAAAAATTAACCTTTAGGGTAGCAAGATTGATTAGCAAAGATTAGTCATTATAAACTTGTCACGTCATCCATTTCTTTTATGGAGCATATTTGTCTCCACACTTATTAAGTAACCTATTAAAGGTTAATTGTAATCAGAGTTAATTTATTAACTAAGGGATAGGAGGTCTCATTTTGCGCTGACCTACCATGGTCATTGGTTCTAACGAGACTGAAATTACCGCTACTCATGGATTTCAGTTGAAAGTTAAAAGACAAGTGGTCTCATCACGAGTCAACTTGTTCACTCTCTTTAGTTCTTGTGAATGGCATTATCGCCAGCTAGTTACCAAGCGAGAACAACAACGTTGAGTTCATTTCTAAACTAAAGTAAACATTATCATAAACTTTGAATCTATATCTAATATATGGGATACATGCATTTCATTGTGTCATACACTTGCTGCTAGCCACGTCCATGCATGTGGAATTAAAGTTAATCTTAAACATTATGATCATTTTGGTCGTCTTTGTCTTTCCTGAACTCATCATCAATAAAAAGTTAATTTGTTACACCATTTTTTGGTCATCTAACCTGTTACTATTATATGGACCTAAGTACACCATGTAAGACCAATTTTACCCTAAGTAAAATTGCTTTCACTATGAAAAATAACTTAGTAAACCACCTTTATTAAGTTGGTTATGGTCTAAACACGAAACCCCGTGAGGAAATATTAAATAAATCCACATTTGTTTGATTTTCCTCAAGGAATAATTAGTTAAACAATAGTTTAATTAATATTCCTGGTCATATTTAACCCAAAGAAGGAAAATTAATTAGATAAATTACTATTTATCTTACTATTTTCTAGAATAATGATTTAAACTTTATTTAAATAATTCCTTGTTAAATTTGACTAAATCACTCATAAATAATTAAATAAATCATTATTTATTTGATTATTACTCAACCACATCCTTAAAATAATAAATAAATCATTTATTTATTTATTATTTACAAATAAAGGGATTTGACTCAAGTCAAATTATTTTTCCCTCCAACAAATATAATAAAATATTCCATAAAAGTTGGATCTAGAATTGGTCAATAATATTTTAATTGAGCACCAATATCTAGACTAACTCAATATTTTGTTATAAATAGAAGGGTTTTTCCATTCACTCACTACCTTTTGTTGCCTAAAGATCACTCTGGATCTATACTTTTGGTCTGACTTTGATCCACCATCATTGTCATATTTTGCTACCATTTTTCTTAAGAGCTCCCTTTTGAGTTCCATTTTTGTCTAGGTTTTCTACACCATCAAGAGAGAGGGATTTCAGATCTGAAGTGCTGATGACTTACAAGAACCCATCCCATTGAAGAGGACTGGTAACATCCTTTTATGTTCTCCTCCTAGGTGCCATAAATACAAAATTCTTTAAACATATTATTGTCTTGTCTATTGGATGCATGGAGCAACGCTTGTTCTTATTTACTTCTTAATGTCTTTTAATGCATAGATCTATATTTTGCAGCATTTATCTTGGTCACCTAATTCCAGATCTAAAGACATTGGTAGCCATATTTACTGTTAGGGTTGTTTGTTATGCACGGCTAAAGTGAACTTTTTTCATACGCTTGCGATTAAGATTCATACTAACAACTGGCAACTCCACACGAGTTTACGATTATGACCTCTTTCGTTTTCCAGATCCCTGCATATCCAGCTGCTTCAAACCCTAGAATTTCTCTTTAGCTTCTTATTTTTATTTTCTTGATGTTGTTTTTAACCTATAAAACCCTAAAACATTAAAAATTCTAACTTTTGTGTGTTTTCGGACCTATTGCATAGGTGACAGGCATCAGCCGCGGCTAAGATGACACATTCTTCTGAAACCTACTCTCGAGAGTGCCAAAAGTGCAAGTCACACTTTTTGGGCCAAAACCTGCGACCTGAACCTCCATGACACAGAAAACAGGCCAAAAACTGCGACCTCTACAAAAATCAGGTCAGAAATTGTGACCTAGACTTTTTGCGAGAGTTTTTCTGAAAGTTTTCTGGGTTTGTCTGGGCCTTTGTTCAGGGTTTTCTGACCTCCGTCTCCGCCCGTTTTGGACCTGTACTTGTTCTGTTTTACTTATCTAAGTGGGAACCTAGCCCTCTAGGGCTTCAGTACCCTCCACACTTTGTGGAAGAGTTTTAGCTGCTGCAAATTGTGTGAAATTTTAGAGTGTTCAGCCATTTTTCAGATCTGATACATTATCTTTAGATCCACTTCAAATTGGCTATCTATCCTCCAAAACACCTCCTTTTAGTTTTGTTTGGGTTTTCCTCTAGGGTCCCCTCTGCTTCCCTCCAGGTTGTAGCCTTTCGCCACCTCATTTACAGCACTTTTTCCTCTAATTTTTTGTTGTTTTTCTGCACCTATTCCCAACAGATCTAACCTTTAGATCCTTGTCCCTCCCGACCTTAGATCTATTGGCTATTTTGGTGTGTTTTGACTAGATTTTTACCCACCTACAGACTACTTGTTGAGAGGCCCGCCTCCTTGGGTTAGATTATTGCATTATTAGCTGTTTATTTTATGTTATTTCAATTTCATATACTGTTATCTGCAGGTTTATTTATAGTTATACAACATACTTTTTCTTTTTCTCTACAAACGTCTGGGTTTAAAAATTAACATTTACACACTTAACACACACACCCTAAGTGAAGAATAGCTTGGTTAACACCGCCAAGCATAGACTTTAACATTGAAATCAATTGATCCTGCACCTCTCTGCCCTTGTTTCGACATTGTAATTAGTTGATCTTGCACCTCTTCACCTTTGTTGGTCTATCTTCCCTTTGTGTCGTGTTTGTGCCTTCACCATTGCGCCACCAAGGCATTTATCTCGGAGACTTCTTGGCCTTCATCCTCAGTTTCTGGTAGGAAGACTTACTACTCTGCGTAGGATTCGAGTTAGTCCTCCACCGAGTCCGCACTTCGACTCCTCTTCTGGTTCATTGGGTTCCCCTTCTAGTTCCACCCTTAGTTCTCTCCCTGTCACCTTCACTATGTCTGGTTCAGGACCTAACGCTGGTGGTAGCCCCGGCCCTAATGCTGGGAATACTTCTAGTGGGACCGCAATAGGAACTACCCCAGTTGCGCCCTTGCTTCCCTATATGGCAGGCCTCAATCTTCCCAATTTTAACCAGTTGAACAACGACCCTATACACCATGACACTAGTTGGCCTGCTATGCCGACCAAGCTCCCTTCTGACATTCCCAAGTTTGAAGGTCTTGCTAGAGAAGATCCTACAAATCAAGTTCGATCTTTCCACATGTGATGTTTGTCTAACTCCATTACCATTGACTTTGTCCGTCTTCGGTTGCTCCAACGTACGCTAACTGGCGAAGCTTCTAAGTGCTATGTTGATCAGGCCTCATCCTCTCATACCACCTTTGCGACTCTTGTCCGCGCTTTCCTGTCTTATTTCCAGCTTCCCCTTCGTTATGACACTGGTACCGAACTTTTGACTTCTTTCCGTCAATCGTCTGCGACCCGCCTATCTGATCATGTCCAGGAGTGGTGGAGAAGAAAGATCCTATGTCGAGCCCCTACCTTCGAAGACCGTGTCTACATGGACTGGTTCCTTAGATATTTTTTTCCTGCTATAGGCAAAGATGTCGTATCGCAATTCCCTCAAACTGAAGAATCTTCTCTCCAAATTGCATTAAAATATGACCTGATCTACGCTCAGTCAGGTTATGTTTATATCGTTCTACCTGATCTTCCTAGACCCGGTGGTGCTAACGCACCAGGGGCATCTCATGCCGCCAAAGGTATCGTTGGAGCTCTCTCTCATCCATACGCTCAGCCTCCCATGGGCTATGGTTTTCCTCAGGGAGGGGCCAGCACCTCTTGCACTTTTCCCCCTCCCTATAGCATGTATCCAGGATATAGCATGCCTCCTCCTTTTTCCAAACCTCCTGTTTACCACAATGTTACCCAACCACCTTATTATCCATATCCGCAGCCTGGTGCTCCAGCTCTTCAAGCATTAGCACCTCCACCTCCCTTGCCTTCTCAACCCCGGGAACAATAGCCACCGCCCCCTCAAGGGAAAGTGTATGCACAACAAGGCGCGACTAATCCTCCTCCTTCCAAAAAGAAGAGGAAAGGCACTCAAAATCAATCTGCCCCCGGTAATCCTGGACCTAATCCTCAAAATAATGCACCTAACACTACTAACCAGCAACAGGGCACTCAACCCAAGCAGGACAATCCTATTCACACGAATAAGTCTTGTTCTTATTGTGGTGTTTATGGTCATTACACACATGATTGTCCTCTTTTACCGCAGATGTGGCAGATGTGGGAGTCTCAAGCAATATTGCGAGGACAACAAGCCTCCCCTTCCATCTCTCCCAGTGTTGTGCCTAGTCAACCAGTTGTGTTTACTAATCCTTTCCCTCAGCAAGGATTCGTGGCTACCCAACCACCTGAAGGTCAGGCGGCCACTCAACCTCCTCCGTTTGGTACCTCCAATTACCAGATTCTCATGATGAATTCAGACCAACCTATAACCATTGAACTCAACCTTCAGACTCAGTCCCGTCATTACAACAAGCCTCTCGCTACGTCTATCCCCGAGCCACCTTCTTCAGGTTCTACAGAGCCTCTTTCGACACCTAATGGTCCTTTGCAGATCCCTCAGCCTAAGGCACAGGTTCATACCAATATCCCTAAGGGACCGCTATGCCGAAATGCTGCTTCTGGCAAAGCTGCCCATTCGTATAGTATAGTAGATGATTTGGTACAATCTCCTGCTACCATCTCAACGTTGGAACTCCTCCAGTCATGCCCTTCACAATGAAAAGATTTACTATCTGCCATGGGCGTTGTAGATCCTTCAGATGATCGATTGATCGTCTTTGATGTTAAATGGTCAGAACATCCTCCTCTTCCTACTTCCGTCGCCTTCCAAATCCCAGTCAAGATCCGGAATGCCAACGTTTCCAGTTGTATCATTGATAAGGGGGCATCCATCTATGTGATGTCTGCTTCGGTTTGGAAGCAACTCGGATCGCCTGAGTTAGCCCCTTCCACGATCACTCTTCGAACGTGGGATGGCCATGCCTCCAAGCCCATTGGCTTGTTCCGCAATTTTCCTATTACTCTTGCGGGCAAGATTGTTTGCGTTGACGTAGAATTCATTGACGCCCACTTAGATTACAACATTCTATTGAGTCGTAGCTACACCTATGTGATGTCTGTTGTAACATCTACGGTCCACCGCAATATACCCTTTCCCCATAATGGAAAGATAGTCACCATTGACCAGTTGACATATTACGAACCGAAGTCTCAGACCTCCCCTGAGTCCATCATATCTTAGGTGGCCAATAAGCAAACCATTGATCCCTTGATCAATGTCTCACCCAGATTCTACAAAGACTCCTCTTTTCTTGGTACATTACCTAGTCTTCCTCGTCCTGTCTTTGATCCTATCTCATCAAATGTTTGCATGATGCAATCGTCTCGAGCTTCCCTCAAGCGGCCCACTTCAGCTAGTCAGCAACCTCGCCCTCTGCAGCCTACTCCTAGCCCTTCGATTCAGCCTTCTAGACCTCCTCCTCCTAGCCCTTCACCTACAGCTAGTATCCATGAGCCTCTCTACCCTCCTGGAATGGTTCCTCCAGGCCTTAACCATCTTGGAGCCATCTCACCTCGCCATTGCCCCTCCGGTCAGATACCGTTCCTATGTCCCCCTCCTGGAGTGTTCTTGGTACCTGTCATGGCTACCCTATCTCTTCCTAACCTGACCCTGGGGGATTCCCATCTGGTACCTCGATCCCCCAACCACTACCCTACCTGGTCAACCCAAACTTTATCTTGCTTTGACCCCGGTTCAACCGGTCCCCATGACTTCTCCCACTGCTACAGTGCCTCAGCCACCTCAACAGGAACCCTCTCCTGTTGCAACAGCTTTGGGTATGAAGGGAAAAGCTCGCAAGAGGGCATCAAAAGACAAGGCTGCCCCGACTGACCCTGCTCCTCCTTCGCCTCCAAAGCCTTGTGCTTTGTGTGATGTCGTCATTCATGCCACCTATACCTGTCCTGAGTTGCCCCGTATCAAGCCCATGGTTAATGTTGCATTCCCTGAGTCTACGGTCCCTGAAGCCTTTGTTTCTTCCTCGATTGCAACCAAGAACCATAATACTATTCACACCAACCAACCTTGTGCTTTGTGTGATCTCCATGGCCATTATTCTCACCAATGTCCTCGCCTTACGCATTATCGTGCCTCTTTAGAGGTAGTTCAGGAGTACGAGGTTGAACAAAACCAATCCGTCTCTCTCATCCTTGCGCAGTATGTTGTAGGCCAAATTGAGGATTTACCTGCTCCCATTGACATTCCCCCTCCTGATGTCGAGATGACGGAGCCTGCGACCACCATCCTCTACCTATCATCATCCATGAGACCCTCAGTGGAAGCTCCCTTTGAGACTTCCCCTTTTGTTTCGCTCGACCTCCCTTCAGCGATCACCCTGGGCTCAACATCGGTGGATCCCTTATCCGCTTTTTCTTCCGTCACCCTTTATGACGATGCGCATGTGAACCTCTCTTCTCATGATGATGAGTCAGGTAACTTCGCCGCACCAGGTGGTCTTTCTTCTACCAGTCACCCCATCTTCTATTATGATGATGACATCATGGAAGTAGTCACCACCCCTGACTTTATCTATCCCCCCTTGTTGGAAATATTGTCATTGATGGCAAAGGAGCACAAAGGAGCAGCACCAAGACAAGGGAGCAGATCAAACTCAGATGGAATTGTTGCAGAGATGTCACACAGGGTTTAATGTATCAGTGGGTTGCAACTGCCCATTTGGGGTTTTTACTGTAGTAGAAAACAATGGATAAGAACCACAAAAATTGAATATAGAGGTTAAACCATGTGTGGAATGAATGCCAGAGAGGGTTTGAAGACTGGTTGATATCATGAAAGCAAAATGATGGAGTAGAGGAGAAGTCATAGTGCATTGCAATGAATCGATGGTTTGTTTGAACAAGTATACGGAGGAGATGTAACGAAAGAAATTAGATGTGGAATTAGGAGTCAACGGCGCAATCGGAACCGTGAGTAGCATCACAGTGAACAGTGAAGGCAGTTTCGGAAAACAATAGATGGTTTTCGCACAACCTTTGAGTGCTAAGTAGTTTTATTGAAATTGAATGTGATCAAATAAGACTGTGACACGTCATGGGTGCAAAACGCCAGTTTCGGGTGAATTTTGAGCGATAAGTCACCGGGGTTAATTGAATGCGATAGCCATTCGATCATCAACAATTGAGATATGATGGTGTTCGCACTCGAAGTTGCGCAGGGGTTAACAAAGGTGTGGACCCGATGGTGTTAAAAAGGCTCGTTAAATGTTATGCATCTTGGAATGCGATATCCGTTGGATATACGCATAAATCGGTTGTGGAGTGCGATTAATTATCACCGTTGGATTTGATGAAAAGTGGAAGGGATCGACGGCAGTCATTTAATCGGAGATGTGGCATCGGTATACATGCAAGACTGGCGGAAAGATAAACCTTTACAAATGTTTTATACATTAAAGGTTATATGATTATAGAGTGGAATGATAAAAGGTGTGGGACCAACGAAGGCATCAACAAAGGCTAAACCTCGTGCACGTCGTATGAGCGCGGTTAACGTTGATCTGGGATCAATGGTACCGCGGGGGCACAAATAGTCCAATGATTAACCCAAGGGGGTGCCTCCGCAGTTGACTAGCCCATCGGGCATTGACTGCAAATTGACAGTTGTCATTCACTGTGGTAGCACAAGCCCGATGATGATTCCGTACCAAGGAGTGCCTCCGCAGTGCTGAGAAATGGGACCCGCTTTCCTAAAGTCCAAAAGAACAGTGGTGGACCGATGTGATGAATGGATAAGATTAAAGGAGATAGACGACATAGATTATATCAGACATCGCAAGTGAATGCGATAGCCGCTAGATGGATGCAAAGTTGCGATGCGATGTCTCGATGCGAAGGGACACGTGGTGGCACAGCGCTGTATCGCACATTGGCGATGCAAATTCCATCGCATACTGCGAAGTGGTGAGGCGATGCGATGCGAGGGATGCGATTGCATATCGCAATCGGAGCAGGAGAGAAATCACAAAAACACAGTGGTCACAGAAAATGCAAAGTGCGATATGATGACGTGGCGATGACGTGGCAAGTGACGTGGCAGCTGACATGGACCTAACCCCACAAATCGAAAATAAATTAAGATGACGTGGCAGTGACGTGGAAATAACGTGAAGGTGACGTGGCACGATGAAATGCAGATGACGTGGACCTTGCCCACATATCGCAAATCGCAAGATTGGAAGGGTGAAGATCGTAAGAGCAAGGTTGAATCGTCAAAATGCGAAATGCGATAATAGTTTCGGATGCGATGCAACTTCAAAGAAAAAGTATAAAGGATTTCAAATCCGAAGGTATAAGGTTTCCCTTTGAGAAATTGCAATGGCGGTTGGAAGAGCTATGCATAGAAATGCGAAGTAGCGATAGAGTCAAGTGGGACCCATCACATATTGCATATCGCAATCGGCGATGCTTATGTGATAAGAATTCGCAAGTTATAGAAGTTGCGATGCGAAGTAGCGATAAAGTCAAGTGGGATCCATCGCATATTGCATATCGGGAGATCAAATGGATGAAGGCACATGGATAACTGGAATCATCGAAGTGCGATAAAAAGAGTAGACCCGATGAAGACCAAAGCTGAAACCTAAAGCATTTCAAGTCCAGAAGTATGTGGATTTCCTTTGTTAAATCATTTCGGAGAGAAAAGGAGGATTACAACGTAAAACAAATAGGAAAGTATGAACGCGGGTAGAAAGGCTCGGGTAAGGACCCGACACAGAGTCAGAAAAAGGGAGAATTTGATGGCACTGTTGGAAACACAATAGTTGGGTCGAGTTAGGCCAAAATGACAGTTATGCAGAACTGTGTTGAATGTAATAGCAGAAACCGAAACGACTCTGACAGCAGCAGAAAAGACAAATGCACAACGAACCAAGAGCTGCAAGGGCTGAATTGAAATATATATTTGTTGTAACTGTAAATGTAAATGATTTAATTATTTTATTGTATGTGATGCAAAGGCAAGTCTCCATAGGCAAAACAGAACTCCACTGTAATACACAAATGTATACATTTTGTTATACTATTCTGAATGTGCTGGACAAGAAAATGAGAAGGGGGAAGGCAAAAAGTCATACCTGTTCATTTCAAATTCCCTGTGGAATGAAAATAGTTATGAGGTGATCTCTATAAATAATTTTACCAGCATATGCATAAGGGTCGAGAGAATGAAGAAAGAAGTGAGAAAGAGTAAGAAGAAGAAGGAGCAGACAGAGAAGATGTAAAGATCCAGGGATAAAGGTAGATATGAAGGGTGGAGGACAGCAGTGAAGAAGGAATATAACAGAGCTGATATCCAGGTAAATCAGCATGCGTTTTCATAGTAGTATGAGGAATTTGGT
The DNA here is from genome assembly GCA_034641835.2 of Pinus albicaulis. Taxonomy (NCBI): domain Eukaryota; kingdom Viridiplantae; phylum Streptophyta; class Pinopsida; order Pinales; family Pinaceae; genus Pinus; species Pinus albicaulis. Next base: position 681,095,817 of record CM076584.1, on the reverse strand, counting down.
GCTTCCATATCAAGTTGTAGCTTGATAGATGTCCAGTTGTAGCTGGTTGAGGTACGAGCCTCCTATAGCTTGTAGCCTGTAGAAAATAGATGGGAGTTGGAGCTTCCTTGCAAGTTGTAGCTTGCAGAATTGAGGTAGTAGCCTCCTGTAGGTTGGAGCCTACAGAAAATCAGTGGTGATAGGGAGTTGGAGCTTGCCTTTGCATCACAACAATAATAAGATGTGGTTTTCTCCCTTATGGGTTTCCACTTATATCTGTTGTCTATGTGCATGATGATTATGTGTTGATATTCTGTATTTAATTTTCTTAATACCTGCTGCTCACTTATTAATATTGTTGTTCCATTGAATATTAAGTTGATCAAAAAATTAAGATGTAAATAAGTGTAAAAGAAAGTTTTACAAGACCATGACTGCATTAAACTGATTCACCTTCCCCCCCCCCTCTCTCAGTTTAACTAAGGGTTCAACACCCCTTACATTAAACCCATGCATTCGAACCACATACACCTTGTGGCCATTACATTGACACCCAATGTTTGGGTAAGGGGGCACCCATATTTGAGAGACCAGGAGAAGCAATTCTCCACAACTCTCCTAGTGTATCTCGTCGTGTCGACTCTAGTACCCTTATTCTTCCCCATTTAGAAGAACCTCTAGAGTCCCATATCACTTCAAATCACTCTAGGGATGATACCCCTCATCATTCCTTCTTTTTACATCAACAACCCAGTCCCCTAGACATTGTTGTTGACCAACCTATGGGTTTTCTAGGACAACACCAGTTCATTATCTCCAAATCCACTCTTTGGGATAGTGACATCATGTATGCCAACTCAGAAAATTAAGTCCATTTGATTCATATATGCAGTACCAAAAGAGATTGGTAATCCTCCATTCACTTTCTCGAACTACATAACCATAATGAGAACAAATGGCGCACCACATCATAAATTTGTTTAGATTCCCTCTTTCTAAATACATTTTGCAATGACCATAACATGCTTGGGGGAACCTATGCCCCTCAACCATAAAATCCCAGATCTCAGCCAAAAACAGCACTGAAAGCTCCTTTCTCTGATAGGTCGCACTTTTGAGGTCATTTCTTTGGACAGGTCACAGTTGTTTGCCTAGTATCTGCTACCCAGGTTGCAGAACATACCCCAAAAAGTGCGACCTGACCTGTTCATGAGATCTGGGTGCCTAAACTGAAATTTTGATCCCTTTAAATGAAATAGTAGGGTTAGGCCTCTTACCTGTAACTAACGGATCTCGATTCCAACGGTCGGTTTGTCCGCTATGATCACTGCAAGATTTAGGGCCTTCTCTCCTCTCTACATTCACCATAGCTCCACTTGCAAATGAGTGAATTTGGAGGGAAAATGCCTTATTAAAAGAGAAACCCTTGATTTTTTTTTCGCCTGCTACGGCCAAACCGTAGCTCAGTTCGACAAACCGTCTATACCATTGGAAAGCTCTCACTAAGCTCTCAAATGGGTATCAGTTTTTATTTTATTTTTTAATTTTTATTTTTTTAACTTCACCAAGACACATTTTGTCCAAGAAGGGTCACTTCACCACTCCTCAAAATCGAATTTCTTCACTTGCAACACTTGTACTTGGGGCTCCATTTTGCCTCCATACTTGTCCTTGGTCATGTTGATTTTCGTCATGAGTAACCATTATGTACTCATGTCTTTATGGTCCCCATTGGACCTTTTTTGTGTAGCAGCATCATCGAATCACCCTTGTTTAGAGCATCCGAGTTGATTCATCATCGCATCCATGGAGTCTATCCCGAGTCCCTTTGTATCGCGCTATAGTCCTCCATCCTTCATTGCTTGGTTCCTCTCTCATGTCGCACATTATGGCCTTCAGTTCTACTATCCCCTATCCCCTTTGATATTGTGTCAGTCGATGCCAGGTCATCCATGCCCTTTATGCTCTAATAAGGGAAGTCGTATGTACGCTACTCAGTACCCCCCATTTCATCATTATCCCTAGTGTCAGTCTGTCAATCGCTCTACTATTTTATCTCGTGCCTTAGTTGAGGATCCCTTATTACCTCACCTATGGAAAACCTCCTTCTATCGACATCAAATCATTCATTCCAGATGACAGGTCTAGAGGGCGGTGTACCTTGGTTACAACTTCCACTCTTGTTCGGTGCCTCAGATCAGGCAAAGGGACTCCTTATTGCCCTTTGACTTGATTTTTTCTCAGCTCCAGCTCCTTTCAACATGATCGAGATCCGTATACTTAATGGTTTAGTGATGCAGCAGATGATACCGACGATTCCTGGGTGTGTGTGAGATGTTTCAGCCCTCATGAAGGGGTGGCCCTACAGGTAGCCCCCCACATGCCCGGATGACCTCTTCGTTACAACCTTTGATGTAGCTCCATAGATTTGATAATGTCGACCTCAGCCGCTTGCAACACCTTTTTTTTGCATGTATCAGTCATATTTTCAAAGCCCTTTCCTGTTTATAGGGGAATTTGGGTTGTATTTGTATCTCATATACTCAGATATTATTGTATAAGTCCTGGCTGTTATCCCAGGCACAGTATGTATGTGGGATTCATTATCATGATTTTACCTGGTTCATTTCTATGCCAGCATGTACTATATTGTCCAGTCCCTTATTTACTGGACGCATTATTCTTTGTACTTTTTCTCGGCGGGCATAGGTATGCCTCCCCCACCGCCTATAGCACAGGTACTCACACGTCACAGAGACTTGTCGCACTTGTAAGTCTCGCCTTCTCAGAGTCTAGTCCTTCAGCGCTTTGGTCTACCTTATATTTCTCTCTCTCTCTGACTTCCCCTTCGGTGTCTAGTGATTTAGTTCTTACAACGTACTTCAGTCATACGATTAGCTCCTAACGCTCGCACACTGGGGGGCAATCTGTTACACCATTTTTTGGTCATCTAACCTGTTACTATTAGATGGACCTAAGTACACCATGTAAGACCAATTTTACCCTAAGTAAAATTGCTTTCACTATGAAAAATAACTTATTAAACCACCTTTATTAAGTTGTTTATGGTCTAAATAGGAAACCCCATGAGGAAATATTAAATAAATCCACATTTGTTTGATTTCCTCAAAGAATAATTAGTTAAACAATAATTTAATTAATATTCTTGGTCATATTTAACCCAAAATAGGAAAATTAATTAGATAAATTATTATTTATCTTATTATTTTCTAGGAATAATTATTTAAACTTTATTTAAATAATATTCCTTGTTAAATTTGACTAAATCACTCATAAATAATTAAATAAATTATTATTTATTTGATTATTACTTAACCACATCCTTAAAATAATAAATAAATCATTTATTTATTTATCATTTACAAATAAAGGGATTTGACCCAAGTCAAATTCTTTTTCCCTCCAACAAATATAATAAAATATTCCGTAAAAGTTGGATCTAGAATTGGTTAATAATATTTTAATTGAGCACCAATATCTAGACTAACTCAATATTTTGTTATAAATAGAAGGGTTTTTCCATTCACTCACTACCTTTTGTTGCCTAAAGATCACCCTGGATCTATACTTTTGTTCTGAATTTGATCCACCATCATTGTCATATTTTGTTATCATTTTCTTAGGAGCTCTCTTTTGAGTTCCATTTTTGTCTAGGTTTTCTACACCATCAAGAGAGAGGGATTTTAGATCTGAAGTGCTGAGTACTTTCAAGAACCCATCCCATCGAGGAGGATTGGTAACATCCTTCTATGTTCTCCTCCTAGGTGCCATAAATACAAAATTATTTAAACATATTATTGTCTTGTCTATTGGATGCATGGAGCAACTCTTGTTTTTATTTACTGCTTAATGTCTTTTAATGCATAGATCTAGATTTTGCAGCATTTATCTTGGTCACCTAATTGCAGATCTAAAGATATTGGCAACCATCTTTGCTGTTAGGGTTGTTTGTTATGCACGGTTAAAGTGAACCTTTTTCGTACGCTTGCGATTAAGATTCATACTAACATAATTATTAATTTATATTTTATCTAGTTTTGAATTATGGTAGAAATTATTTTGCCATGTTGAACATTTTTAATTGTTGTTACTACAAATCGAAGATGAAACTTTGTAGGTTGCTTGAGGACCAGCATTTAACAACATCTAATTTTTAATTCCTTGATTTCTATAGGTTTCGAATTATTAAACCAAAGATAATTGGTTCACCCACTCAGTAGTCATTTGTTGCACCCCCAACAACCCCCTTACATTTTTTACCAAAAATATATGGGCCCCCTAGTCATTATCCAATTTTTGTAATTAGTTTTCATTTTGCATGACATATTGGTGGGATTATGAACTTCGAGGTATTTGAGGGATTTTCCTTTAGTAGTTGTTTGATTTTATCGATCACTTTTCATTCAATAGCAACAATATGATCATGTTTCTTTGGGTTATTTCAAATAACTTATGAATGGGTTGTGACTTTATACAACATGAGAACTTCAAAGTGAAAAGAGTCTCTATAGAGTCTTTGATTCTACAATAGTCCTCTCTAGTGCCTATCACATACTGCAATGCCTTCATACCACTGCCTTTCATATGTTTTCACCAAATTTGATCCCTAATGTGGTCTAGTTTGATTATTTTTCCTCTCATCCTCATTATCACACTTCTTGTTTCTTCCATATTTTGGTCATGTCTTGTTGTTATCCTTCGATCCTTAGAGGTTGTTCTTTGAAGGTTTGGCTTTGAGTGTTTTTCACATTTTGATTTGTTGGATTTTCTTAGTGGATGGAACTTTGACATTTACTCTGGTGTTTTCAAAGATTGATCTCTTTTTTGATGTTTTGCTTGACTATTTCAATGGGTCTCAACTTGTCTTGGTAAATTTTTATTATATATATATATATTGAACATATATTATATATAGTATGTATTTAAATTTTGAAATTTTGAAAAAAAAAAAACTTATACCTATATATACATTGTATTAAATATATAATATAGTTTATATTAATATATATATAATAAAAATAAAAAATAAAAAATATATATATATATATATATATATATATATATATGTTTTTTTTTTTTTTTTTAATTTTAATTGTGCATATATTATTATATATAATAATGTATATTTTATTTTATTTTTATTTGTGCATATATTGTATATAATAATAGTGTATATTTATGGAGGAGGCGTTTGCTTTATGAGATTGGGTGTGCAAACACTGTTCACTCCACCCAATCAGAAAGCTTTCTTATCGTTTTTCTAGCTAATTATATATTGACATAATCAGAAAGCTTTCTTATCGTTTTTCTAGCTAATTATATATTGACATGTGGAGACAAAATATACTCTAGCATTTGCACCAAAAGAGTGCAAAGACATGCCAATAGAAGTGTTGATGAATCATTCATTCACTGGATAATGATCCGCTTGTTGTGTATTTTTTTCTATCCAACTTAAAAGTATTCAGAGAATGGAAAATAAGTTATGAACAAATTAATTAAAAACATATTATTCATGAGGAAAAGTTGGGTTTAGGTGGACAAAAACGAAAATACCTGAAGCTTCATTGTCGAAGATCTTCGGACTACTGTTACAAGATTTCACTGTACAGAAAATGAGGAAAAGTTGTGTTTACTTGGAAAAAATGAAAAGACTTAGAGCTTCATTATTGAAGATCTTCAGATTGTTGTTACAAGATTTCACTGCACAAAAAATGCTAATGTAATGTAAAGTTAAGTAAAATAGGAGTTGCTCTAATAATGATTATGGCCACGCTCTGGAACCCTATTAAATAATGTAGCCTTCTCATGGTCTGCTTAGAATTTAAAAAGATCAACAAGAGTTCCTGAAACTTGTGGCATGCTTCTAAGGCTAAGCTAATCCGAAGAACTCCACCCGTTCATCAGTTAATCCAATCTTGTGAGGAATAATATATTTCATTAAATTAAATGAATATATTGTTGGACCATGAACCTGCATTGAACCTGACTTTCCTTATTCGAGTTAAATTCTTCCGTCATAAATAAACTGACCGAGTGGTCTCATCGAATTTTGCATTTCAGAGAATTTTGCGTCAGAATTTCCATAAACAAGTTACATGGAATTCAGACCCCCTTTATGACAATGCAACAAATATTCCACTGGTCAAGTCTTCTGCGATTGTTCCTAGGTTCTATTATGCCGTCTAGCTGGTTCCAGCGAGCTGAACATTTGTTGGCCAGCTTACAGGCTACTCGCGCTATCACTACTCCCAACCATCCATTGCGAACTCCTGAGTTCTCTAGAACTCATTGAGGCTATTAAAGGCAGAAATTTCCAAACCAATGCTGCCCAAAAGGCTTCAACATTTACCTTCTATTAAACTACCTAACCTCAAACCTACACCGACATAACCCGACCATTATGAGAGAAGTACTCTTTTGGGTATAAATCAAGCGATGGATAATCCTAAAAGCAATCAATGTCAACAATTTATTGAATTTCATTTCATCCATGGGATTCAAATATAACAGAGACATGGTAATCAACAACGATTTGCATTACATGAGGCCTGAGGTATCCTTATATGTAGTCTACACTTTTGATTGCATAGTGCTCAGTTACAGGTTGCCCGAGAAGTTTAAACAAGGGCACCATCTCAATGATGATGAGTGCTACCATGTTGATGAAGCCAAGTGTCAGAGAGTTAAATATTCCTCGAGTCTCCTCAAATACTCTGATTCCAAAAAAAAATTATGAAGACTAAGACGAACATACATCTGACTTCGTGTCAAATTCGGGGTATGTTTTCACTGTGAGAAGCTCGCAAGGTGTGAGAAGCTTCGACACCTTCATCCGCTATGTAACCGGCATATCACATTATAGCTACCAGCCCTTCAAAGTACAACCTCCCATGTTTCCGAAGAAGGAAAGAAGTGAGGAACCCGAAGAGGAATCCAAATCCGATGAAGATTTAAGAAAATGAGGACTACGAATCTCAATAGTGTCACAAATTAAAACCCCCACAATAAAATGACTATCGGCATAATTAACATGTGCAAACAAAATATTTGGAGACCTTCTGCAGACTTGCTCGTGGAAGAGCCCAACGCGGGATCGATCCCCGGTGTAAGATTACAGTAACGCTACCCTTTTGTTTTTCTTCTCATGTCACTGCTCTTTGTGAATGACTTTCACTTTCCAGCGTTTTTCCTCTGTTTTCTTCGCCAGATTTTCTTCGTGTTGTGTAATGAATTGATGGCAGCCAGAACCCTAGTTGTCCAAGATCGACTGCGGGTGGTTCGGGAATCGATTCCGATCAAAGCAAAACATAGAACGCCCAGTACGATATTATTCACCATTTGAATCGACGAAGAACCCGCCTCTTTCATTACTGGAACAAAAATAGCAGAAATCAGCTTCTGCAAATTCGCTTTCCTCTTGTGCAACAGATTTGACAAGCCCCGACGTTATAGGTTCGAATCCAGCACAACCAATATAATAATAAACCCCACTATGCTTCAGTCTCTGAGGCAAACCTCATTGTCCGCCAAAATGATCCACAGGACGCCAGTAGAATGCGTAGGGGTTCTTGCAGCTCTCAACCGTCTCAGAAAATCACGACTTCGAATGACACCAATGTCAGGAATTTCTGCTAAATAAGACCTATCAGTAGATAAATTTCCAGTATTGATATTTGACGAAAAATATAGTGGAGATGTGCTAAATTAGAGCTCTGATAGGCTTCTTGATTCGTGGACTCAATCACTACCTATTTGCGTATCACCCGATGAGTCTCCACCATTGTGGATTTCATCCATCATAATCTTCTTCGGAAACAGATTGTTAGAAACTTCCATTTATTTCAACTTATTTCTCTGTATTCATTTTTAGTTCTACTTAAATTTTGCATAATTTATAATATTAAATATCGGAAAAATGAATTAATCATTCAAGATTGTTGTGTGGTTTAAAGTTTGAGAATGCACGTTTCTATAATTTTTTCATAATGTTAAAAATAGTTTGGATTATATTTTAAAATGTGAGAATATAATTTTTTTATAATTATTTATAAAATTTCTAATTATAAAGTAGATATTTTGAAAGTTTCGCACTTTGATTTATAAATTATATCAAAAACAAATTACTAACGTTTTATTTATAAATTATATCAAAAACAAATTACTAACGTTTTATTGTTGAACATGGTTAATAATGTCAAAATTTGAATTGGATATATATAATTGTTATTGTATTTAATTGTTTAAATTAAAAGTTCGTGGGGTCTTGGTTAAACGGTGATGAGGGGCTCTTAAGGCACTCATTATAGGTTCAATTCCCTTCTCGAATTTTTGAGTGATGTATCTCGACATGTTGATGAAAATGTAGTTCTACCAAACCTACAAAGAAAAAAAAATGCTGAAAATATAATAGATTTGGAATGATATTAATTAAATAATTATAATTATTAAATAAGCAGTATTTAAATAAATATTATCATATATATTATAATTAATTAAAATTAAAAAATTAATAAAAATGAAAATTTAAGGTGAAGAGTTGAAATTATAGAGATGAACATTAAAGTGAATAATTGTGTACATTATATTCTTGTTATTTACTTGAATAATAATTATATTTTTATTTTCGCTAGATATATGAAAATCTTTAATATTAAATAGAGAGTGTAAAAGAGAATCTGAAAACTAGTAGAAAAATGTTATTATTTGGAGAATTGAACCAACATGATTTTTGTTTGCCAAACTAAGAACAAAATTGTCATGAACTAGTGAAGATAGAAATATCTACGCCAAGTGTGAGAACATCAAACAAAATTTAAATTCCTCATAACATCAATGTCAATGAAGTGTGTTGACTACATGTCTCACATTTATGAATCAACCATAATGAAATAGATAGAAAGTCATAAAAGAAAAGACCAAGGAGATCTAGATACATCAACATCAAAATAAAGAAAATTACAAACAAAGTGAAAACAAAAATCAAATAATGAAGAAATTCAAGAAATAGGACCATGTTACCCACCTCCTAGTAGAAAACCCACTATAAGCCATCAACCTAATACAACCCATGTACTGTTGTACACGTTAGTCAACTCATTGCTCAAACGGATGAGTGTACATCGATGTGGTGTCGACGAGCGTTATTACTCTTGTCCATTGCGGTTTTAATGTAGAGGGAAAAAATAATGGTGATCGGGAAGTCAAAGCTCACTTAAACCATAACTCCAAAATCAACAGGGCACACTGGAAATCTGCGAGGGTGCTCAAGCCGCAAAGTCGAGAGAAAAAGATATATACTCATGCATTTTATCTATTTTCTTTTACCTCGACGCAACATTATCATGCTTTTTTGGTTTTCGTCTATCCAGTGATATACTTAGGAGGAAACAAGTTAATGTATTAGTTGTCACATAACCATGGAACCAAATGTTGCATGTACTTTGAGAATAAGTGAGGTTTGTGGGTGAATATGAAGTGAATTTTACCATTACACTAGTTCACGTCTAAAAGAATTTTGTATTTATTGATTCGTTATTTTCCCTTTGATTTCATTCTCGCCCTGACTAACATTTATCTACCATGTCTACTCCTTATGGAACGACACGAGCGCACTGATAGTGTTTAAATCCAACAGTTGACTTTTTATCTCAATAAGCGGATGTGCAACTTAGATGGATCATCTTGCTCCAACCGGATGGGAGGTTCGATTTTTCTGTTGATCCATTGATCAACCTTTTTAATATAATAGCCAATGATGAACTGGCAAATATGGTAGCAAATGACCTTTCTTATACTAACGGATGACCAAAAGACTCTTGAATAAAACGCTTTTAACGCAATGATATAAATACCATATTAGGTAGCATAAGCGGATCATATGATGCAGTTGGCTCAACTCTTTAATTAGGGTTTCAGTCTATATTCATAAATCCTCTCCAAAACTGTCGAAAATAGGGTTTACAAATTAATAAACCAAAACTCAGGGTCTCTCTTGTCTATGCCCCAGTGCAACCCACCCGAACAATTCATCCAACACTCACGAGAGCCGCTACTCTTGCTCATTCTCTCGCCAAAGCCCTCTCTGCAGCACAACCAACTTGATAGAGAAATAGATGTGTTAACTAGTAGAAACTTGCTTTATAAATAGAGGTGTTAACCATCGCTTGATAAATTCTCTTTACACAATGAAAAAAGATACTTTAATTTCAATAGAATTTCACATAAAGTAGCCAAATTTGGCAAGAGATGTTTCTGAGCCTAGTGTTATATTCAAATGAACATCTCTTTCTCAAGTTTTTTCTTTTTTTCCAAATTTATTTCCTTCATTTTCTCTTTTCATATTTATCATTTGTTGATTCTTATCCCACCTTGGTACTTTCTCCACTTCTCAAACATCATATTCCTCATTACTATGCCATTATTCTAAAACAATTAAATCCAAACATTATGCCAATTTCTATTGGCAAAATAACAACTGCCACCCCTTATTATCTGATATACATTGAAAACACTCTTGATATAATTTCATGTGTCAAAAATCATGCAATAAATGTGGGATTTTTATCCCAACCTGTGAAATTGATATAATTTCATGTGTCAAAAATCATGCAATAAATGTGGGATTTTTATCCCAACCTGTGAAATTTAAGAAAACAAAAATGGAAGAAAAAATTTAAAAAAAAACAAAACAAAACAAAACCATAAATGAGACATGAATTTCAGGCACAAATTCCAGTCAATGGGGACGAATATGAGAAATCCAAGACATGGGTTTTTTTCTCAAAACGACCCCAATTAGCTCGGCTCACGATATTTTTACGAATTGATGCGTGATCTGGGAGAAAATCACGGTTCTTCAGGAGCCAATTTTTCAGTGACACCCAGAAAACTCCGAAACACCATTCAAATCAATTTTTTGGGATTCTTATGATTTGATCCAGCATTCTAGACCATTTCAAATATTAATCTGGGTCTTTGTAGAAGATTTTGAGGCTTTACGAAGATTAGATTACTGGACTGGAGTGATATCCCTTCACTGTTTTGCAAAACCTTCCAAACGCTCCTGCAAAGCCTGCGAATGCCAGAGAGAGAATTTTATTCATTTCTACAAAAGTCAAAGATCTTATCATTTCTTTCTGATTAGATTGTTTTGTTGTTAATGGTAAATCATTTCCTCGGTAACAGGATTGATGGCACGCGGCAAGAAAGAACAAGGGTAAAATTGCAGCGAAGTTACCAATTTCGGGCTCAGTTTTTTATCAAACAGGGGCGAATCTGAGAAATCTGGAACGTGGGTTTTTCTTAGAAGTGTCCCAATTACCTGATTATTGAGGATTTTCGCCGTTTCGTTCTCAATTTGGGAGATATATGTAGTTTTTTCACAGTTATTTTTTTGGGGGTTACAGCCATGCTGCCAACCTGGACGAATCGAAGAATTGGTGCTGAGTTCATTGGCAAAAGACTGGACCGTTGTCTTGTTCATGAAGCAGTTATGGAATTGTGGGGGACCTGAAGTTCTTCAGTATTCTCGAACAGTATATCCGACCACCATTCTGTGGGCTTTCATTGGCGGTCGGGGAGTTCCTTTTAAGTTTAATAGATTGTGGCTCGAAGATCCGGACTTCATTGCTAAAGTCAAAGATACATGGACTGCCTACTGCCTCTTCTGATAGCAGGGCTCCCCCTCACTCACCATGCGGCTTAGAGCTCTTAAGTGCTGGACCAAGGTAAGGGAGAAGGACAAAAAGGCTCGGATGATCTTGGATCTCTGGAAAAGGAAATCAACAATATTTATGCGTCTATGGTCACCGATCCCTCAGATGAATCTGTGCTCTTCACGCTCCAATACTTAGATGATAAGAAATTATCCATTTTAAAAGCTCAGGAACTCATATGGAAACTCAAAAGCCGGGGCTGTCTGCCTCAAGGACGGTGACTACAATTCAAAAAAAAATCACCATTAGCAAATGGGCAAAAGAACTGCAATTCTATCTGACATATTGAGGCCTCCGACGGCTCCCTCCTCAGTTCAGCAGAAATTAGATTGGAAGCTCACAGATTTTTTTTGGAACACTACAAACTCAGTGAGGGCATCCCGTTCGGGGAACAGGTCTCGGCTTTGGAGCGATATCCCCGCATGTTTGATGATTTGGAGAATCAGCAATTACATGCTCTGGTCTCCAAAAATGAATTATGGGACGTTATTAAATCATTTGCGGCGGATAAAAGTCCCAGACCCAGACCTTACGGGTGGTTGGTGGAATTTCATGCACATTTTTTTGAGGTATTAGCGGATGATCTCATGCAAATGGTGGAGTCTTCTGGAATCACAAGCAGCATCTCGGGTGCCATTAATTCCACTTTTATAGTGTTAATATTCAAGATTTCTGCGTCCAAAATTTTCTTAGATTTAAGGCCAATTTTCTTGTGTAATGTCTTCTATAAGATCATCTCGAAAGTTATCGCAAAGCGCATCATTGGATCTCTTGCGAAGCACATTACTAAGGAGCAGTATGGTTTCCTCTCGGGTCGCCTCATCCACGATGCAATTGCACTGGCGCAGGAGGGGATGCACTCATTGCACTCTTAAAAAATGAAGGGCATCATTATGAAAATCGACCTCTTCAAGGCATACCACTATCTTGATTGGTCCTTTGTGCGCCTTGTTTTGTTCAAGATTGGGTTGCAGGAACACAACGTGGCTTGGATCTTGGCATGTATTGCCCCTATCTGGTATGCTGTAATTGTCAATGGCACCCTTTCAGATTTCTTCGAAGCCGGGAGGGCACTGCAGCAAGGTTGTTCCCTCTCTCCGCTTCTATTTATCCTCATAATGGATGGGTTGAGTCAGCACATTCTTGAACTGAAGCACAAAGACCTGTTCTCAGGAATCAACATTGTTGGTAATGCTTCTATTTCCCACTCTTTCTTTGTGGATAATATTCTAATTTTTGGTATTATTTCGTGTGCACAATGGTCTGCTCTCCACTGCATTTTCCTGCGCTTTGGGGCAGGTTGCGGTCTTATTATCAATGGAGCTAAGTCCCTCTTAGTGGCCGGATGGGGGGGTCAAAATGACATCCTTATCATTGTAGGGCTCTTCCATATGCCACTGGTACCTCTTGATAAGGGCTTCAAGTATCTTGGCTCTCGATTGAAACCCATAGGCTATTTAAGCACAGATTGGCTCTCGTTGTTGGAAAAACTCCAAAATAGACTCTGCCAGTGGTCGAATCGTTGGCTTTCTCTTGGTGGCAGGTTCGTTCTTGCACAAGTGGTTGTCCAGTAGTTTGTGGTGTTTTGGACTCATCTGTTTCTTATACCAGCTTCCATCATTGCTAGAATACGGAGAATCATTGCTTCCTTCATTTGGTCGGGGGCAAAAGGTGGCGAAAAATATCACATTTGCAAGCTTGAATTGATTTCCATTCCAAAAAAACTCGGGGGATGGGGCTTACTTGACATTCTCATGTTCAATCAGGCCCTCCTAGCCAAATATTTTTGGTGTGCACTTTCTAGCAATGGCATCTAGCCATCCCTCTTCCTTATCAAATACCATTTCCATGGTGGGCTTCTTCCATTTTTTCACAGAGGTTCCCTTCTTCTCTGCATGCCTCTCTAATTGCTCGAAGCTTCAAGTGCATTGTCCACATTGTATGTGGCAGATTACTCTTTTATTTCGGGTATGGTATTGACATTTTGATTGGGATCGACAACATTTCGAGCTTATCTTCGGACTTTGCCATCCCTCAACCACTCTGTCATTAGCTTGTTCAAAAAGGCCTCTTATGTCTTCACAGTTCATCCTGACTTGGTAACAGGGCTGCCCCATTTGAAGAGATGCCCTCTGGTTGGGTCTGACCGGCCTAGTGATGGACCAATGGTCTTTGGTTGCGTGCTCACTCCAGGAGGCAGGATTCTGTCACATCTCCTCGGGTGACCGCATCCTCTGGGCTGGCTCCACTAAAAAAGGTGCTATTGATGTGGCCGCTTTATACCTTAATCTTGTCTCAGCTCATCCATGTGCCTCCCTTCAGCGTTTCAACACCATCTTCTGGAAGAGGAATATCCCTCTTAAGATCCTTCTCTTTGTATCGCTGGCATGGAAAGACAAGATTTTTACGTGGGACAATCTTCTCAAGAGGGGCCACGAGGGTCCCGACATCTGTTCCTTATGCCACAATGAATATGATTCTGTCTCACACATCCTTTTATCCTGATCTTTCACTTTGGATTTATGGTCTAACTTCTTCTCCTTACTGCAAGATCCCTCCTGGAGGCCACTCAGCGTGGACCAATGCATATCCAGGTCGAGTGTTATTAATCAGAGATACTGCTCCTTACCTTTCTTCCTCTTTTGGGAAGTCTGGCTGGTGAGAAACAGATCCATCTTTTCAGGGATCCCTCCTCTCAAGCATCAGAATCTCCACAACATTATGACTTGGATCAATTCTCAAGATATCTGATCCTTCCTCCTTGGCCTCTCCCGCAGACTTCATTCTCACCCTATTCAAATTCCAGCCGAGTTTTTTGATGGTACAGAACAGTTTGGGGTCTGTGGTTGTGGCTCTTGGATCAAGCTTTCCTAGGAGGAACGCTTCCACATCAGCTGGAATGGGGGTCAAGGTACCAACTCGAGGGCTAAAATCCTCGCCCTCTGGAGGCTTCTCTGGTTTTCTCACAATGCTCATATTCAGAGCCTCTCAATCTATGGGGACTCCAAAGTGGTCATTGATGGAGTGAATGGCTTCGCTTCCTTTCATCCCCCGGGTCTCAATGGCTGGATCAGCAGAACGGTACATCTTTGGCACATTCTGGCTCCCCTCATGTTCGTCACATCTTCAGAGATTCCAATACGAGGGCGGATAGACTCTCCAAACTCGGCCTAGGATTACCTTTCGGTTCTATTCACGTTGAGTGTTGGCTGGGGCCCTTACTGGCGAGCTCTTATTCGCTGCCCCTCCCTTAGTCATGCTTCGGTGGTTATCTTGTTTTCCTTTGGACATGAGCTTGCATGGTTACTGTTGTACATATATCCTGGCTTATTTGTTGTTTTCTTTTAGCCTCTCATGGTGGACAAGTAGCATTATGTGGTTGATCTCTTAATGCGTAGATGCTGATAACCCTTGTTTTCTCTTTTTTGTTGGCATATGATTGCCCCTATCAAGCTTTATTCTGTAACATCATGTTATTGTATGTACTTTTTCCTTTATTTTAATACAAGAAACAATGTTTCTTTCTCCTCTGAAAAAAGAGAGAAAGTTTTAAATTTTGTTTTATTTATTTTAAATAAAATTATTCTTATTTGATAATCAAACCAACATAGTTTTATTTTAAAACTATTTTCATTTATTATAAATTTAAATTGGTTTGAATTTTATTTTATTTTAATATAGTATAATATATATTATATCATTTAGTTTTAATATAGTTATATTTTAGTTTTAATTTATTAATTTAGGTTTTTATTATCCTTTATTTAAAGTTTTAAATTAGATTTAGAATAGTTTTGAAGTTTGATTTCTTTTGTTTAAAAAAAATATTCTAAATAATTTCTCATTTAACAAGGTTTTATGGTTTGGTTTAAGTAAAAATGGAAGATTTGGGATCCTAAAGATATGGAGACAAATCCAATCCAAATAATGAAGACAAACTCTTCCAAACTTATAAAAGACTTACTAGACGGAGGAGGTGGCAGTAGTGGTAGTATAGAAAACAATTTTTTTACTGGTAGAAAAGGAAGGAGGATCAATCTTTCGTGTAGGGGGCACACTCGTAAGGGGGAAGGGAATGTTGCATATATAATGAATGTGGAGTTTGTTTTATAAGCAAGTGTTATTATGAATTTATTTGACTAATATAAGCTTGTATCTTTTTCTTCCATAGTTGTTTTAACAATGCCTTTTTTAAGCTTTTTATAGTTTAATCTCTTAAAGTTTATGGAAGATTGCTTACATTTGTTCGGTGATTTGATTTCGTGAAGAGATAGTAGGAAATTTCACATTTCCTTTGGATATTGTTAATTCAATTTTAATGGTTCATATCAATTTTATCATTCTTTAGTGGTTTTAATCCTAAGAAAGATATTGATTTTGGGCATTACTTTAATTAAGGTCTTAGTGATTTGATTCCAAAATTTTGATTGTAAAGAGTGTCATTTTCTTTAAATTTAATTGTCAATTAACTATAATAATTGCTAATGTGTTATCTCATTCCATTCTTTATTGATTGATTTGATTCATGAATAGATCAGTGAAATATCTTTCAAACTTTAGAGGTTATTGCAGTTCTCCTTATCTTAGGCTAAAACTAACAGCAGTTACATATGATGGAATTTATTGATGTATCAATATGAAAACAAATCTAGTTTGATCCAATTTCATTTATAGAAGCTAAAGGATTGCATTATTGTGGTTTTTAATATTCACTTTAACATTGGGAATTGTTATCATTTTAAACTAGTTATTGCATCTTTAGTTAGAATCCTTATTATTCTTCATTATTTATTTGAACCAAAGTATGCATTCATAGATCATGCCAGTTACATGATATTCTGGCCATCTTATTCTTTGTATATAATGTACATATACGTTAGTGTTAGTAGCATCATGTAGTGTTTACTTAGATTTGCATGTCATTGTTTAAATATTATTGCATATATATAAGATGCTTTTAGGATAGTTGTCGAATTCTCTTTTATTTTCCTTTTCACGAGAGGAAGAGACAAAAGGATAACAGAGTCTCTAAACCCATCAGGGGTGACTACACCAAACGGCTTGGGTTGTATGAAGATCCTCGGTCTAGGTCACTTCCTCCTTATTGACTAGGGTGCCTAAAACTCACGTCAACAACTTCATGTATAGCCCAATGTTTGGCAATGGGGAGTTTAGAGACAACTAGATCTCGTGCTCCACTTCCCTCTTGGGCGGTATCCCTTTAGGCTCCTGGAACACATGCCTATATACCTGCAAAAAATGTTTTAGTTGTTGTTTTTGTTTCTTGGTACACCCCTCTATGAATGCCTTTGCTTCTACCAACTCTTCTACAAATTGGTTTTCTCTTAAAAATAGTAAAACATACTTCTTACTAGAAATGATCAGTTTCTTAGCTTGGTTAGCACTTCTTAGCTTGTTTATCACTTACTAATGAAATTTTGGACTTTCCCTTGTGTGTTTTGATTGTGAAGGATTTTCCATCCTTGATGAAGCAGTACTAGTTGGCTCTATGCATGAAGATTGCATCGTGCATGTTGTATATAGGAACTTCTATACAACATTTCACATACATTAAGGGTATATACATCTAGTTTTAATTCTTCAATAAAATTAGCACTGATATCAAATTTGATTTTACATTGTTTCATTACATCTATTTCGACATCTTTATTTACCCATCCCATTGGATATGGGCTTGGATTATCACAGAATTCCAATCCTAATTTGTTGATTAACTCTACTACAATGAGATTTGCATGTGATTCTAAGTCGAACATAGCATCAATGTTTGTCTTCTTAACCTATATATTTATGTGGAAGAGTTTGGTCATTTTTTCCTCTTCCTATTGTTGAAGGTCACTCAGATTCACCTCCTTTTTCACTAATGTACAGACAATCTTCTCATCCACATTTGATTTTCTTTCAATTTGGTTGCTCGAAACAGTGGCCATGAGATTCTTCTTATTTGCATCTTTTCATTTGTTCTTAAGGTTAATCTATGGATGCAACTTCTAGCACTGCTCCTCTATATGTTTTTGATGTTACAGTGGTTGAAGTGGTTGTTGGGATCTTTGCACTGGTTTGTTGTGGCTATTGTCTTCTTGTATTCCCCCCCTTTCCACTTCTTCTTCCCCTCCTTGGAAGGTTCTCGATGCTCTTTGTTCTTTGGCCCACTTGATTGTCCTTTCTTCTAGCCTATTTTCTCTAGGTATTGTGCCTATACACAAGCCTCATCCACCAATTTGGGCTTAGCACAACATCACTTGCTTTTGCATATGACTTTGTAGAGCCCCCATATACTTTAGGAATACGTCTAGGTTCTTTTGGCAGATACACACTATCGATTCTAATTTAGAGCTCTAAACTAGAACATGATTTTATATCAATCTGGTGTTTAAACTTCAAAGCACACTATAGTATGTAATATGAGTTAAGTTAGATGTATTGTCACTTCTAAGTCAAAATTAGTTACTAAAATCTGGAAGCATGAAAAAAAACTCATTAAATATGAACACGACTTGAAATAAAACCACTCTTACTTGGCTTCATGAATACTTCATATTGGCATGTACTGGGATTCCTATAACAATCTAAGTTCTCTACACAATCATATCCATAATGTTAAGTGTTCACTCAAAATAAAGAAATATGATATAGGAGTTTTCAATCAAAAAAGGTGACCAATTCACTAGGACCTTTTTCACCTATAATGGAAAGTAGACACTTTGGTAGTCTTTTGATCAACCTAGTTGACTTAAACTCAATACTAGTGGTAAAGATGAGAATGAACTACGCCCTTCCCCATCTATGAGAGTGAAGACGAGAAATGTCACTCATATCCTTCTACTCTCCTCATCATTTGGTATTTACATCATCATTTAACTCTAGGAAAGTGGTAAATGAATGTAGCAAATTGTGGTGTTTGAAAGGTTCAAGTCAAACTAATAATGTCCTTAAGAGGTTGGGACTTCACCTCCTATAAAGTTAGAGATGGCACTCTCGGTTTCCTGGTTATTTTAACCTCTTAATTTGATTTTCAAACCATAATTAAACTACGATATTAAACAATAAAAAAAGACATGGAAATCTAAAACTATGGGAAACATTACTAATTCAATGATCTAATGAAATTGTCACTTAGCTTTTAATGCAGCTAAGATTCTTACGATATGCTTACTAAAGTAAATAGCACAAATGAGACCAAAATATATTAAGCTAAGGACACCTTTACTTATAAAAATACGTTCAATCTAATTTGAGAATTTTTTATACAATTTGATATCTAATTTCCATTCAAAACTTAAAATATATAATGATTAAAAACCAATAACTAGTACAACTAGATACTAGTAACTTGTTCTCAAAAGCTAGCATGAAATTTCTATTAAATATCCATTATTAAATCAATAAAACATTTCCATATTTATCAAATCTTCTAACTTAACAAAAAAAACTTAGATATATTTAGCTACAACAAGTGATATATTTCAGCAAAGCAAGACTAAACTAGTAAAAATGCTCTTTTTAAAGCTAAGGAAAATTGAGACTACTTTCCTAACTAAAATAATGATTTACCAAATGATCAGACTATGTTGTGACAATAATGGAATCTTATAAAAGTAAAAATTATAGTCACAAAACAATAAATAAAATCATATGTAATAGCAACTCTAGAAACTAGCTATCAAGCCTAGATTTACACCAAGTAAGCTAGTTTCAAAACTGAATAAAACATGAATATACAGAGACATAAATAAAATATATAAACATATATATTAACAAGAAATCACAAATATTTACCTATCAAATATATAGTAAACGTACACTGTGCTAACTTGAGTTATGGGGGGACTCCATGCTCAAGCAAGCACACAAGATAGAAATTAGGAACTAAATCGCATCACCAGTTCATTATTTAACAAAAATCGCCATAAACAAGTCTAAAACTTAATTTCAGTCACACGAGTCGAAATCAAGGTTTTTAATCAAAATAGAAAAATAATACATGCTTTAGCAATTCTACTTTCTTGCTTTTATAAGCAAATTCTTAACAAAATACACACAAATCTTGATCATAATTAAATATTGCCTATTCAAGTACTTGGATATGATCCAAATATCTCTTTAATTCACTCAAATCATAAATTCAACATGAAAAGCGCAAATCTATGTGTGTTTTAGTCTTTTGTTCTATGTTTAAATAGTTTGACTAAACGCGTTGACCACACATTGACCATGTACTTTGAGATAGCTTCGGCTCAGTCAAATAAGTATTTTACCACTCAAAGTGCCTAGGATAAAAACCATGTTTTCATTTTCACCAGTGTGCCTGGAAAAATAACAACGAATGATGAATTGTGAGTTCTCCTAAATTTTGCAATTTACATTTTACAATGCATTTATTTTCAAGAAATTGCAAATTTTAAAATTCAATAAAAATACTTCAAGGAAGTGTTATTATGGCCAAAATGTGAGAGAATATTGTCATAAATGACAATAATAAGTGTTCTAAAATAAAAATAAAGGAAAAAACCATAGCAATTATTTAGCTAAAATGAGTACTAACACGACATTATGGCCATATTTCTAAATTCTGTTATGTACTCCTATATACTTTGCCCATGCTTCTGCATAGAGTAATGCCACCGAATCCATTGGTCCTCTACATATGCGATAGGGTAAAATTTTGACTTTATTAGGGTTTTGAAGGCCCCCCACTTAGTCACTAGAGTATATCCCTCCAATTTCAAGGTATTTCTATGGCTTTCCCATTAGGTCAATGCATGGCCCTCTAATTTCAACTAAGAAAACTAAACTTATGTTCTTCCTCTATATGGTGAACACTAAAATAAACTTACAATTGCTACAACCAGTGATTTAGTTCTAGAGTGTCAAACTCACCTTGATATTGCTTGATATCAAACTTGGCTTCCAATTTGAGCAGGGTTTTGAATGGTTCAGAACACTTGAATTGGGTTGATATTTTTTTATTTATTTCTTAGTTTCCCTCTTTGGTTCTTCCTAATTTGTCATTATCCCTTCTTATCTAACATCCACATTAGAAGCTCAATCTTCTCTAAATAGCCTAAGCTTATTGGTCGAGGCTTCCATGAGGAGGCTCGCATTATGGTTTATATATGAAACTAATGCTTCTATTCACACAAACCTCTCCTCTACGGGATCGTGAGGGTTATCGATAGATTCATCTACCATGACTAGGGTTTTATGAATTTTGGCTTAGCCGATCTGGATCCCCTAAAAATCCCAAAAATATACCCAAAGAAACCTACTATGATACTAATATGATCTGTAAACTTCCATGGATATTCTACCAGATAGATTGTCACAACAAATATCACAAAAATAAGCTTAAAATATGAAATATATACTATGATGGTTTATTTCTCTTCATATTTCTAGATCTATTAATTATTGTTTATTGTGTATGCATGCAAAATATAATTATGCATAAAATGGAGAAAATCAAAATGTAACTCACAAACCATAAATTAACACAAGATATAACCTATGAAACCCTTTCAAGGAAAAACCCAACTAGAAGGTGAGGTTTCTCTGCTCTCTTTCTCTGAATGGAAAATGGAAGCAAGAATAAACAAGTGAGGCATGTGCCCCATGGGATACTACAGTGCACAAATCCTCTTTATTCGATCTCCCCCAATACACTCTCGGCTACTTTTCTCATATATGGAACAAAATTCACTTGAATATATTGGAACTCCTTTTCCTCTAGTGGTCTAGTTACAACACAACCTAATAGCCTACTAGTGATTAAGTGTGATCCATTCAACTATTAACTAGAGTTACAATATGGAATATTTTAGAGTATTATTCATCATGATCACGTGGCTATCATGTTTTCCGTGAATAATGTGGGTTGATGTGGCATCCTCTCGAATTATGGTGACCAAAACAGGAAGGTAAACTTCCTAGTGGAATAACTTATGCATACGAAATTTGATTGAGGAAATGCTAGCACCATTGGAAAGGTATCAGTGTGTCGAATAGAGTACAAGGGTGCAGAGCTTAAACAAAAAAAAAAATTCCCCCAAAACATTTTATTTGATTCCTCAAACTACTCCCAAAAGATTCCATACTGCAATTTTCCAAACTAGGTCCTATTGGTAAAAATGGTCCTATGAGCTTATTCCTCTACTATTTCCACTCTGAAAGTATCGAAATGGATGGAAAATAAAAAAATGATATAATATGGATCACACCTCCCTATTTTGGGAATATTTTGGTCTCCAAAAGCTTCTATTGAATGAGGTGAGGATTTTTTTTCTTCCACCTTCTCTTCGGTGTACCATTTAGCTCTTCTTAGAAGTTCTCCTTTAAACCCAATCTACCAAAGGTCATGCTTACCCTATCTTTTAGTTTTGGGCCTCTTCCAGGAAACTATATATTTTATCAACTCTTCCTGAGCCTTTGGTACCAAATCCTTAACAAAAGGTAGGACATGTTCCTCTTCCTGATATAACATGTAAGGCTCATAGAATTTTAGATTATCTACATTCACCACTAAGTAAATGCACATATATGGGGGTAGATTGATTCTATAAGAATTTTCTCCCACCTTTTCCAATATATAAAAAGGACCATATCATTGAGCCTTGATTTTCTTACCAAGACCATGTAGTCTCTCCTTGTTCAATTGTAACCATACTTTATCTCCCACCTTAAATGACCTCTCTATTATATGTGGATCATGCCTAGTTTTGTATTTTTCATATGAGTTTTACATTATTCTTGTACTTGGAGATGGATCTAGTTGATGTTCTCAACAAATTTATCTATCCTTAAGGCATCCCTTGAAAGATCCTCCCTCACTCCTCCTTGATATCCATATGCAATATCAAAAGGTGAATTTTTCCAATATATAAAACAAGTTTCAAATGGGGACTTACAAGTAGAAATGTGGACTACTTGATTTTGACTTTCAAAATCCCTTTGATCCCCCGTGATTTGCGATCCCACCATGTGGTTGCGACCTTCCATGTCAAGCCTTCTTAAATCAATAATAAATTCATTTTTCCCAACAATTAATGCCTTATATGCTTTCCAATGTCTTCCCTCTGAAATGTTTAAATATAAATATAAATTATTATATTTATATATATTATCTTTGTATAAAAAAATCTATTATATTATATTTACATATATATTAAATTATATAATATGATATTGAAGGATGTTATAGGAGAAAATCTATTGAAGCAACTTTATCAGAATTTTCTTTCAAGTTCCCTCCAATCCCCCAAGAGTCACCAACCTGCCATGTTTGTTTTGGGAAAAACTACCCTAAGGTCTGGGTTGAGGGACCTAACAGAGCTGAAGGCATACAACAAGAAGAAGCAATCAGCCTAAAGGTCCTAATGCTTAAACTAGTAAACTAGGGAGAGATGACCTTACCCGTATGTCCTACGTTTGAGGTTGTTCCTACAGGGTGAAAACCCTCTACTTCTCCACATGCTTCAAGACCTGCAACTCATATAAGAAAAATGTAATATTCCAAAATGGAAAAGACATGAATATAGAACAAAATAATGGAAATAGCAATGAATAACATTACACCAACATGTGTGATAAACATATAGACATTTGATTATGTAAAACAGCAGCAAATAAGTACAATAAATGTGGGCACAACTCAAATAATCAAGGCAAAAAATCCTCCCATGTGTACATATGCCAAATCATAAAATACTGCTACATAGCAGAATGTCAGAGAACAAGTAAAATGTAGTCTCAATGGATATAACTGCAGGTGGAAAATGTAATAACAAGGATCTATTGATATATGGCTCAAAAGGTGTCAGGAATAGAGATCTATGCTCCCAAACACTTTTCCAAGACAACCCAGAAAGGGTTTCCGGAAATACACAAAAATGCAAAATGTCAGAATGCAACCCTAGGACTGAATAATAGCTGCAACTGAATAACTGGAAAGGAGGTGGTTGAAAATAATGTAGAAATGAATATAAATCCTCCAATAAATTCTCCAATTGAAAGGTTGATCCCTTCACTAAAGATCTAACCCTCCAAATGAAAGGTTGATCCCTTCACTGAAGATCTAACCCTCCAAATAAAGCACTGAATCCTCCACTACAAATGCTCAATAAAATAATGCATTCTATGAGGGAAATTGCGTTGTAGGAGGTGGTAATAGTTGGGCCTGATGAAAAATAAGGAAATAAAGCTCCATGGCCTTGCTTGTTGTTCTCCCAATGGAAAGGCTACCTCTCTAATGAAAAAAAACACAGAAAATGGCTCTCACAATCCTCTATTGCTTCTACCGTGCAACACAACACAACTCTGCAAGAAACTGTGTTGTACTGAAGACTGAAGTTGGCATGAATGCCAGAATGTGGATATGCATCTCACAATAACCTCTCCTGAGTGGGAACTCGAATTCCCCTGAGGATGAGCGTGGGATTCCCACTCGTGAACACCCTTGTGCTAAACAACACAGAAGACTCCGCTAAACAGTTGAAGAGTGCAAATAGTTATACAAGACCAAAAAATCAATAATCAACAACATCTCCATCTATGGCTATCTTCCCCTCTTTATATGCATTGTGAGCCTTCTCACCTTGGGCCCCACTCATTAAATCCACTAATCTCATGGAGATTATGTCCCATTAACAATGTGTTGTATCTCATTGATGATCCACTCTCTCCATACTAGCATTGTTGATTTGGTCAACATTGACCTTGTCCACATGCTTTAGCCCCTGTTCACACATGAGGGTGCTTTATCCAGCTATTAAGATGACCCTTATTCACATTAAGAGTGATTTTATTCCTACGAAAGAGATTTATGGGCCTCCCTACCCACTTATTCTTCTATCTAAATGACAAAAGAAAAAATGAATATTCCAAATAACTGCAAGCTAATTTTGGAATATTACAGTCCTCCCCTCCAAAATGTTGCTTGTCCTCAAGCAATTGAAAGGATAGAACTGAAAATCATCCTCTCCTCCTCCTGTAGCATCTTCATATGATAATCTCCTCCAATGAACAAGATACTCTCTCATCAATATCTCCCCTAGTTGCTCCTCCCAAGTGTACAAGTTAGCCTTTGGTGACAAATCCAAATGGCTCTCATCATGAAGAAGTGGGATATCCATGGAGGCAATTATATGTTGTCTAGAGGCCTTCTTGAGGGATGGAATCTGAAAAATATTGGGAACCTTCATTTCAATGTGAAGCTCCAATCCCCAAGCTATCATCCAAGCAAAATGAATCACCCTCCAAAGTGGCAACTCATAGGAAAACTATTCCACCTTGTGCTCCTCCAATGTAGGTGGGTTGTATAGCTGAACATGATAGACCAAATTTTCGATCCCATGATGTATCTCTCTCCACTTATGATATGTGTAGAGATGCTTTTGATTTTGGGCTGCAATAATGTTTCCCTCAACAGGCAAGAAGGAAACTGGATCCTCAAAGACCCACTCTTTGGTTCTATGAACCTTGTTTGCCCAATCCATCCCACATATATTGAATAGTACATCATCACAACATGGCATCAAAAGGAGAAAGATATTGAGTGTTTTGTGAGATGTTGGATGGTACCAAGAGTTTCCCATGTGGTGACAGAGTAGTTTTGCTACTTGCTACCTCTAATCATAGTGTGGAAAGTTGTCTCCCAACTATTTTCTAGTTGTGCATGTTTTCTCATCTACTAGGAAGTAGTAAATGGAATTTTGTATCAACTGAGCATACCAAGAATGGAACAATACTTGCCCAAAGCCATACAAGAGATGGTTATCCCCATCACAGATTTTGGTCTTAGAAAGACCATGAAGCCCACATAAAAACTTTCCCTCTTTTGGAGCAATGCACTATATATAAATGGAAAGAGAATGCAAATAATTTGTTAGATGACCAATAAGTGTGAAAACACAAATCCTACCATGCACTGTGAGTAGGCTGAAAATGAGGTCCATGGATGAGTCTTCCCATGAGAATCTCCCCATAATGGTCTGAAATGTGAAGGGATACATACTCCCCTTGGAACACTCCATCAATGGATACATACTCCCAAGTGACATCATTGTTGGCCTTTGTGATAAGGCTCTTGTCATCTCATAACTTCCCTCTTTGACATGCCTAATGCAAAATTCACATACCATAATGCTGATATATGCGGGAGATTCCTTCCTATGTGGAAGTAACTCCTGATACTCTAAAGCTAAGGAGTAGCCCCTTTGCACCATGATTTTTCCATCCTCTACTTCTGAAATTTCATACAAGTTATGGGAGAAAATCAGCCCATGCTCTCCCAAGAGTAACCAAAGCAACAATATCTCTTGTTGCCTCCTCATCTCATCATCATACAAGTCATGGAGTAACATCATCATGATTGACTTGTGGAATGACCCATACAACCAAATCCATTGTTGCCATAACATATGGGTTCCATGCAATGCCCCAAACCATAACACATCCTTTGACATAGGATATGTCACATGATGACCAAACTCTTTCAAGAGTAGGCAACGCAACAATGCCTCCTGCTGCCCTGTGTCATAGATCTGCAAGTGGCTCACCAAACCTTTTCTCATCAGCATCACCCATCCATCCAACTGTGGGTGTCTCCTGTCATGCTCCAAATTGGTATCCACCTCATGGAGAATACCATCCTCCCAAATCGGATCACTATCTTTTCACTTCATGAGATGTTGAAGTGCAACCTTCTAGAGATCTCCACATAAATACCACTCATCAATGACTAAGTTGGACCCATAATGTTCCAAATATGCTATAGGAAAAAGCTTCTCATTGAGATGTGAGGTGCTCATCAATAATGATGTATCATAATAATGGGAGATGTTATCCATCATAAGATGTCTCTCATCAACCATCTACCTATCCAATGCTACCCAGGTAGAATGGTCATTGGAATGCTCTAATAATAAGTGGGCCGAAAACTCATCACAACTGCTCAATGACAGCACTGCTGATCTCCATGATGGTGCATCTGTTGTCTCATGATCATGCACAATGTTGAACACACAGTTCTGCATTGGATTGATTAGGATTATGCTCAGCCTATCCTCCAAAATTCTAAGCTCCAACCCATAGTGTTGTGTGCAACTCAACAAAGAGATAATAGGATGGCTATACATCTCCTCCTTGAATCACTCAAGGGTCCTCTGCGTAGTGATATTCTGCTGCTCCAAATCAGCAATGTGCTTTGACCCTAGGTCATGCAATTTCCCTAATGGCATGTCCCACAACTCCCCATATGATGTGCTGAAATAATAGGAAGTGGAATTGTTTCCATACCTTGGTTAAGCCGCTCCTTGGGAACATATTTTAAAGCTACAAGGGGTCCTCCTCCCGGTGTAATGAATCCTCCAACTGCTGGTGATGGTGATGGCTGCTCCTCTACTGCTGCACCAATGCTGATATAAGACTCCTCCTCCTCATGCATCTCCTGAATAATGCATGGGACTCTAAATGTCAAGATATCAAGACCACTTTGCAAGGGTGAAATTGTTCCTTCTCCTAATGCAAGTACTCCTGCAACAAGTGGTGGCGGAATTTGTTCTTCTTTCGGAATGATAATATTGACATCTTCCCTTGGCTCCTTATGTGCTTTCTCATCTATGTCAGGAAATGTCTCAATAGAAACTACCTCCATTTTACTCTTATCAAACTTCTTGATCAACCTTTGATTAAAATCTGCATAAGCAGTTACTCTTGCATGTTTCAAATGACTGAACCACCAAATCTTTGCTTCACCCTCAAGGTGCAGCGCTGCAATCTCAACAGCTTCTCTTTCTGCCACTAGATTTAGCAGGAAAAATGCATCTAACTTCCTCTTCCAGACCCTTGTTGTGCATGTGGATGACCCATCAAATGTAGAAAATAGAAATCTATTGTGTATTTTCCTTCTATTGTTGTTGCAAGGTCTCCTCTCTTCTTTGATCTGAATAAACTACTGGAGTATTAGGTTCTCCTTGAAATCCCTTGATTGATATTTATATTCTGCAAGATACTCACTTAGAATCTCATGATCTGAGTTTCATCCATCTTTATGCCTTTCATCTTCCTCTTCAAAGAAAAAGGGCATAGTGGATTTCTTTGCAGCTCTATGAAATACCGGTTTCTTTAGCTGATGGTAGGAAGTGCATGGATCTTCATCATCTTGAAACCCTCTTGAGGTCTCATTTCATTTCTCCACTCCCATCTGCTTGACCTCCTTGGAGAGGTTCTTCATAGATCTGAAAAGATATGAGGCAAATCTCATTCCTTCCATCATTGTAGATCTCTTCTTCTTCTTATGCTTCTTATTCTTATTCTTCTGATAGCATATTGGCTGAAACTCACAGGCTGAGCCAAGATTATGCTCTCATACCACTGTAATATTCCAAAATGGAAAAGACAGGAATATAGAACAAAATGATGGAAAGAGCAGTGAATAACATTACACCAACATGTGTGATAAACATAGAACCATTTGATTATGTAAAATGACAACAAATAAGTACAATAAATGTGGGCACAACTCAAATAATCAAGGTAAACAAGCCTCCCATATTTACATATGCCAAATCATAAAATGTTGCTACATAGCAGAATGTCGAAGAACAAGTACAACACAATATCAATGGATATAATTGCAGCTAGAAAATGTAATAACAAGGATATGCTGATATATGGCTCAAAATGTGTTAGGGATAGAGATCTATGCTCCCAAACACTTTTCCAAGACAACCCAGAAAGGGTTTTCGTAAATACACAAAAATGAAAAATGCAGGAATGCAACCCTAGGGCTGAATAGCAACTGCAACTGAATAACTGGAAAGGAGGTAGCTGCAATTGATGTAGAAATGAATAGAAATCCTCCAATAGATTCTCTAAATGAGAGGTTGATCCCTTCACTTAAGATCTAACCCTCCAAATAAAGCACTGGAACCTCCACTCAAATTCTCAATAACATAACGCAGTCTATGAGGGAAATTGTGTTGTAGGAGGTGGTAACAGCTGGGCCTGATGCCAAATAAGGAAATAAAGCTCCAGGAATTTTCTTGTTGGCCTCCCAATGGAAAGGCTACCTCTCCACTGAAAAACAAACACAAAAAATGGCCCTCACAATCCTCCACTGCTTCTACCCTGCAACACAACACAACTCTACAAGAAACTGTGTTGTAGCTGAAGATTGAAGCTGGCCTAAATGCTAGAATGTGGATATGTAGCTCACAATAGCCTCTCCTAAGTGGGCATTCAAATTCCCCCGAGGATGATTGTGGGATTCCATCTCGAGAACACCCTTGTTCTAAACAACACAACAGACTCTGCTAAACAACTACAGAGTGCAAATAGTTATACAAGACCACAAAATCAATAATCAAAAAAATCTCCATCTATGGCTTCCTTCCCCTCCATATATGCATTGTGAGCCTTCTCACCTTGGGCCGCACTCATTAAAGCCACTAATCTCATGGAGACTTCCTCCCATTAACACTGCATTGTCTCTCATTGATGATCCACTCTCTCCATACCAACGATGTTGATTTGGTCAACATTGACCTTTTCCACATGCTTTAGCCCCTGTTCACACATGAGGGTGCTTTATCCAGCTATTAAGATTACCCTTATTCACATTAAGAGTGAATTTATTCCTATTAAATAGATTTATGGGTCTCCCTACCCACTTATTCTTCTATCTAAATGACAAAAGCAAAAATTAATATTCCAATTAGCTGCAAACTAATTTTGAAATATTACAAAAAAGTATATAGACTAGTTATATAGCATATATATCCTAAATTTCAGTAGGTCAGATCATATAAGCTTATAAAAGATAGCATGAAATTAACAATTAAAAGATCATTAACATGTATAAAAATCATATAAGATCATGACATCAGGAATGGGACAGAGCTTCTTTATTGATGTATGTAAAATATGTGGAGAAATATCACCTTAAATTAGTCACGGGTCCAAGTGAAACCTTCCTCCAGATCCATCCAGCCCAGGCCTCAATAATCATCTTCCATAAAAGGCGCACAAGGATGTCACATAAAGGAGGTGAACATCTCAAAGATGGAAAAAAGGGTTTCCTGAACCTGGGAAGTGCAGGAGGCACAGTGATAATCAGACTTGATCTGGGCTATAATAGGCTATAGTATCAATCCTTTCTCTCTCCTCCCTTAGGCCTTCCCAATGAGGTGTATTTATACTTCCTCAAAACAAATTTTTCAGTTGGGAAACAGTTTGGCCACAGGCTCCTGTAGGTGGGATTCCGGTGTAACTCGTAAACCCTGCCCAAAATATAGGGAGTTATATATTTTTAAATATTTTAAATTTACATAAGCAGGTCAAATATGAGTGGACCCGCTACTGTATGCGTGTTAGACAGGGCAGAGTCGCATATGGAATCAAAATAATTTTTTTTAAGAAGATGACCGATTCTGAATGGAAAGGGTTGCCCAAGGTCAATACATAGATCATCGAGTATATAAAGGTGATAAATGATGCTATAACAATGTTCCATGTGGTCGGGACCTTCCTTATTAGACCCTCTTAAATCTATAATCCTTTTGTTTGCTCCAGCAATTTGTGCCCCATATCCCTACCATATATCTCCCCTATAGTTCTCTTATATCAGGTTTTCCTATAAAGGATTCACTTTGTTCACTTCAATTACTTTCTACTCCAAGAATAAATTTTGTAATAGCACAAATTAATTTTTTCTACCAATTAAAGGAAGAGTATACTTTTTTTCACTCAAGACATGAATTTTAAACCAAATTTCACTAGAATAGAAAAAAATGTATTAATTTCTCTCCAACACATCATATATTTAAACTCCATGATTTAATTCTTACTTAGATAAAGGCCTTTGCAAAAATGAAAATGCATTAAACATTATTTCTTTATAGGAATTCATTTTTTAATAAGAATAAGAAGAAATCATCAGTTTTGATCTACGGATAAATCAAATTCCCTAAGTGTGGTGCTAGGCACTTAGAACAACATATTAAATACTTTGCTAACACTTTCTCCAAAATAAGCAGACACATAGAATGATAGAAGAACCTACTTCAAATCCAAGCGCTTCTCCTTCTCCTTCTGTTGCTTTTGTTGTCACCTTCAATCTAACTCAGATCGCTAGATTGATTCCTGCAAGAATAAATAGAGAACAACAAACAAATTGCAAAATACATATGCCTACTTATCTTAATCACTAAAATCGATTAGATGTGAAACATATAAATCATTCAAGAATCCATTACATGAGAAATAGAAACATAAACAGATACATATATGGGAAAATGACCAACAATCTTTATTAAAGAGTATAAGAAGGGGGAGGTTACAACCAATGATCAATTTGATGCCACCAGCTCCAGCTTCATCCCAACCTCATCAAATTCAACATCAAACCAACAACATATCATTACTTTCACTCTCCCAAATTAAAATCCAACAACATTTCTTTACCAAAATTCTTCCTTCCCTAGTAGTAGGATATGTGCTCAATTTATAGGGAAACTGATGGTATTTTCTCAATGAATGAATTTTTAATAATAGGCAAGGTATGTTCCCAAGATCATAGGTGTTAGATGGACACTTTCTTTGAATTTTGACACATATGGACTCTTCTAGAAGGCACTGGCCATGTGGAGATTCCCGGAACAATGAGAATTCCGCTTCTAGGTGACCAATGCACTCTTGAATATCGGGAAGTGCATTGCAGTGCACCCTTGAATGGAGGATGTTGAATATGCAACGCAATTAGTCCCTTTACCGGCAGCGTTGGTGAGTTCATAAGTGATATAAAATATACTTCAAACCTTGGAAATCTCACAATATAAGCCATGAATGATTTGTTCTTCTCTTATGGCATATAGCAACTGAAATGTAAGGGGATGATAGACCTTATTTCATTGGTCCTGGGGAAGACGTCTAGTTTGACCAGGTCATGGGGGATGATGCCCACATTGACCTATAATAGCTGCCCCCTAAAGCATGAAGTCAAAATAATAATAATATTTTTGAATGATATGCTTTACGACGTGATGAGATGGAACTGAAGCGTAGTGGCGAACTGCATCAATCTTACAATACATTACATCATGATATTTTCATCTTGATCATGAATTGTTGAGGGATGCATTCCCATGCTCATCACATAAACAATCTAATAACATTTAAATCGTGCAGAAAGTCTTCTATATTGGAATGTTGCCCAATACATACATGCCTACAGATATAGGCCCATGTTCAGATGATGATTTGTATGTAAGGTCACCATACAAATGATGTGTACAACAAGCCTAAAATCACAGCGTGGATGGCTAAAACTAGATCCGAGGTATTCTTATCTCATTCACTCGATCGTTCGGGTAAAAGTCTAGCCATGCGAATATATGATTTATAGTCGAACATGGTAAGACATTGTTTGATTACCAGCTAATGATGTGAGTTGTTAACAAACGTGAGAGAACCACCATTGATGTTCATGGCTCTCAAGGTACTACAGTAAATTTCATAAGGTGTGAATAGATGATTTGATGTCGAACGCCAAACAAAATATTTTGGTCAAAGATCCGAAAGCGAGGATATTGTCGATGTTGTAACAAGCCTCATGGTACTGGAAGATGATGTTTCTAAGTAAACTTCCTGCATGATGATTTGATGTTGACAAGAAGCCACTTTATCACGAAATGGGAGTTACTAATTTCAGAGACAAAATGTGACTTGATATAGCAATGTTCAGGGATGACTGTCAAGAAAATGAAGGTTTATGAGTATTGTAGAAGGATGAGTATTCACTGGATGACTTCTCTTGAACATATCAGCGACACTGAGATGAGTTGGAAGCATTGACCCAAAATCGAAGTGAAGGTATGAATGAACCGTCAAGAAGATTACCCAACCCAAACAGTCATGATGATGGAGTGAAGTGTCATGTTCAAGAGCGACTTGCTACTGTAAAAGTTCTGTGTCTACTCAACTTAGTGTTTCTAAATTGATGTCATAAATTGTCAACCAGGGCTAGTAAACTGTTGAAATGAAGTGCACTATATGTGCCTAGGTATCTTCTTCCTACTTCGTTGTGTTTAGTGTTTTTCTAGTGTTTTTGGTTTTGTGTTTTTATGCTAAGAGGAAAAGAACTAAATTGTTGGCAAAGAGAAGTTATTTATCACACTAAAACATAACAAAATCTACTCTAAACTATGAATGGCACCTAAGAATGGAAAATGCTAATCCACAGATTGTAAAACTGATAAGAAAAGTAACTCATAACATTAAACTTAGTCCAATTCATTTCATTAGAGGTATGTTGGAACAACTTGAGAAAAGGATAAGTTTGATGTAATGAGGTTCTCTTTAGTAAACAACAACTTAAAATATCACAGAGAAAATCTCATCCATTGTTAGAAATTTGTTGGAACATTTTGAGAAAAGATTATCTGCAACATAGTAAGGAACCCTATGCTAAAATAACTTATGACACTAGAATTAACTCAAAATGTTACTATTAAGCCTCATTCAAGGGTTAGAAATTTCTTGGAATAACTTTGGAAAAACGTTGTTTGTAAAATTATGAGAAATTGCAGAACAGTCAAGAGCTCAAAATGATATAACTAATTCTTGTTCATATGATAATGATGTGTTAGAATAGGTTAAGAACAAGAGAAGCTTATAAAATAATGAGGGTTTTTAAATTCTAATTAACAGGACTAGAATGCAATTAACTAATAAAACTTAAATGCAATGAACTGAACTGAACTAAAGTGCAATTAACTCAAGAGTACTACAACTATATCTCATTCAACTATATTGGAACAGCTCATGAGAACAAGATTGACTGTAATATTCAATATAAGTAAATGACATAAGCATGATGAAAGAGGATAAACTCAGAAAACTGCCTAAGTTAAGAACAAAACAGAGCTAAAGGTCACTTATCTAGAAAATATGCACAAAGCCTTTCGGATAGTAGGGGCCCTCTACCATCAGATTGGCACATGAATCCTTAACTCCTCAAAGTTGTT
Organism: Pinus albicaulis; assembly: GCA_034641835.2. NCBI lineage: Eukaryota > Viridiplantae > Streptophyta > Pinopsida > Pinales > Pinaceae > Pinus > Pinus albicaulis. The sequence goes on along the minus strand of CM076584.1, from coordinate 681,062,060 downwards.
TCAGATCATGCATCAAAGTTGTACTTCTTTCATTAAAGGAAAAACGCTCAGAAACAGAGTATCACAGTCTTTGAGAACTAACAACAAAACATCAACTAACTAATTGTTTCTTGGTTCACCGAGTTATTCTTATAAGCAAATACATAACTGTCATTGAGTATAAATAAGCATAGGTGTCTTTTACAATCAAAATCGAACCAGAACTCCTGTTGAGGACTCATATTTTGCTGAAGACACCTGCAGATTCCTTATCCTTGTAGAAGTCTACTTCTTAGTTTTGGTTTTCTCCACATGCATAACCACTTGCAAATTTTTGCTCAACCTTCGTAGAGGACAAGGAATGATGTAGGAGAGTTCTAGAATCTAACCATATGCGTTTTTCCCTCAAGTGACACCTATAACCTGTGTGAACATAAATATGGTTGCGGAATATGCGACTAGCTATAGAATGGTTGCATTCTATAGCTAAGTCTGATAAAAAATCACTATGACAACAAAACCACAAAAGTATAATAAGTCAGTCATTGCATGAATTCTTAAAGTGATTTTAATCATTCCTATTGGTCTTTTAAGCCTATAGATGATAAAGGACAATTGGAATGAAGTGAAATTTGGTGAAAGGAAAGGACATCTTTAGGGCTCAACATTATGTTCACTTTCCCAAATTTTCCCCGGTCATTTATTGACTAGTACCTCTTTATTTTTTAACAATCTTGAGGAGGATAACATATGCTTGATATATAATTCAACCCTTTGATCTAATATGCATCGCTATTTAATAATTTAACGAGTCTAGCGACAAATGAAACTCGATTCTTGCCATGATCGACAAGCCCATCACTATTTTATGTTTTAACGAGCCTAACGACAGAGACAACCCAGTTCTTTTTTATATTTAGAGATTTTGAAAAAGAGGACAGAAGAAAACTTCATGAGTCCTTTTTTGTAAATTTATTTCTCAGATTTGAAAAAAGTGTAAAATGATGTCTGAGATAACCTCCTAGCCATGTTCGACTAAGGTTTTCCTTTTTTGTAAATAATCTATCTCAGTATCGAAAAGGGTTAAACTTATACTAAGTAGATGTCATTTCATTTAATTTTACGAGCTCTAAAAGAAAAGTGCTCGGCAATATTTTCACATTATTGGAGTCTTAAAAGAGCTAAAAGAAGACTCCAGGGGTTCCTTTTTCGCCATTATCGAAGCTCAAAAAAGAGATAAAAGTGTGCTTCAAGTCCTTTTTCATTTTTATCAAAGCTCGAAAAATAAGGATAAAAGTATGCTTTGTTGTCAAATCATTCTTGAAATAAGTTTGCACGACTAATCTGCTATATTAGTTGTAAACCTGTTCAGAACAACATCAAATGGATTAAAAACACATGTTTCATGATAAAAAAAATTAATAAAACCATAGTCACAGCAATAAATATGATTTTCATCTAATCAAATGACTAATTAAAAGTGTTTTTCTATTCATTTTTACCATTTGAAAGTTACCATTTGCATTTTGGAGCTCTGAACCTGTTTTTACCCCCGAAACTTCAACTGTTGATTGCGATCGATTCTGTGGATGGTTTTCCTCGCTGTTTGATCCAAGTTGGTAACATCAACCTCATCTTTCCTTCAGTAGTTTTTTTGTTTTATTTCATTCCATTTATTTAGGGATTTGGGCCCCTTAGGGTAAATTTATTTTGCAAACAGGGAAACACACCCTTGAATGTCGAAAGGTGCGTTGTAGTGCACTGGAATTGAAGGTCAGGTGCACTTGCAACGCATTGTCCCTTGACCAGGGGTGCATTGGGCGCAATTCACATTTTTTTTCTTTGCAGTGTGCCCAAATTTTGCCTGATTTTTTGCATGAAATTGGTCCTTGTGAGTCTTATGGTTTTGTTTCAGGGATTCAATGAACCAAAATGATAATTACTTGGAGGGAAAGAGAGCATGAGGAAAAAAACATGATTTCCCTAAATGATCCAAGTACTGTAAGAGCCCTCAGAGACTATGGGTTGCTGAAGTACTTCAGATTATCTAATATGAGGCAACAGATGGAACTATTGGAGTTCCTTGTTCGTGCATGGGATCCAACGATTGAGGCATTATTAGGGACAAATTAGTCCCAATTTTAATGGAGGATATCTATTTTCTGCAGGCTTTTCAAGGAGAGGCCTACCCATTTCTCTCTCAGGATTTGCTCTAAGAGGAGAGACGGTGAGAGACTATATATTGCAGTATTGCAATTGAGGGGCAGAGCCTAGCAAGGATGGGAAAATAAACATCTGTGATGTTCTTGATTTTCCATTGAGAACCATCTTATTCACGATCGTAAAGCTTGTTGGTACCACTACACTACACGTAGCAAACAGATCTTACATGCAGTATGCACTAGAGTGCTTGGGACCAACAGTTTTCAACTAGGCTGAAGTTGTACTCTCTCAAATGAAAGAAAAACTAAGCAAGGCAAAGGGAGGAAGGAAGAAAAATTTCAATTATTGTTCGAACCTCATTATTTTTCCTTAGAGCAAATTCCACTAATGCAGCCTCATGATGTGACGTTGGGTATATCTAACCCTAGAGATCCAAGGATGCAGAGATGGTTAGAACTGATGGCTAGACATGTTGGTCAATCGACCATCGTGTTCTCGACTGCATTCTTTGCCTAGTTCAAGCGACAGATTATTGTCGTCGATGATGCATATGTAGGCGTCGACTTCCGAGGAGATCCAGATGTATTTTTTCTAGAGGGCGCTCAGTGGGGTGCAATTGGTAAGAATGGTTTGACCATGTTTTTTTATTTTTCTAAGGTTTATACATGTTTTTGTATTTTAATTTTTTCCCAATACTAAACTAATGTTTTGATGTATGCAGATGTAGGTCAAGTTTGACCAGTGGGACAGCCAGAGCAGGGAGCAGATGAGCCATCAGAGAGGGTTTTTGGGAGAGTACTCCTTCGAGATTTGGATATGGTTGAGACTCTTACTGAGCTTCATTAGCACATACAGGGGTTGACCTTCGGATTCCTGATTTTCGGATCGAAGAGTTACCCATGCAACTGCAGCGGCATACTATTGGTGTTCCTAACCGTTGGATGCGGTTACTGCATAGGATAGCTAGAATAGTAGCATGTTATCATGAGCACCACTAGTCTACTTTTGAAATGTTGCATACATTTTGAGGTTAGATGACCAATTTGTATTGGGTACAAATTTTGTAAAAGCCTATAACTATCTATCTATTTGTTTTCAGTGTTTTCCTATGTTTATTGCGCAATCCTATTCAATTATGTGAATGTATCTTTACATGTGTCACAAATGTCTGTTTATAACATAATTTTCTAAAGAATCAGTTAATGTGTTCAAGTTTTTGGAAATGTGTTGATATTGAATGAAATAAAAATGTCTTTCCAAAAGTCAAACTCTTAGGAACATACGATGCAGCGTTGGATTTCTAATAGTAAACATTAGTAAGTTGCAGTACCACAGGTTGTGAGTCTAACCTAATGATGATATGGTTAATACCAATTGAAATGGCATGAGAGAGAAGTTTGATCAACACGCTATACTCAGCAATATTTTTTGTAGATCGATCGATACAAATCCCTTGAAAAGTCACTAACTCGTCGTTCAGAGTGAAAATGGCCCACGTTGTAGAGGATAGATTATGCATACTATGAATAGCACCATCAACATACCCAACGAATGGTTCCCAATATTTAGACATCTGTGATGAAATGTAAAGAGGATTACTAACTTCAAGAAAAATCTAGAAAAACAAACTAAGACAGTAAATGCAAATCAACATCATATATACAATGAAATACAACAATTTACTACACTCATGTTTAAGCATAGTAACGTTTCAAATACAACCCATTTTGAGGTTGCACCAATGGAATTCCATTGTAATATACCAACTCGTAGGCACCCTTAGCAAGAACTCTTTTGACAATATAGGGGCCATGCCATAACGGCTCGAATTTCCCTATACCTATTACATCAGCTTCATGATTATAAAGAAGGACCAGTTCACCCTCTGATAAGATGTGAGGCTGGACATGCTTGTCATATTGCGCCTTTATACATCTCTTATGCGCTTCGTTGACCAATTGGGCTTCACAACGCATTTCATCAAGATGGATGAGGTTAAAAAGGCGTGCTTCTTTAGTAGAGTTGTCAAGTAACAAGTCGAATGCGAGTTTTAATGACAGCATTTCACATTGGATTAGCAAGATAGATTCCATACCATACACCAATTGAAAGGGGGTAAATCCGGTTGCGTTTCTCACCAAGGTTTGGTACACCCACAAAGCCGAGTACAGGATCAAATTCAAATTTCTTTTATGAACTCCTATCATTCATTGAAGCATTTGTTTAAGAATCTTGTTAATAGCCTCAACTTGTCCATTTTATTGTGGATAATAAGGAGTATAACTATCATGTGATAGTCCTAATTTGGTAGTCAACTTATTCATCATATGATTGTGAAAATGCGAACCATGATATGTGACTATAGCCTGTGGGACCCCAAACCATAAATGACATGATTAAAGAAAAACAATGCAGTTGTTTGTCATGTGTTATTGAATGTAGCCATCGCTTCAGCCCACTTGGTAAATTATTCTACTGCGACAATAATATAACCATGTGAAGGCAACAAAACTGAAAGTCGGCCCTAAGGAGAGATGGTCTCTTCTCGTGGCTCTGTCAGCATTTTCCTCTATTAACTTAGTTTTCCTCCACGTGGTATTCTTTCTTTTCTTGGAATTTTATTTATCAAATTCGAGGAATTTGATAAATAAACATTATCGACAACCCTTTAAATTAAATTATATCTCCGAACTTTATATTAATAGCCCGATACTTTTTCAATAAATGAATTTTTAATAGACCTTTGGTTCCGTCCCCACATATATAATCGATGGCCCAATCAAATGCTTGTGTTGTACCTTGGTTATCCTTCGTGCATCTTCCGAATACGACCACCGTCCGATGGCTTCCCTCCAGATAGACGGTGCTCAACAATATCGCGCGACCTCCCTGGTCGAATGTTAATGCACGATGGCCCGCAATGAGAGCGGTTTTCGCAGGTCCCACCTTTGCCACATGTCGAGCACTCAATGGAATCGCTCTAAATTTGAAAATATCGCTTACTCCGCAAAAGCGGTGCGATATCGGCAATCTGGTTTCGTAAATCCACTCGCGGTTTCGAAACAGTGGTTGACCCCGGTTAAGTCGGGTTATGCTTTCCTCCATATTCACTAACTCTGGTCTAGCCTCGGGTCAAGATTCCGATAGCAAAACAAATTTATCTCTTTATTAAGCGGGAATTCTACTATCATTTGAACAGGGTTCGACAACCACGATTTGTCTACACAGACCTCGCCTGTGGGTTCCAGGCCTCGCATGTAGGTGGGATTAATTCAACGGGGTTGTTCGGATAATTCAAGAGAAATAATGAACACGAGAAGATGCAAAAGATTGTACAACGACTCAATTCAACGAGTACTGAGGTTGGGGTTAGTCGAAGTCACCTCACCCAAATTAAACAAATTCCTCACAAATAACGATTCAAGATAGTTGGATAGTCGACGGGAACTGAAATTCATTTAACTGGAAGTGATTGTTTGATACACATATTTTTACTGCAGAAATCTCTCCTCCATTACATCCGAGGGATACAATTTATATACATCACAATGTGTCTCTTCGGTTCCTCTGTGAGGACCGTTTAGAAAATCAAAAGCCTAATTACAATAATTCAACTAACTGAAACATGACAGATGGATTGAATCTAACTATTCGACTTCTACAAATTCTAACTAATCTAAATGAAGCAATTAGCTGAGGTATTGAGACCAAGCTATTACAATTCAAATGTTTTTGAACCCTCCTAGCCACAACATGTGGACAAAACCTTCTACATTTCTGGCTAGTGTTTAATGCCCCTGCCTCAGACTCTCGAGGGCAATTTTCTTCATGGGCTCCTGTCCATGAGCTCTTGCACTGATCTGCCTATCTTCTGCAACATTCCTTCAGTCATCCAAGCGGCATCTTCCTTTGGCTTATCCTTCCATTTGTTTAAGTACTGAAAGTACTCTTGTCCTCTAGTCTTCCTGAACACTCTTTTGTCCAATATTTTCTCTGGTTGCAATGGTTGCGCTGGAGGTAGCTGCTCTTTCCACTCAATATGTCCCTTGTATTCTGATCTTTCTTCTACACCATCATCTTCATACTTGTACAAATCTGCAACATTAAAAATGGGAGATATTCCAACATCAGGTGGCAATTCAATCTCATAATCATTTTTAGAAAACTTTCTAAGTATCTTGCATGGACCAATCTTTTTGAACTTCAGTTTGTTATACTGCTTCTTTGGGAATCTCTCCTTTCTCAAGTGTGCCAAAACCAGATCTCCTACTTCAAAATGAACTTCTTTTTTTCTCAAGTCTACTCTACCTTTGTATTTGATGCTACTGCCTTGTAGTTGTTGTTTCACTTGTTCATGTATGGCCTGGATCTCTGAACCAAATTCTTCACCATCAGCACTTCTCATCTCTGCCCTTCCCAGATTTCTTAACTCTGATATTCCCCTGGGGTGCATTCCATAGATAATATGGAATGGGCTCTGCCCTGTGCTTCTATTTGGTGAGTCATTATATGCATATTCCGCCTGGGGAAAAATATGATCCCACTGCTTGGGATGCTTTCCTGCAAGACTTCTAAACAAATTTCCCAGACTCCTATTCACTACCTCAGTTTGTCCATCAGTCTGAGGATGATAAGTTGAGATGAAACTTAGTTTGGTACCAGGTTTCTTCCATAGTGTCCTCCAAAAATGACCCACAAATCTGGTGTCTTTGTCTGAAACAATACTCTTGGGAAACCCATGCAATCTAACAACTTCTTTGAAAAACAAGTTAGCAACATGGGTGGCATCACTAGTTTTATAGCATGGAATAAAATGTGCCATTTTGGAGAATCTGTCCACTACAAAAAAGACTGCATCATTCCCTCTCTGAGTCTTGGGCAATCCTAGAACAAAATCCATACTCACCATGTCCCAAGGCCTATCTGGAATAGGCAAGGGAGTGTACAATCCTGCATTCTAGCTCCTTCCTTTGGCATATTGATATATTTTTCAATTCTTCACAAAATTATCCACTTCTGCTCTCATCTTGGACCAATAATAGAAGTGACTCAGCTGCTCATAATTTTTATCAGTACCAAAGTGTCCAGCAAGTCCACCACTATGCTTCTCCTTAATCAAGTTTTCTCTCATGGAACATTTTGGTACACACAGTTGGTTTCTTCTGAATAGTAAGTCCTCCTGCAAGAAATAATCCATCCACTGGCTTCTATCTGTTAAAACAGGGTTACAACATGCCTCAAATGCTTCCTTAAAATCTGAATCTATTTTATACAATTCATTGAGAAAATCAAATCCTACAACTTCAAAATTAGTTTCTTGAACAAGCATGTGCCTCCTACTCAAAGCATCAGCTACTTTATTTGCTTGGCCACTTATGTGTTTCAAAACAAAATTAAAACCTTGGAGATACTCAACCCATTTGGCATGCTTATGATTAAACTTGGGCTACTGTACAATATACTCCAAATCATTATTATCATAATATAATAAAAATTCTTTTGACATCAAATAATGCCTCCACTTTTTCAGTGCCTAAACAATTGCATAGAATTCCTTCTCATAAGAGGAATACTTCCTTCTGGTTTCATTCAGATTTTCACTGAAATAGGCTACAGGCCTATCATCCTGACTCAACACAGCTCCAATGGCCTCTCCACTGGCATCACACTTTACTTGAAATGGTTTAGCAAAATCAGGCAGGATCAAAACAAGCTTTTCAGTTATCTTTTGCTTCAAAAGTTTAAAGTTTCTTTCTGCTTCAGCAGTCCACTTAAATGGTTGTTTTCTCTTCTTTATTGTCTCAATTATGGGTGCATTAATCTTACTAAAGTTTCTTATAAATTTCCTGTAAAAACTGGCAAGTCCACGAAAACTTCTTACCTCAAAAACATTTCTAGGTGAAGGCCACTCCACAATTGCCTTAACCTTTTCTGGGTCCATCTTCAATCCTTCTGCAGAAACAACAAAGCCCAAATACACCAACTCTTCTTTCATGAATGAGAATTTCTTTAAATTTATCAGCAGTTTCTCTTGGTGCAGCTTTTTCAAGACATGATTAAGATGCCTTAAATGTTCTTCTTTAGTTCTGCTGAAAACTAATATATCATCCAAATATACTATCAAAAATTTACCAATGAATTCCTTCAATACTTCATTCATAAGTCTCATGAAAGTGCTAGGTGCATTTGACAACCCAAGAGGCATTACCATCCATTCATACAGTCCTTCATTTGTTTTAAAGGTAGTTTTCCACTCATCACCCTCTCTTATTCTAATCTGATGATATCCAATTTTCAAATCTATCTTTGAAAAATATTTAGCACCACTCAAACATTCCATCAAATCCTCAACTCTGGGAAAAGGGAATCTGTACCTGATTGTGATCTTATTGATTGCTCTGGAATCAGTACACATCCTCCAGCCTCCATCTTTCTTTGGGCTCAATACTACTGGTACTGCACATCGACTCAAACTTTCTCTGATTAGCCCCGTGTCCACCAATTCCTGTACTTGTCTCCTGATTTCCTCATTTTCTGTGGGATTCATTCTGTAGGCTACCTTATTTGGCAGATTTGAACCAGGGATAAAATCTATCTGATGGTTGATCTTTCTCACAGGTGGCAGCTCATCAGGTAAATCATTCACAATAATGTCACAATAATTGTCTAACATCTCTTGGATTTCTACTGGAAAATCAGAAATCTTTGTAGAAGTAAGAACTACCTTAGGTTTGCAAACTAAAGCAAAACTTACCTCTTCTTCTTCTATCTGTTGCAGATATTCCTTCCCGCTCAGCAACAAGGTCTTTAGATCAATCACTCTGCTAGATGGCTCTCCTTCTTCCATGGGTATCAATGTATGGTGTACCCCATCTTTGAAGAACTTGTAAGTGTTCTTCTTGCCATCATGCACTACTGCTCTGTCAAACTGCCAAGGTCTACCCAACAGTATATGACACACATCCATGGGCATTACATCACACGGGACCTTATCTTTGTATTTTCCCATTTGCAACTGTATCTCACACTGTTCTTTTACAACCAGCTGGTGTCCTTGATGCAGCCATGACACCCTGTAGGGAGTTGGATGCTCCCTTGTCTTCAACTTCAACTTCTCTATCACCTCAGTGGAAACTAGATTGTCTGTGTTGCCACTATCAATGAATAGCTTGCAACATTTCCCTTGGACTTTGCATATGCTCCTAAACAAAGTCTTCCTTTGTGCAGGTTCAGTGACCTCTTTGGTTTGCTTCAACAAGACCTTATTAACCACCAAGGACTCTCCCCATTCTGGTAGAATTTATTCTTCAATTTCTGCCTCTTTTCCAGCCTGGGAAACAACAGCATTTCTTGGACCAGCACCCACATTTTTTGGACATTCATAGTGCTTATGTCCCACTTGATGACATCTATAGCACCTCAACTCTCTACCTCTGGCTCTGTCTCTGCCTCCTCTTCTTTTTCCTCTGTAAGAACCCCTTCTTCCCCTTGCATCATCCTCTGTAGATGCATTCTAAGGTGAGCTACTGTTAGCTACATCCCTGGGTGTCGTAGGCTTTCCTCTACCACCCTGACTGCCCTTTCCACGGAAAGTACCTCTCTTCTTGGCAGACTGTTTCCTCAAGAGTTTATCCTCTGCTTTAAAGGCCATCTGGTAGGCCTCTTCCACTATCTTAGGAGACAGAAGACCAATCTCATCTTGGATCTCCAGCTTGAGACCATTCACATATCTGGCAGTCTTCTTTGGTGTGTCTTGAAATTTCCTAGCTCTTATGCTCACTCTGTAGAATTCCTCTGTGTATTCTTTTACTGTTAGCAACATCTGTCTCAGGTTCTGCATTTGCCTAAACAATGTCAGCTGATAATCACCAGGCAAGAATTTACCTTTTAATTTAGCCATCATTCTGGTCCAGCTTTTGATAGGTTGCTTGCCAACTCTCCTCCTTTCTGCCTGCACTCCATCCCACCAAAGTGCAGCATGTCCCTTCATCTTTGTTACTGCAAACTTGACTTTTTTATCTTCGCTTATTTATTCATAGTCGAAGAAATTGTTCATTTCATTAATCCAATCCACCAGTTCCTCTGGATTCAATCCTCTTGCAAAATTTGATACTTCAATTCTGGGCTTAACTGCAGACCCCAGAACAGTTCTGAGGAGCCTCATGTCAGGAGGAATCTCAACATTTTCTTCAACTTCTTCTATTTCAGGTTCACTGATGTCTTCAGTATCTCTGGGTTGTCTTTGCTCTATGGCATCCATTCTGGCCTCAACCCTCTGCAACATCCCCAACACCTCTGCGTTGGCAACAGGTCTCCTTCTGCCAGCACCTCTACCAACTCGGATTGCCATGTCAGATCTCTGCAAAAAAAACTCAAAAATGCTCAGATACCACAAATGACGGAAAAAAAACTGAAATTCGGCCCCTAAGGAGAGATGGTCTCTTCTCGTGGATCTGTCAGCATTTTCCTCTATTAACTTAGTTTTCCTCCACGTGATCTTCTTTCTTTTCTTGGAATTTTATTTATCAAATTCAAGGAATTTGATAAATAAACATTATCGACAACCCTTTAAATTAAATTATATCTCCGAACTTTATATTAATAGCCCGATACTTTTTCAATAAATGAATTTTTAATAGACCTTTGGTTCCGTCCCCACATATATAATCGATGGCCCAATCAAATGCTTGTGTTGTACCTTGGTTATCCTTCGTGCATCTTCCGAATACGACCACCGTCCGATGGCTTCCCTCCAGATAGACGGTGCTCAACAATATCGCGCGACCTCCCTGGTCGAATGTTAATGCACGATGGCCCGCAATGAGAGCGGTTTTCGCAGGTCCCACCTTTGCCACATGTCGAGCACTCAATGGAATCGCTCTAAATTTGAAAATATCGCTTACTCCGCAAAAGCGGTGCGATATCGGCAATCTGGTTTCGTAAATCCACTCGCGGTTTCGAAACAGTGGTTGACCCCGGTTAAGTCGGGTTATGCTTTCCTCCATATTCACTAACTCTGGTCTAGCCTCGGGTCAAGATTCCGATAGCAAAACAAATTTATCTCTTTATTAAGCGGGAATTCTACTATCATTTGAACAGGGTTCGACAACCACGATTTGTCTACACAGACCTCGCCTGTGGGTGGGATTAATTCAACAGGGTTTGTTCGAATAATTCAAGAGAAATAATGAACACAGAGATGCGAAGATTGTACAACGACTCAATTCAACAGTTATATACAAGACAGTGTTCAATCGCCTCACAATTAAACAAATTCCTCACAAATAACAATTCAAGACAGTTGGATAGTCGACGGGAACTGAAATTCATTTAACTGGAAGCAATTGTTTGATACACAGATTTTTACTACAGAAATATCTCTCCTTCCTATCTTTAATACATCCGAGGGATACAATTTATATACATTACAATGTGTCTCTTCGGTTCCTCTATGAGAACCGTTTAGAAAATCAAAAGCCTAATTACAATAATTCAACTAACTAAAACATGACAGATGGATCGAATCTGACTATTCGACTTCTACAAATCTAACTAATCTAAATTAAATAGTCAGCTGAGGTATTGACACCTAGCTGTTACAATTCAAATTTTTTGAAACCCCCCTAGCCACAACATGTGGACAAAACCTCCTACATTGCTGGCTAGTGTCTAATGCCCCTGCATCACCATGCCCCCCATACGAACAAGGGTTACAGGTCATGAAGCCAATGCCCCATTTCGAAAATGGTCCCATAGAGACAACAGGATGCATTGGCGTTAGCATTTTGTGAATTTTACGATCAAATATATGGCACGCATGACAACTTCTGACCCCGAAGATGTAGTCTCGAAATATGGTAGGCCAAAAGTAACCGGCACGGAGTATCTTCTGCGTGGTATTTTATCCAGACAAGTGTCCACAACAAGCCCCAACATGACAATCATTTAAAACCTTTTCAGCCCCCTCATGAGTGAGGCACATTCTTAAAATTGTATTGACACCATGACGACAAAGAGTATCGTTGACAATCAAATAATCTTTGGCTTGGTATCGAATACGTCGCTGGTCAGAGCGAGAGGTATCAGGCCAAAAAGTCTGGGTTTGGAGATAAATGATAAAATCCTCATACCAAGGATCAGATGATCTGATAAAAAATAGAGACTCATCAGGAATAGATGGTTCCGATGTAGTAGCAGTACTATCATAGGGAAGGCCACAGATAAACTCAACCAAAACTAAAGACTTCTTTGACTTGGATTTGATGAATTCCAAATCAAACTCTTGAAAAATGACAATCCATTTTGAATACTTTCCCCCCAGAAATTAACGTGATAATATGTAAGTCATGGGGTTGCAATCTGAAATGACAATGGTCTTTCGAAACAGGATATAGTGGCGAAATATTTGGACAACTTGAACAGTCGCCAAGGCAAAAATTTCTATGTATGAATACTTCACTTCCATATCATTGAGATTACTACTCAAATAATAGATCAGATGTTCTATTCTGTTTTCTACTTTGACCAATACCATAGCAATGGTCATATCAGCGGCGGTGATATATAAGAAATAATCACTCTGATAATTGGGGGGATCCATTAATGACACCCGGACAAGAGTATCCTTGACAGCATCAAAAGAAGCTTGCCTAACCTTATCCCAATGGAAGGGAATTCCCTTTTTCAAGAGCCGAGTAAATCCTTTAGCCATTTCAGCATAGTTGGGTATGAAACTCCTTAGGAAGTTAGCATTTCCTTGAATTTTCTATAACTGAAGAAAATTTGATGGTGTAGGCAAATCAAGAATGGCATGGACCTTCAGTGGGTCGATTCGAATTCCTTCTTTTGAGACTATGAATCCTAGAAAATGACTAGAACCAACAAAAAACACACATTTATATGGATTGAGGAATATTTAGTAGTGTCGACAACGTAAAAATATAGCTCTCAAATGCATCGGGTGATCAGTCTGGTTTCGTGAATGCGCGGGTAAATCGTCTAGATAGGGTTGAACAATGTGATTAATTTCATTGAAAGCATAATCCATTGCTCTCTGAAAATTTTCCCCAACGTTCTTTAAACCAAGCGGGAGTTTCTCATAAGAGAATGTGCCCCAGGGACAGATGAATGTTATCTTATATTGGTCCTCTGGGTGGATACTAATTTGATTCTAGCCATAAAATCTATCCATGAATGAAAATATTTCGCATTCATCACAATCGTCAATAATCTGGTCGATAAAGGGAGTAGAATAGTTTTCTTTTGGACATGCAAGATTAACATCCCGATAATCGATGCACACTCTGATGGTTCCTTGTTTTTCATAATAGGAATGATGTTGGAAACCCACTCAGTTAGTAGAACAGGGTAAATGAAACCAACACACAAAAGTTTTTCAACTTCTGCCTTAATGGCAGCGACCTTCTTCGAGTGAACAGGATGAAGGCATTGACATACTGGCTTGACATCAGGGTACATATTAATGGTGTGTTCAACGATACTAGTATCTATGCCTGGCATTTCCTCGTAAGACCAAGAAAATACATCATGAAATTCATGAAAGAGAGAGTGATATGTTTCTAATTCTGATGGAGAACAAGACACGCCGACATGAATGTTTTCTACAACGTCAGGTTTGGTTGAAATATCGAAAGAAATGGTTTCTTCAATATTTGATAAATTTCACTAGGAATCAATTAATTAATAGGAAAATAATTCGAAAATAATGTTTTGATCGATGGGTGATATAGTTCAATAAGATTATCTTCTTCGTAATCCTGAAGATGGGAGCGATGATGATGATCTTCCCATGGTTCTTCTTCTGGCATCATGGATTTTACAATATTCTCATCTGTCAAGAAAGTGGATGAAAAGGGATCAGATGGAGTGCTAAAATATAATGAACAATCAACCCAAACGACCGTCAACGATGATTTCGGATTTTCCGCCCAAGCCATGTAGATTGATTTCTATGTCAAATCAATGGGGTTGGGTGGTAGGAACTCATCCAACGTAACAATTTCAGAATCACCCATAATCTTCCTTAATCTAGATGGAGTGGAAGATATCATGTAGCAGGTCTCTATGCTTGCAATTTTTGCTGACGTCGTAGGCGATAATGCAAAGGTTCCCATGGGAGTGGAATCCTTTAAGAGTCCCACACCAATGTTCTAAAGTGTGAGTTGGGGTGCATGAACTAACGAAACACTTCCAGTTACCTGGGAACTAGAGGAAAAGAAGGATAGTTGATTAATGATTGTGATAACACATTTATGTGGAAAGGAAATCATTCTAAAGTATGTAGAGACGATCGCAGTCATACCATATACCCATGGCCTTCCGAGTAAAATATTGTAATCAAGGGGTCCGTCAACAACCTCAACTTCAACATTCACTATTTTCTCCCCTATTTCAACATGCAGGTTATGGATGATTCTGCAAGGCTTATATGTACGTCTGTCAAAAGCTTTCAATGTCATAGGCGATTGAGATAGGCGCAGCGAGCCAAGTGACTTTCAGTAGTTTAGAGAAAAATGCACGTAGATGCTCCCTCATCAATAATAGTATGATGAACAAGGTGATTCAGAACATTTACTTGGATGGAGAATGCCAATTTTGTTGGTAATTACAGCACATAGCCCGTATGATTAAAGACTACGAGATTGGAATTTGTCGGATCAATTCCACCAATTGCCAACAACAAAGTTTGCTTCTGGGAGGGACTATTTTGAAGCACCTCAAGCCCTGACATAGATTACAGGGATTGAGCCAAATATTCAACTATATTATAATTTAGAGAAACTCAGGCTCGAGGATTAAATTTATATTTATGAATGACTCCCTTTGGCGGCTTGATTGTCAATTTTAGGAATAGTAGTGGGTGGTATCGATTCGATAGATGGATTCGTGGTCAAGGTAGTAGGTTGATTAGTAGCCTGACTACCATAATATTTATTATGTGTTGAGACCAAAACATTAGTCGATGGCTTCGTGACAGACATCATAAGCACTTGGGAACTAGAAGCTATATCCGTAGAAACAAAATTTGTGTCCGGATTCAGAAATGGATATGTCAACACTACGGATGCATGCGAGGTCTTAACCAATTTTGAGACTTTGGTGTGGTGAGAAAAATCTCGAAGAAAGTGTTCCTCGCTACAAATTATGCAAGGGTAATGAGGTTTTTGATTTCTAGTCGATTGATCAGATGATCTTTCCTATGGGGTAGAAGTTTGCTTTTTCTTTGATTTCCCTTTTTTTTACTTCTGAGTTGCTTGTCACTTTTTCCCTTCTCAGATTACATGACATGGATTTCAGAAGAAGGCGCATGATCACATGCAGTAGAGTGATGAGTGCTTGCAGTAACAATCATACCGTCGTCGGCATGACCGTCCTTAGATGGAGGATGAACAATAAAATTAGATCGCGATGCGTTGGGAATTTTCTCGTAGAGCATCCAGACTGAGTGTAAATCAAGTCTAAATATTGGGCATGAGAAATAACATGCTCTTCAGTGATGACGCCACCCTTAGCCACATCCTCAGTTATAGATGGTAACAGGGACTTAATGAACCACTCAACAAGGAGTTGATCAGGAACAAATGTCTTAACCATTCTACGATGATGAAGCCACTCATGAATATGATCATAAATGTGAGTAGCATTAGTCTGTTTAAAATTAGTCAAGAGTTATGTTCCAGTTTTATATCGTATGGGTAACTGGAAGTGGGTCAAAAAGACAATAGCTAGGGCACTGAAATTATCAAAATAAGCTCTTTATAACTCTGTACCATTTTGCGGCCGGACAAGTGAGTGTACGATGGAAAAGACGTAGTCAAACGGCGTCATCATTTAGAGATTTAGATGAACACCACAATGATAATTCATAACATGGGTTGACGAGTCTTCCCCGGGGTTTCCATTGAACTTACGAATATTCGAGGGTAATTTATGAGGTATCACCAACCACCAAGGAGCGTAATTGATTGGATCATTAGTGAGCCAGTTTAAATCTGGTAACTCTAAAGTTGCAACAAAGGGAAATTGTCGATTTAAGTCAGGTTGGGCATAGCCAGGCTATGCTGGAATTTCTTGGGCAACAGGCCTTTGAGCACCAGCATAAGGAATATGTTGCTGGTAACCTAGATAGGGGTTGTTTTGAAAAGAAAACGCTTGAGGATTCTGTTGACCAAAACCTGGGTACGCTACTTGTTGAAATGAGGGTTATGGAATTTGCGCTTGTGGCTGCCAAGGGGTATGTCCACCAATATTATAACCCAAAATAGGATAGGTTAGATTCAGTTGTGGATAGGTATAACTTGGTTGCGGCTGTGACAGCCCATAATATGGTAATTGAGCTTGTGAATAAATAATCCTGGATACGGGTGGTTATTGTAAACCAACCGAAGGAGTTGGAGTCTGAGGGCCCAATACTTAGGGGTATTGGGTTGAAGGACCCGCCTGAGATGGTCGAGGTACAACAATTTGATCCTGTAACAGGGGTAAAGATGTATTAATAAGTGGATTTGATGTGGGTGCAATAGGTTGAACCGGTTGATATGAGTGTACAACCATTTGTGGTTGGATGGATAGAGTGGGATGCCACTAACAAACATTCATTCCGAAATTAGGATGACCAAATAACGATGGAGTACTGTCAATATGGGTGACCATATGTTGCCCCCCAACATGAGGAGTATAATAAGATGGAAAATATTGTTCTCCAAATGCAGGGAGTCCAGTTGAAATTGTGTTGGATGGAATATACCCAGATGGACCATCTTGATATTGCCCTGATGATTTGTATAAAGGATCAATTCGTTCAGTACTCACTATATATTTACCAGTTAGAATACCAGACGATGACATTGGTGAAGTCCATGGGTTTGAGGATGCACCATAGAAGGTTCCAAATAAAGATTGGTAACCAGGTGGGATGGAAGGGCCACCATATAAATGTGACTCTGGTGAAGTTGTGAACATCGACGGGGTAGAAAGAGCAGGTTTTTTTGCAACTGGAATAGATGGTCCAACCAAAGATGTTGGCTTAGGCATGGTTATTTGACCAAATGTATACCCTGTTGGATCTACGGGAACTCTAATAGACACAGGATCAACAAAAGCAGAGGAAGGTGATTGAGGAAAAGACTCGTGTAGGTAAAGCTCCACCCCAAAATGAGTAGGAGTTGAATTTGTTTCGTCTTGTGGTATTTCTTCAATTGAAATTAAACCAGGTGGAAGGATTTCGCCGTCAGGCCCAAACTATATTTCAAGAGGTTGACTGTGCCATATGGGAGACTCAATGGCTATAATAGATTGTGGGGTGACTGATATAGGAACAACTTTTGGTCATTCGACTTCGGGATGTAGATGTTTTGGAAAAAAACTGACAGGATCTGGATAACTTCCAGTTGAACAATGTCAGGTTCAGGAGGTATGGTCTCACTAATTTGATGGATCGTGACCATGGGTAGCTGTGAGGACTTTGTCTCGACAATAGTGGATGAACCAGGATTTGTAGGAACAACTAGTGTCGACTCTAGTATATGTGAGGATGATGTCGCACTAGAGGTACTGATAGTACTAGTTTCGGTAGAGCGATGTCGCCTTCACCGACCAAAAATGGCTTCCAGTGGTAAAGGTGGTTTCAGTGCTATTCTCATTAGGGGAATTTTGAGGTCTAAAATGGGCCTCCTAAGGAAATAATAAAATAATATCTAAACCAATAAAATAATATTTATAAATTTGAAATTCACTTTTTGCACCAAAATCCATGTAACCATGGTTAAATTCAATTCAAAAGTTGTACCAAAATCAAATTAATAAAAAAATTGTATTTATGTGACTATAAATAAGAATGGATTTTTCAAGAAAAAATCATTATCATTGCACAACTAATGAATTTTTTCCTTAAATAACTTAAAATAAAATATAAATATAAATTCATAAATTCTTTATGAGATGAATATATAATTTAAAATAAATATATGAAAATATAAAAATATAATATTTATTGAAAAATGTGTAAATACATGAAGATTGTGTAGGATATGCATTGTTTCTTTCAAAAAATATGAAATGACAATAATAATATTTTATTCAAAAAGTGTGAAATGACATTTATTATGAGTACTTTAATTTATGACTTTAAAAGTACTTAGAGCACTACCATGATTAACCATGAGTTTTTATCGACCATTTAGAATGTGACAAGTAAGTACATTTAACTCAAGTAATGCCACCTCAACCATTAGGGATGATGTCATCTCCTAAAATGTGATTGGTTCTCATAAAGTGAATTTTTATTGTACATTTTCCTTAGGAGGCCCATTTTAGACCTCAAAATTCCCCTAATGATGTGAACGATAGGGAAAGGGGTGTTCTTATTCCACGATGATTGATTATTTTATGACAAAAAACAAATAAACAAAATAAAAGGGTAATTCTAGGAAAAAATTTTACCAAGTAATTGTGAACTGCAGAATACCTCCTGGCGAACTAAGAAGTACATGCAGGAAATCTCCCCGAATGCTATGTTCGGTGTATCACAAGTTACAAGGCAGCTGACTCAGTTCGCTATGGATGGATAGAAACCTAAAATTGTCCTCCCAAATATACCCAAAGGTACATGGAGTCCCAAGTCTGTATTAGCGTAGTCTAATGTGAAACCGCACAGTGAGAGCACCCCCTTATACTTTTCGTACTAGAACACCGCCCGATATACTCAAAGGTACATGGAGGAGCTCTGATATACTTACGTACGTGGAGTGAGGTATCACACTCAGAATGTATCATAGACAAGTTAACAATAGTTGCTATGTTTAAATATGTTTGAACACATCTCTAGCCTAGACCTTCTAAATGTTACCGTTATGGTTCCAATGCTTTTTTAGGTAAATTGATGTAAATTTTATGTTGATCTTGTTTAGAAAGTTTGTCTTTGAAGTTCACCATGTGATGTGATGGAAATTCCTAAAAATGAAAACTAAAATGATAAGCAATTTTTTTCAATTTTAGCTTTTTCAATGAAAATCCTAGCTACTAAGGGAAAGAGCAATCAGTTTTGGAGCAAACAACAAAGAGCACAAACTAAAATGCAACTATCCTAACTTGTTCCTATGCAACACACACAATTCACTATATGCACATGCATTTTTTTTTTTTTAGCTACCTTAATGTAAATGCAAGAAAGGAAATTATATGCATCAAATCAACAAAAACAAGCGTTTTCTTCTTTGAGAAACTAGGAATTTATCAACAATTTCTCTTTTAGGAAAAATGAAGATTAGAACTACAATTTTTCCTACAGGAAACGAAGAATTTAACGGAAATTTATTTTACGAAAAAAAATGGATCTAATGCAGAAATAAAATACTTTGAATTTGATTTTTCAATGATAAATAAAAACACTAAAGAGACATTGAACAAATTTACTTTTCAAAGGAGGAAGAATCAGGTAAGTTCACTAGTCTCTAAGAGGTATCAGACAGTTGAGAATTCATCAAAAAAATAGCTAAGAATGATAGTTGTTATCACCCTAAAAAAAAATTTAAACTCTGTAAGTTTACAATGTTTTGGTCATAGTTTCAAATAGGTCTTGAGTCACTTTAGTCTTGATAAAGCGCAGGTCTTAGATTTAGAAGTCTCAAAGGTCAAGTTTCAATTCCAAATAAAGTCTTTTAGTCTCATTCCATGATTAAAAAGTCTTATCATTCATTTAGAAATCATGTCATTATGTTTCGGATGAAATTCTTGCAATTAGCCACAAAACCGCAGTTTCATAGCATGGTTAGTTAAAAAAATGGGTTTTGCGCTACGAAAGCGCTGCTACTTTCGTAGCGCAAAGTGTGAAAAATACAATATGTGCGCTACGAAAGCGCGGATTCTTAAAAGGTCATGTAAAAACCCAGAAATTGTCAAAATTTCGTTAAGTAATGATGGGGTAACATCATGGTGAGTCATTTAGAGGTCATATTCGAAGTACTTAACTATTCATATCCATTATTATCATAGCATGGGTTTCATATTGGAAAATGGGATTTCAAAATTCGAAAATTGTTATCTGTTATAGTCATTCCAGTCTACATTCGCTCATACTAAATGGTGAAACATCTCTGTTTCAAACTCTAAAGTATTAGAGTTAAGCCTGTGGTTGTTCTACACTAAGGCTATTTTCATACATAATCAAGCGAGGCTGTTAAGTTAAATCAAGAGAGGTTGTTTTATAAATTCTGAAGGAAGCCAATAGAGTTTTTTCTAAAACAAGCATGGCTAAGGAGAAAAAGAATCACAGAGGAGGACATTGTTTGAGATCTAAACCTGAAAGCACAAAAGTTTTAGCTGAAGATCAAACAGTCATGGATGCTTTCAGTAAAGCAATTTATTTAAAGTTCTATGAAAATTTGCAAGATGGACATACTCAGATATCCAAATATTTTGCATTACATTTTAGTGGGACCAATACAAAGGTTGGAATGTTAAACATGTCAGTGACACCTGAAATCATAGCTCTAGTGACTAAAATACCTAGAGGATAGGAAACTTGGTTTAAGGGTTTTAGATTCGATATGGAGGCATGCAAGATGTTTATGAAGCCAGAATATGCAGAGATGGACCTGAACAATGCAGCTCCCAGAAACTGTATTAAGGATAGCTATGTCAAACTATTGTTCAACATCCAAAGATATTTCACATGCGAAGGCAGGTACCACAAAGTCTACACCTATCATTTCAAACTCTTATTACATTTCACAGGTATGATATCACTGGATTTACCATTTTTCCTATATAGAATTATTGCCTAAATGGCTGATAAAGTTTAAGTAAAATCTGAGGGTTGTGAAACATCTCTGTTTCACCATGGTTTAATTAAACTGTTGGTTTTGAATGAGCTCTAGAAGATTAATAGGGATTGGTCTTCTTTTATTTTTATAAGTGGATTTGCAATGGAAGCTCTAACCCCAGTTTAAAACCCTAAGGCAAAGGAAAATCCATCACCATCAGCAGAATTTAGTCAACCAGTAGATATAAGGACAAGAAGGTTTGTGAAATTGAAGCCAAGGAAAGAACTGAAAGATAAGTTAGAAATAACACCAGTGATTGTTACAGAAACTCCTTCACCTGCAAAACAAGGATTACAAAGTACTGAGGAAGCTAAACAAAAATAAGCAACTGGTAAGCAAGTACTTCAGAGAATTACAAGGAGTCAAGCTGCAACATCAAAAGGAAAGACAATAGCTTCAGGATCAAATGACATTCTAGGATTGAAAGGAAAATTGGATGACATACTGCATGCAATAGACATAGAAGAATCCCCTATAGTGCAAGCTGGTTTCCTAGGAATAATGAAAGCAAACAGAAAAAGGTGAAATCAGCAAAGAAGCTGGAGTTTAAGGGTGAAGATGCAGCATTTGCTTTCCAAGCTAGGAAGCCTATAACTAGACAATCTAAAAGGCTCAAGGAACTTAATGCAGAAGTTGAAGAAACCAATAAAGTAGCTACTGCTCTTGAAGAGATAGTTGATCTTTCCTCACCTGTGGCAGAGCATGCAAAAAACAGAGTAATCACAGCACAAGAAGAAATGACCAAATATAAAATCCTGGAGGAGAATTTAAGATCAGCAAACCATGAGATTTCTAAGTTGAAGAAAAGAGTCAAAATACATGTTGTTTAGAAAACGGAATTTAAGAGGATGAAAGTTGTTTGGGAAGGTCAAATAGTCTCCAAATCAGAAATACCAAGAAGTGAAGAACAATTCTTCACATGGATAGTCCCAACCATTAAGGAGGAAAATTTTGTAAGAGTGATCAACACTCATTTGAGAGCTAGCAACAGAAGGTTGAGAAGACAGGTGGAAGATCTGGAGATACAATTGACAAGGTCTCAAGAAAGGTTAAAAAGGCAATGAAACAGAATGATAAATCCACAAGATAATCTATGATCAAAATGAAGGTAAATTTTGATGAATATTATGTTTTCAAGGTCATATTGATGTGTTTTTGAAATAATACCAATACCCTTAAAGTTTAAGTATCTCCAAAGTATGAATTTTGAAGACAGTTTTGACAAAACTGCTTACACAGCAGTTTCGTAGCGCATATAGTGCAAATCTGATGAAATGCGCTACAAAACTGCTGAAGCAGTCTTTTATCATATTTTCATATCAAATTTTGAGTGAATTTTGTTTTGAAATTGTTGGTGGAAATGTGTTAATGGAAAATGAAGGCTTCCCTAAAGAAAACAGATCAAAAGTAGATTTGAAAGGGAGCTAAACACTGCGCTACGAAACTGTGCTGCTTTCGTAGTGCAGGTTTATTCTTACCTTTTTGGCATTGTTTGAAGTTTAGATTCTGCACAGATGGAGAATTAAAGACATATGGTGTAAATATTTGGCAACAAGAGACTTGTAGACATGATTCATTAATGGTCAAAGTGCTAAAAAAAGATAAGGGAATCAAAGGGCCTAAAAAACAGGAAGACATGTTTCCTAGATTTTAGGAGAACATTATTATCAATGGCATGGCTACATCAAGTTAAATATCATCATCCAAATTCGACTTCATGGGAGTGCAAGTGGAAAAATATGTAATAAAGATTAGATAAGGTTGTTAGAAGGGTATTAAAGAGTTTTAGTCCTATTAGAAATAGGACTTTTCATTGGGATTATAGTTGTAAATTTGTAATAAATAGCATGTTTATGATTAGAAAAGGTGTCAAAATCTATGAGTTCGATGTATCTAGTGGAGAAGAATGAATCCTATTTTTTAAATGTTCTATAAAGAGCATAAGATCGAAATCCAAAGGGTTGGACATTTTTATTAGCAAAAAAATTTGTTTTGTATGTAATGGGTTTTTTCAGCTTAATATAGAGTTCTGTGTAGAAAACTCAAGATTCATGAGGAGTTCTTGTTCATCATTATTGTTCTAATGGCATTCTTAATATTTTATTTGTAGTGGTGTTTGTTTATGATGCTTAGAATTCATTCATAGTGCTTTAACTTCCTTCATATACAAACTGACTGTGTGTTTCACTGTTCTATATGTTTTACTCCCTGATTTGAACTCCAAATGCCTTGACTTCCATGCTAGATAGACTGTGTTGTTTTTGTTGAAATTATATTAACTCCATAGCCCAATGAATGTTTGCTAATGTGATTTACAACCAGTTATATCATCTATCTGTTTTACCTTAGAGTTAGCCATCAACTTATTTATCAAAAATCATAAACTTTTGAGAGAGCCCTCGTAGGTTAAGGAGGCTAAGCCTCAGCCAAAAGATTGGTCTGAAACAGTTACACAATGTCTACTTGATGAGTAGCCCATCAGGCCTGATTTTGTGATAACAATAGCAATGAAAAATTTGAATGGAATTTGGTTGGTTAAGGGGGCAACGTAGTCTCTAAGGGGAGACAGTGCGTTGCAGTGCACCCCTGAGTGGGAGAAAGTGCATTGTAGTGCACTGTGTCTTGACCAACAATGCGTTGGGCGCAGCAGTGATTGAAAATGAAAGCTACATAACAAACTTCTAATGCAATTCTTTCATTCAAAATTCTAATAACTGAAAGTAGATGCTAATGATGAGGATTAGCAGAGGCAAAAACTCCAGGAATGATAGGAAACTCCCCATTGGATTCACCAATTTTCTATGCATAATTATGATCTACAAATAAATGAAATTCCGTAAGTGTGGTGCTAGGCACTTAGAACAACAGATGAAAGACTTTGCTAACACTTTCTCTAAAATAAGAAGACACACAGAATGATAGAAGAACCTACTTGCAATCAAAGCGCTTCTCCTTGTCCTTCTGTCGCTTTTGCTATCACCTTCAATCCAACTCGGATCGCCAAATTGATTCCTACAAGCATAAACAAAGAACAAAAAATAGATTGCAATATACAGATGCCTACTTATCTTAATCACTCAAATCGATTAGATGTGAAACATATACATCATTCAAGAATCCATTGCATGAGAAATAGAAACATAAACATATACATATATGGGAAAATGAACAACAATATTTATTAAAGAGTAGAAGGGGGAGGTTACAACCAATGATTGATTTGATGCCACTAGCTCCAACTTCATCCCATCCTCATCACATCCAACATCACACCAGCAGCATATCAGTACTTTCACTCTCTCAAATGAGAATCCAACAACATTTCTTTACCAAAATTATTCCTTCCCTAGCAGCAGGATCTGTGCTCAATTTATATTGAAACTGATGATAGTTTCTCAATGAATGACTTTCTGAGAATAGGCAAGAAATGTTCCCAAGATTATAGGTGTTAGATGGACATTTGGATTCGAAGTTTGACACATATGGACTCTTCTAGAAGGCACTAGACATGTGGAGGTTCCCGGAACAATGAGAATTCTACTCCCAATTGACCAACGCACTCTTGAATGTCGGGAAGTGCATTGCAGTGCACCCTTGAATGGAGGATTTTTCATATGCAATGCAGTTAGTCCCTTTAGAGGCAGCGTCGGTGAGTTCATAGGTGATGTAACATATAATTCAAACCTTGGAAATCTCACAATATAAGCCATAAATTATTTTTTCTTCTCTTAGGGCATATAGCAACTGAAATGTAAGGGGATGATAGACCCTACTTCATTGGTCCTAGGGATGATGTCCAGTTTGACCAGGTCATGGAGGATGATGCCCAAATTGACCTATAACAAAAAAAATTATCAATTTTCAAGTCTTATGAGTTTTTATATATCTCTAATTTATGGCGGGGTTAAGGAATTATTGGGAAGGAGGAATCATTAAATAAGCCTTCATAATATGATATATAAATAAGGATAAAAATAAATGGAAAGCTTTTCCACTCAATATAGCTTAGTGAATATGGTTAGCCAAAAGCTCGAAGTTGTTTGAAGGAAAATAGACTCTTCCCCTAAAATATGTAATATAATCCATTAAAATACTAAATTCATATCCATAGGTTGATAACGAACAAGAAAGATAGGGGGCCACTGAAGAAGTCATCAATAAGAAATCCCTTGGGCATACTTGATGGTGTCTCTCAAGGACACCCTCTAAAAGGAGGATTAGGAGGAATCGTATATCTCTCTACAAATCATGGTATAGCCTTTAATGTTGAAATAGGGCATGGAGCTAAAAATTATTGTGAGCTATTACCTCTCAAATTATCCCTAGAGTTGGCTCATGAATATGGTGTTAGACACTGTTACATAGTTACAAATTGTTGGACTCTCTACTAGTTATCAAATGGTAACGAAAGGGAGAACCACTCAAAAATTTCACTTTACGTCCACTCTATAATGATATAATAGACCAAAGGGTGGTATTCTCGCACATTTATTCATTGCATATATATAGAAACAAGAAAAAGGTTACTTATGGTATTTCAAAGAGTCATTAGGGTTCAATTAGTTGGTTTCTCTAAGCCTAGCCAAACGGTTAATGTGATAGTAAATTTTTACCAAAAACCCAAAAAAAAAAAAATCTGAAATATATGCACAATTAACACAACTGAACTTCTAACAAATTATGAATAATATAAATGATAAATCCAAGCACATCAATTTTTACGTAGCTTTTACCCTAGAAAATGCCAATGTGGTGAAAAACCAACAAAGAGGGATTTTATTAGGCTTCAGAGAAAATACTTAGGAAATAATTACAGTAGAAGCTCAAGAAAATGTGTGGCCAATAACAGCCACAGAAATAATTCCTCTCTCTTCTACAACTATATGGCCTGAAGTACAGACACTCTCTCGCAAAGTACAACCACTTTTCTTCAAAATATCTCAGCCTAGGATCTGATCTCCAGTAGCAAACTCGATCCATATGCTCAATCTCTCTCTCCTATAAGCACAACCTAGGATTTGGCCCCTCTCTCACTACTCAATATGGCCAAGTTACAACCCTCTTTATTTGAACAATACAACCCCTTCTCTCGGCTACTTAACCTTCCTTCTCACCCAAATTTGTCCTCTTCTCTCTCACTCACTATGATCTCTAATGTGTCCTGCACGCACTCACTCCAACACTTTATAATTTCTCTCATAACCCTATGTCCTCCTTGAGATCTTCAAAGGAAATATCAAAGTTCATAATTTGATCTTATCAATTTCTTTGATTTTTTCAAATGGAAATATTAATTTCCAAAGTTATAAACTTTAGAAATCTAAGTTACACGTCCAATAACAACTAATTAAATTATTTATCATGATTTTCATGAGTTTGGACTTACGAAGAATTAAAAAATGTTGAAATAAGTAAATTTTTCAAGATATATTTGACATGCATGGACATAAGACATATGAAAAGATATCTATTTGAGTTATAATTTTAACACTCCCTCTTATCAACGAAGGTGTTCTCCACACCCCAAACTTGTCCCTGAAGAATAAAATGATATGGAATTATGCGAGAATGCAACAGAACACATATATAAACATAAACATAGATATGCAGTAGAAATAAACTTAAATTCATTAACATCAAAGAATTGAAATATGATTACATACCGAATAGAAATAAAGTAGCTCAGGCGATGGTAGCTTATCTCTGAGAAGAGATGTGGCGACTACATGCCTCTAAATTGTGTTACAATGAGGCTCAAGGGCCTTTTTATTATTGAACAAAAAATCAAAACCCTAAACAACCAAAAGCCTAACCTTAGGAGATAGAACACCAAGAGTTTGTGGTACTTGTTGGGGTTAGTTGGGCAACCAACTTCTCGGGGTCGTAATTTGGTCATATGATCTATGTTTGGCGCGTACAATACCTAGTTAGAAATATTTCTTTGAGTACTACAGGATTTTCAACATGAACTTTCCTATGGCTATGGATATGTGACAGACCTTAAAAAAATGTCCTTTAGGGGATCAAAACAGCTCTAGAAGTTCAAGACCCGAAAAACTACTAAAAATAGTAAATGCTTATAAAAACTTTCGGTGAAAATCAAATGTAAAGTGTTTCGAACCAGCCAATGTGGTTCATCATCATGACAAGATGAGAAATCTGATCAAGGAACCTGTTTAAATAGATAAGGAAAACTCCAACTAGCCATTGTAAAATAACGGCTAGTTTGACTAGAATAAGAAATTAATTAAATTTCATCATATTTTATTATATTTTAATTTTTAGTTTTATTATATTTGAATATAATTTAATATTAATGCTTTTATTAATACTTTTTTAATATAGTTTAATATTTTTATTATTTTAATACTTTAAATTATATGTTATATAATTAAAATTCTTTAATAGTAAAAAAAAAAATTAAATAAAATTAAAAATGAAAAATAAATAAATAATCTTATTTAATTTACTTATTAGGTAATTTTACTATTTTAAATCATAATATAATAAGGATAATACTAATAATAAACCAAAAGGAATAGACAGGGAAAAAGAAACTGGGAGCGAGAGTTGAGGGAATGACAAGAGGGAGCATAGAGGAAGAGAAAAAGCAACTAAGAGTGAAGGGCGGGAATCCAACACCTTATAACACTCCACCCATCCTCCATGTTAAGGTTAACCGACCTCTTTTTGATTTCCAAGGCTTCCCTTAACTTGCGGTAGTGGAAATGGTCAATCCTCGCAATAACCTCATCATCTTCAATAAAAATGTGATGATTTGTCTTTTCGGCATGCTCTGCTAAGGCAGAGGACCAAGATCTACTAGTTGGAGATTTCCTTATCTATTTAAACAGGTTTCTTGATCAAATTTCTCATCTAATCCTGATGATGAACCACACTGGCTGGTTCAAAACGCATCAAAAAAATTTTCTTACATGTGATTTTCACCGAAAGTTTTTATACACATTTTATGGATCAAAGAAAATCAGGGAAACTGATGAAACCAACTGGAGGTCTAGGTGGAATAGGCAGGTGGCCACCAATATCCACCTAGATCATACAAACTTTCCTTTCATCAAGGCATTCGTGAGGATGTATGGCAACCTACTCATATGTAGGTACATATTGTAAATTCATTGTGTTTGTAACATCCCTTGTTTTTCCCGTACTTTTTGTAATGTTAAATATGACTACAATACTAGCATGGAGAACCATAGTTGGTTAATACATTGATTAAGAAATTTTTTATTATAATTTAAAGTTAATTAAACCAACTGAAGGAAGGATATCCTTACATATCTTTAGTCTAAGGGATGATGCTTGTTTGTTCTTGTTTTTACAAGCCATACCCAACCGATTTAATGTCGAAAGCCACCTATAATTACGAAAATTCATTACCTGACAGCTTTCACTGTGATGTGATTGGGTGTGAACTGAGTTTTCTATCTGTCAACAATGAATATCATATTGGAGTGGTGGAAGGAAAGGGTGGTGCACATTCACCCTTCTCCCCCCTCATGGATTGAGGAGACAATCAAAAACATCCCTTCAGGGAAACCGAGGATGGTCCAAGTTGATGCTCTCTTAGATGCATAAAGGGACTTAGAGGATAAAGGAGTTATCTATATGCATGCGCAACAAAATATAAACGGGGTTGGTTGGTTGGACTTTAACTTATTATAATATCATTGTTTGACTCTCGATGGTTGGTCCTAAGATGGGTGTTGGTTCTCTCTGGCTTTCATATGTACCTTTGGATAGCTCACACTCTTTGTTTCAAATATTTTTTTTCTATCACTGATCACTGGTTGTGTGTGGGAATTGGTTCTCCATTTAAAATCTAGTTTTTTGGCATGGGCACTCTTATCTCCTGGGGGATTGAAGGCTTCGAGACCGATTCAGGATGGTGTGGAGTTGTGAAGCATGATATAGTTGATCGAGCAATGCTAGAGTTGATTATTTTTTTTACCTTGAGCTTTTGCTCTATGACCTTGGGAGTTAATCCCTGTGATTTTTTGTTTTAGGCCATTTATTGTGTTGTAAGAGCATGTGTGGTCAGTGACAAGCTCAATGGATGACCACATCACTATGGTGTTGTTTTACATCTATTAACCACCAAATCAGTTTGGTGTTGTTGTACAAGTATTAACCACCTAGATAGGACAGTATAAGACATTTTGGTGCTTGTTATATGGGTTGTTAACCACCTAAATATTGGACTAAAAACCCCTGTAGTGCTTGCTATGAAAAATTAGTCATGAGATTCACTCAGATAGCGAGTTCAACCTCCTAAACTGAGAAATATCCCCATCTAGACCTTGGGTGTAGCCATGCATTTGAACTTAGAGAATTAAATGGTTCATTTTGATGCTTACATTCATAGAGTAGATGATAAACCACTTGGAGAATGAACTCCACATCCTGAGTTTTTTACCAATCCATTGGTGTGAATTCCCATGTGCAAGCATCCCCTAAAACTCTAGATCTAACTCGGGGGTGGTTAGTTGCGAGATAGATTGAAATGTAGCTAGATTATGGTCGAGTGGAGTGGAAGTCCCTCCTTTAGTTTTCAGCTACTCTAACAAAATTAGATAATTATAATGGTTTATGCATATTTGGATTATGAACTATGACAAACCTTGTTATGTTATTGACTAATGTATGGTCCCATGTCATTCATGAAAGAATGTCTGAAATCATTGTTATATTCGTAGTTAACAAGCAATCTTATATATCTCTGGTGGAAATGACTGCTTGAACTATGTGGTTACTTCCATCTTCATGAATTGTAGGATATCTTATATATTTATAATTGATTGACTAAAATTCACTTAGGATTAACCAATTATCTTATAAGTTTTTAGTTATATTAAATGTTGGAATTAGGTAGTTCACTGCCATACTCATTATTGTAGGTAACCTTACATGTTGTGAGTTTATATTATATGTTTTGTATTAAATGAATATCTAGTTAGTGTCAATGATTACTTAATATAGGAATGATGTGATATGTTTGTGGTTTGTGCACACTCATATCATATCATTTTTGTGATTGAGAACTGTAACTAGCTTAATGTTCTAATATTCATATTATTAAAAACATGGTTTGTAGTCCTCTTGAGTGGTCACACAAACCTATATATCTCCTTGAGGGACTTAACCAACCTACAAAAAATAGCAGATTTGTATTTATTTGCATAGTTCGCCCTGTACAGTGTTGAATTTGGGTGAGTTCACCATTGGATTTTTTGTTCCCTCGAGACAACCTTTGGATATAAGTGGTCAGTGCCCAGGAAATCTACTAAATTCATAAAAAAATATAAATGACTAGTCGAAGCAGGATCATGAGGGATGCATGCTCATTTTGGTAGCATCGTAAGTGCTCTAAGTATCCAAATTTGTGGAGAGGCTTAGGCATTGGTATTCCAAAGAAAATGGTAACTGTTTGTGAAAATTCCACTCGAAATATGATTTATTATAAAAATTAATTATTTTAACGGGGACCCTAAGTCTAAACTCAGGGAAATTAAATAATTAAAGGGTATTAATCAAAACATAGTGTGAATGATCTAGAAAAAGCGAAGATCAAATCAAGTTATAATCTTAGTCATTGATTAGAGATCTAATCTCGGTCATTGATGTCTCAATGAGAATTCTATAAAGGAAGGCTTAATGGCCATTTAGAAAGACACACTGAGTGAATCAATTGATCGAATTCTTCTGACGGAGCAGTGCTCGGCGAATATCACATCTAAGTAATTCCAGCATGGTGAGGGGAAAAAGTAGCTTCCAGAGAGAGAATTTTCTCAGTTGGAGAATCATCAGCAAATAGAGGCAGAGAGACGTCTAGCATAGCCACCGCAGAACCAAACAAGATGACGCAAAGCCAGCATAGAGCCACGCAGGGCTACGCAAAGGCCTAAGATGGTTTCCGAGATTTTATTGTTGGATGAGTTCAAAAAGAAGGGAGCCGAGGTGTGAGACCGAGAGGCTGAAATATGAGATTTTGGGAGTCAGATCGATCCATAGCTGGGGTGACGCAATTCCCAGAGAGGGTGACGTAGGGACTGCGTAGTGGCAGTGCAGAGCCTGCTAGGGGAACCTCATCGAGTGATCAGATCAGACGGATTTTCTAGTGATTGATTGAGGTAAAGTGGCACCTCATCGAGTGATCAGATCAGACGGATTTTCTAGTGATTGAGTGAGGTAAAGGGGCACCTCATCGAGTGATTAGATCAGACGGATTTTCTAGTGATTGAATGAGGTAAAACTCACTCAATCACTAGAAAATCCATCTGATAAACTCACATTCTTTATGCCAATATTTCACTCTCTGTAATTGAATAACCCTTGAGGTATTCAACGATGTATTTAGAAATTTCTATTGCTTAATAATGCAAACCCTCAGATTTTTTGCATCAATTTTCTCGCATTGAGTTTTTTCGGAGGCTTAGTGCAAAATAAAAGTGTCCTATTAATTATATTTTTCATTTATTTTAACTTGGTGCATTTGATTTTATTAAATAGTAAAACTATAGTTCTATCGTTTGTTACAAGTTTTAAAGTTATTAAACTAAGAATTATTATTATTTATTAAAATCTAAAATTTTAAATCTAAAATTATTCTCAATCCCAATGTATGAATCTATGGCTAAAATTAATTGTCGGTAGGGGTATGCCGACATTTAAGGAAGGGGGGTCCTCAATTTTTACAACCTGATTTTACTAATTATTACATGGCATCATCTCATGAATTGTAGAGCCCCCCTCCATGGTTTTCAAAACAACTACAGGGGTTCGCAATCCACTTTCTTTATTGAACTTGGTTTAATAGAAAATAATATTTTATTCCCTTCCCTCCCCTCTTAAATTTTTGGTGGGCTATATAAAAATTAGTGAGCTCATTTTTTTAATTTTTTTACTTTGATTTTTAATCGTTTTTAAGCCAAATTAATTTCTTAACTTTTAATTATTATTAATGACTCTAATATATATATATATATATATATATATATATATATATATATATATATATATATATATAAACTTTATTTATATTTGTTAATTTAAATAATCTAACTTAATTAATTATGATTTATTATTTAATTAATAATTAACATTATCATTATATACATATATTCATTGATTTATTTTTATTTTCTTTTTTCTTTTAAATTTTATTTATAATGTGGATTGAGATTTAGTGTGGAAAATGGCTTAGGAGATAGGGTTATTGAGGTAAGGCAAAAAATTAAAATTGTACCATTTGACCCAAAAAAATTTACAACATAGAAACATGAATATCTAAATAGAAATGAAAGAAATTGATACACCACCAACTAAAAAATATAAAACAACAGTGCACAGTCCATTGGGCATGGAGTTAGTACCCCTTCCCTTCAATGAATTCTATCATTTTCAAATATCCTGCAATGAATTCTTCTAAAACTTTAATTATTCACACTCCAAACTGAAACCGTTGAAAATGAACAATCCAATTGATTTACTGCACTATGAAATATGAAAATAAAGTTATTCAATCCCACACACCTCTATCTGATTGAGTTGAAACTTTATCCTAAGAAGTCTAACTTCCAGTGCAACCAAGTGAGTAGTGGATTATCTGGAAGATCACCTTGCATGCAATAGAAAACTTGAAAAAATGTTTACAATATGAAATTCAAATTCCACAAGCAAATGATACTTACAAGTGAATTTTGAAGAGTGCATCCTCTTTAAACATCTTATTTTTCGACTTATTGATGAGAAGAAAAAAAGTACACAATTGAACACCATCATCATAGCAACAAATGCACTTGTCATTTCAAACCAACAGAATCTGGAACCCATGGAATTGCCAAATAAACAAAGGGGAGAATCCATGTGAAATTCTACCAATATCAAATTTCTACTCCTTGTTCACCAACAAGGAATAGATCTAACAGATCATCCTTCTCCCAAGGAAAAATTTATTCATTACTTTGTTCCCTGACAAAGGCGCCAAATGCTGTAACATTTCTTGCAGGAAGTTCTTGGCTGCAAAACTACACTAAGAAACCAACTCAACCAATCTGTATGTTCAAGTTAACCCTCGAACTAGAGGGGGCTCCCTTAAGAGTTACGAGATTTTTTGTTGTTCATTGTCACTAGAAAGCAGCCTATGAAGCAAAATGTCCATATCTAGATGTTGTTGTATACGCTGTTTTCTTCAGGTTTTCAATCCATGCTTAACAAATAAAGCCCTCCCTTGGAGAGGTCTTATCAAAGTGTCAGCGTTCAGATATGACATAATAACATAGCTTGAGATATTTTGATGGAGGAATGGAGAAGAAGTTAGACAATTAAATATCATCCCTCAATATCTAATCATCTAATCAAGAACTAAAACATGTAGAAGGATCTCTACAACAAACAACAATACATTTAAGAATTTGTATATAAGCAACAATTTATTGATTAATAGGGATAAAAAAGGAGACACTGTCACCTTGATCCACTCAATAAAGAATATAACTTTGCGATAGGCTATCATGAAGGTTGATACTCAACTTAGCCCTGCCTAGTGTCCTATACAACCTCAAACATATGCAGAAATATATGTGTAATCACAAGTAAGCACTGACACAGTAAACAACGTTTGTCATTAAGTAAAGCCAGGGGACTTTGATTAAATCTTGAAATAGCGGACTTTACAAAAATATCAGGGTCTTTGCATCAAAATCCAACCCTTTTATAATCAAAATCAAAGAATATATAGATATTACAATGTTCTAAAGTTGTTACAAGATTTTAGGGATAAAATTCTAACAATATACTAAAAATAAAAACAATCACTGAATAATTGCAGGAAATTTGGAGTTGTTTGAAAAAAAATTACCTCAAAATCTGAATAATATTGACTGTTGGTATTCCTCCTTCTTCATATGCTAAAATAATGTCCATTGTTCGAGTATAAGAGTCAAATACATTATATGTGGAACCAAATTTTATTCAATATATTTATTTATTAATTTCAAGTATATTTTTATTAATTTTATTTTTCGTTATTTTAATTGCATTTGATTTTATTAAATAGTAAAACTATAGTTCTATCATTTATTACAAATTTTAAAGTTATTAAATTAATCGTTATTCTTATTTATTAAAATATAAAATTTTAACTAGACAGCGCCGCCATTGCAAGTTCTCCCTCTCTGTGATCCAGCATCCATGGACGCTGGCGAGGGTGTCGATCCCACTCCCCCCCAGCCAGAACTCATCACATTCAAGAAACTAGTTGCAGGTGCTACCAAGACACCCCTGACCGAGACACAACAAAATTTCGTGAAGAAACTTGATTGCATTCCTTTAGTCGCGTTGTCGGTCAAAGAAAAATGCAGATCTGCACTCAATCTAGTAGACATAGGGCTCATTAGCTAGTTTACTGGTCTCTGGCCCTCCTCCAAAGCTGTGGAGGATTGGGTTCAGAGGAATTGGACGTTTCTCATCCAAGAAGGGATTAAGAGCCATTTTGTAGGGAAAGGTTTCTTTGTATTCGTTTTCTAAAACGCAGAAGACAAAAACCTTATCTTCAGAAATGGCCCATACTTCATGGGGCCTCAAGGGTTATACTTGAAAAAATGGACTCCCAACTTCGATCCTGCACAAGACAAACCTTCCGTTGTTCCAGTGTGGGTTTGCCTTCCCCATCTTCCACTTCACTGCTGGAACCAAAAATCTTTGCAAACCATTGGCAACTCGCTAGGAAGGTATATAGATCAAGCAGTGAGAAAATATCAGTATTCTTGTGCACGGATATATGTGGAGGTGGATCTGAAAGTAGGGTTACCAGAAGCAATAAAACTAACCGTCGCAGATTGGATGCACATTCAGGAATTAGATTATGAACAACTACCTTTCAAATTCCGGCACTGCCATGGCTATAGCCATTTTTCAAGGCACTGCAAAAAAAATATCACCGAAGAAAGTGAAAATGCGAAAACTGATCAATGGATCACAGTGAAAAAACAGGGCCAGAAAAACCTCAAAGCAAAGGCCTTGCAAAAGAGAGAAAATCCATGCCAGCAGGGCAATATCAAGGAACTAGGAACTCCAACCCCCCGTCAACAATAGGAACTCAAAACATAGAGCCCAACAAAGCAGTAGGAGCAGCAAGAATAAACAAAGATAGCAGCGAACAATCGAATCTTTCCCCCAATGGAAAAGGCGGCGAGGAAGAAGGGAAGCCAACAGTAACCCCTGAAGTCTCCCCTTTTCCCACATATGCAGACATAGCTAGAAAGAAAATAATAGACTCGCCAAGCTCCTTGGAGGACGAGATCCTCGAAAGGGCTGCTAAAAGAGCAGGAAGAAAGTTTCGCAGAGAAGCAAGGGAGGAAGAGGCAGAAAGACAAAAGACCCAAGGAAGCCAGCCCACAGTAGAAATGTCAATCGGAAGGAGCACTAGAACAAGGCCTTCAAAAAGAGGAGCTCCTACCTCCCCCAACAGTAAGTAATGTGAATCGTCTCTTGGAATTGTAGAGGTTTCGGGAATCCGTCAAAAGTCAAAGCGGTCAAGGACCTCATGAAAACAGAACCAGCAGATATCCTCTTTCTCCAAGAGACAAAAATCAAAGGGGAGGCCCTCCTAGAGATCAGAAAAAAGAAATGGAAAAATAATGCAAGGAAAGAAATAAGTGCAAGGGGATCCTTAGGAGGAATTTCCACCCTGTGGAAGGAGAATCAATTCAGGCTTGTTAACTCCTACAACACCCAGCACTGGATCTTCACCGAATTGAAGCACATAACAAGTAAGTTAACTTTCACACTTTTCAATTTATATGTTCCAGTAATGTATGTAGAGAAGAAATAATGCTGGCAATCCCTAAATGAATTCCTAGAACTCCACTCTCCAAACAAAATTATCATCGCTAGAGATCTCAACATAGTAATGAATGAAAAATAAAAAAGAGGAGGTAGAAACAGCAAGGACCAAATGATACATGTGGTAGAATACATAATACTCCAATGGGATTTAATGGACTTTAAACCAAAGAAAGGGTTATACACTTGGACCAACAACAGGACAGGGGAAGACCATATCTCGGCCAGATTGGACAGATTAATAGTACAAAGCACCTTGCTGATGGAAAGAAGGCTCATATCCTCAACCATTCTCCCCAAACTCACCTCGGATCATAAACCTATCCTCCTCTTGCTAGCAGAGGAAGAAAACTTGGGCCCAATCCCATTCAGATTTAGTCCTCTATGGAGTGGAAAAATTGGGTTCTTTGAGACAGTTCGAATGTCTTGGTCCACCTTTGTCAGTTGCTCCTCCAACTATGTTTGAGAACAAAGCTTAAAATACACAAAGAAGGCCCTTAAGTAATGGAGAAAACTTCCCACAAACATGCCCAATAGTCAAAGAAAGGAAGCAGTGCCGCAGCTAGAAAATATTCAGAGGGAAATGGACACCATAGACATAACAAAAGCATAATTGGATAAATAGAAAGTTTCCCAACGCAACTCCTTCCGTTCCTTTCAGAATGAAGAAGACTACTGGAGACTAAAGTCCCGCAGTCTTTGGTTGGAATCTGGAGACAGGAACACGTCCTACTTTCATCGACAATTCAAATCCCGCCTTTCCTGCAATCACATCTCGAATATCACAACCTCTGAAGGGATGCTCTGCAAGGGCATAGAACAAATAAAATTTATTGTTATCTCCCATTTCCAAAATCTATACAACAAAGGGAATGAGGGTAGTGAAGAAGATAACAGAGGATTTCTCAACAATATTCCATCCTTGGTCACACAGGATGACAACAGAGCCCTCTTGAAGCAGATCACTGAGGAAGACATCTGCAAAGTCATTTGGTCCATGGAACTTGATAAAGCACCCAGGCCAGATGGGTTCACAATTCATTTTTACAGGATATGCTGGGATATAATAAAGGCAGATCTGGTTAGAATGATTAAAGGATTCCTAAAAAAAGAAAAAATGGGGGGCAGCACCAACTCAATCTTTCTAGCATTAATACCAAAAGAATCAAACCCCGGCACCTTCGATAGGTTCAGGCCCATCTCTCTCTGCAATGCCTCATACAAGATTATTACAAAACCCCTTTCTAATAAAATTAAGCCGCTACTTGGAAGCCTCATCTCCATCCCGCAAGGAGGCTTTGTCAAAGTAATACATATACTAGACAGTGTTATTCAAGTACAGGAAACCATGCATTCCAGCAATCTAAGAAAAGAGAAAGGCATGCTGGTCAAGTTGGATATGGCCAATGCCTTCGACAGATTAAACTTGTCCTTTCTTTATAAAGTCCTTCTTTCCTTCGGATTTTTGCAAGAGTTTTTTAATTTTATCAAATCTTGCACCAACAGACCTTGGATAGCCCCCTTGGTAAATGGGAGGCCAACTAGCTACTTTCAAGCTTTGAGGGGATTGAGGCAAGGATGCCCCCTCTCTCCCTTTCTGTATATCCTTTTGGAAAATACACTTAATAGAAAACTGGAGTTGGAAAAGTCATCTAGAATTGCTCCAGGTCTACGAATAATGAAGGAGCTTGATCCAATCAATCATGCTCTATTTGATGATGACTCCCTCATGTTGGGAGGAGCCTCCTCCACAATATCCTTTGCGTTCAAATCCACTCTCCAAGCTTATTGCAGAGTATCTGGTGCTATGATAAATGAAAGAAAAAGTGTTCTCTACAGCTGGAATGTTGAAGAGAACGATATACAGAGGGTTGCTCACATTTTTGGGTTCAATGGGTATTCCAGATGGGACAAAATAAACTATCTTGGGATGACATTAACACTGGGAATCAACAGAACCTCTTTGTGGGAAGGAGTGTTGAATAAAATTAAATCCAAAATCGAAGCATTGGGAGGGCACTGGCTTACGCATGGAGGCAAGCTAACCTTGATCAAAACGGTGCTCTCCTCACTTTTGATTTATCAAGCCTCCTTCCTTATGGCTCCAAAATCAATTTTTGGGCAGATAAATAAACTCATGCATGATTTCTTGTGGCATGGTGGCAAAGGGAATCAACAAAAAATGCATTTGGTTGAATGGGAAATAGTCGGAAGACCCCTACGCGATGGAGGACTTCAAATTAGATATATGGATCATGCAAACACTTCCCTTGGCTGCAAGATTATGTGGCAGCTGCACATCGATCCCAATCATCCAGCAAGTTTCACGCTCAGGAACAAATATATCCAACGAGAAGCATTAAGGAAACTACAGGACAAAAATAGGAAAAAAAGCACACAGCTCTGGAGTCTTTGCAAAAAAGGAATTCATTTTTTTCTAAATCATCTGTATCGAATCCCAGGAAATGGGAAAAGAGTGAAACTCTGGACAGATAAAATCATGGGCCATGCGCCCCTTGCATCCAACATTGGCATTGCCGAAATTCCCGATCTGTTGAAGGAGAGAGGAATTAAAACAATATTTGATATTTTTGAATGAGACGAGGTTGGCAATTGAATAGCTTGGAGATTGAGCAATATTCCAGAGCATCTATTACATCAGGCAGATATGCTCAAAACAGAGCTCAGAGATGTTACCCTGGTGCACAAGTCTGCAGAAGACACTTGGGGCTGGGGATCCTTTGGAACCTACTCTTCCACCAAAGGATACGCACTTCTGCAACCCCAATGAGATAGGCCTATGCCTGCAACATTTTGGGCTCAAGTATGGGATTCAATGGCCCTCCCCAAAATTAACTTCTTCTTTTGGACCTTAATGCACAAAAAAACTTTGACAGGTGAAAATATTTTGAAAAGAAGCATTGTTGGTCCGCACAGATGTGCTCTCTGCAAACAAGCCCTGGAAACCATTGATCATCTATTCGTTGATTGTCCTTTCGCCAACAAATTTTGGACTCTCACTCTTCATTGACTCAACGTTGTTTCCCCCTCCAAAGTCTCAGTAGTCGATCTCTTCTATACATGGAAGGACTGATACCCTTTGACCTTCATCAATAAGTCCCTTTGGGCTTAGGTCTGGATCACCATCCCCAAGTTTGTCTACTGGAAATTATGGCTAGCTAGGAACGATAGAATTTCAACAATATAGCATGGACCCCCACCATTGTAGCTGCTAAAGCAAAAGGCCTCCTTCTCGAAACATTGAGCAATCAAGACCTCAAACCTGAAAATACGTTACTCCATGAGGAAAAGAGATGGTTCGGGACCTTTGTCTTCCAAAATAGGAATCAAAGTGTTGTAAAACCCCAACTCAATCCTGAGTGGAGGTTAAGAGACAAGGATGAAATCTTCCAGAGCTGGTGGAGGAAGCAAGGAACAACAACAACCTTCTTTGATGATGCCTCCAAAGGAAACCATGGGACTGCGAGTGTTGGAGGCCTCATATATTCTCCGAATGGATCCTCAAGAGAAACCTTCAGCTGGGGATTGGGGCAGCAAACAAATAATCAAGCAGAAATCTTGAGCTTGATAAAAGCCTGCCAAATTTTCAAAGAAAGAGCATTCAAAGAGCTACAAGTATTTGAGATTCCAAAATGTTGATAAAAAAGATACACTTGAAAGGTCAATTTAATGATGTTGTCCTAAACAAGAGCCTACAAAGGCTGAGATACATTCTACACGAATCTACCTCCTTCAAATGCTTTCACATTCTTAGAGATTCAAACAAAGAAGTTGACATTTACGCCAACAAAGGTTGCCTCCTTGTTCAAGGATAGCTCAGTATAAACGATGGAACACCTACACAAATCTGCATCCCATGAAAAGCAATTCAGCATGTAATAGGGACATGTTAGTAGTCTTGTACTAAAGGTTGTCCTGGCTCCGGCCCAACCTGATTTATCCTATTATAAAAATTCTTATATATGTATATGTATATATTGAATATCTGGGATGCGGATCAGATATTGAAGCGCACTATAAGAGATGGTGGATTCACTATCGATGATACCCAACACAAGGAATGCTTTATTGCTATGTTTCTCTCGCATCTACACCAGCCCTTGACTCAAAAGAAGATTGACACTTTGGATGAGGCTGTAGAAATTGCGATGAAACTAGAAGTTGCATCAATGTCTGTTATGATTGGAACTCAGCAGAGTTAGAGTCAATTAGAAGCAATGCACTGGAGATTCAGAATCTAGGAAAAGATAAGGGAAAGGAGGTGTGCCCAAAAGTGTGGCGCATACGATGTAAATTTGTCAGAAATCATAAGGATCAATTCCCTATATTCAATGATTATCTACACGTTGGAGGACCAAGCCCGTTGAAGAGTGCGGTGGGACAAAGTGGGACACCCCTAGTATGGTGCACGATTTTTCAGACTACGGGTCTGTATACGATTGGTTTTTGTCCAAGGATTATAAAATACATGACTGAGTTGAAGCAGTTGTTTTGCAGATTTTTCTCGTCACTAGGACATGATGAAAAGCATTATTGAAGCTTTGATTTGATGATTGACAAAGATGACCCATATAGAATGCAAGCTGAACCTACCTCACTATCATCCTCGTCTGGGCATGGTGGATTCCAGACTAGAGGAAGAGAAAGAGGAGGATCAGTTGGTCGAGGAAGGGGACAGGTCATTTGCTTCAATTGTGGAGATGCTGGTCATTATGCGCACGACTATCCAAATCCTGCATGACAATCTTCCTGAACCTGATTTTATTATCTCACATACTTTATGATTGAATGTGAAACCATACCCTTGATCAACCATTTGACCTACACTTGGTAGATTGTGCTCTATACCTCAACCAACAAAAAATTATATTTGTATGTCCTTATGTGATCAAGACTAATATGCCTTTTCCAATTATCCTTCCTGAATCATTATTTCCAATGGTGATGCTACCTCATTTGACTACTTCTAGAGGATAAGTTTGCTTCTATGTCATATTAT
Organism: Pinus albicaulis; assembly: GCA_034641835.2. Taxonomy (NCBI): domain Eukaryota; kingdom Viridiplantae; phylum Streptophyta; class Pinopsida; order Pinales; family Pinaceae; genus Pinus; species Pinus albicaulis. Next base: position 681,021,194 of record CM076584.1, on the reverse strand, counting down.
TTGAACATCCACTATCTATATACCATTGAATATCTTTGTTTTGAACACATAGAGCTAGAAAACATTCTATATGTTCATATCATTTCCTTCCCCGTAGCTTTGTTCTTTGATTCTTATTTCTGATAATATCTTCTTCTATGATCTTTTTTGGAGGCCTCAATGTACTAGAGTCTAAGATCACAAGCTTTATGCCCAAAATTATCTCACTTGAAACATTTAACATGATCTAACAAGGGAATAAATGAATTGTAATTTTTAAGATCATTCTCATGAAAAATTCTAGGATTGTTGCTCACACAACCATTCCTTCAAACCTTATATGATCCCCTAATCCTATTCCTCATATTCTTACATATACTCTTCAATCTATTTCATTATGACCAAAATTATTCTTGAGAATCAATATCCATAAAAGATATTTTTCCCTCTTCGTAGAGAAAATATTTTGAATCCAATCCTAGGTCATGGTTGGTCTTCAATTTATTTCCTTTTGTTGTTTTTTTTGTTGATAGGTCATGTCTTTGTTGATCCTTGAATTCATTACCAACCTTTTTTTCATTTCCGCTAGATCCTTTGAGCACACTACCTTATCTTTTAGGTTTTTCTCCTTCTGGTGTCTCTAAGTTTAATCCTTCTTTGAACGTCTCATGATCTTCTTTATATACAAGACATCTTTTAACAAAAGGAGATATCTAGTAACCAAGAATTTTATCTAATGATGTAGTCCCTTTTTCCAACTTTAAGTTGAGATTGAACTAAGCATTTTCCTTCTCTAAATCCTTTCTTAAGAATACAACCTCTACTTCTAGCTTCTCATAGTTTCTTTCTTTTTATTTCATCTAAATTATTAGTGTCCTCTATTTTCTTGACCTCTTCTAGTTTTGTCTTTCAAAGTATGATTTATGCTTCATCAAAATCATGCTCTTTATTTTCATATTTTTGTAGTAGATCCTTCCAACCTTTATTCTTTATTTTATGTCTTTTTGTTTCTTTTAAGGCACTTATAAGTTCACCATCAAGATCTACCTTCCCAACAACATTTTTTTCTTCTTCTTCTGATATTTGATTCTCCAAGGCCATGAGTAGGCATTCTTCTTGATCGTCATCAAATGCATGTTCATTATTTTCTTCTGATGATTTGATATCCTCCTTGGAATAGAAACATTTCTCCCTGGGATATCTTATTTTTATGAAATTTGCCTCTATTTATATTTTTTCTTTCAACAACACTATCATCCAAATTGGCATATGTAAATTTAGGAGCATAATGACCTATTCTATCACTCTTAAAACATTTGAATGGTAGATTATGTTTACATTTTCCAAATCCTCATTGCGGATTTCTCACAAATTGAGCTTCTTCTTCATTTTATTTATAGCTAGAATGATTATGTTCCATGTGTCCTTTGGTTTTCGTTAATGCTTTGAAGGCTACTTCCTTTAATGATAAATTCTATTTTATTTTTCTCGTCTCATATGCAGTGAGGATTCCATGTAGTTCATTGATCCAGGTGGATCTTGAACTGGAATTGAGTCTAGTCATATTAGCTATGTGTAGTCATGTTTTTGGAGACTAGGATGGTCATAGATTATAGTTGATCCTGACATGCTCAAAATTCAATAGTATTATATTCTCATGAAAGCAACGCCAAGTCGAAAATCTCCTCAAATTTATTTTGGTGGTATATTCAATTGTCAAAATGGATTTTGTATGAGGGAGAAAATGCATTCTGAAGTTTTGTCCAAACAAGCAAAAAGAAGGGCCAGAGTAGGCCAAGTGGCAGTGCCAGAGTAGGGAAAGTAGAAGAGGAAGATGGCTGACCAAAATCCCGAAATTCGATATTGATATCAGACCTACTAAATTGATAAAGGGAAAAGGCTTGGCTCACTTGATGGCTAAATCTAATTGCAAGGATCTAAATCTCAATATGGAGGTAGATGAGGGAAAAGATAGAGAAGGTATATCTGATTATCCTGAAATATTTCATTCAAATTGGTATAAGGATATAGTATACTTTTTGTTAAATTTCAACTTTCCCCCTAAAATGGAGAAGTAAAAAAGGAGAGCTTTTAAATTGAAGGATGTTAAATATTGCATTTTGGAAGACCATCTTTACTGGAAATACCCTGTGGGAGTCTTATTAAGATGTGTAAATGAAGCCGAGACACGAGAGATTGTGTCTGAGATACATGCAGGGGTATGTGGAGGACATTAGTATTGGAAAGCCACTACAAACAAAATATTAAGAGTTGGTTATTACTCGCTAACTCTTTTCTCTGATTTTTTTTCCAAAGTGAGGACTTGTGTCAATGTCAAATTTTTGCTGGTAAATAAAAGCTGCTTCCATTACCTCTTATTCCTATTTTAGCATATGTTCCTTTCCAGCAGTGGGGGTTAGACTTCATCGGTGAAATTCATTCGCCTTCATCCGGAAAAAATAGATGGATTCTTATAGCTACAGACTATTTTACTAAGTGGATTGAAGTTGTTCCAACCAGGAATGCCACTGATACGGTAATAATTGAATTTCTGTTGGAAAACATTATGGCTAGATTTGGTTGTCCATGGAAATTAGTGACTGATAATGTAATGGATTTTAAGTCTACTAAGATTCATAGCTTCTGTCAGCAATATGGTATTGAATTGACTCATTCCACACCTTATTACCCTCAAGGTAATGGGTTAGCTAAGTCATCCAATAAAAGTTTGGTGAGAATCATTAAGAAAATGTTGCCTGAAAATAAGAGAAATTGGGACACTCAGCTAGTGCATGCTCTTTAGGCAGATAGGGTAAGTGGAAAACAATCAATTGGAATGTCTCCCTTTCAGCTTGTTTATGGTACTGATGTTGTAGTGCCATTGCAACTAGCTCTTCCTGTTATCAATTTTTTGCAAGATGAAGTTGATGATGAAAATCCAATTCAAAGGAGAATGTTGTAGTTGATAGAAGCACATCAAATCATAGAATCACTCATGGCTAAAGTACAAAAATATCAGACTAAAGTCAAATCTGTTTTTGACAAAAGAGAAAATCGGAAATTATTTCAGGAGAATTATTTGGTGTTGCGTTGGGATGTCAGGAGGGAATACCATGGAAAGCATGGTAAGTTTGACAATTTGTAGTTTGGACCATTTATAATTTCTCAAGTTTTAGAAAACAATATATTTATGCTCAAACATCTAGATGATGATCAGCTGACTGGAGGTCCAGTTAATGGTCAGTTTCTTAAAAAGTTCTTTGTTTGATAAGTTATTTAGTCATTTCATTGTAAATATCCGATGTGATGTGTCAATAAAACTCCATTCCCAATGGTACTCGTGTCTGTAAATATGATCAGTCTTGAGTTTAGTCAGTCAAAGGTCAGTCCTAGTCATAATTTCCAGAAGTCTTCTTGATTTTGAAAGTTTAAGGCACTGAGTCTATAGTCCTTGAAGCCTCGCAGGGAGGACTTCATCCCCAATAGGAGCCACTTTTAGCACTGTAAATGTTAACAGTTTGACCACCATTGTAACACTGTTTTCAAAATTTTCTTGTTTCCTAGCCTATGTCAAAGTTCGAGTCATTTTCAATAAAAGTCCAAAAAAGAGACTCAATACCAAAATACTTTGAGGTTTATATGTGGTATTAGTGTCTTAGGTTCATAAAAGAAGTTAAAACCATTGTTTTAACTTAGGTTAGTGTCAAAAGCTATTGGTCACTTTTTTAATAAAATTATAGTTGCTCTTTCCGAGATAATAGCTACCTCTGTTTAAGTTTCATTGGTAACACATTAATATAATGAAGGGAATTTATTTCTCCAAATTGAAGGTCACATTACTAACATAGTGCAAAGAGCAGTTATTTCGCTAAAATTTGGTTATATTGCAAAACAGAGATAAAGGTAGCTATTTCTCAGGCATAAGGAGCTGCAGAGAATATTTTCAGAGAAAAGACCATTCCTGTTTGAAGATGATTGAAGACCTCCTATGTTATAATCATGATTTTTTTTTAACAAAATTAATTATTTTTTACTTAGGAGAATTATTATAGGTGAATGGTTATAGTATTAATGCAACTAACCTATAGCTACCCTTAAGCTAAAGTGAAGATCGTGGTACAAGGTATCAATTATTAAATGATGTCGTGCAGTGTTATGTGTTATGGGGTGACTTGGCGCTTGTATTCAAATTATTTCAAATCGTGCCATTACACCATACCATGATTAGAGGCGCGGAATCAGAGGGTTAAGTTCAATGTTCTCTTGACCGAGGTTCTCTATGGAAGTTACAGCTAATAGGAGTCACATCCTCCAGCAACCAGTTTATCATTCCAAGGCAGGAAAACAAGGCTCTATGTAGGGTTTTTCCTCCATGTTAAACAATTGTGTGTTTAGAAGGAGCCTAGCTGTTGAGAAGTATGGTAAAAGGTGGGAATGTTAACAGGTCTAAGCCGAAAAACGCCAAGTTTTTTGATGTTAGGTCCAAACCTCAATTTAAGTCCGCTGGCTGGTATAAGTTTTTGCAAAAAAAAATCGGAGAAAATGTAGCCTTAGCACAGGCTTTTGTCGAGAGCTTTGATGGGGATAAATTAAAGCTTGGGAGCAAGACTTGCAGGATCTCTGAAGCCATCATAGCCCTAGCTACTCAAACCTCAACCACTGGAGAACGTTGGTTCAGGAATAAAATGCTACCCACAGAAGTAATTCTCTTCCTCAAACCTGAACATGTCAATGTCAAATGGAATCCAACTGTACATATTTCTTGTTTTAGGAATGAATACCAACATGTGATCACCACTGTGCAACGCTACATTACATGTGAGGGTATGTCGTCCTCTATCCACCAATACCAAATGATATTTCTTGCTCATATTTCAGGTGATAAACCTATGAATTTTCCCTATTTCCTGTGAAAATCCTTGCTCAATATGTCCTTAAAGTTGCATAAAATCCCTAACTATCCCTTGCACAACCTATATCATAGGGGTTTAATTAAAATTTTGATTTTCTACCACCTTAAAAAGAAAAGGACCACCTGGAATAAGTTCCTAATAGAGGAAGAATTTGGTAGTATCAACTCGAGGAGAAGGGTAGGGAGGCTCAAGAAACGAGATGCTCATGAAAAAACTACTACAACTCCTATGCCAAACAGTTCACAGCCAAACCCTATCCATTCATCAAATTTCTTCCAAGTTGACCCTCCCTTCATTTCAATCAAAAGGAAAACTAGAAGCTCGACTAAGAAAGCTGGAGACCCTATACCTATGCCAACAGCACAACTAGTCAATGAAGCCCATATCAGCAGTTCACCTAGGGAACCTCAGACCTTAAGGTCATTCATGGAGAAATATAAAAATAAATTGAAGCAGAGAGATATTATGCCTCCTAAAAAATATGTGTCAAAAGGTAGGGATCAGACAACTTCCTCTTCAAGAGGCAAACCTAGGAAAAATCTCATCATGACAGAAGAACTTCCAGAGGAAGTCAACCCCGGAGTTCTAACTTCTAAGCATGTTTTGCCTCCAGAGGAAGTCAACCTTGGAGCAAAGAGATCAAGCCATGTTTCTAAAACAACTCAACAAACTCAACCAAGCTGAGATACTTCATTCACAAAATCTACTCTCTCACAAGTTTTTCTATCTCTTAAGAAAGGAAAAAATAAAATGCCAGAGGTTGTCATAGAGGAAGAGCCTACTTTAGCTCAACTAGTCTCCTCCATTGGCTCTTCAGCCAGAAGAGGAAGAAGACTGTGATACATTCATACTCCTCTTATGAAGATAGCAGTGACACTGAATATACAGAATCAAATTTTGAGGAAGGAGAATCTAGCAGATTCATGCATGGAGGTAAAAGGGCTAAGTTCATTCCAAATCCCCACATCTAGAGACCTCATACTAGGCCTAAAAATAAACTCAGATTAACCAACAATTTGATTTCCAATCCTGCATTAATATATGTGATTATTAATGTTGATGATAGTCCAGAAGATAATACCAAGAAGAAAAAGTCTCAGCCAAATATTCAAACACATAGGAAGAGGTCAGACAAGAGAGTGACTAAAGTTGAGGCTATCAGAATTTTTGCCTCTATTTTGGACCTCTTAAGAATGATGAAACAAGTGTTGGACATTGGGTTCAACGCTCCCTGTGTGTTTCGCGATATGGACTAACCGCCTGTTGTAGATCCTAACTTTGGCGATTGTAGCGGAGACTAAAGCCTACAGGTTTTGGTCTAACAGCAATCGTGATTCCAACAATTGGTATCAGAGCGACAGGTCTCGAGTTTGAAACTCACCCGGCTCGCGTTGGGGGGAAGATTGTTGAACATTGGGTTCAACGCTCCCCATGTGTTTCGTGACATGGACTAACCGCCTCTCGTGGATCCTAACTCTGGCGATTGTAGTGGAGACTAAAGCCTGTGGGTTTTGGTCTAACAACAATCGTGATTCCAACAACAAGGCCTTTGAAGAAGCTTTTCATTTTTGGGTTAATTTTCTATGTTTTTGGATATAGCTACTTTTTTCAGCAAAGGTAGCTATTATTGTTAGATCAAAGACTTTTGTGATCCATAATGTAGATAAAAATTCTTTTGGATTAATCACATTGTTAGGATTAGGTCAATCCGAAAGCATTTTTATCTACATGTAGCTATTATTTTTTAATATTAGTATATGATGAAAAGAAGCTGCTTTTTGGTTTATTATAATAATGGTGACATCAAAGCAGGTGAAGTGGAGGAGATTTATTTTATGATAGATGCTGCCAGGTGTCATTGATCAATCTCCCTCCTAAATTTCATAATTATGTTTCGCACTTTTTGGGGAAAACAACCACATGTCATTTTCAACTGTTGTTTGCACTTTTTGTGGAAATGGTTGCACGAGAACAGAGGAGCAGTCTTCCAACGGTTTGCCACATTATTCAGCCACTTCGAATTGCAAGCCATCATGTTGTTTACTTTATTTATGTTATACCACTTTGTATTAGATTTAAGATAAGCCTCATCTTTTGTATGAGATTGTAATAACTTTTTTAAAACAAATTCACACCTTTTGTGGAGATGTTAGTATAATGTTTTTGGTATATATATGATAAATATCCATGAAGAAAAGGTTCTCGGTTTATGAAAAATTTTCTCATATGATCAGTGTACTTTTCAGTGAATGATATTGGAAAAGACTTTGGAGTACTTATTACCTACTTGATATGTGTATTGTTAATTTTTCCATGTGTTTCCACACCTCATTTTCTTCAGTAGCAGTTTGTAAATTCAAATGTTGTTGTATGTTTTCATCAATCTCTTGATATGTTTATGTATTTTTTCAACTTTTATTAGTCTCACATAGTGAGCTTTCTTGATGAGATATACATAATGACAATCTAAAGATCATTCTTTATGACAGTCACTTTTCATGATATTTCAGTAAGATTATTGTAAGTCTTGATACAGCCTTCTCTTGTTGAAATATTATCAAATTGTTCCATGTATTATTTTTCACCAAAATCAGTGGATTTTTGCATTGCATACCCACTCTCTCTTCTTCTATTTCACACTCTCTTCTATCCATAGGCTACAAACTTACCTTTTTGCAACCATACCAGGACTCAATACCCTCATTAGTGTGATACTGAACTTTACCGAAATCCATTTTCAGTGATTGAGGGTTTAAACCACCTACCAATCATATAATCCAAATCATTAAATTTCCTTACATCTTAGGATGTGTCTAGTCAAGTACTTGAAGCAGTCCAAGTGTTGATTCCGGCGCTAACAGTGGGGAGGTATGATCTAGCTAGATCTTGAACTATAATTGAGTCTAATCATATTATTTATGTCTATTTATGTTTTTGGAGACCAGGATGGTCATAGATTATAGTTGATCCTGACATGCTCAAAATTAATAAGTCTCAGATTCTCATGACACTAGTGCCAAGTCGAAGAGATTGTCGCGCTGATTCCAGTGGTATATTTAGTTTTCAAAATGGTTTCCATATGAGGGAGAAAATGTGTTCTAAATTTTTGTCCAAATAGGTAAAAAGATGGGCCAGAGTAGGCTAAGTGGAAATGCCAAATCGTGATAAGTGGAAATAGGTCAGTAGGACATGTGGCAGTAGGCAGCACACCCACACGATTCAAACCAAGTTGAGAAAGTTGTGGGTTCAACCCGCGACCACCGAGCAGTCAATCCAAAAATTTACCAACAAGGCATTGTATGAGCTTATTAAATGAAGGGTGCTATATTATATTTCAACAGTTGTTAAAGTTATGGTGGGAAAGGGTTGGTGGATCCCGCCATATCTAGCGGCCCACCAAAACCTTGGACTGTTTAGCGAGGAGTTAATACACATACCAAATATTTTATTGGCTCCTCCCACAGTTAGCATAGGTGCCTATCATATCACAAAAGGCGCGAGATTAATATTATCCACAGTCTAAAGTTAAACTTATGGTTATTAACCATATGGCATGGGGATTCATATATATACGTCGGGTTATGTTTAAAATTTCGATTACAACTATATGCCATCGGACCATACTGCAACAGAAAAGGAGCAACAGTGCAACAAATTGGTTTGCAATCCAACCTCTGCAAGACTCGAACCAGCGACCACCCCGTAAACTATATCGACTTCCACCGTTATACCATGAATGCGGTGATTGTTTTCCACGGGCCATATAAAAATTTTAATGCATTATATTGGTTGGTTGGGGTGGCAGGTCCATTGACTTGGCCACCAAATCTTGTTTTAAAATCCACATCGCATGGTGTAGTTTATGGTTAAGCTAATTGTGGAGGGAGTGAGCGGTGGGGAGGGATAGATCCCAACCACTATAATTTTGTTAAAAAACTTAAATCTATGCCCAATATGTATATAACCACCTCTTCCATATCACATAAAATAGAATAAGGATGGAAATGTGGACCTTTTCCCTTTTAACTAAGGTTCTCCACCATTAAGCAACAAGGTGGCTTTGTTGTTAATTATGTAGAGCCAAGTTATTTTATGTGGTAGCGAGAGACATTTTTTGGCCTAATTTAGTCATTCGAAGGATAAATTGAGTGTTTTAAAGGCTTAGATAAGGGTTTTAAGGCACTTTGGATGCAATGGAAGAGTCTGTTACTTCATTGGAGTATTTGTTTTGTCAGTATGACCAGGAGGAGTACATCCACATCACTTATGTATTAAAGAAATCAATTTATTTCATTTTTATCTCAAATTTGAGTACGAGGACACTTCATATATAATCCTCTTTGTTTCGGCGCAATTGTCTCTTTGGAAACTTGGGTCAGATGGCTAGTGAGAATTCTTTGTATGAGAACATTTATTCAAGGGAAACAGTGCCACTCCATCATTAGCTTGACTCTAAGTGACAAATAATTCTCATGTACTCCCTTTGCAGCCGAGATCAATAAATAGACCCAACCTTTGAGCAAGGCCCGAAATGAAGCCCAGGAGGGGTGAACTCTGTCATTAACTGGTTGTGTCTCTTTCTTTTAGTCATTTTTATGATTTGAAGATATTTTCATCTTTAAGTTAATTTTAATTTAATTATTCATATGTGAATAAATTATGAACTAAAGACATAATTTTAAAAGCTTACAAAGTGTCAAAGGACGATCACTCAATTTTTAGATCATTTTGTTATCAGAGCATGTTCTGATTGTTAGTCATCAATAATGTTTACCTGTTTATATGACTAAATGCTTGTCCTAGATTTCTAGAAACAAAATTCATGAATATTGTGGGTTCTGAGAAATCTCACTGCCTTCATTTCCCTTAGGATAATTTTTTTCACCGTTCTACTACTCTATCGAAGCATGGCCAATATATCACTCTCCGAAGACCAAATCATGGACTTATGTCCCTCATTCTCACTATGTTTGCCACCTCTAACTTTACCACTCTATTTCTGATTATCTAAGCCTTCTATCTTTACACCTTGGTTTTCCAAGTAGCCTAAACCTTTTTCCCCTACTCAACAAGTGCCTCAAGCAATGGTGATTTTAAATTCCCTTTCTAGGCTCTTTAGGTAAATCAAATATTTTCATTTTCTAGGGTGGAAATGCATAAAGTTTTATCAAAACCTTGTCTTACACCTCCAAACCCTTATTCAAGTTTTCAACCAAACACCTAATCCAAAAATATATCCCAATAGGTCATTGTAGGATCTCCTAGGTTATGCATTGCTTTGGTTTCCTAAACTCACTATGTTTACATATGCTCAAAGGTGAAATCAAATGAAAATAATTTGAGCTCATGAATGTCCAAAGGGAGTCAAAAGGCATTCAAGGAAGGACCTCCTAGATCAGAGCATAGAGTCTGCAAAAGGAAATTTTTCCCATGTTAAAGCATTTCTGCAATAATGCTTTATGATGGTTATCAGCAAAATAGATGCAAAGTGAGAAGCCTAACTCACCAATGACATCCACAGCAGAAGAGAAACAACATGCCTGAGTTTACAAAGAGTATCAGTGGTTTCATGACCAATTGTTTGTAAGGTGTTTCCCAGCAAAGAGCCCATGCAAAGGATCATGAAGACAGTGGTACATAAGCACAATTGTGCACAAATTAAAGATTCATTGAAGCAGGAAATCAAAGTGAGAAGTCTCCTTGGTGACAGCAGGAAGAGATTAAAAAATGATGTCAGGGAATGACTTATAAGTTTGTTAAGGCAGCATTGTTTCACTGCACCAAAGGGATAAATTCTGAAGAGTATCAGTGGTTTTGTAACTAATTGGCACAATAGGTGTTGCCTAGTAAAGGATCCATGCAAGAGATCACAAAGAAATATGCAACAGCATCACATAACATAAATTGAAGATTTATTTTGAGAGACCTCCTTAATGATGGAAAGCACAGTTTTCAAGGATGATGTCAGATGGTCACCTCTGTGGCTTTTCAAAACAACATTTTTCACTACAGCAAAGGATAAGTTGTAGAGATTATCAGTGTGAAGGATGCTTAAAATCCTCAAGCACAGTTATAGGTCTACCAAATAATCACAAAGAGAGAGCAAGAAGCTAAAATTCAAATAATAAATCAAATAGATCCTAAGTGCTACTGCTGCGGGTTTAAAAGTGCCAAACTCCAAGGAAGTGCAAGGATAAAAAAAACTGCTTTCATGACACCACTAGCAAGAAGAAATGGCCAAAAGAAGGTAATGATAAAATGGACCAAAAATGCTAAGGTTGCTATACAGGACAGATTCGTCATGCTTCTGAAAAATCAGTGGCCAAAGAGAGAATGAAATCACTTTTTAAAATATCACCCACAAAGACCACTTTATTGCTTAAAACACCACCTGTAAAAGGAAAAAGGAAATATTAGCAAAGGAGATAAAATACCAACAACAAACATCAGTAAAGTGGGTTCTTGGTCTTACTTGTTTTTATTTTTTCAAGGGTATAAAAGCCTCACAAGTTTCATCACTCAAACATCATTTCTTCATATGCAAAAAGAGTGGAGAATTTTCAGGGTTTTTAGGTTTCTAGCAGAGTTTTCAGGCAGAAAATCTCGCGCTATGCTCCTGTGAAGTTGCACTACGCACCTGTAGGCACTGCCAGTGTATTTTCCAAAGAGTCGTTGCGCGCCTGTAGCACACTGCTATGCCCAGGACCATCGCCCGACACTTCGTGCAGAGGCGCCTGAACTACTGCGTTCTTACGCATGCACTCTCCACCAGGAGGACCCGGCAGCCCATGCAGGGTCTTCCTGCTACGCGCAGGGGCATGTAGAGTTTGCCCGACAGCCTTGGCGCTGCGTTCAACAGTGTGCACGACCGCCCGACAGCCCAACGTTGCTACACACCCACCTGTTCAGGGTCTTCCTCGCTGCATCGAATACACCTACAAAAGAACCGACTACCCGTTCAAGGTCTTCCGCGCTGTGCACCTGGGCGTACAGGAGGACCCGACTGATCATTAAAACCTCGCCCATGTTGTGCTCTTTCTGTCCGTTCAGAGCTGCCCAACCTTGCATGCAGAGGCTTCCCGACTACGGGTTCAGGAGGACACGACTGACACGCACTATGCTCCTGTGCTGCGCGTTCAGCCAGTGAGTTTTTTAAGTTCTTTCAAGCCATCTGACCACCTCAAAAACTCTCCAAAATTTTTCTAGGAACTCTTCAAGATTTCTATAACAGGTATTTAGTTTTTACATCCCCTCTCATCCTGTTTCTAAAGGGTAAATTTAGAAAGAGAGCTAGGAACCCTATGGGAAGGAAATACTTGGTCTCCATGATAAAAAGTAGTTTTCCTGCCAAATAAACCTCTCCATTTGCACAACTAACCTCCACACTGCTAAGCCTTGATACCAATACATTCTCACCATCTTCATATCATTCCACAAGTGGTTTCAAGTTTTTTATTTCAAGGTAAGGAGAGAAAGACAAAATGCCTAGAGAAGGCAGTGTTGACAGTGGCGAGAGAAGCCAGAGGCCTAGAGAATAGCAGAGGAAGAGTGGGAAAGCAAATAGGTTTGAGCCTATAAACACTAAATAATTGACCGCCTCTCCAACTATAGTTTCATTTTTCCAAGAAGTAGGATGCTATGAGTTCTGTGAGAAAGTGTAGAGAGTGCAAAGTCACCCTCAGTTGACCAAACTTTTTGTCCTTAACCTACATGACCACCAAGTACATCTAGCTGGAGTGAATTTTGAGCTGACCACCAATGAAATCTCTATGGCCACTGGAATACCTTGCATGGGAGAAAAATGGTTCAAACAGGTGTATCTGGACCTAAGCCATTATCAACCCTTCTTAAAACCAAGTTTCCAAGCTTATTGCAAAACTATTTTCCTCTTTTATCATTTTTTGGATAGGTATGCTCCTTTAATGAATATCATTATGAAATACTTCACCTGTGAGGGTAGCTTTTCTAGAGTCTATTCCTACCATATAATACTACTCATGCATTTCACTAGGGCCAAGCTGCTACTTTTTCCCTACTACCTTTGTAAAAGTATTGATAAAATGTCATCCATTTTGCAAAAGAGACCTCCCTCCCAACAAATGTCAAGTCTTTTTCATCATTCCCTTATCAAGATGATTGTCTTACACCAATTAGAGCAACAAGGCATCCCATGGGAATTTTTCATCACCCATGATGTTTTCACAAACCCGCAGCCTCTTCCTTTTCAAAGTTTACCATCATCATCTCAACTTCCTCCTCCCACACCTCCATCACCCTCCACTGACCATGATTCATCCTCTTCACATGAATCCTCTCCCCAAAAAAACCTCCCTCTTTCACCTTCCCCTAAAGCCTCAGAACATGAAGAAATAAATGACAAGGAGGAACATGACAGTCAAGAAGAAAATGACAGTCAAGGAGAAGAAACAAGTGATGAAGAGGAGGAAAATGAGAGTAAAGAAAGTGAAAAATGATGGAGAAGATACCAAGGAAAGTGAAGAGGACGCAGATGAAAGCAGTAAAGAAGACAATGACAAAAGTAGTGGGCTAAATGATGAAGAAGGTAACAAAGAAGATAGTGATGACAAAGAGGAAGAAAATAGTGACCAAGATGAACATCGAAATCATGAAGAAAGTGATGACAAGGAGGAAGATGTAAGTGAAGACAGTGATGAGGAAGAAGAAAAAGAAGAAAGTAGTGACAAAGGTAGTGAAACGAAAAATGAACAAGAAGGCAAAGGCAGTGAGCTAGATTAAGATGAGGAAATCAATGACAGCCCAAGGACAAAGGCAAATTTTGATGAGCCAAATAATGAAGGTAAAGAAGAAAACAGTGAGCAAAATAGTAGTGATAAAAGGAGCAATGACAAAGATGAAAATAGCAGTCAAGAAGAGACAGATTTTGAAAAAAACTACAGTGGGAAAAATAGTGAATACAATGGGAAAATCAGTGTGGGTATAGGCACACATAATGAGGCAGAAAATGACAGTCATGGTGGAGAAGAAGATCATGGCAGTGCTCATGAACAAAGTAGTGATAATGAAGAAACAAATTCTGAAGGCAAAGACAGTAGGCATAGCAAAGATGAAGAAAACAATGAAGATTCCTCTGACAGTGACCCCACAGAAAATGCAAGCAATAATACAGAGAATGAAGATGCAGAGATAGAGGTAGAGTTTGAAAGTGAAGACAGTGAGCCAAATAATGAAGACATTGGGCCAAGTAGTGGAGGGGCTAATGACAGTCATGATGAAGAAATCCTAATGACTGATAACCCTAACAAAATTAACAGCAGTGATCCCATGAACTCAAAGGGCAGCCAAGAGGATGAAAACGCGCCAAGCAGTGATGATGACACCTCTAACCATGAAAACAAAGAAGATGACAATGTAGAGGACATTGAAGAAGATGACAATGGTGAATATCAAGGTAGTGATACTACCATGGGAGAAAGTGAAATTGCCTCTCAAGAAAGCAGTCTTGATATCACCAAAGATGAAGTGAAACATGTTAAAACTTGTACTCTCACTTACCAAAGAGGATCAAGGCAAGTGTTTTCTGCCTCTAAGAAGCAAGGGACCTTGCCATCTACTTCAGCTCAACCATTGGACAAAGGTAAGAAAAAAGTGGAAGAAGAAGAGAAAGATCATGAAAAAGAAAGAGAGTTTGAACTCATTCACATAGACAGTGATGATGAGAATGAAACAAGAATTTCAAAATCCCTCCTCCAATATAGGAATGCACAAATCAAGGACCTGGAGGTTGAATTAGAAAGAGAAAAGGATGTCATTCACTTCTATCGGATGCAAAACAAGCAAATGAGTGCCCAACAAACCATCTATGAAAAAAGAACACTCAGGTATCGGAAAGAGGCTCAAAGGGCACAAGTGAAGTTGGCAGAATTCATGGGCACTTATGAGGAGAGTAGTGATGAGGGAAGTCAAACTAGAAGGAGACCTAGAACTATGGGTCTAAGGAAAGCATTGGCAAAGCAGAGAGAACAAGAATCAACCCAAGCGGAACAACTTTCTCTCCAAGAACTCCTTGCACTAGAAATTGAACATGATAGGGAATCATGGCTTGAGAGGGCTAACATACACCTTGAGGCCAAGCTAGAGAAGGCAAATAAAGACTTGGATTTACAAATATGAATGACCAAGAATTATGCCCAAAGAAACCAATTTGCAAGGGCAAAACTCAAAAAGGCCCAAATTGAGATCCAAGCACTAAAAAGAGAAAAGAGCCAAGCTAACCTTAGTTTTTTGGCTCAAGCTTCTCTACAGGTCTCCCAAGACCCATGAGGCGTACTTCCACCAAATTTGGGAGATTTTGACAAAAATTTTAGGCTAGGAGCGCAGCACGCCTGGTGCTACGCTCTTTTTCATGGCATCTTCAGGAGGAAAGGCTTTCATTTTTGGGTTCTTCATCACTCCTATAACATGCTCAGAAAGTTTCATCTCAATTGGAGTTGTTTTGGTCCCTCAAAAGGGTAAAAAACACACACTTTTTCACCATTCTGCCTACTTTTCAGGACATGTGCTGCGCTCCTACCAGTATTTGCATTTTCACTTTTTGGACAGGTTTCAGGGGTCATATTGGAGGAAAAAAGGGTATATCTGGAAAGTAGACTTTAAGGGCTTTCCAACAAGCCATCATGGAGCCTTATCTGACATCAGGAAGGCCTTCAAAACACTGCTATAATAAGACCCATTTTTTTAGTTCTTGTGCTACGCTCCTGGCATGCAAATTCAAATTTGACACACAGTGCTACGCTCCTGTGGTTGAAAAGTCAAAATGTGCGTTTTGCAAGTTTTTGGAGGCTTGTCAGAGCCTAAAGGTTGATTTAATTGCTAAAAATGGCCAAAAAGATATTTATTTTAGATATTTTTGTGCCTTGGGCCTTGCAAGGCCTCAAGGACAATAGAGATACTTCTGATTAGCCAATAGACTTCTAGATTCTCTATTAGGTTTTTCTCCTCCTTGCTTATTATATAAGCATGATGATTCATTGTAATAGTGGGCTTTTGGAGCAATACATGGTTTTTGGAAGTTGAAGAAAAATTTAGTGTTGTGGAGCTTGTGGATGATTTGCCTTGGTTGATAATGATGAAGGCTTGCTTGCAGGATTCCTGAGTTTAGTTAATGGTGGTGTATCTCTTATTTTTTCATGTTTTTCTTGTTTAACATATGTCCATATTTCTATATTGCAATAGCTCAGAAGAGTATACGATGAGAAATGCTGTTTGAGGCACCTGAATCATCCTGTTTGCTATTGTCTTCATGTTTTCCTCTACTGGGTTAGTTTAAGGAATTCTTAGTTGCTCCGTAGGCCCACCTAATCTTTTCTATTTCATTATTGGATTAATATGCTAGTTTATAAACATGATTCATGGTAAGCCCTGCTTGTTTAATGCTATCGAAAATATTTCTTGAAATATATCTTTGATGTATTGATTGTTAGGTTAAGCCAAAGAGGCCTCGTTTCGATCTTGCCCTTTGTATATGCTTATCAGCTTGCCACAAAGTTATTTATAGTTTAATGAATGATTTTTAGGATTTCCCTCTTCATTTATTAATGCTATTTGTCTCTTGTATGTTTCAAACCTTGAAAGTAGAATCATTGAAGTTAGATCAGTTGTCTTACTCTCTTTGTTCCACTGGATTGTATATCTTAAATGTTTATTTGTTTAAAGGTATTGTCATTGAGTAAATGGTGCGCCCTATATCATGATTAGTATATTTTTCTTATCAGTATTTAAGATCTCCCTGTTCATAGGTATTTGACAAAGGATTCTTAACTTCCCTTTGCCCTACCATGGTTCCCAAACTTAATGTCCATTTCATCTCACACATAAACTTTAAAGATCCATTGACTACACTAGATTTTCCCTGTGATGTACCCCGATTCATTATTGAGATATCAATGACTTCATAGAATCCATAGCCCAACTGATTTGATAACCTCTCACTCCACCTATCCTACTTGATCATCTTACCCCACCCAAAACAAACAACAAACCTACACTTAAAAACTAGCCTAAAATCAAACACTTAAAGCGAACAAGTTCACATCCTTCGCATAATATAGAGAGCCCTCTTTGAGTCTAGGAAGGCTAGGTCCTATGACTCCAAAGACTGGTCTGATGTTACCCTGTGCATTTGGTCTACCAATCTTCTAAATCACGGGATACTAACACTGACCAGATTTCAAGTATGGGTAGAAACACAAAGCAAGATCGTTGCAAGAGTTGTAAGAATTCAATCAGCAGTATCGATAGGAGAATGTTGAATTGCAACGCATGGTACAAACATTGCAAGAAGATAATCAAATATTGCAAGCAAGGATCCGAGCTATGCAGGGAAGTAGAAATAGGGTAAGTCTCTCAAATCGAAGTCCATCTATTGTTGGATACAATGAAGTAAATCAACATTCAGATTAAGAAATTTCATATCCATCTGCTACTTCAAAAGAATAGTCAATGGAAGAAGAAATTGGTACCGCTTCACTTGTGGAGGAACTTTCTTATGTACAAGCATCTCATGAAAATGATTCTGAAATAGAGAAAGAAGATGCTTCAAGCAATCATGAGATTGGAGCCTTCAAAAAATATGCCAAGGGAATTGGTATGAAGTCAATGAACAAAATGAGATATCAGTAAGGACAAGGCCTCGGCAATCTTGACCAAGGTAGACTCAAGTTGTTATCAGTTCAGGAAAGGCCCCAATTTGAAGGATTACAATTCGACCAATCAACATGTGACTATTACGGAAAGAAAGGTCACATAGTAGATTGATGTTGGTTTTTACATCCTGAGAAAATGTTGAAAAAGATACAGGATCGCAAAGGTAAGAAAACGAGTCATTTTAGCAGTGATTTGAAAGGTGAGTCATCTAATACAAATTTTGTTATGGAAATTATTAAAAAAACATATCCATGTACTTTCCGTGGAAGTAACAACCATTAAAAATTTTACAGTAAAAAGGTGCATGCTACAAGAAGTATTCCATGGAAGGATGACACAACACAGTATGTAAAGAAAAATTCAAGAAAGGCTTTGATATAAGCGAAAGACTATGTAATGTTCCCAAATGGGGAAAGCATGAATATAGAACAAAATGCTTGAAATAGCAATGTAAAACATCACATCAAAGTATGAGACCAATATGGGGCTTCTTCATTAATCATAACAGTAGCAAACATGTACAAAATAATGGGCCACAAACCATACAACATGAGTCACCAAGCCTCCAATAAAGAAATCCCTCAAGAATGAGGTGTTGCTACTATATCAAAATGTTGGAAGACTATTATAGCGTAGTCATAGGAGCACTGCTATATCATATGAACATACAAAATATGATATGGCTGATATATGCCTCAATAGATACAAAAATAAATATCTAGGCTCTATACAAACTCCAACAATATACCCAAGAGGGTTTTTAGAAATACACCAATACACAAGGAATGAATCAAAGCCCTAGGGCTGAAGATTCACTGCAACAATAAAGATGGGAATATGTGGCTGATCTGATATGACAAAATAACATAGCCTCATCCAATAGACTCTCTAGATGAAAGTTTGATCCTTTCACTAGAAAACCTCCTCCCCAAATGGTGTACTGAAACCACCCCTGCAACTCCTCCCTAAAATAACGCAGTCCAAGACTGAAACTGCGCTATAGGGGCAAATGATAATGTGGCATGATGCCAAATGCTTCAATAAGGCTCAAGGGCCTTCCTCACTAGCCTCCCAATGGAAGGAAACCTTCCTCCATTGAAAAAACAAATCAGAAATCACCCAAATGTATTCTCCACTGCTGCAACCTGCAACACAACACAATCCTCTACAGAAACTGTGTTGTAGATGAAATATGGAGCTTGGCCTGATGCTGGAATGTGGAAATGTAGGGCATAAAATTCTCCTGAGTAACCACTCGAAGTCCCCCAAGGATGAAGGTGAGATTCCCTCTCGGGAACACCTGTGCTAAACAGCGCTGCAATCTTAGCTAAACAGCTGAAGATAGAAAACAAGTCTTAACAAACCATATCAAAATAATAATCAACAACATACTCACAATGGTTTCCATCCTCTTCCTTATATTCTTGGTGAGCTTCCTCACCTTGGGCCCCACTCATTAAAGCCACTACTTCCATGCATGGAGTCTCCCTCCAAAACTCCGATGTCCCACAATGAATGCCACTCCTCCATGACAGCGATGTTGATTTGGTCAAATTTCACCTAGTTTATGTGCTCCAGCCCCTTTTCACACATAAGGGTGCCTTATCAAGCCATTAAAGTTATCTCCTTTCACATTAGCAGTGATTTTATTCCTACTAAGGAGATTTATGGGTCTCCATACCCTCTTATTCATCAAACAAAGAAGGGTGCTTTATCAAGCCATTAAAGTTATCTCCTTTCACATTAGCAGTGATTTTATTCCTACTAAGGAGATTTATGGGTCTCCATACCCTCTTATTCATCAAACAAAGAAGCAAAAACAAGAATTAATATTCCAACTAGCTCATGGCTAATTGGGAATATTACAGACTCGACACCGTCAAAGTAGAGCTCAGAGAGATTGAGCAAGAAGATGACTTTTACAGAATCCGAAGAGATAGTTTGTTCAAAATGTAAGTTGAAAGGACATTAAAAAAATGTATGCATAATGTTTCCATGTGAATCAACATCAGCACAATTGAGACAAGGGGAAGCAAAGAGAACTGGCAAGGAAGAATGTAAGTCTCCAGTTGCTTACTTAGAACTGGGAAAATTTCATGCCGTATGTTTAATTTTCAATTATGTCTATGATTTATCATAACATCAGTAATTCTAGTTGAGTCTGCACTAGGGTCTAGACAATTTTTGTACTGATGATTCATGTAATGAATTCATTATTGTAATAAATTTTTGGTGCACCAAAAGTCTTTGAGTGGGGAGGTATGATCCAGGTGGATCTTGAACTATAAATGAGTCTAGTCATATTAGTTATGTCTAGTTACGTTTTTGGAGACCAGGATGGTCATAAATTACAGTTGATCTTGACATGCTCAAACTTCAAAAGTCTCGGATGCTCATGAAACCAACACTAAGTCGAAGAGATCGTCGCGTTGATTCAGGTGGTATAATCGGTTTTCAAAATGGCTTTCGTAAGAGGGAGAAAATGTGTTCTAATGTTTTGTCCAAATAGGTAAAAATATGGGCCAGAGTAGGCCAAGTGGCAGCGCCAGATTAGAATAAGTGGAAGCAGGTCAACAGGACATACGGCAGCAGGCAGCGCACCCACACGAGTCAAACCAAGCTCAGAAATTCGTGGGTTCAACCCGCAACCACCGAGCATTCAATCCAAAACTTTACCAACAAGCCACGGTAGGAGTTTATTAAACAAAGGGCGTTATATTATATTACAACAGTTGTTAATGCTATGGTGGGGAAGGGTTGTTGGAGCCCGCCAAACCCTTGGACTGTTTAGCAAGGATTTAACTCCCATGCCAAATATATTATTGATGCCTCCCATAGTTAGCACAGGTGCCTATAATATCACGGAAGGCACGATATTAATATTGTCCAAAGTATAAAGTTAAACTTATAATTATTAACCATATGGCATGGAGATTCATATATATATATATATATATCGAGCTATGTTTAAACTTTCGATTACAACTATATGCCACAGGACCAAGGAGCAACAATGCAAAAAATTGGTTAGCGATCCAGCCTCCACAAGACTCAAACTGATGACCTCCCCGCAAGAAATCTCGACTTCCGTCGTTGCGCCATGAATGCGGTGCTTGTTTTCTAAACTCCACCACATTGATTTGTGCTAATCTATTTTATGGGAAAATCCAAAAAAAATGGTGGAGCCCACCATGGTTGGCGGCACAACAACAGTTATCTGCCATGCCAAATAACGAGATGTGCCGAAGAGTTGATTTAGGCCACGGGCCATATAAAATTTTTAATGCCTTATATTGGTTGGCTGGGGTGGCGGGTCTATTGACTCCGCCACCAAATATTTTTTTTAAATATACATCGCATGGTGTAGTTTATGGTTAAGCTAATTGTGGAGGGAGTGAGCGGTGGGTAGGGCTAAACCCTCGGCAGTATATTTTCGTTAAAAAAAATAAAGTATGCCCAATATGTATATAGCCACCTCTTCCATATCACATAAAATCGCGTTGAAGAAGGATCGAATGGTGGACCTTTGCCCTTTTAACTAAGGTTCTCTACCCTTGAGAGACAAGGTGGCTTTGTTGTTAATTATGTAAAGCCAAGTTATTTTATGTGGCAGGGAGAGACAGTTTTTGTCCTAATTCAGTCATTCGGAGGCTAAATTGAGTGTTTTAAAGGCTTAGACAGGGGTTTTGAGGCACTCTGGACGTAATGACAGACTTTGTTTCTTCATTGGAGTAGTTGTTTTGTTAGTATGACTGGGAGGAATACATCCACATCACTTATGTATTAAAGCAATAGATTTATTTCCTGTTGATCTCGAATTTGAGTATGAGGACATTTGCAATATAGTCCTCTTTGTAAAATTGGGTCAGATGGCTAGTGAGAGTTCTCTGTAGGAGAAAATTTATTGAAGGGAAACAATGCCACTCCATCATCAGCTTGACTCTAAGTGACGAAGAATTCTCATGTACTTTCTTTGTAACAGAGATCAATGAAGCGACCTAGCCTTTAAGCAGGGCCCGAGACATAGCCCAGGAGGGGTGAAATTCTTTCATCTTTAAGTTAATTTTGTCTTCCTATGATAAGAGTATAATCGTTGAAATTGGTTTGGGTTGGAGAATAAGAAAATCAATGGGGTACTCCCAGAAATCAATAGAAACCATAACATCCTTAATGATGCCCTTCGATTTTATTGTGGATATGTCTGCAAGTTGCAGCATCGTGGTGGTTTTCCTCAAGGATACTAGGATATTAAGCTTGAGCAGAGTCTCCTTGGTCATGACATTGATTGTAGCCCCTAATTCAATGAGGGTATTAGGGACTATAATGTTGTTAATGTGCATATCTACTACAGGGCTTTGAGGATCTAAATACATTGGGATGATGACCTTCCCAAGAATTAGATCAGTTAGTTTCCCAATGACATTGATAGTAGGGGAATCTTTCCTTCTCCTTCCTAGTCTCCTAAGGCATTCCTCTTTGATGAATTTTTTATACGTGGGGACATCCTTGATGGCCTGTAGGAGGGGAATTTTGACACGCGGATTTTTCATTTGTCCCAAAATTTTAGCTTCTTCTGGGGTGTATGTTTTGGGATGGATCCACCTTTCGGGATAGGGAGGTTTTTTGCCTTGAGGAGTGCTATTTTCCTTCTCTTCTTTAATATTTTATATTGGGGAAGGTGTGTGGGAATTAGGAAGTAACTTCCTAGATATGAGGTTGATTTCTTGGATTTTTACAACATAAGTAGGATAATATGTCTCTCCATTGTAGACTTGTTGAGCCTGCTTATTTTTGGGGTTCAAATTTGGTTGAGCAGGAATTTGTGGCTATTTAGGTTGATTTTTTTGGGGTAGTTGTGATTAAGGAGGAGAGAAAATAAGGCAAGTGGTTGGGTTTCTTGAGGCCTCCATCATGATGATGGGTTACCCTATAGAGGAGGTTGGTGTTGGCATGAATGAAAAAGGGAAATGATAGGTTGAGGTGGATAGGACCAAAGAGTAGGCATAGGCCAAGGTGAGTTGTTTGGTGGATACCAAGATTGAAATGGTGCATTATAACTTGTATTGAAGAAGGATAGTCCATACCTTATTGATATGGTCTAGGACCTTATGGAATTTTTTGGTTAATAAAGAAAAGTTTCTCCATGCATCCTTTTTCTCCTTGATACACTACTTTCAGATCTAGCAGAGATGGAAACTTTTCATTTGAATGGTTCTATTTCATTTAATGGGCACTTATTTCTAAGGTGATCTATGGTAAAAGATGGATGAGGCCCTTTTTGCATGCTCTTGTTTTTTCTTAATCTGCAACATGTCCATCTACAAGGATAAAGTGTGTAATATTTCACTTTTAAAATCCTCCAACTTACCTCCTATTTCATTCTTAATGGTTGAAGTAGAAGATGAAGGACTTAACAAACCCTTGCTGGATCTACCTCTTTTTATTGCAGCTCTAGAGTGGTTTCTGAACATTTTTTTAATGTCATCATAATTGAGCTAATAAATATATATGTTTTCCAACATATTGAGGGTCTTCGTCAACTCTTCTTTGACCCCCCAGAGTAAGATTAACTTCAATGAATCCGGATCAAGGGTGCAATTATCCATCTTGTAACTATGTTGAAATATTTATTCAAAGTCTTCTACTGATTCATTTGGACCTTGGGTCATTTTGAATCTTTTTTCCCTTATATCTAGTGCTCTGCAATAGTCCCTGTATTTAATGTTGAATGCTTATTGCATCTAGGCCCATGTAGTAATGTTGCCCCATTCTAGACTCATAAACCAATGAAAAATACATCCTTGAGGGTAGAATGAAACAATTTGAGCTTCTACTCATCATATGTATAATCATATGTCTTGTATACTACAACAAATTTAAACATGAAGGTGTTAGGGTCCTTAGAAGCCATTCCAGGGAAGTGGGGAAGTAATGGGGTTGATATTTTTTATTTTAGCTTCCCCATTTGTCTCTACGATAGGAAAGACTTCAGGTTGTCTATTTATAGCTATATTCTCAGTAGGTGATGGAGGTTCTTCTCCTCCTATAGGCTCATATAAATTCTCTAGTTTCTCACCTAAGAAGGCCTCTAGATCCCTTGTAGACAGAGTGGGAGGCCCACAATAGCCAAAAAGTGAAGGCTGACTATTTGTAATAGCGAGGGCTTTAGGTATAATTTTTTTTTTAGTTATCCCTAGCTCTACAAGGCATGAAATAAATTATCTTTTTTGTTTTTTTTAATAAGTATAAATATAGATGCAAATTTTTTGTGTTTTTTCAAGAAATGAGGTGAAAATAACTCAAGTTAAAGCAGGAAACAATACCTACTTTGACACCTCCCCGAAAACGGAGCCAAAAAGTGATGGACCTCAATAATACAACAAGAATATTGAAAATACTAAGGGTCTCAACTTTCATTATCAACCCGAGGTTTGTACAAACTTAAGAGGTATCATCACTATCTGAACAATAGACAATATATTCTACTTAGGTTGTTCTAATGCATTTGAAGAGAAGTTAAAACGCACAGAGACCACTATGATACAATAAATGCTCATAAAATTCAATGAAAAATAAATAGATATATTCTAACTTGCAAGAAAGTAAATAAATTAAAGGGATCGTATTCTATTGTAGAAAATTAATGACAAAAGGTAAATCCTAATCTAATTACAAGAAGGTAAATGTCAAGAATTAATTGTACTATGTTTTTCAAAAAGTAAATATATGCTATTGCAGGGAAGTAAATGACTGAAATAAACCTATGCTACTGCAAGAAATAAAGAAAACACTTCAAGAATGTTGGAGGAAAACTAATTATATTTTATGGTACAAGATAAATCAATTACACAGCTGAAAGAAGGCATAAACATCAAACCCTAATTGCAGAAAGAAACCTACAAGCACTAGGATAGAATTCCTAAGGGGTATTTTAACCTCTAAATGCCATCTCCAAGGTCTAATGGATGTTCTAAATTGTTGATGAATCATAAAAAAGCTTTTGGTGAAATCGTGAAGGCGTTCTAAGGCAATTTGTGTATTTATATAGGATGGCCCTATTTTGCTATGGGAAAAATCCAAGAGAAAATTTATGAGGTATAGATGTGGTTTGAAGAGTGGAAAAGGTGGAGGAAGGTTGTGGGAGGATAAGGAGGTCCTTTCCAAGATTAGGCACACTTAATGAATAAACTCATACAAGGAAGAGACAAAATTGGGGATTTTTTGTAGCTCAATTGGCAAAATTTTAGCTTGCTAGCATTTTTCAGAGATGTAAAATAGTGGGTGATAAGATGATGTTGTGAGTGAACTAAATGCATCAAGTCAACACTAACTTTACCTATGAAATGTCACCATCTATCTAGAATCAAAGTGCATGACTAAACTATAAGATCATGATGCTTAAACAACTACTCAATTACTAATGTAAATAAATAAAACAACGATGGAGAGGATGAGTTTAATTTGAAATTAAGACTACCACTTCATGAAAGAAATTATTTTTGTGTTTATCAGGACAAGGTACATAAACAAACTTAGAAAAGAGCTTACTCATAAACCCTATAGAGACAATACTTTTAGATGATATTTGTATAAAATCACAACTAAATGCGTAGAAAGTAAATTTACAATAATGGATTTTAAGCACCTCGGTTGGTCCCTAACCCAAGGAGATTTAGGTCCCTTACAATAAAATCATACTGAGAATAAAAGAGTGCTTTTACTTAATCCTAAAAAGTGTTCATACATGAAACATGACAAATAGAAATCTTAGGCAGAAGCTTTTCTCTAATTATTTATATATTCCTCTAGAGTTTTGAATCCCTACTGGGCTGCTAAGGCCCCTTATTTATACAAGAATTACTTAAGCGGAAGTCTCCTTGAAGGGAGGATTGCTTCCCTCCAAAATCCTTAACAATGTGGATCTCGCTCCCTAGTTTTCTCGCATCAATAGGTAGGTAATAAATTTCCTTGAGTTAGCCGAGTTGTGATTAGCATGTAGCAGAGGACAAGCCCCATAATCTTGTCCTATTGGACTCCTGTGTTATTTGCATAATATATCCTCAATATATTGTGCATCTAATGCATTAAGCACACAAGGTATGCAACTATCTCTTAACCCTCCTAAGAACATATTGAGGATGGTCAAATGGGTCTTAAATAATACCTATTTAGGAGGCCCATCACCAGGTATGTCCACGGTTTAGATAGAGGTAAGAGAAATATGATGGAGTCGATATCTAACAGAAGACTCAAAAGGAGGCACGTCGTGCGGAATCAAAGCATGTAAATTAGAGAATATTCAGGGTGTCATGAATATCAAGAGGAAGAGAGTGGTGCAGAGGAGGAATGCTTGCACTAGGAGTGGAGCACTGTGCCATGGAGAGGGCCCTCCAACTGATAAAAAGGCGAAGGTTACTATGATGGAAGAGGAGGGGAAGTGCATAATTTGAGTATCGACAAAGAGGGAACAAAGGAGGAAGAAGAATAACTCAACACAAAATATATGCTACATCCCATTGTTTAAGCCATGGCCATTCCCTAGATTGAACCAATGACCTCGCACACAACTCCAAAATCAAAGGTAATCTCTTCATTGTTTATTGAATTTTCTTAGTTATTAGTGTGAGAACACTCTAAATAGTTAGATAGTGAAAGTGATAGTAGGGAGGAAGAAGTAGAATTTAAAGGTGGAGAACAAGAATTACAAGTAGGAGAAGTAATTGAGGTTATTCTGCCCACAATAGAGATATTTAATTCTGAGTAGGTAGACACTAGACAACGGACTATGGCTAGTGTTGACTCTACACTAAGACTATAAGTGTTTCATGGAACTGAGATAGAAGATCACAAAAAACATTAGTTCATTTAGGAATTCTTGATTTTCAAACAGATTCTAGATGAGAGGATGAATATCATCCAGTTAGAAATCACTTTTTAGGACCATGTTCTGGCGTGATACATGAAGTATAAGGCTACTGCGCCCCCAAGATAGTTGTAAAATCCTCCTCCCACATCTACGCAAGTAACTAACCAACCGAGGTAAACAAGTGATAAAGAGTTACTATGATATCATTCAACTCCCTATGTGTCAGATAAGGAAGTGGAACCAATGGGACACAACAACACATACCTTCTACACCAGCAACAAAACCCCCAAGAGCCATCCAAATATTTCAAGTGACTAGCCCCTAAGACAAACTAAATTTTTGTTGCATTAATACCCTAGGCGCTACCTTTCCAATCCCTGCAAGTGACTGAGAGCCCCAGTCGCTCCCATGAACCTGCATGAGTGCGAATAAAGCCTTTTATGCCAGTGTTATGCTATTGACTAAGGGATTTAAGGCTAAATTTCAAGAATAGGACCCACATCACTGCCCAAAACTCCATGACACTTCCAGGAATGAAATATAACAACAGAATAATGATACAAATACAATTACTTAAACAAGGACTTGACTAGAACCCTAGTATCCATGACAAGAATTTTGTCAAATATGTCACTAATATGTAATCTAAAGGTTTAAAGAACGTATCTGAGCATAGGGGTCTCACATTTATCTGAGAATCATTAAGAAGCATTGATGCCTCATCACATTAGTTGCATTATCATCTATTATGTAATAGATTCATAGTTCATTCATTTACAAATCAAGGCATGTTGAGAGCCACACATCATGTCTATCGTAGAACATATTCATAACCAACATATAAACAACAGAAATATCAAGCATAGAACAACCATATAAGCCACATAATAACAAGCATATTTACCAATCAATACAAGAGGAAAGAGCTCTTATTTCCATAAGAAAATGCAACCAAGTCTCATACTTCCACGTACCACCCGACCATAGACATGGGTCAACAAAATCTTTCTTTCAGCTATTCACCCCAGTTTCATAATCCAAGCATGAATATGGAATCTCATAAAACAAATTAATCAAAACCAAACTAGGGCTTCCAAAGGCCAAACCACCTCAACCCTCCACCATTGATTCCACTACACAGTCAGACAGCAAAAACCATCACCAGATTGGTCTCTACCAAAGTTGTCGAGGGCTCCAGAGTTTTTTTACCAACCAGGGCTTTCAGGACTAGTAACTCAACCCACAGCTATCATCGGGCTCCCAGACCATTTGTCCAACCAGGGCTTCCAGGACTAGTAACTCAACCCACCAAGAGCTTGCAGAGCGTTTTTCCAACCAAGGATTCCAGGACTAGTAACTCAACCCAAGTTTTTACAGGGCTTCCAAAGCGTTTCTCCAACCAAGGATTCCAAGAACTAATAACTCAACCCACAAACAAAAAAAAAAAAAACCATCACCATGGCTATCCAAGAAATGGCAAGGCTAGGTAAAACCACTGTCAATCCAGAAAATCCTCCATGCCAATGGCAGATCATAAACAAATTACCATATGCATATGACATGCATGCCAAAACTAGTGACGAAATCATACATGCAACTCAGTCCCTGCAAGAAAAACTCATTGTAGTTATTGATCCTGATGTCCTCTTGCACTTTCTTGCTCTTCATTTTCCTTCTTTCTACAAATCCAAAGTGCACCACACTCCTCCAAGAGTGCTCCAAGAAAACTATAAGTTTCCAAGAGTATCCGAGTGAATAGAGAGAAAATGAGAGCTTGAAAATTGAATTGATCAAAAGCCATGAATTGATCCTCAGAAGCCTTCTTATTAATGTGATCTATATAATTTTCTTCATTTTCCATTATTTTTCCTTCTCACATGCAACTTGTGAACTTTCCCTTCATTTTCTCCTATTTTCCATTTTTTTCGTAAATAAATTGCCATTTCCTTTCCAAATGCCTTTTCCATTGCCTTGGCCAATTTCCTTAGCCATAATAAACCAAATGAACACCCACACTAGGATTTTTTTCCTAACATTCAACTTGGAATACATGTCCCATGACCAAGTTCTCATTTCATCTTTATTAAATTTTACATGGATTTTTTTTACCGAGGTTGTTACAGAACCCTCCCCTTTGGGGGAACACCGTCCTATGCATTTAACGACACCTACAACCAACAATACTATTGTAAGCAAAATATATTACCCGTGGATTTTTATAACTTAGCTCGTTGGAGTATTTACAATGATCAACCTAATGAGAAGCAAACCAACATGACAACATGACAAATATGAAAACCATAATGGCATGACACCATACCGCTTATTGGAGCTTTATAAGACATCTCATGGTAGTATTTACATCCATATACATATGTACATATACCAAAACATCATACCAAGCATATACCAAAGACATATATCAAGGAAATTCGCTCAGCTAGCGAATAGAGAAGGATACATAAGCTGCATATGATTCGCCATATCCCATGTAGTTTCATTAGGACCAAAGTGCTTCCACTGCACTTTAGCCTACTCGATTGCTCGGTTTCGGAGCATGAGTGTCTTTCTCTGCAATATACACTACAGTTTCAGCTAGAATTCTCCTTGTAGCTCCACCTGCAATACAGACCATTCAATGGAATGATCAACATATTTAACATACTTCTTAATCAATGATACATGGAAAACATCATGGACTTTAACTATCAGAGGCAGTGAAAGCTGATAGGCTACTAGACCAATCCTCTCAATAATCTTGAAAGGTCCATAATATCAAGGTGCCAACTTGGCAGATGATTCAATCCTCAAGGAGATATTCCTAGGATTGATCTGCAAGTCACACCTGCTCCCCAACCTAAAACTCCTTACATAACCTGTTCTGATCTGCATAACTCTTCTGCCTATCTGGTATTGCTTTCATATACTTCTTAACTACCTGCATTTCATGCTCCATTTCCACCAATATGTCTGGTCCAATCAACACCCTATTAACTGGAACACTCCAACTGATGGGAGTATTGCAACTCCACCCATATAATTCCTCAAACGGACTCATCCTCAAATATTCCCGATACCCATTGTTGTAAGCAAACTCTACCAGTGGAAGATACTCTTCCCACTTTTGTTGTTGATGCATCACATATATCCTCAACATGTCCTCCAATATCATGTTGACCCTCTTTGTATTTTCATATATCTACGTATGATGAGCGGTACTGAAGGCCAACTCTATGCCCAAACCTGCAAACAACTCCTTCCAAAACTTATAAGTGAACTTCGCATCCCTGTCTGACACAATCTTCTACATAACACCATGAAATATGACCACATCCCTGATGAAGACATGTGCTACATCATTCCCTGAGTCTGTAGAATTCACTGGAGTGAAGTGCGCTACCTTCGTCAAATTTTCCACCACAACCATGATGGAATCATGTTTTTAAGATGTCCTCAGTAAACCTGTGATAAATTCCATGGAAATGACCTCTCATTTCCACTCTAGAATCAGAATCGGTTGTAGTAGTCCATTTGGATGCTTACACTCTGCTTTGACCTGTTGACAATCCAAGCACATAGCCACAAACTCTGCTACATCTATCTTTAAATTCATCCAATAGTAAAATTTCTTCACTGTTGTTAGCATCTTCTGATATCCTGGGTGACCTAAATACGATTTCACATGAATCCCTCAAGATAACCTTCTTGAGTTAACTATAGTCTGGCACATATATCTTGTATATAAACATGATCAAGCCATCTGCTGTGAGACGATAGTCAACATCATGTGCACCTGTACATGTACCTGTTCCTGTACCACTACCTGTACCTGTACCCTGTTGTAATTTGTGCCTAAGATCCATATACATGACATCCTGTTGTCCTGCCTATGAGATCCTATCTTGTAGATATGTCCAATAGGAACTCATAATTGTTATATGATTCACCTGTATCCACCTACTAAGAGCATTTGCAACCATGTTATATTTACCTTTAATATACCTGATCTCAAAGTCGAACTCACTAATTGTGGCCAACTATCTAGCTTTCCTAGAGTTCAGATTCGGTTGGTCAAATAGGTACCACAATCCATTGTGGTCTCTCATCAATACAAATCATCTACCCAGAAGATAGTGCTTCCACATATTCAATGCATAAATGATCATTTCCAACTCATGATCATGTGTCAGATAGTTCTGGTCATGCTCATTTAGTTTCTGTGACTCATAACATACCACTTGTCCTTCCTGCATAAGGACTCTAGCAAGCCGTCTCTTGCAAGAATCTATACATACCACAAACTCCTTGTTTGTATCTGTGATCTTTAACATAGGAGCATGTGTCAACAACTACTTTAACAGCTCAAAATTGGTTACACATTCCTCTATCCATTCAACCTTCTTACCTTTCATTTGCAACGATGTGATAGGATAAGAAATTTATGAGAAGTTCCTAATGAACCTCCTGTAATAACCTGTTAACCCCATAAATGATCTTACCTCATCCACATTCCTAGGAGCTTCCCACTCCATGACAAACCTTATATTTTCTGGATCTACTTCTATTCCTTCCTTGGGGACAACATGTCCCAAGTAGTGTAACTATGTCTGAAAGAAACTACATTTTCTAAGCTTAGCATACAACTAATGCTCTCTTAGCAATCTCAACACTGTTGCCAAATGTTCAACATGATCTTCCTCATTCTTAGAATATAACAAGATATCATCAATGAATAAAATAAAAAAATTATCGAGATAAGGACGCAACACACTCTTCATCAAGCACATAAAAGTAGTTGGAGCATTAGTCAAGCCAAATGGAACTACAACAAACTCATAATGTTAGTACCTGGTCTAGAAAGTTTTCATGTGAATGTCACCTTCTTTAATCCGTACCTGATGATATCTTGATCTTGGATCAATCTTCGAGAACACTATAGCTCCATTCAACTGATCGAACAAATCATCAATCCTCGACAACAGATACATGTTCTTGATCGTCACCTTATTCAACTTCCTCTAATCAATGCACAACTTGAGAGTAACATCTTTCTTCTTCACAAACAATACCAGTGCACCCCAAGGTGATGCACTTGGCCTAATGTATCCCTTGTCAAGCATTTCCTTCAACTGCAACTTCAACTCTACCAACTCTATAGTACTCATCCTGTATGGTGATTTTTATGTTGGTGTTTCCCTTGGTACCAACTCAATAGAAAAATCCACTTCCCTATGAGGTGGTAACTCTGAAATATCTGCGAGGAATACGTCCTGAAATTGTTGTAGAATAGGGTACTTGCTCAAGACATCTACATCCTTCGTTTCCTCACCTTTGTCACTAGAAAATATGCATTGTAAATAACACACACCCTTTCATGTGACTATGCTTCGTCTGCATAATTGTTACCATTCTAACTGATGTTGCCTTCTTCTTACCCTGCAACACTCTTTGTTCTCCACTATCACCCAAATACTCAATAGCATAGAAGTCCACTTTGGTCCTTTGAATATATATCCATTCCATACCCAAAATCATATTATATGAACCCAACGCGAATACATTCAAATGCACTGATGTAGGCATACCATTCAACTCAAATGTATAAGCTCTTACCCAATGGTGAACTCACTTCTTTGTATCTATATCCTGTTGGACATTGGGTTCAACGCTCCCCATGTGTTTTGCAACATGGACTAACCACCTCTCGTGGATCCTAACTCCGGCGATTGTAGCAGAGACTAATGCCTGCGGGTTTTGGTCTAACGACAATCATGATTCCAACAATTGGTATCAGAGCGACAGGTATCGAGTTTAAAACTCACTTGGCTCGCGTTGGGGGGGATATTGTTGGACATTGGGTTCAACGCTCCCCATGTGTTTCGCAACATGGACTAACCGCCTCTCGTGGATCCTAACTCTGGAGATTGTAGCAGAGACTAATGCCTGCGGGTTTTGGTCTAACGACAATCATGATTCCAACATAACCAACTGCACTAACCAAGACTCTGCATGCACTTGTTTATTGAAACCACACATATCCACCAGGTCAGGATTAACATAACTATAATTAGATCTAGGTTCAATCAAAATAGAAACAAATAATCATGAAGGTTACCGCCCATCTCTATAAAATATGCTCGGTGATCTACATGCATGTTATCCAATGTTGCATGGATCATAGGAATACTTTGTCTAACATCCCCAACAGTTCCTACGCCTCCTAAGCATTGTAAATCTGCGCTCTACTACCCTGATGTTGTGCACAATCTCTCCTTCGATTCTCTCCTCCACAAGTCCATCATTGCAAAGGCTTCCAACCTTCACCCTTGTTCTGCTCCTCAGAATGAAGTCCCTGTCCTCTGTCAGATGCATTGAGTTTCTTAGTTGGTGTGACATTCTCTTTGTTACTTATATCTTGAGGTCTTGCTCTCTTCTTGTCCCATTTTCCATTATTCTTATCATTACCTTTCCACCCATGTTTAGTCTCTCATCTGTGCTTTGGTTTCTCGTAATAATTCTTTAGCTTCTGGATGGCCTCCTCCAATGATCTAGGCTCATCAAATTCAATCCTGTCTTTGAATTCTATCAAAAACCCACTAATGAATCTTTGAATCTTGGACTTCTCCTCCTTGAGGTAAGGCACATATCTCAATAACTCCAAGAACCTGCTAGTGTACTCCTCATTAGTGATAGATCCCATATTTATCTCATAAAACTATTTTTTCCTATCACCATAGTATCCATATGATAGATACTTCTTCTTGAATAGTCTCTCAAATTCACCCCAAGTCAACTCCTTTTCATGAATATCTATAACGTTATTCACATCTTCCCACCAGAAATATTCTTTACCTTTAATATTGAATGTAGCTATTATGGCCTTTATGTTCTCTAATTATTCATGTATCCTGAAGAAATTATTCATTCCAAGCAACCATGCTTATGCATCCTGTGATTTCTTCATCTCTCCATCAAATTTAGGTGACTTTTCTTTCTTAAACTCATTCGGAAAATATCCCCTCTCACTCCTCCTATAAGGATGATAATTATGACAATCATAGTGCCTATCAAAGCCATAACTAGAATAGTACCTGTGTCTATCACCTCTCCTATCCGAAGTGTCCAAGAACCCACCATCTCTTCTTGTGTCATCCCTATCTGACCTATGACCACCATGAGACCTATTGCCATATGCCCCATTAATCCTATCCTCCTGTCCATAGTTGATATGAAGTGGTCCTTGTCTCTGAAACTCCTTATTTCTTCCTTCAAACTTCTCAATGTGTCTGTTAAGTCATAATATTTTCCAACACCACGATGCTCATCTGATTCATATGTAGAATCTTTGTAATCTACCATATTTATAGTCATCTTCGATTTCATTCATGCAAGGCATCTTATGTTAGCTAAACCAAATCATAAACAAACCAACGTACCTTAGCATCATTCGGGGAGTATATCTCCTGCAAGATCAACCAATCAGCGTAATACATGTATAAACATAATCATAACAGCATGTAAATATATAGATAAAATAACACATAAACATCATTCCAACCATAGGCTAGTGATTAATGCACGACATATCAATCACATACCATGACCTCATAGATGGCAACAACAATCATACCAATGTACACTTGACAAAATGTAAGCACTTAACATGCATAAATAATGCATAACCAATCATACACTCATGATGACACATTCCACATCAACTCCATCAACCTTCACATGGCGAAATCAATGAAACCATGACCAACATCATGCATATGAAACAAGCACATACACCACAAACATAAGGAAAAGATATGCAATCGACATGAATGCATGACCAACACACTGCCCATCTAGTCTGAGGGGTGAACCTGGCTCTGATACCAGTCTGTAACACCCTTCTCCCACGTCTACCCAAGTAACTGACTGACCGAGGTAAACATGTGATGAAGAGTTACTATGATATGATTCAACTCCCTATGTGTTAGTTAAGGAATTGGAACCGACGAGACACAACAACACAAACCTAATACACCTGCAAAAGAAACCCCAAGAGCCATACAAACCTTCCAAGTGATTATCCCCTGAGACAAACTAACTTTTTTCTGCATTAATCCCCCATTCGCTTCCATGAGCCTGCTTGAATGTAAATGTGGCATTTTTCTACCAGTTTTATGACATCAACTGGATTTAAGGCTAAATTTCAGGGCTAGGACCTAGGTCACTTCCCAGAACTCCATGACACTTCTAGGAATGAAAGATAACAATAGAATAATGATACAAATGCAATTACTTGAACAAGGACTTGACTGGACCCTTGCTAGCCATGACAGGAATTTCGTCAAACATGTCACAAATATGTAATCTATAGGTTTAAACAAGATATTTGAGCATAGGGGTCTCACACTAATCTGAAAATCATTATGAAGCATTGATTCCTCATCACATTAGCTGCATTATCATCTATTAGGTCATAGATTCATTGTTCATTCACTGAAAAATAAAAAAATGATGAGAGCCACACATCATGTTTGTCATAGATCATATTCATAACCAAGATATAAACATCATAAATGACAAGCATAGAACAACTATATAAGCCACATAATAAAAATCATATTTACCCATCAATACAAGAGGAAATATTTCTCATTACCATAAGCAAAATGCAACCATTTCTGGGACTTCCATGTACCACCTGACCATAGACATGGTTGAACCAAATATCTCTTTCATCCAGTCACCCCGGTGCCATATTCCAAGCATGAATGTGGGATCTCATAAAAAAAATCAATCAAAACCAAACCAAGGCTTCCAAAGGCCAAACCACCTCAACCCTCCACCAATGATTCCACTTCACGATATGACATCACAAACCATCACCAAATTGGTCTCTACCGAAGCTCTCCGAGGCTCTAGAGCGTTTGTTCCAACCAGGGCTTCCAGGACTAGTAACTCAACCCACATATGTTGTTGGGATCCTAAATCATTTTTCCAACCAGGGCTTCTAGAGCGCTTGTCCAACCAAGGCTTCCAGGACTAGTAACTCAACCCAAACTATTACATGGCTTCCATAGTGTTTGTAAAACCAAGGCTTCTAAGAACTAATAACTCAACCCACAACCAAAGGCACATGAAAACCAACCAGAAAAAAAAAAAGAAAAAAATAATAATAATAATAAAAGAAGAAGAAGAAGAAGTAAAACCCACATCACCATGGATATGTAGGAAATGGAAAGGCTACGCAAAACCACTATCAATCCATGTAATCCTCCATGCCAATGACAAATCATAAACAAATAACCACATGCATAAGCCATGCATGCCATGTTAGGTCCCTATATTACTAGTATAGTCCCTTATTGTTGTTAGTGTAACCCCCTTATTGTTATTATTGTACCCTTGTAACCCCCATTTTGTTATTATTGTGCCCTTAATTTATTATTGTTAGGTCGACTAGGATTACATTGTGGCCCACTAGGATTACATTATGGCCCCATGGACTCCTATATATAGAAAGGAGGTTTTGTAAATTGTATCATCCAAGAATTGTTCATTTATGTAATGTATTGGAGGTTTCCACCTCGAAGTGGCTTATTTCTAAGGCGTTCATATCTCTTTTCTTCTATTTTTGGAGCTGGTTACACAACATTTGGTATCAGAGCTTTGGATTCTAGGGTTTCGCTGCTCCAAACAGGTCATCGTGGCTTTTTCGCTATAACTTTTTTTCTACGAAGCTTCAGAAGCTGAAATTTTTAGGTTGCGAAGCTGAAATCTTGAGGAAGTTTTTCTAAAAATTTCAGAGCTTGGTTCGCAATATTTTCTGAGATATGATCTGTGGAAGTTAGGTATTGTTTCAGGCTCCTAAACAGGTCATCGTGGAATTTGCGCTATAAAAAAATTTCTACGAAGGTTCAAAATCTGAAATTCATATGGTGCGAAGCTGAAATCCCGAAGAAAGTCGTCAAAAATTTTCAGAGCTTGGTTCGCAATATTTTTGGAGATATGATCTGTGGAAGGTAGTGCTTTTTCAGGCTCCTGAATTTCATCTCAAAGAGGTGATCGTGGGAAAAGTGCAATAACTCTCTCTCTGGGCATCGGATTGGAGTGCCGTAAAAAGTGGTCGCAAGTACATGGACTGCAGTTTCTTGGATATTAATTTCAAAGACAAAGGATGAAACAATGACACGTGTAAAGTCGTAAAACTTAGCTCTACTGAGCCAATCCATAATTAGGTCATTGTAGGAGATTGGACACAACTTTGTCTTGGAGAATCCAAATCATGTCAGACCTGCAACATTTGAAAGAAGCTTTAGAGGGACACTACAAGGCTGAATTTCAGATATTTAGGATATACAATTGCAGAGATAAATCAATTTCAATATAGAGCTCCTCAAAAGAAAGTAAAAGTTGTGTATATTTGTTTTTCCCGAATTGCATAAGTCTTGTTTGAAGAATCAAGTTGAATTGATTCCAAGGGCATATTGTAGAATATATATCAATATTAGATTCTAAAATGGCGCCTAAAAATAATTCAACACCATTAAGCCTTCGAAGGCTCTACCATGACTCATGGAAGATGAAGAATTGCAACATGATCTATCAAAATTACAAGAGCAAGTGCAACAAATTTCACTCTCGCAAAGAGCAACAAAAAATGAAATGGAAGTTTTGAAGAAAGGCGTGGAAGTGAAGATGGACGGTTTGAAGAAAGGCAT
Organism: Pinus albicaulis; assembly: GCA_034641835.2. Classification (NCBI taxonomy): domain Eukaryota; kingdom Viridiplantae; phylum Streptophyta; class Pinopsida; order Pinales; family Pinaceae; genus Pinus; species Pinus albicaulis. The sequence goes on along the minus strand of CM076584.1, from coordinate 680,984,036 downwards.
GGAAGCTTAAGATGGATGGCGTGGAAACTAAGATGGATGGTTTGAAGAAAGGCGTGGAAGCTAAGATGAATGGTTTGGAAGTTAAGATGGATGGCATGGAAGTGGGCATGGAAGCTAAGATGGATGACATGGAAGCTAAGATCGATGAAAAAATGAAAGACAACATGGAAAACATGAAGAAAGATCTAAAAGTAGACATCGAAGGTTTGGGAAAGTTGATACAAGAAATGTTTCCCAATGGTGAAAAGATAGTAGAGGAAACTCATGATGAGAACAAAATAAATGTTAATCGTGATTTCATAAACTCTATTGTTGGAGGGAAGAACCACCATATTCCAAAAATGGATATGAGGAAGTTTGATGGCAAAGATTCCATAACATGGATACTACAGATGGAGCAATATTTTGATCTCAATAATGTGAAAAACACACGAAAGGTATGCATTGCAACTTTGCATTTAGAACAAAATACATTTGTATAGTATAGACGGCTTTTCTCCCGTAAATTTTTTTTCATTTGTTCAATTTTTATGGAGGAGATGATAGCACATTATGAGGATGCAAAGAGCAACACCTTCTTTAGCCAATTGATAAATCTCAAACAAAAGGGTTCAGTGGTGGAGCACATTGAGGACTTCCAAAAATTGAATATAAGGGTAACTAATATTCCAGAGGAACACAGAATTGATGTCTTCATAGGGAATTTAAAGGATAACATCCAACATGAAGTGCGGGTTTGGGAACCAGATTCATTAGAGAAGGCCTTCAAAAGTTGGCAAGAAAAGTTGAATGTAAAATTATGGCAACAAGGAAGCCTACCACTCAATTCTATAAAGAAGGAAGTGTGGCTACGCCTAGATTTCCACAACCTACAAGGTTGACACCACAACAATTGGAAGAAAAAAGAGCAAAAGGGCTTTGTTACAGTTGTGATAGCAAATACACTAAAGGTCAGAAGTGCGCTGAGAAGAAATTATTTTACATAGATTGTAAAGAGGAAGAAGAAAATGAACAAGAAGAGGATATACACCAGGAACCAGCCCCAGAAGAGGAAGAAATGAATTCGACCATATCGTGTAATGCACTGGAAGGAATTACCACTCCTCAAACTCTCAAGATAAAAGGACATATCAAGAAGAAAAGGTAATAGTGTTGATTGATTCGGGTAGTTATACCCATAATTTTATTCATTATAAGGTAGCCAAGGAATTGAATTGTTTCCTATACCCAACACCAGAATATCAACTGATGGTTGAAAATGGAGGAACTATAAATTGCTCTGGAAAATGCCATAATATCAAGTTAACCATGGGGGAATATGTATTGAATAGTCCAATGCTTTCCATTCCTATGGAGGTGCTGATGTTGTACTAGGAGTACAATGGTTACAATCTTTGGGGACAATAGCTTTTAATTTTCAAGAACTTTTCTTGAATTTTTTTTTCAAAAGGAAAGGAAGTCGAATTACGGGGTATCATAGGGAAGCCGGGAAAGATAATAAGCCTTCAATGTCATGACAAATCTTCTAAAGAAAGAACAATGAGGCATAATTGCACAATTATGCTCACTAGAAGTTCCAACATCAAAATCATCTATTTCTGCAGATCTCTAAAAAGTCTTGAACAATAATTCCAAGGTGTTTGAAACTCCCAAAGGACTCCCACTTATTCGTGATCATGATCATGCTATTAATTTGATTCCAGGAAGTGTTCCTCCAAACATCAAGCCTTATAGATATCCTTATGTCCAAAAGAGAAAAATTGAACGTATGCTTGCATAAATGTTAGAGGATGGCATAATTCAACCTAGTCAAAGTTCTTTCTCTGCTCCGGTAGTATTGGTGCAAAAGAAGGATGGATCATCACGCATGTGTCCGGATTATAGGGAGCTCAATAAGTTCACCATTAAAGATAAATTTCCCATTCCTGTGATTGATGAATTATTGGATGAAAGATGCATTTTCATGGACTCCCGAAGCAACTAAGGCCTTTGAACATCTTAAATAAGAAATGTTCCTAGCACCGGTCTTAGCTACGCCAGACTTCACAAAAACCTTTATTATGGAATGTGATGCCTCTGGAAATACAATTGGTTTTGTTTTAATGCAAGAAGGAATACCCATTTCTCTTGAAAGTCGTCCAATCAAAGGGAAGTATTTATAGAAAGCTATTTATGAGAAGGAAATGTTAGCAAGATTGGATAACCGACGCAAGAGATGAATGGAAGAAGGACAAAGATGTATGGAAACTCATTCAAAATTTTTAGCAAGATCCTAGTACATCTGATACATTTAGTTGGAAAAATGATTCCTTATGGTATAAATATTGCTTATATCTTTGTAGGAACTCCCAACTAAAACAAAATATTATTTTAGAATTGCACACTTCTCCTTTAGAAGGACACTCAGAATCTAGTGAAGAAAGAATTACCACAGGGTGAAGAAAGAATTTTTTTGGGATGGCCTTAAATATGATATTCAAAAGTTTGTGGCAGAATGTTTGGTTTGCCAGTAGAATAAAGTTGAGACAATTAAGACCTCGGGACTTCTACAACCTTTATCCATTCCAAGTCAACGTTGGGAGGAGATTTCAATGGATTTAATCACAAGCCATCAAGTCCGAAGGAAAGAGTGTCATCATGGTGGTAGCTGCTAGACTTACCAAGTATGCACACTTTTGTGCATTATCTCATCCATTTAAAGCAAGTACAGTTGCTACTGCATTTATGGAAACAATTCAAAAGCTACATGGAAACCCAAAGATTATTGTAAGCGACAGAGATCCCATTTTCACTAGAAATTTGTGGACAGAATTATTTTCTTGTTTGGGTACTCAACTAGCTCATAGTTCATCTTATCATCCTCAATTCGATGGGCAAACTGAGATAGTGAACAAATGTTTGGAAGGATATCTTCGTTGTTTTGTATCTGATAATCAAACACAATGGGTCAAGTGGTTACCTATGGCCGAATGGTGGTATAACACTTCCTTCCATACTGCAGCAAAAATGACCCCATTTATGGCACTTTAGGGATATCATCCACCGTCCATCACATCATCTTTAAGGGAAAATTCGAAGGTTCAAGCAAGGAAGATCACATCGAGCATCAACAAGAAGTTCTCCAACTCTTAAAGGATAACCCGAATTTGCACAAAATTGAATGAACAACAGCTAGCAAATCAACACTTAGCCGAGAGAAGTTTTGATGTAGGAGGCTGCGTATTTTTACGGCTACAACCATACAAACAAATGTCCCTCAAGTAAGCTAATAAGGACAATAAATTATCGCCAAAAGTATTATGATCCTTACAAGGTGTTGCAAAATATTGGTACTATGGCATACAAATTTGACCTTCCTACTTCTTCACGAGTACATCCATTTTTCCATGTTTCGTGCTTAAAGAAGGTTATAGGTGAAAATCTTCCAGTTCAAACAATATTGCCAGAACTTGATGAGGAAGGAAAAATCATATTGGAACCGGAAACGGTCACGGAAACAAGAACTCGACAACTACGGAATCGATCAATTTCAGAGTATCTCATCAAGTGGAAGAACTTACCCACTGAAGATTCTACATGGGAGGATGAGAATTTTATACAGAAGCACCCAGAGCTACTCAAGCATTGAGGACAACACTTTTTTGAAGGAGGGGCATGTTAGGTCCCTATATTACTAGTATAGTCCCTTATTGTTGTTAGTGTAACCCCCTTATTGTTATTATTGTACCCTTGTAACCCCCATTTTGTTATTATTGTGCCCTTAAATTATTATTGTTAGGTCGGCTAGGATTTCATTGTGGCCCACTAGGATTACATTATGGCCCCATGGACTCCTATATATAGAAAGGAGGTTTTGTAAATTGTATCATCCAAGAATTGTTCATTTATGTAATGTATTGGAGGTTGCCCCCTCGAAGTGGCTTATTTCTAAGGCGTTCATATCTCTTTTCTTCTATTTTTGGAGCTGGTTACACAACATGCCAAAACTAGTGAGGAAATCATACATGCAACTCAGTACTTGCAAGAAAAACTCATTGTATTTAATGATCCCGACGTCCTCTTGCACTTTCCTGCTCTTCATTTGCCTTTTTTCTCCAAATCCCAAGTGCACCACACTCCTCGAAGAGCACTCCAAGAAAACTCTAATTGTCCAAGAGTATGAGAGAGAATAAAGAGGAAATGAGAGCTTCAAAACTGAACTGATCAAAAGCCATGAACTTATCCTTATAAGCCTTTTTATTAATGTGGCCTCTATTTTCTTTTTCCATTATTTTTCCTTCATTTTCCTCCTCACATGCAACTTGTGACCTTTCACCTTCCTTTTCTCATATTTTCTATTATTGTCATAAATAAATGACCAAAAATGCCATTTTTCCTTTCCAAATTCCTTTTCCATTGCCTTTTACAATTTCCTTAGCCATAATAAACCAAATGAACACCCACACTATGATGTTTTTCCCAACACTCAGCTTAGAATGTGTGTCCCATGACCAATGTCTCATTTTACCTTTATTAATTTTTACATGGATTTTTTTTACCAGGGTTGTTACAATAGCTTAGGAAGTCGGTAGACATTAAGGAGGCATTGTTGAAAGAATTTTAGAATCCAAAGTTAGAATCACAATGCAAAAAAAAATCAAGGAAATCAAGCATAACGTTGGTGACTTAGTGTGGTATTATGACCAACGTTTTAAAGTTTTGATGGATAAAATGACGTTTCAAATTCCCATTGCAAAACATCAGGAGTGGTTCATCGCAAGGTTGTGTTGCATATCTGAATCTTGTTGACACAACATAAGGTAAGTTCTCAAATTAATTCATTGAGATAGCTATGTGATTGGAGGCTATACCAATCGATGGGGAGAGAAATGTAAGCATAGTTGAAGTGCAATCACAATTGGTGGCCTGACACTACAGTTAGAAAACCTATAGAATTTCAAAGAAAAGTGTAAGGAGGTGGTGTACGATATGTAGGAGATAGAGTCACCACTACAATGAATTCCTGACAATGATGGATTATGTGGATACAGGGGTAGCGAACCCCTTAGCCTAAGGTATGGGGATATGACGTCATATTTATTGGGTGTGGGGACACCTACCTACCAACTTCCCTGTGATGCATAAATACGAAATCCTGACACAGACTCCATTTTGTGATTTCTTCAAATCTATTAGACATGACATTCACTCTTTCCGCACATTGGATTTGATGCATGAGAGGACCTATGATGCTTACTACGTGCAGGAGGTGGAGGGAGGTGATGGTGGCACACAACAATATCGAGCTAAAGACTACCCTATGTCATCCTAGGCACAAGGAACACCAAATAGAGGGTTGGGTCTGTCTGTAAGAGGGTGATGAGGATTGAGACGTGGAAGAGGACTAGTGACCTGTTATAATTGTGGCCAACTGAGACATTTGGTAAGTGATTGTCCCAACCATTACACAAATGGCACACACTACATGTTGTACCTTGAGAGACAACTCCTAGTTGAAGAGAGGTCAGTGCCCAAGACATTTATTAATAAACATGATAAAAATATTTCGTTGTCCCAATGTTCTTAAACCTCATAGATTTCATCCTTATCAGACTTCAGTGTCAAAACAGTCTTTCAAAGTGGCCTTCTAATGATGAATACAAATGAAAGATGAGACAAAAATAAGTGATGGTGGAAAGCCTTTAACAATAGGTTCCTTATGCATAATCTCTTGTTTCCATCTTTAGCAGAAAAATGTAAGTATTAGAAATTGAATTATAGAAAAGAGGAGCGCATCATAAAGGGTTTTAACTTTGATTTTAAAAACTATAAAATTAAAGACGAGCAGCTTCATTACTTGGTTCTAAAGAATAATAACACAAAAACAAGATGTAACTGGAAATACAAATCATAATCAACAGATTTTGGAATCAATTGAAAGCTTTATTCATATGCACATGAATATCCAAATACAAAGAGTTCTGCTTCTAAGGCCTAAAACTTGGAACCCCTTCTCCTCCTCTTAATTGTCTTTTTATACAAAATTCCAAAAAGGACAGTTATAAAACTGTTGAATAACTATACCTACTAACTTCCTAACTTTTGAAACTACTTTGAAATTAATAGTTCTTTCAAAATTTGGATCCTAAAACCAGGAAATATAATTACATCACTTCAAAATTTAAATAGCTGCTACATGACAAGTGGTGTTGTTTCAATGGGTGATTTGAGACTCAGGTGCATTCGAAGGTCCAGCTTCTACATTCATTGTTGCTGGTGACATCCATTCCCTACACTACTTCCAAATGGTTGTATCAGGACTTGGACTCTTGACAAATTTTGTATGTGACATTCTAAAGTTGGTGATCCTGTTGTATGTTGGTTTATCAATAGAAAGGGTTCTAATCAACCATAAAAGCTGAAAATATTTGTGTAACTAATTAACAATGGTGCATATTTTTAATATTGATGTTATTTCATGAGATGAACCAATATTGCTTTTAGCTTCCACTAATAATGTTTCATAATTTTTCTAAGGTAACAGTTTTTCCTGTCGGTCCCAACATGAAGGAAAACCTGCCCTATTTCTTTTATCAAATTCAGAATTAAACTTCATTACAACTCCTTTTACCTCTGTCAATTTTGTCTATGTTGTCTTCTTGTACATGTTTTCGACAATCATCTTATTTATCTCTTAAAAATGCTCAGTTCTATCCTCAACTCCTAATTCCCTTAACTGTTGTGCAAATCTGCAATTAAGGAAATCAATCATTCTTTTTTGCAAACTGAGCTCGTTGCTATAATTTCTATTTATTGGCAAGAATCAAATGTTCTAGATACCTGATGATTACCTTTTCTTCCTCTATTATGCATAATGATTCCCACGTGTCCCTCATAGTTTGAATAATATCATTCCATATAATATCCCTATATTGAATAAGGGACAAATTCCCCTTCATCTTCTCCTTCAATTATTTTATTTCCTGAGAAGCAATCTGGAAGTCATTTTTGTACTTATTAGCATTCTCTTTGTTCATTGCCACTTGGCCTTTATAATTTTCAAGGCAATTTCATAGTCCCTTTGAATTTTCTTCATCTCACTCTCTGAAATATTCAACTCAGTAATAACATTTTCTAGCTTTTTAGCTGGGTCTTCAGAATATGATTGCACCAGAAAATTACATACATGAGAATCAATTTTCTATTGTAGAGAAGAATTCATTTCTTTCAGCTCATCAATCTCATAATTTCTCTGTATAAGTTGATCAGTTAATGTTTCATTCTCTTTTTCCACTTGTGCAACTTTTGTAGCCATAAGATGTTCTATGGAGGGCATCTTTAATTTCTTCCTCAATACCTAAAATTTTGACTCAGCTCCCTTCAACAACTTTTGCACAACACTTTTATCCTATGGATTTACTCCAATTTTAATTATCATCTTCTTTAGTTCTTTATTCTGGGTGGTTAAGGCCCTAGAGTTTTCCTTTTCTATTTTTAACCGGTTAACCACTTTTTCTAGCAAAGCTTCAACTTTCCTAGTAGCCAAAGGATTTTTTTCAAATCACTATAGATTAATTCATCAGTCTGCCTATGTAAATTGATTTTATCAGGCAGTGGAATTTTTCTAGCATCTACTATCAAATTGACAGTCTTGAATCCTGATGGAGTAGTTATTTTTAAAGCAGAAGGATCAGAGAGAGTTATTCTGAGTTGATTCCTTTCCAAATCCAAAGTTGAAAGTAGCCTAGTTTGGTAATCTGAAACAAATTGTGCCTCCAATTGAGACTCCATGTTTTCATTAACTTTTTTATTCTTCTCTTCAATTTGAGAAAATATTTGTTTAATCATTGAGACAGAGCTCTGGGCAACTTCTTCTGGAATAGGAGAAGATGGTGTAAAAAAAAATTCTCCCAGTTGTAATTGAAAACTTGTAGTAGATGAGGAGCTTCCTTCCTCGGATAATTTAGTTATTTTGTAGCTTCTATCAGTTTCACTTTCCAAATCAATGACATCCTCACTACTTTTTTTAAACTATTTTCAGTTTGTAGAGGGGTTTCAACCTCCATCCCTCTGGTTTGTCCTCCATTGGCCATATTTTCAATCTTCGATCGATTTTCATGAACATAGGGAGCATAAGAGTTCTCTACTCTTCTATCTAAGATAACATGATAAGGGTAATATGCCCATTTTCCACCCAGTTGTAAATTCATATCTTCCAAAGCTTTCTGCACCTCTCCAATAGCTTGCCTATTATTCACAACAAAGGGTCCTATTTTCCTTGGAAACTTAAAAATATGTCCTTTCTTAGCTGGAACAAAATTTATTTGTTCCACATTTCAACTCTTACTAATGCACTCCAACGAAAATAGCGTCATAGGCATAAATGTAGGCAACCTGAAAGGGGAAACTTCTGCTCCATATAGTCTAATATCTATATAATCTTCAAATAAAAACTAGTCCCCTACTTTGACATTGTTGTTGAGGTGAAGGAAATATTGGACCTTTGGAAATATACAAGGTGTAGGTGAGCAATTGATAATAGACTATGCAATTGATAAAAAGGCAGTTATGAAATGCATCAAACCTTCGCCCTTTGGATCACTTCTTACTATATTAGTACAAAACACTAATGATTGCTTGTTAATATGTGGATCCATAATGTTCAACCACAGGTGCATAAATATTTCTACATGGGTATATAAAAAGAGATAAGTAATTAAGGATGGAAATATAAAACACCCAGTGAGGGAAATATCAGTCAATTAACAATTAGCCATATTTTCCCAGAATGCAGGTATATCAAAAATGGTTTCAAGATTCATCATCAAGCTAAATATCCCTAAAATAGCTTTATCAATAGTATCAATCTCTTCCCTTCTTAAGATTTTAGCCATAATTTGAATAACAGGTCTAATATATTTAGCAAAAGTATCTAAAGGGAAATGAGAGGGCTCCATAGGTAAGTGTTTCCCGTCAAACATTAAAAAGAAGGACAATTGAGCATAATCAGTTGTTGACAAGTCTTGAAAGGTAGAAAACAAGGTTTCTTTGGAGAAATAGGTAAGAAGTTGCAAAAGGAAATCATAATGCTTGTTGAATCAACATAAAAGAGACCTGGAAGACATTTTCTCCTAGCTTATTCATCACAAAGCATTTTTTAGGATATAATGCATAGGCAAGCCAATATATAAACTCTGGAAACACATGAGATTGAGGAATCATAGCAATTAATATACCCGACCTGATAGCAGCTACATACATAAGAGTCTTGGCTTGGTTGTTGAGAATGTGTTGGTAGGTTTCTATATAATTCATGGAGCAAATTGGATCATGAACATCTCTTTCGGTATCCATTAATGGAATGTGGAAGGAGGAACCTGCTAACAATTTTCTTAGACATTTTGATGATTTCTAAGGAAAAAGTGACAAATAAATCCCTGGGTAATAGTGGCGATGCTAACTCGAAGTTGGAATTGTGCACAGTTGGATCCATGGAAGCGAGAGTAGAGGATGACAATGATTAAAATGAAAGAATAACAGGGTTTTATAAGGCGAAACAGAACAACGGGTGGGAAACATAAATTAAATGCAACTTGTGGGAAATTCAAAAATATCATGCTGAAAAGATGGCTGATGAGTTGGCAGATAGCGTGGTTGATGCGATGGTAGAGATATGACAGCTGGTAACAAAAAAGGAAAAACGGTTATGCAACCCGCACTCTCTTGTTGTCGTCATACGGGGGCACACTCCTTTACAGGAGAAACTCGACAAAGTCCCCCCACAACCATCGTATGTCATCGATCTGTGGCCAAACTAGATCATAAAAAGTCCATGTGGAGGCACTGGAAGGGCTAACCATGAGCACTTTTTGTCGTTGGATTTTCTCTATTTGTTGGGCTTCGCTCCCTTTTAACATCGTGCCCCAAAACATAGCCAATGTTTAAAAGATTGTGACTTCACCATTATAGAATTCAATAGAGGGACCTGCCTTTGAATACTTCGTGATTATACTAAAACATGATTAGTGAAGCTTAAAGCACAATCATAATTTAATCACAATTTCAAAAAAAAATCGAAAATTTTACGCTGATACTTTCTTCTTCCTTTGACCAAGGAGGAAAAGCAAGATGAGTTACAACACTACAGACATCTAGATCATGTTATAGAGTATTACCCATAATTATTAAAAAATTGTCAAGAGAAACGAGGACCAAATGTACAAATTGTTACAGCTAAAATTTGACTAGACATCCCTCATGTGTGTGTGGTGGCAAGAGGAGGAACTCGATATGGATGTTTTAAATCAACCGGAGAAACCTCACTAGTGGGTCCAAAAGGTTTCAAATCCTTCTCTGAGGTTTAACCCAACCAAAGAAAAACATACCTATAAGGACAAAAGAAGATATTTATTGGCAATGGAATAGGGTGCATTGAGTTCAATGACATAGCCATAAGGGACACCAATTTATGATACTCCGCAAATCTATGATGAGCCTCCACCCGAAGTGACTCTAGGGAAGGTAATCCCCACACAAATTTTTTTGAGAAGTTGTTTAAATCTAATGAATGAGGAACATGCTTTGGAGAGACTGTGCAGGATGATTGATCATTGCATGTAGGAAAAAATGATCATTGTGTGTAGGAGAAGGAAGCCAATTTTGTGCAAGAAACCATGAGGACAGTAAAGTAGGTGTTACATAGGAGGCGCACAAATAGAGAATTTTGGTTCAATTCCTAAATATCCGACTATGATATGGAAAACGCTATATTAGATTTGGGTTCTGATGTAAATATACTACCGAAGAAGACATGGGAACTGATATATAAGCCAAAGATCGTATGGTTTTCAATTCAGTTATGTCTTTCCAATCAATATAGAATATTTCTTATTGAACAATTAGTAGATGTTGAAGTTAACATCAACAGAGTAAGGAGTCTGGTAGACTTTGAATTCATTGACATTTTGGATGACACAAACCCTTATATGGTGTTTCTTGGTATTGAATGTGATTTTTATAATCAAGCCATTATTAACTTGAAAAATGACAGATGATTTTTGAGCTCGAAGATTTAGGGGTAGTTGTGCCATTAGACCCTAAGGAAGGGTACCACCACATCGAAATTTTGAGAGAGGACCTCGACACACTAGATCTCAATAATAGATGACTATGTAAACCCAATAATAGATGGTGCATTGAGTTGTCAAAGTAATAATTCATGTTTTTCAGACTTAGATGAGGCGTTGGAGAATTGGCAACAGAGTCTCCATGAGGTTTCCACGAGAATATGTGCACATATAACTCTTTCAATTTAGTAGATTGATACAAAATTTTGGGAACCTCAACATTCCAATGGTTTGCCAGATGTTTTTACCTTTGTTAAAGAATTTGAAGTGGAGGTGTCAAACCACCTTAGGTTTCCAGTGCTAGATATTTTTCTGAAATTTATTCCAGTGCACTAGTGGACCACACACAAGGGGCGAAAAAAAAACTTAGTAGCAATGTAGGCACATGTTGCAAATCCGATTTGGACTAGATGTTGGGGAGTGTGAAGAATATTACACTAGTGAGGGATTCCCATCTTCTCATTTATATAAGTTTATCGTGAGGTGGAGAGAGGAAGGCATTCTAGAGTTTGAGTTGAGTGGGTACACCACTTTGTGCATAACTTAGACACTCTACCCTATAATTGGTATACGCATTTGGAGTTGTGACTGGGTATTACAGATTGGGCAGCAATGACTAAGAGTTTTATATTGACTTTTAAAATTGAATATGATGATCCATTGGTAGATAATGTGTTGCATAGCATAAAGGATAAAAATATTTTCACCAGAACCAAGGAATGTGTCGAAGGAGGTACCACTCTACACTTTTCACCAAAATTGTCATAATACAAGGAAATTGGAAGAGTGCTATGGCATGGCAAAAGAGAGCGATTAAACTAAAGATCTTAGGGATCTGCATATACCAGAGTTTGAGGGCAAACATAAGGTAAATGGACCACAGTTGGAATCCACTATGTTGAACTACAATAAACCCATTAAAACTTACACGATGAACATTAGTATAGAAGGAAATCCTAAGTTCATGGTGATTAGAAACTATTGGGATGAGGAAATAGTCGAATGGATCTCTGACTTAATGCTTGAGTAAAAAGACTTATTCCGCAACATTTTTATAGAGATAAAGGGCATAGTGGATGATTTAGGGGAGATGAAGATCAATTTGAAACGAAATGCAAAGCCAATATGATAGAGACCCTATGGCCTCAATCCCATATACAAGCAAAAAGTTATGGGGGAGCTCGATAGGATGCTGAAGGTAGGTATAATAAAACCTGTTGAGGAGTTTGAGTGGGTCAGTCTTATCGTTGTGCAACTAAAGAATACAGTCAACATCTAAATTTGTGTAGACCTGAGGAAATTGAACGATGCATGTGTTCATGATCTATTTCCCACACCTTTTATAGATGAACTCTTGGAAAATATCGAAGGGCAAGAAGCTTACTCATTCACAGATAGAATCTGAGGATATCATCATATTAAGTTGAGAAATAGGACCATCATAATACAACATTTGTGAAAGAGCGAGGATCATTCTAGTATGCTATCATGTCCTTCGGATTGGAGAATGCTTCGAAAGTGTTTTCTCAAGTGGTGGTGGTAGCTTTAAGGATTTAATTCATAAATTTTTGGAATTTTACTTAGATGATTAGATTATCCTTAGCCTCCAATAGAAGCACATTGAAGTATTACAACTTATGTTGGATAGATGCATGCAACTACATATTTCCTTGAACTTGAAGAAAATGTATTTTTTGTTCTCTACTGGGAATTCAACTAGTGCATGTTGTTTGCAATGAGCGACTGCTGGTGGATATGAAAAAGATAATTGTGATAGTGAAACTTTTGCCTAAAACTTTAATGCGACAATTGCACATGATTTTGGGACACACTAGATATTACACAAATTTTATGTGTGGATATGCACAACTTACTATGCCCCTAGAACAATTATTAAAGAATAAATTCAGGTTCAAATGGACTGACGAGTGACAAGATGTGTTAAAGACATTGGAGGAAAAATTAGTATCTACCATGACCCTAATGTTTTCTGATTGGAGAAAATAATTTCATGTCCACGTGGATGCATTGACAATAACACTAGAAGTTCTACTAACACAAGTGAGGGAAGATGAAATAGACCACCTAATTGATTTTTCCAGTAAGAAGCTATCTTCGATGGAGCAAAACAACACCACCAAATTGTTGGGTTTGTGTTATATTCTTTCCACGACTAATCATGCGTAGGGGGGTCAGAGGGGGGGCGACAGCCCCCCCTATCGGGGTCTAGGGCAGCACCCCAGTGCAATTTTCTTGGCTACGAACCCTGCTTATCATTCAAAGACAAAGCACATTGATGTTCAATATCACTTTGTGAGAGATATGGTTGAAGCTAAAAGGGTGTTGTTGGTAAAGGTGGACACTTTGAAGAATGTTGCAGATGCATTGAAAAATTCTGTGAGCACTCAGAAGTTCTCTTAGTGTAGAGAAACAATGGGTGTTGCAAAGCTGGGCTAATGACTCAGCTTTCCTATGGCCCCCTGCAGAAAGAAAACAACAAGTGGGAGAATGTGGGTTTTGTGTTATATTCTTTCCACGACTAATCATGCGCGGGGGGAGGGGGGGGGGGGGTCACAAGAGGGGTGGTAGCCCCCCCTGTTGGGGTTCGGGGCAGCGCCCCGGAAATTTTTTTTGGTCCTTATTTTCCGATGGGTGAATCCGCGCATGGTTTTGTGCATGGGTTTGCACATGGTTTTGGGGTAAGATGGTTTTCGACCCCTGGTATTTTGTAGATCCGGTCAAGGGAAGTACGGTTATGTTCTAATCTAGGGTTAATGGATTGGGGTTTATGTATGCTTCGGCATGTATATATATGTGTTGTAACACTAAAAGGAATATAATGAAAAATCAAGCTGGTCATCTCGATTTGGGATCTAGGGGAATATCTATGTGTTTATCTATTTTATGTTTTATGCTCTTGCTACTGTTTATTTTCTGTTTTTAAGATTCATTTGTAGATAATTTTTGTACAAGGTTAAAACCTACACACATAGTGTGAAGGATCGACGATGATGTATGCTCTGAAAAAAATTATACATCACCTAACAGGGTCACATTTTGAGTTATGTACTGACCATGATGCATTACACTACCTTATCAACAAGCTAGTGTTGGGGGAAGGATGTGCATATGGTTATTTTTTTTCCAAGAGTATGACTTCGAAGTAATAGTAAAGCCTAGTAGGCTAAACACAGAGTTGGTCCATTTGTCGAGGATCAATTCCAGTGAAGAGGCAAGAAACGTGAATGATGGCTTACCAGATGCACAACTATTTTGTGTGGAAATGATAGACAACCATTTTGTAGAAATAACCCATTTCCTCAATACAGGAACAACATCATAAGAGTACACAATGGCACAAAAGAAATAGTTGGTAATTAATGTTTTAGACTATCAGCTCATTGCAGGATCTTTGTACAAGTTGGGTGTAGACTGAATATTCCATCGTCGTGTATTGGAGAATGATAGCAAAACCATATTGATGAAGGCGTAAAGAGTGGCTAGAGGGCACTATGCAAAAAAAGAGACCAAGCATAATATCTTGTTTGTGGGTCTATGGTGGTTGATAGTCCATCGTGATGCAAAGGAGTTATATCATAGTTGCAATGTGCGCTAAAGAGCAGGTAAATATTCACGATGAGATGAGATGCCACTCCATCTGTAGATAAATTTACAACCATTTGATAGGTGGCTTGTAGATTTAATGGGCCAATTAATTTTCCAGCAAAGGGAAATGGAGCATGATACATTATCAGTCTGAAAAATTATTTGACTTGATGGGCCAAAGTTGCACCTGTCAAAGATTGCAGCATAGAGATCGCAACCAAATTTTTATTTGAGAATGTTGTCACCTGCTTTGGATGTCCTAAAATCTTAGTGAGTGACTAGGGGACTCACTTATTAAATTATACTATTGAAGCAATGACAAAAGATTTCTAGGTGCACCATCAAAAGAGAAAATCGTATCATGCACAAGAAAATGGCATATTTAAGGCCTTCAACAAAATTTTGGAAAATGTGTTGATGAAGGTATACAACGTAAGTAGGGACAATTGGGACCTAGGTATTCCTGCAATGTTATGGGTCTACTAGAGTACATCGAAGAAAATTACAAGCCAAGAAACCCTTGCGGTTGGTATATGGGTAGAAAGCGATAATGCAGAAGGTCGGGGAGAAGGCATGCCATGATCACCATATCAAGTAAAATTAATTCTAGGTTGGTGATATCATGCTAATGTATGACAACAAATTTTAGAAGCACCCTAAATAATTATAAATGCACTAGTTGGGGTTGAATAATATAAAATAATTCATAGACGTAGAGGTAATCCAATTGGAGAAACTCGATGGGGAACCTCTCAATAGACTTGTCAACGAAAGTCAGCTAAAATTGTATAGATACAACCACCCCACTTTTCAAGGTTGAATTGTCTCAAAAAATAAGAAGAAGAAGCTTTATTTTTCTAACCTTATATGTGTTGAAGAAGCTTTATTTTTCTAACCTTATATGTGTTCTTAGGCAGAATTTGAAAAGGAAAGAACCCTAAAAGCAACGTGATTGCGATAACTGTGTGACTAAATGGCAATAAGAAACTTTCCTTATCGTGGTAAGGGACTGGCCCAACGCACACTAAGTACAACGTGTAGTTAGGGGAACCGATAGTCGAAGGAAGTGCATAGTACCGATGATAACCTGAAGAAGTGGATTACAACTAGTCGATGATATCCACGGGGACTAGAAAAGTGTACAAAAATTTATTGGCAAAGGCATATGAACCCATGTGGGTTGGACACTATGGAACTCTATTGACCATTAAAGCTAATTAACGTAAAATCTATTACAGATCACTGGTTATGTCAGAAGGGTTGTTGACATGACTTCCACACTAGCCAGAACCATAAATAACGTTAACACCCAAATAGCTATCACGTGTGAATATCAACTAAGTTATGAAATTATAAGACTATAATCACCAAAAGCTATTGCAGCTAGAAATGTGTGTCAGGACCATAAGTCAGTAGTATTTTTTCTCTTTTCATTTTCTTTGTCTCATGTTTGCAAGTGTAAAGTCGAAGTTTGAGTGGAAAATAGAGATAAATTCAGAGATCAGAGCATAAGTTGTTGAGGTATCTTTCAATTGTCAGAAACATTCACCATGGTCTTGTCTTCAAGTCCTAGGAAATAAATGACCAAGGGTGCTAGGGGTGTGCCACCTCCATAGTCAGTTGCAAAATCAAAATTTAAATTACCCAAAGAGCCATAATATAAGCTCTTGATGACTCCAATTTCAAAGGGGGTTATCCAGGAGGGAAATATGATGGGGAAGGCAGATAAACTCAAATACAACAACCATGATCTGCAATATTTGAATAAATTCCTCGAGTTCACTGCAAAGAAAAATGCTATGAGGGAGGAGTGACCAGGGCAACTAGTGGTCATCGAGGTGCAATAATGGGCCATTGGACTAGACAAGTCTGACATTTTGAATCTCCTAGATATTCCACACTTTGGCAAGATCTCAGATGTCAAAATTTGTGTTAAACTTTTGTTGAATTGTGAAAATGGAGGTTTTTTGTGGCCCGATGAGCCTATTGAGATCGACACCCAACTAATTGCTCGAATTATATGGATCCCACTAATGGTGAAGAATTGGAGCCATTTTTCGCCAAGAAAAATGAGAAGGTCGTAGCAAAGGAGGTTGCAGAGAAATACTAAACTATTCATAGTCAAAATGGAGAAATAATCACCATTATTGATAAGGAGCCAATGAATTTTTCCACAAAAATGATACCCTACAAAATTTTGAGGAAACGTAGGGAGGATCAATGGCCTACAGATGCAGTTGCAACTTTTGCAAAGTGTGTTGAAACATACAAATGAAGTTGGCAACATTCTTTCTGAACCAATTAATGCAAGACTAGAAGCACAAGAAAACAATGTGGAGTTTCACTACTTCTGATTGATAATTTTAATAGACCTCATGGCTTGACAGCTCCCAAAAGACACCCATCTTTGTCTCATGAATAAGCTAGACTATTTCGTGCCAAGATTCAATTCTCTTTGGTATATTGCAAATAAGAAGCTTCAATAAGACAACAATGTCATGTTCTACATTTGGAAGGAAGTGATAAAAAAACGTTATCAAGCATGTATTGAAAATTGCAGTCTAGTTGTCGAGGCTTACAAGCCAATATAAATATTCCATGCTACCCCCCATCATATGTATATGCAACCCTGACTGACCTCGAAAAACAATGTTTATAGTGCCAGTATAAGTTGGATGAATAGATGGTGATGCAAAAAATCAACATCAACACAACAAAGTGGTGGATACAAATCCTTGATGAGCAGTAAAAAGTACAAGATATTGATAGTGGTGCAAAGGTAGAGCATCAAGAAATTGAACAAGGCTGGTAGATTGCCCTAGGGATCATGTTAGACCTGTAAATAATGCTTACATTACATTATTATATAGGTAGGATTTGGTTTTTGGTTGTTGGAGTTTTGTTGAGATATTTTCTCAACATAATTCTCCTTATTTGGAATTGCAATCAGTAGGTGTAATATACAAATTTTGAGACAGAGTTGAGACAAATGTTGAGACAGTAATTTGGCTTTGATAATGTAATATACAAATTTTGAGTGAATATGTACATCATGTCTTCTCCTCCAATTTCCATTTTGGTATCAGAAACCATATGCCCTTGACTCCCTCCCTTGAAGGCCTGTGGAAATGTAGAGTCTGAATAGTGGTCGTTGCGGAGGTTCAGTTGTTGAATATTCTAGAAGCACTCACTGAGAGTCGCGGATCGGGAGTATTGCATAGTACTATGCCGTTGTCAACAGAAAGACTTTATCGGCCTTCATGCCATTGTTTATCATCCTGTCGATGTTTGGAGTCTGTGTTTTGTGTAAAAAACCCACAATTCTTCGCACAGTGTCCACTAAGGAGGATATTTTCCTTAGATAAGATTTTGAATTGGTCTCACGTGAACAAAGATCGGGTTTTGCGTTAGAGAAATTGAGGTCATTTTTTGAAGCATGTCTCGGCTACCTTTGGCAACCAAGTGACTACATTTTTTGTTGTCCCGAGCTTCGAATAGATAACAAAACTAGAATGAGTGATGTGGTATATTTCCTAGAATATGAAGGCTGGCTATGACAGGTCATCTGGAACATTGTTTTATCGAAATCCATTTCACCACACCGATCAATAAAATCAAAAGGAGGATCAGATTCAGCACTTGGCTGAGGCCCAGACTCACAATAGAACTATGTCACAAAGCAAGCGAGGAATCTGTTGAAATATTAAATCCAACTGCGGGCAGAGCAGAGGACGGCGAGTTTAATCCTAAAGTAAATTTCTTGAAGGACACTGTGACAGCGTTTTTGCTTATTCTCTACACTCAACCGCGAAATGAATTTCTCATTTAAAAGCCTGCAAACCCATATTTTGGTCAATGGTCATAGCCATACTCCTCTCTTTTGAAATCCATGGTTTTTTAAACCACGCAACCCAGTATTTAAAATCTGCAACCCTGCCATTAAATACAACCCACCAACCAGTTTGTTTTTACCATGCATTGATCTATATTTGAATTGGGCCACGTCACTTCAGGTGGAGCCGATAGACCACGTTAGCATCCTGCCAGCCAATAGAAAACATATCGCATGAAACCGAGTTGATGTCACCAAAGGAGAAAATGGATGCAATAAGTTTATAAATGGTTTTGAAATATGTTTTAAGTTTCGCCACCATGTGTACCCTCCGGCCAATCGCAGGGCCATCGCACAAACTCAATGTCCAGTCAACCACCTCTAAATTGGATGCGATAAATTATAAAATGGATTTCTCCGCAAAAAGCATTTACGTTAAGGTTTTTAAACCTTAGGTTAACGTTTCATGTTTTAATGTATTAAAGCGTCACAGCAAAGTTCTTTTGGTTAAAGTCTTAGGTTTAACGATTTTATGTTTTCATTAAAACATTGTGATAGTTTATTTTAAACTATGGGTTATACATTATACAAGCTTTATAATGTATATTATAAACATCCTATGTTTATAATATATACAAAGATGGAGAGTATTTTTTTTTGTAGACTGTGTTAAGAAAAAGGCCTGAAGGCAAGAATAGAACTGTGAGACAGAGTTTTGAAAACGTTGTGTTTTGTAGCAGTAGGTGTATTTTTGTGAAACCAGAATGTCTGCAGTTCTAAAGAATAATTTCATCTTTGTAACAAAGTTTATGTTTTTAATGAAATAGTGTTTTTATGCATCTCTATCCACAATTTTTTTTTTTTTTTTTAATCTCTGTTTTGGGAAGAGGAATTTTTATTTCCTCTGTGTGTTTGGAATTGTTCAGAAATTTCAACATGGTATCAGAGCTAGTCCAGGCTCTTTTCATTTGCCAAAGAATCTGAAGGAAGAAGGAGTTGTTGAAGTTTTCTCCAACTGTGTGAAGGCTTAGCAAAACAAGGTATTTACCAAAACAGAGTTTTGTGCTTGCTTTTAAAAAGTGCAGTCCAGAGAAGTCTTTTAAAAGACAGAGTTTAATCTCTCAGCAGTGGGAAAGTTCATTTAAGAAACACAGTCAAGTTTTTTAAGCATAGTTCAGAAAGCTAGCAATGGTAGGAGCCAGCACAAGCACGAGTATGAGAAATACTCAACTCCCATAGTTTAATGGGAAGAACTATGACTATTAGGCAATCACAATGAGAGCCCTGTTTTCCTCTCAAGATTTTTGGGAGCTAGTTGAAGATGGTTTTGAAGAACCAGCAGATGAACAAGCATTTAATGCCTTAACACAAGCAGAGAAGGATTTTTTAAAGAGTAATAGGAATAAGGACTCAAAATCCCTCTTCTATCTCTATCAAGTAGTGCATGAAAGTGTATTTCCAAGGATTGCAGCAGCAAAGAGGTCCAAGGATGCATGGGATACCCTCCAGACAGCTTACCAAGGTATGGAGAAGGTAAAGACAACAAAACTTCAATTAATGAGAAGATATTTTGAGGTCATTTTCATGAAAGAGTCTGATACAATATACTCATTCTTCACTTTGTTGATTGGGTTGGTTAACCAAATGAGATCTCATGGAGAGACAGTAGAAGAAAGAATAATAGTGGAGAAAGTGTTGAGGACCTTACCCTCAAGGTTTGATGTGATAGTCACAACCATTGAAGAGACAAAGGATCTCTCAAAATTTACAGTTGATGACCTTCATGCATCATTGATGACACATAAACAAAGATTGGGTAGAGTAGCCTTTGGAGCATGCCTTTAAGACCCAAATGTCCTTTGAAAGAGGAAGAGGTCAAGGTAGAGGAAAAGGAAGAGGCAAAAGCCAAAACAGAGAAAGTAACAACCCTGCAAATACTAATGGAAGAGGCAGCAATCAAATTCAGAATCAAAGCCAAGGCAGCAACCAACAAGGTGTAAAAAATCAAGCACATGGACAAAGGTATGATAAATCCCAAGTCCAATGTCATTACTATAAGAAGTATGGCCATTATTCCAATGAATGTAGGAAGAAACAGAGTGACATGGGTAATATACCCAATGCTAATTTTACTAAAGAAAATCTTAGTCAAGAAAAAAAAAATTAGCATGTAATATGGTTGAAGAGAAAAATGAAGATATATAGTTTCTAGATTCAGGATGTAGCAACCATATGACTGAAAACATTTCAATGTTTTCCATGTTAGATGAAAATGTAAAGTCTCAAGTAACATCAGGGACAGACAATAAGGTCTTTGTCATGGGAAAAGGCAGAGTAAGTGTCTTGACAAAGTAAGGAGAAAGGAGATCCATATCAAATGTTTACTATGTGACTGGTATGAAGTGTAACCTGTTGAGCACAGGACAACTCATTCAGAAATGGTACAATGTTTTTTTTTAGGATGATGTATGTACCATTATGGACATACCACCTAGCAAGTAGAGGATTGCACAAGTGAAGATGACAAGGAACAGAATGTTCCCTCTCAAGATGAGAGAAAATTTGAAGAAAGGAACTGCAATGGCAGCAGTGACACAAGAGACATTCTAAAGAGAAGCAAAGGATGAAAACTGGTTATGGCATTTGAGATTTGGACATCTCAACTTTGGAGGTCTGAATTTGTTGCATAGGAAATGAATGGTAAAGGGATTACCATTGATCAAAAATCCAAATAGCCTATGTGAAGGCTGCATCTTGGGCAAATAACACAGAGAAAGCTTTCCATCAAGAAAGAGCATAAGGGCAAAGGCACCCTTAGAAATTGTCCATTCTAATTTGTGTGGACCAATGCAAACACCATCATTAGCAAGCATCCATTATATGTTGACCTTTATTGATGATTACACAAAAAAAACTTGGGTTTATTTCTTGAAGTTGAAGAGTGAAGTGTTTGAGAAATTCTGCTACTTTAAAACTCTAGTTGAGAACCAAAGTGCGCAACATATTAAGGTCTTAAGAATAGACAGAGGAGGATAATACATCTCCAAAGAATTTTTGCATTTTTGCAGAGAAAATGGGATTCATAAACAATTTACAGCAAGGTATACACCACAGCAAAATGGAGTCGTTGAAAGGAAAAATAGAACCATCATGGATATGGTAAGATGTATGTTGAAGGCAAAACATTTTCCAAATGAATATTGGGCTGAAGTTGTACGTTGTGCAGCATATGTCTTGAGTATATGCCCAACAAAGAGTGTTATGAACAGAGTTCCTGAAGAAGCATGGAGTGGCATAAAACAATTTGTCACCCACATGAGATTTTTTGGTTGTGTGGCTTATGCACACATTCCAGATCAGCTAAGGAAGAAGTTGGACAGTAAGGGGGAGAAGTGCATATTTGTTGAAAACGGTGAAGAATCCAAGGCATATAAATTGTATAACCCATCCACCAAGAAATTTATGATAAGCAGAGATGTACAATTTATTGAGGAATAAGCTTGGGATGGAAGCATTGAGAAATAGTGAATGTAAAAATTTGTTTGTCTCATGATGAAGATGAGAAAGAAATGGCTGAAATAAATTCCTCATTAGTAGCACCACCTCCACCAACACAAAGATAGCAAGGGACACCACAAGCAGGTATGAGAACACCCTTGAGAAGTGATTACAGTGCTTCTCCAAGCACATCACAAGGAGTATATTTGAGTGTTTCAACAAGCACAAGTTCATCAAGTGAAAGAGGAACCAGATTTAGAAGTCTAAATGAAATCTATGAGCAAGAGGTAGCAAATGAAGGTATGAACTCTTTATTTGCATTGTATTTTCATGTAGAAGATCCTATTCATTTTGAAGAAGCAGTAAAATATAAGAAATGGATAGACGTTATGGATGAAGAAATAAATGCCATAGAGAAAAATAAGACATGGGAATTAGTTGATCTCCCAAAAGGTAAGGAAGTTATTGGAGTGAAATGGGTTTATAAAACCAAGAGAAATGTTGAAGGTAAGATTGAAAGGCACAAGGGCAGACTTGTTGTCAAAGGCTACAAGCAGCAACAAGGAAGAGATTATGAGGAAACTTTTGCACCAGTTTCAAGAATGGAAACTATAAGAGTAGTGTTGCCCATAGTAGCACAACACAAGTGGAAATTTTACCAAATGGATGGGAAATCAACATTCTTAAATGGAGTATTGATGGAAGAGGTTTATGTTGAACAATCTTTGGGATATGAGAAGGAAAGCCAAGAGCACAAAGTATGCAAAATGAAGAAAGGTCTGTATAGGCTAAAACAAGCACCAAGAGCATGGTATAGTAGGATAGATACCTATCTACTGGAAAATGGGTTTGATAAATGTGAAGGAGAACCCACATTATACATCAAAGAAAAAGGTGGTAAGATGCTAATTGTTGTTTTATATGTTGATGATGTTATATTCACAGGTAATGATGCTTACCTCATTGAGAATTTTAAGACAGACATGAAGGATGAATTTGAAATTACTAATATGGGATTGCTGAGATACTTCTTAGGAATAGAAGTGGAGCAAAATGAAAATAAAAATTTTATATCTCAAGCAAAGTATGTTAAAGAAGTTTTGGAAAGATTTAACATGCAGGATTGTAAAGCAGCAATTATTCCTACAGTGATGGCATTGAAGTTACGCAAAGAAGACAACAACAAGGATTTTGATCCAAGTTTGTACAAGAGCATAGTTGGCAGCCTTATGTATTTGACTGCAACTAGGCCTGATATTATGCATGTTGTAAGTTTAATTTCCAGATTTATGGAAAGGCCAAAGGAGGCACATTGGTAAGCAACAAAAATAATTATGAGGTATGTGAAAGGAATAAAGAGGTATGGTATTTTATACACCACTTCAGAAAATTTTGAACTTATTGGATATACTAACAGTGATTGGGCTGGAAGTATAGATGACAGGAAAAGCACCTCTGGATATGTTTTCCATATGGGATCAGGAGCCATTTCATGGGCTTCTAAAAAACAGTCAATTGTAGCTTTATCAACAGCAGAGGCAGAGTATGTGGCAGCTACAGCAGCAGCATGTCAAGCAGTTTGGATGAGGATAATGTTGAGAATTTTGTGTCATGAACAGGTAAAGGCACAACAATTTATTGTGATAATAGCTCAGTTATAGCTTTATCCAAGAATTCAATGTTTCATAAGAAAACGAAACACATTGATGCTAGGTATCACTACATCAGAGAGCTAGTGAACAATGAGGAAATTGTTTTTAAACATTGCAGAACTGAAGAGCAGTTTGCTGATATATTGACAAAACCATTGGGGCAGAAGAGTTTTAATTATTTAAGAAAATGTCTAGGTATGGAAGAATGCAACAGTTGTATTTAAGGGGGAGTGTTGAAATATTAAATCCAACTACGGGCAGAGAAGAGGACGACAAGTTTAATTCTGAAGTGAATTTCTTGAAGGGCACTGCGGCAACGTTTTTTCTTATTCTCTACACTCAACCGCGAAATGAATTTCTCATTTAAAAGCCCGCAAACCCATATTTTGGTCCATGGTCGTAGCCATACTCCTCTGTTTTGAAATCCATGGTTTTTTAAACCACGCAACCCTGTATTTAAAATTTGCAGCCCCGCCATTAAATACAACCCACCAACCAATTTGTTTTTACCGTGCGCTGATTTATATTTTAATTGGGCCACGTCACTTCATGTGGAGCCCATAGACCATGTCGGCAGCTCGCCAGCCAATAGAAAACATATCGCATGAAACCGAGTTGATGTCACCAAAGGAGAAAATGGATGCGATAAGTTTATAAATGGTTTTGAACTATGTTTTGAGTTCCGCCACCGTGTGTACTCTCCATCCAATCGCAGGGCCATTGCACAAACTCAATGTCTAGTCAGCCACCTCTAAATTAGATGCAATTAATTATAAAAGGGATTTTTTTGAAACCTGTTTCAATTCCGCGAAAAGCATTTACGTTAAGGTTTTTAAACCTTAGGTTAACGTTTCATGTTTTAATGTATTAAAGTGTCGCGAAAAAGTTCTTTTGGTTAAAGACTTAGGTTTAATGATTTTATGTTTTCATTAAAACATTGCGATAGTTTATTTTAAACCATGGGTTATACATTATACAAGCTTTATAATATATACTATAAACATCCTATGTTTATAATATATATAAAGACAGAGAGTATTTTTTTTTGTAGACTGTGTGAAGAAAAAGGCCCGAAGGAAAAAATAGAACTGTGAGACAGAGTTTTGAAAATGTTGTGTTTTGTAGCACCAGGTGTTTTTTTTGTGAAACCAAAACGTCTACAGTTTTTAAGAATAATTTCATCTTTGTAACAGAGTTTATGTTTTTAATGAAATAGTGTTTTTATGCATCTTTGTCCACAATTTTTTTTTAATTGCTGTGTTGGGAAGAGGAATTTTTATTTTCTCTGTGTGTTTGGAATTGTTCAGAAATTCCAACAGAATCTAAGGCCTTCTCCACTTTACTCTAGTTTTTTATGTTTCTTGACTTCTATGGTAGTTATCGACAAAATGGTGACATGTGGTGTGTCTCGTGCAAATGCTAAACAGTATGGGTGTATAATTAAATTAGTGATTCTCAAGATTTTTGGGTTATATGTTGATGGGTTTTGTTGTCCTTTAGGCTTCAAGAAGATCAATTATAGGTCAATTTATGATATCCTTGTATGTAAAAGATCAGTTGCATAATTATCAAACAATTCACCCATACAATTATTAAAAGTGTAGTTTGATGCATTTTGATAGATGAGAGTTTGTCCATAAGGTGCTCCAGTTTTGAGATTTTCCTTCGAAAGATAGAGAAGTGTCAATTATGCAAAGTTCATGAAAGATGGTCGGAGGCAATTATGTCTTAAATGAGTTGAATGGGAAGCTCAAAGATTATGGTGGTGAAAAAAGCATTCACGAGGAGACTTCAGAGTGGAGATAAGTGTCGAGGAAGACTAACAAGACAAATGCAACTATATGTAATTTATGTTTCTTGTAATAATCTTTGTAATGATGTAAATGTAAGCATTAAAGGGGACTTGAAAATAATGCTTACATTAGTATATAGGTAGGATTGTATTGCTGAGAGATTTTCTCAACAATATTCTCGAATCTATTGAATCTCAACATCACTATTTATGTGACTTGTAATTTGAGTTTGATAGTGTAATATACGGATTATTTTAAGTGAATCTGTTCATCATGTCTTCTCCAATTTCCTACTGTTGGCCAAGAAATAATGAGAAGGTCGTAACAAAGGAGGTTGTAGAGAAATACTAAACTGTTCATACTCAACATGGAGTAATAATTTACCCTATTGACGAGGACGAGGAGCCAATGAAGTTTGCCACACAACTGATACCCTATCAACTTTTGAGGAAATGCAGGGAGGATCAATGGCCTTCAGGTGCAGTTGCAACTGTTGCAAAGTGCGTTGAGGCATACAAATGAAATGGGCAACGTTCCTGCTGAACCAATTCACTGCCTAGAAGCACAAGAAAACAATGCGGATTTTCACTATTCTTGATTAATAATTTTGATAGACCTCGTGGCTTGACAGCTCCCAAAAGACACCCAGCTTTGTCTCACGAAAAAGCTAGACTACGTCGCTCCAAGATTCCGTTCTCTTTGGTATATTGCGAACAAGAAGCTGCAATAAGACAACAACGTCGTGTTCTACTTTTGGAAGGAGGTGATCAGAAACATGATCAGCATTGCAAATTCCAGTCTAGTTGTCGAGGCTTACAACCCAATAGCAATATTCCGCGCTACCCCCATCATATGTATATGCAATCCTGACTGACCTCGACAAACAATGGTTACAGTGCCAGTGTAAGTTGGATGAATAGACGGTGATGCAAACAATCAACGACAACACAACAAAGTAGCGGATACAAACCCCCGACGAGCAGTAAAAAGTACAAGATATTGACAGTGGCGCAAAGATATAGGGTCAAGATATTGACAGTCGTAAATTTTATGCAGAAGAAGAAAGGGGCTTTAACTAACTTCTGTGTCTTGCAGGTATTCTGAACATATTGATACAGGTATTCATTTACAAGGAGGATGAATTCGCACAAATGCTACTCCGGATAGATACAGGTCGAGGACATTTCAGCACAGGACCGAGGGTCATTGCAGTCTCGTCCTCTAGATCAAGCCAACCTTCCAGTGGGAACGATTGTGCCTTAAGTACCGGGTTAAAGTAATTATTTCTGTAGTTGCAGATATTCTAAACACAAACACATGAGCGCTTTGGACGTAGAGATTGATGATGGAGGATGAAGGGACACAACAGGGATACAGGGACGCGACAGAGGTACAGGGACATTTGTCGATAACAAAAACAGAGAACCCATGGCAATGTTCTTTCTCGAGTTTACAACTGGTACTGTAACAATTGATAGTTGCGAATGGATGGAAGCCGGTGGAACGGTTTATATTGACGTAGAGCACTCATGTTCTGTGTTTTTCCTGACAACTTGACGCATCAAGAGGAGTCGGGATTTACTAGATACATCGGTGTCTCTTCGATCTGAGGAAGGAGTTGGCACTTACTAACTTATCTGGGTCACATTGGAACCTGTTTTCTTTGGTTACTGGATTTGTTTTGTTTTCGTTTTGCCTGGTGCAGATAGTGTGGGTGATTGCAAAAAAGTATCCATCCGTAGGATGATTGCATTTTATATCAACATCGAAGGAGATGTGAAAGCATCGCTATATTTCTTGCTTTTCTGTATTGATCACATTTAACCTGTGATAATTAACGAGAGGAGATGCGTGCTATTGGAGACGATGGTGAAGTTTAATTAGTATCGGTATCAGGAAGCTTTCTTTTCTTGATCGTTTCATGTATTTTCGAGCGTGTGGGTACTTTGGAGTTCCAAGTCTCTCGTTTTTCTCTTCGGAGTCAGGTCTTGGATATGGATCGGTGATTTTGAATTTCTGATTTTTGGATATCGAGGGCCTGTGTGGTCCACCCGGGATGACGTGGACGGAACCACCCATCTTCTAACATTAAAGGGAAGTTGGTAAGAGAATGCCTTAGTGATCCTTCTATGGTACCTTTCTACTAATATCGACCGACCCTCTTTCATGGTCCTATCTACCAACTCCTCTCGTTTTCCGGCATAAGAGGATTGTTTTTCATGCTCGTTTTGGGTGGGAACTCTAGTCTCTCCAGTGGTACCTTCTCATTGGTCATGGTTGTGGTGTCTTCTGTGCTATTTTGACATGTCATTTGGGCACCTGGACAACATGCATGAACCTTTGTTGCTTTCCCTAGAAACCCTAATTGGATTGACTATCTACGTTGAACGAGCGGAAATCTCTCGTATCTCTCTACTATAGGGTTCCAATCTTTTGATTTTGGGTGATGACCTCTTAGGTGCATTGGACCCTGCTCAGCTGAAAGTGGTTGTGGATACATTACCTCATGGTTCTGAAAGTGGTAATTCGGGCTCTATGGAAATGTGCAACATGTATTCGGCCCTTTTTCTGTGAAGTTTTGTGAGCACTGAAACTTATCACAACCAAGCTCTTTATTTGAATAGATTATCCAAGAATTATTTGCCAAATGCGAATGGTTTTCTCGGTGTCCTTGATAGCCTCCACATTACAGATGAGTAATTTTTTTGTTTCACTTTTAAAGGAAGATAAAAAAATACATGTCTGCACATTTCTTTTGGCCTTTCAGTATACTGTTTCACAACGGAGTTGATGAGAATTAGTCCTTAATTGAGCAATCAGAATTTTAGATCTCCAAAAAATATCAGCGCCTATGTATGCCTTTTGTTGATGGTTATGTGTGGGGTTAAACTCTTCTATGTAGTACTTCTTCTTTCTCTCTAGCTCTTTCTTCCAAGTATGTTTATGGAATTTATCCATAACAAAAGTTTTTATCTCTTTACTGTTTGTAGGACACATGCTCAAGAAAATACCCCATTTACTAAACCATTTGTTATTCTGCCGCATCCAAGTCTTCTGTCTTTTACACAATCTGTCACTAAACACCACCTTAGGCCATCTATCCTCTTCCATTTGCTCAATTTTTTTCAGATACCTTATGACTCGCACCATAGCGATTGCTTCAATAGGAGCAGCCCCTGTTTCACTTAACAGAATAGCATAAGGAACTGCACTTTTAATTTTGAATTTTTTTGTAATCAAACGTTTCTGAATTTTCTCAATTTGTTTCCACTGCATCTTGGTTGTGCTGCTGGCCCATAGTTCACAACCGTAAAGAATCACCGGAATCACTAGAAGCCCAAAAAGAGTTAGGGTGGTTTTCCAGTCCCACAGCTCTGCCTCTCTACACCTGTTTTGAAGAGCATAAAATGCTTTCCAACCCCCTAAAGTTCTTTTTTTTCTACAACCATCCCAACTTAAATTTCTGTTGAAGTCAATTCTGAGGTATTTGTAATCTGCAACTTCTTCCAAAATGCTGCCTCCAAAATAGAACTTATGTTGGTTATGCTTTCTTTTGTTAGAGAAAACCACTACTTTCGGTTTGCTAATATTGACTTGCATCCCAACCCTTTTACAAAAATGCTCAAGGGAATGTAAATGCTCTTGCAAACCAAGAGCCGAATTAGCAATCAATATAAGGTCATCTGCGTACAAAAGAAGCCTGATAACGAACTTGCCCAAATGGATACCGTCACCCCCTTGCAAATTTAGCCACTCTTCAAGCTTGTCAATATATAACCCAAAAAGGGTAGGAGACAATGGACAACCTTGCTTGACCCCGATATCGCTTCTAAAACTTTCAGAAATGCCAGCTGAAGTTCTGATTTTGACTTTCACCTCTTCATACAACCTATGCACAGCTGCTCTCAAATTCTTGGGAACCCCGAGTTCCTCCATTCTGCCCCAAAGTTTATCCCTAGGAACCATGTCAAAGGCTTTTCTGAAATCAACAAAGCAACAAAAAACTTCTTCCTTATTTTCCCAACCTTTTTCAATGATGTGCCTTAAAGTTATACAATGATCAACTGTGGAATGTTTAGGTCTAAAAACTGCTTGCCCTTTAGCACGTTTATTTCTTTCTTCTACCCACTTGCTAATTTTCTTTTCCAACATGCTTCCAAATAACTTTGCAAACAAGGGGTTTATCATTATGGTTCTATAATTGGAAGGATTATTGACGTCACCACTCTTGAAAATAGGTATTGCCATACTAGTTGTCCAATCTGTGGGGAACCCCTGCTGTAAGATGTTGTTGAAAATTTTTGTGATGTGAGGTGAAAGAAATTTTAAGCCCCACTTTAGATACTCTGCTTGGAGTTCATCTAAGTCTTTTGCTTTTCCGGCGCCCAACTTCTTGATACCCATCTCTACCTCTTGCACCGTGAAGAGTTTTGTGTCTGTGTTGACCAAGGGAGGAGGGTCAACCTTGGGATCCTGCTCATAAAGTTGTCTTGCAGAGTCAAACCATTTAGAAGCTGTAATGTTGTTTTCAGTTTGCACCTTTTTCGATTGGAGCTCCTTCCAAAATAATTTGGGGTTATTTTTCCCGAGGAAGATTAGTTCTTCTCTCCTTGAAACCATAAAATCGGCTTTTTTCTTTTTTTACTAACTGCTTGTAAGCTTTGAGCTTTATGTTATCCGTGTCTGATTCCTTCCACCTTCTCCTTGCCTTTTTGCATTCCTCGTCAAACCAAGCATTAACCGGAAAGCAATTTGTTTCGGACTTCTTAATTTTTGCTCTTTTGCACTCAGCGAGTGCGCTTTGAATTAAATGTGTTAATCTGTGACTATGAAGGCCATGAGATGGGATTTCCTCCTTCTTGAAGAGCCTCTCTAGCATTATTTTGAAGGTATTACAATTCTCTGGATTCAAAAGAATTCTGCCCTTTGGGGGATTTTGTTGAACACATTGATTTTTCGACCCCAATTGCTTTTTTCCGGTCAAGAGAAACTTAAATAGACTGGCTTGTGATCTGATTTTAAGTCCCAAATTTGATCTCCAATCAACACTTCCTCCATTTTTTCACACAAACTATGCGAGCAAATTACATAATCTACTACACTTGCTCCATTGTAAGTATTGCAAGTGAAATTACCGGACTTTTCCCATTTAGTCAACCCATTACAAATGACTAAATCGAAAGCCCCACATAGCATAAGCAGTTGTTCTCCAAAGATATTGTAGCATTTATCCTCTGAAATTCGTTTCCACTGATGATTACTCTCTGTATTTCCCAAGATAAGAAGCCGCATAAAAAACCTATTAAGGCATTGTTGGGTGTTCCCCCTCTTCTTCTCGAGGCAGAATCCTTTTGGGGGTGTGTGGAATGTTTGAGCCAACAGGCGTTGATGGGGCATTGGCTCCACATGCAGATGTTGGGTGAGCAAGTAAAATTATGGGTTGAAGCCAGTTGGTTTCCTATCCTCAAATATCGACCTAAGGTTAGTATTCTCTTTAACGGTTGGATGGTTTTCCATTTCTTGTGTCTGGAAGATTCATAGAGGATTTATAAAGAGTCATGGGTTAAAGGAAGGGGGTATTGGTTTTATAGCGTTGGAAAGCTAGATGTGACCCTTTTTCGGAGGCTCCTCGAAGGAATTTAGTCTAGGAAAAATTGTCAGGACTCCCCATAGAATTGTGGAATATCTCGGCGGTGAGGGACATAGCAAATCACATCAGAACCTTTTACTACTAGGATGAGGGGAGCTTTGGCCAACTTGATAAACGAATTGCTTGGGTGTTGGTGGAGGTCGATATGGGCATAGGGTTATTCGCAGAATTAGAGGTGAGATGGAGTAGCTTATGTTTTATGTTGCATATTGATTATTGGGGGGTGCCTTATCGTTGTTTACATTCCCATGAGACGGGGCACCTTATGGCGTCGTGCATAAATAAGATTTCAACACGATGGAGACTACGTATCAAAGATGTTCCTGGTTCGTCGGCTCGTGGCCTGTTGAAAGGTGCATAATCCAGGTCCCTTGTTCTCTGGTTCCCGATTATGCAAAGGCTCCTAATGATGATCAGTTTTATAATGCTATTTCGGATTATTTTTTTCCCCTCCTCGGAACGGGTCTCTTCTCAGACCTAGTTATCCTTCTATTAACCATTTCACTGACCTTCCCAAGGATTCCACCTATCTGGTCCTTCCTAGGGCATCTCCTGAAGCTGGTCTTTCCTGTGAATACCTTTCTCAAGCTACTTGGCTGGGAGCCATGACAACTTTCCCTTTGGAACTTAGCGAAGCCCAAAACATGGTTGTGATTTATGGGGGGTTTGCTTCTCCGGTGGGCAATTGTGATTTGAGATTAGGCGAAATTTCAGTGGTTCCATCTGTCAGTGTTAGTTCCCTAGCCATAAATGGGGATTGTGGCCTTCCTGGGGTCCCTACAGAGTATAAAGAGCCCTCCCTCAATGAGGGCGAGGGCTAGGGATTCTCTCTGGATAGGGTATTTGAGGCTATATTAAGTGTTATGCAGGAATTAGAACTCTTGACTATCAAAAGGTCTTTCTTCCCCAAACCGATAGATGTTCCTAGTCCCTCGACTCGACGGAATGTAACCCATAGAAGGAAGAAGGGCCCGAAATATAAGAAAATCTTGTCTTGTGCCTTATTTGAGAAGCCAACCTCTCCCCCTAATGCATATTCTTTTAGGAATTCTGAACTTGGTCTGTCTCTGGTGTTAAATTCCTTCTTGTTTCCTGGTCTATCGGACGGTGTTAACAATGACGGTGTTCGGGTCCTCAGAGGGGATATGCCCACTCAACATGTTAATCCGTTATTATTCCATCTTTAAATGTGAAAGGCCTGAGAGCGACACAAAATATTAGCTACCTGAGAGGTCTTATTGAGACTCAAAACCCCTCTCTCGTCCTCATCTAGGAAATGATGGTCCCTCGTGAAAAAACATGGGATGCATTTCTGTCTATCTGCCCAGATTGGTGTGTATGTGCCATTGACGCGGTGGGACTCTCGAGAGGGTTGGGGGTGATGTGGAGCCCAAAAATTTTAGAGCTCGAGGCATACTCATCCTGTGCAGGTATCATTTTATTGAGGCATTTGATGGCGTCAAGCGATAGACTACGCATCATCAACACCTATGCCACTTATGTTGGCAGGCGTCAATTTCGGGATCAGCTTCCGAGATTCGGCTTGTTGGGCCTTGACTCCGTAATAATGGATGGCGACCTCAATTTTCCCATGGGATTAGGGGGGAAGTTTGGGTATAAAAGCAAATGAGGATTTCTTAACTGAATTTTTCTCGGGCATGTTGGATGCATTTGCACTCATCGATGTTGCTTCACTTCCTTTGGCGCTCACCTGACGGAATCGCTAAACGGGGTCAAAATGTATTTTAAAGCACTTGAACAGGTTTTTGATGAGTGAATCTCTGCACATGGTTCTAGTTGGACTTCAATCCAAAATTATCCCTTCTTTCTTCTCTGATCACATGCCCATAATAATTGCCTAGAAAGACATGGTTGGTCAACGATCTTTTCCTTTTAAATTCAATTCCAAATAGCCGAAAATGAAATATTTTGAGGCATTGGTTCATAAGGCATGGAAGCGAGAGGTCCTTCTTGTCCCAACAAACTGGATTTCTTTAATCTCTGAAAAACTGAAGGGTTTAAAAAAATAATTTTTTCATTGGATTAAAACTAAGAAAGAGATTGACAATAATACACTCACTCAAATTAAGGATTATATAGAAAAGTATAATAATGCTCTTGCAGATCCGCGCTATTTCACTGAGCTTTACCGCTATTTTTTTTTGGAATTGGAGGGTAAAAAGAAGGGTATCCTTAATTCTCAGGAGGAGGATATCCGAATTAAAAGCATAGATAGCTTTATGGTTGGAAGTTGGGGATATGAATTCTAGACTTTTTCATTCATATGCTAACCTAAGAAAAAAGGTGAATTCTATCTGGGTAATTTGGGATGAGGACTGTCAACAAATAACAACTCAGAAGGATATCGAGAGGGA
Organism: Pinus albicaulis; assembly: GCA_034641835.2. Lineage (NCBI taxonomy): Eukaryota > Viridiplantae > Streptophyta > Pinopsida > Pinales > Pinaceae > Pinus > Pinus albicaulis. The sequence continues at coordinate 680,950,525 of CM076584.1, read as the reverse complement.
AATTGTTACTCATTTCAGTAAGTTTTATATGCAACAAGGGCATGATTTTCTTTCACAAATGGAGTTCATTAACAAAATGTCGGAGATGTTTTTGGCGAATGACAGCTCAGAGATGGGAAAGTCAATATCCAGGGAAGAACTGTTGGCGGTTATTAAAGGCAGTGCTAGAGAAAAAATTCTCGGCCGTGATGGATGGGGAATTGACATTTTTCATCATTTTTTAGAATTGATGATTCCAAATCTTCTTGCAGTTACAAAGGATTCTCGAGTTAAAGGTTTCATTTTTGAGGCCATTAATGCCTCTTTCATCATCTTGATTGCTAAAAAATATGATCCCAAAACCTTCGTTGATTACCGACCCAACTCTCTTTGCAATTTCATTCATAAAATTATTTCTAAACTCATTGCAAACAGGATCAAACTGGTACTATCAAAATTTACCACTCTAGAACAATTCAACTTTTTGGAAGGTCGAAAGATCCAAGATGTTATAGCTATTACTCAGGAAATGTTACATTCAATGAAAGCTTGGAAAATAAATGCATGTCTTATGAAGGTGGACCTAATTAAATCCGATGATAACGTGGATTGGGATTTTTTGAAGTTGGTGGACCTAATTAAATCCGATGATAACGTGGATTGGGATTTTTTGAAGTTGGTCCCGATAAAGATTGGTTTGTAACCTACCAACATAAGATGGATCATGGCATGTATCAAAACTGCAAACTTTGTGGTGATCATTAATGGATTGCCCACTCATTTCTTTAGGGCTTATAGGTGGATGAGGCAGGGGTGTGCTCTATCCCCCCTACTTTTCATTCTAGTCATTGATTGTTTGAGCCTAAAAATGAGGGATATGAGGTACAGGAGGACGATCACTAGGCTAAAATTCACAAGACACATTGTTGTATCTCATCTATGTTTTGTAGACGATTTATTGTTTGGTGGTGCGAATGAATATGAAGAATGGCTTCATATCCACAGAATTATTACTTCATTAAGTAAGGCATCTGCAATTTTGATTAGTAAAAAAAAATCTATTCTGGTTCACGGTGGCAGGGAGGATTCAATAACAAGACAAAATTGTAGCCTTTTTGATATCACTTGTCAAAGCATAGATTCTAGTTTAGTGTACCTTGGATTCAAACTTAAACCAAATAGATATGGAAACAAAGATTGGGAATGGTGGACCAACAAATTTGAGAAAACATTGTCGGGGTGGCAACATAGGTGGTTAACGCTGGGTGGGTGATTGATTCTACTAAAATTAGTGCTCCAAAACATCTCAGTGTATTGGATGCAATTGTTCATGTTGCCAAGGGAAGTTATACACAAGATCAAATCAATAATAGCTAGTTTCTTGTGGTCTGACAACAAACAAATAGGGAAGAATCACTTAGTAAGATAGTCTTTGTTGGCCAGGCCGATAGAGGAGGGTAGATGGGGCATTTTGGATCTAGGAAATTTCCACAAATCTCTGATCATAAAAAAACATGTGGAGGGCAATGACTGGTTCCAGTCTCTGGCCAGTCATACTCAGAGAAAAATATATGTATGGTCAACCACTTGCAATTTGGATTCAGTATGGAGCAAGGAAAAAGTCAAGCATCTCTGCTATTTGGAGTAGCATGATGAAAAACTTACACTTGCTAATGGCATTCACTCGTTGGGAAGTAGGAGACATAACACTAATAACAGTGGGGTTGGATGCTATGAAGGGCATGATCTGAAAGGACTGTATTAGTTTGTTTTGCTAAGTGTCTTTTCAGTTATAAAACATGTGCATACTTGTAAAGTTTTCTTAAGGATTGAGAATGTTAACCATGAAATATAGATGATTTTGTGAATTAGAAGCATGAAAATAAGCCTAAATAACATTGAACAATAGTGTATAACATAGAAATAAAACCACACATAACATTTACACAACATGCATGATGAAGCAATTCACCCCTCCTGGGCTACATCTGCTGGTCCAGTTCCCAATGGCCTATCCATCCTTCATTATGCTCAAAATTTTGAAAATATATGTGTTTACAGGCCTCTAATGGTTGTTTTCTCTGCACCAATGGCTCCAGAATGCTCCTATTAGTCTAGATTGACTCTTCATTCCCTCAGATTGGGCAAAAATTGACCCTCCAAGTCATTTGCCCAATAACTCCTAAAAAACCTCCACTAATTTTGGTGAACTGCACTTAACTACAGTTAAATTCAGTCAAAACCCTCAAAAATAAGGGTGCGCTATCTTACCGCCAGTCTAAACCGTGATATTAAATTTCAAGGGTAGGGGTGCCCACATGCGCACCCGCTAACCCTGCCTTACCGTAACGGTCGATGGAACCGTAGGCTCAAACCACGCAGAAAAGTTATTAAATGACTGCATGTGATAACCTTGTGGAGTTAAATGCAGCGGAGATTAAATCGTCAGAGTAACCGTAACCGTCGGCGCTAACGTAGCAATGTGACAAGGTATGGTGGTTATGTTTGTTGTCGCGATGTTCAAACTGCCGGAGTAACGTTTGTTGTTGCAGTTTGACATGTGAACGCTCCATGGGGCCGCTGGCGAGTTGGGACCATCGGTAGTCCCCAAACCCCACGTGCAAATGGTTCAAACTTTAAATATAGTCGTTGCTACATAATGGTTAAGACTCATGTGTGGTGCAGGCGGTGTGGCAGGTGGATTTTCTACCGGAGGTTGCGAGGTCAAGCCGGGTGGCCTCCATAAAATTTTATCACACCTTCCAGGGGACACGTGGCAGCCTCAGGGTTGGCCATGTGTCACCCCCAACTAGCCACAAAAACTCAACGTACAATCCTTAACCCAATCACATAGTGCCACTTGTCAACCTCTAACTAGATCTGAGAAAAGGAATATTCTTCGAAATATTCCTTTTTGCTGACTGTGCACCCTCATGCTGATTTGGCATCCCAGTCAAAACTGTCGTAAAATTTAGTTGTTTGGGAAATCGATCAAAACGCGAAATCTCCCTCATAGGACATCGGCTTTTCGAACCATTCACGGCGCTAGAATCAGGAAGACAAGATCTACACAACCATCCTGGTTTCAACCCAATTCTATAACTTTAAATTTTGAGCAAAATTTATGAACACCTGATCACACCTCCCCATTGGAAAGCTTTTGGACCCCAAAATACTTTGATTACCTGTTCAGTAGATGAAGGTACAACTCCCTCACCTTTCCTACCTCCATCCACTTTTCCTTGCATGGCTTACTGCCTTTGAGCCCAACTTGAAGGTAGTTAACACTTCCCCTCTTGAATGCTCTTGTCCTCGTGTCAAGAATTGTATCTTCCTTGAGCTCATCCAGAAATTCTGGCGAGAAATATTCAATAGAAGACAGTTGAACATCACTTCCTTGATCATCGATCAAAGGTGATTCATACAAACGTAAATTTTCAACATTAACAACTGAATACATTTGCATATATGAAGGCAAGTCAAGTTGAAATGCATTATTACCAACTTGCTTTATGATCTTGAATGGACCATAGCGAATGGGTTTGAGCTTTTTACCTTCTCCTTGCATCCTTTCTTTGCTTATGTGCAACCATACCTCATCTCCTTCTTGAAACTTGTGATCAAATTTATGTTTTTCATGCCTCTTTTTGTATTTTCTTTGAATTTTTTCAAGTTGCTCTTGAACTTGTTGATGTATAATCTGAATTTTCTCAATGAACTTTTAAGCCTTGTCAATATCACTATGCCCATCAATTGCAACATCCTTCTCAAAGATGAAATCTAATTGCGATTTTGGCAAATACCCAAAGCACACTTCAAAAGTGATGTATTTGTAGAAGAGTGTTTTGCACGGTTGTAAACGTGCTGAATGTAATGTAGTTGCTCATCCCACAACTTAGGATGTTTGCGACAATACCCTCTCAATATATGCACAACAGTTTTGTTTACCACCTTAGTTTGGCCATTAGTTTGCGGATGAAAAGAAATACTCTTTTTCAACTTTGTGTCCATCATACTCCAAAAATTGGACCAAAAATTCCCAATGAACTTGGAATCCTTGTCACTAATAATAGAAGTCGGCAATCCATAATGAACCCATACATGTTGAAAATAAAGTTCAGCAGTTTGTTTAGTAGTAATGGTTTTCTTACATGGCATAAGTATACACATTTTACTGAATCTATCCACAACTACATAAAGATAGTCATGTTTTTTTCTTAACATAGGTAGAGCTCCAACAAAGTCTATGGAGACACTCTCCCATGGCCTTGATGGTACCAGTAGTGGCGTGTACAACCCAAGCTTCCTATTGCTAGGCTTGCTTGTTGCACACATAGAACAACCTCTTATAAAACACAACACACTATCTATCATGCGATGCCAATAGCAATACCTCTGTAGATGCGCCACTGTTTTTATTACCTCAAAGTTTCCAACAATAAGAGATGAATGAGCTTCTCTCATGACACTTAGCCTCTCTCCTTGTGGTATACATATTTTTCCCAAATAAAACAACAAATTGTTATGAATGTGATAATCATTTTCATCAACTTGATTCCCTTCACTCAAACTAGCATACACATCTTGAAAATCAACAGCATGTGCATATTGTTCTATGTAACTCTTATGTACAATAGGATCATTTTTTAGTAAATTAGAAGCACTTATAACTGGTCTTGAAATCATATCATCAAATTTATTGAAAACACCTTTCTTGTACCTTATAACCAAGTGAAACTGTTGAAGAAATCCCATCCACCTGAAATGTCGTGATCGCTGCAATTTTGTTTGCGACTGCAAGTACTGTAATGGTTGGTGATCGGTATGTACAATCGTCTCTTTACCCATCAAGTAGTGTTTCCACTTCTTGACGCTTTGTACCAACACATATAGTTATTTATCATATGTAGGATAATTAGTTACAACACCATTGAATGTTTCAGAATGAAAAGCGATATGCTTACCATGTTGCAAAAGAACTGCACCCATGACATAATCACTAGCATCAGTTTGTATCTCGAATTGCTATCTCAAATTTGGTAATGCAAGGACTAGAGTTGAACTGATCTTGTCTTTTAAAGCTTCCGAAGCTTGTTTTTGTTTGCCTCCCCATTGGAAGCCTTTCTTCACACTTGTCACTGCATGCATAGGAGTTGCGATGGCAGAAAAGTTAGCAATAAACTTTCTCCAATACTAAGCTGCATCGAAAAAAATTCTTACCTCGGTTACTGTTTTGGGTGTGGGCCAATTCACAATGGCTTCCACTTTAGAAGGATCAATTCTCAACTCGCCTTCTCCTACAATGTGTCCCAAATAAACCAAAGAAGTATTTCCAAATTCACACTTTGACATCTTAAGAAATAATTTATCTTTCTTCAAAACATCAAGCACTCTATTCACATGCAAGACATGTTCTTCTCTTGTTTTGTTGAGAATCAATATGTCATTTAAGTACAGAATCACAAATTCATCAATAAATGGATGCAAAACACTATCCATAACACGCATGAAAGTTGTCGCTGCATTACACAAACCAAATGGCATAACCAACCACTCAAAGAGTCCTTGTTTGTTTTTGAATGTAGTCTTCCATATATCACTTTCTACAAATCTTACTTGATGATATCTACTTCGTAAATCTAGCTTAGTGGAAAACTTTACTTCTTTTAGCTGATCAAGAAAATCATCTATCCTTGGGAGTGGGTATCGATTCTTTACCGTTATCTTGTTCAAAGCTCTGAAGTCTACACACATGCGCCAAGTCCCATCTTTCTTTGCAATCAAGACTATGGGTGAACCGCATGGCGAAGTGCTTGGCCTTATGATTCCTTTGTCCAACATCTCCTTTATTTGCCTCTTTATTTAAGCATTCTCCATTATCGACATGCGATACATGCTGATGTTTGGGAGAGGACAATCTTGCTACAACTGAATCTCATGTTGAATCTCATTTTTTGGAGGCAATCATATTGGCTCGTGAAACATCTCATGATGTGAATCAACTACATCATATAAATCTGATTTCATGTTAGGATCACAACCCTCAAATGATTGATGATAATCATCAGCTTTAGGCTTAATCATTAGAAGAACAAAATTCTTATTTGAATTTACCAGCCTCTTTACCTGTCCAACATTTACCATAGCAATGTTTGTCTTTTTGCGATGTGCTCTAACAATGTACACCTTTCCATATTTGAATAAAAGGTAGTTGTTCTCATGGCGATGGAAGATCGTTTTCCTATCATACAAGTAAGGACTCCCCAACACAATACCTGTTATGTTAAGTGGAACCACATCTAACTCAACTGTGTCAACAAAAAGTGCAGTTATTGCAAACCGCAATATACACTTCTTTGAAACCTGTAAAATTGCATCCTTACAAATCCAACCAAGTTGATATATTTTTGGATGTGGTATGGTCTCAATATTAAGTTTCTTGACCAAGTCTTCAGAGATTAAGTTTTCTTGTGACCCACTGTCAAACAATGTGTCAATTTTGGTATGTTTGGATATGACCCTCACATGAAACAGTTCAATTCTCTCTTCACTGCAAGGAAAAGACCCTCTAGCGGAGGTTATAAAGGAGGTTTTTAGTGTTATAAAATTGGCCAAAATTGTCAAAAAAAACATATGCTACCACATTCGTTTCAAGTAACAGAGGTTTTGGTGGAGCTTTTAATGGAAATTCAACACAACTAAAAAAAAATGGGCGGCCAGAGGTTATTACGGATGTTTTTTCATCGGTGCTCTTATCAAGTTTTAACGCACTGATGAGTATCGGTAGACAGTGCACCGAGGCGGTCTAAGGAGAATGCACCGGGCCATTAAGGAAAACAACAGCACCGGGCCTGGTGTTGGTGATACAATGCACGGGGCCATTCTAATTGGTCTTGGGATTTGAGCGGTGCCCATAGGTCGTATAAGTGCACCGGTGCGTGTATCTTTATGAGGCACCCGTGCTCCATATCAGAGAAATAAACCGAGATTTATAATTGGTATTGGTATTCGTGCGGTGCACATGGCATCTACAAATGCACCGGTGCTTATAGATACATAAACGCCCCGGTGTGCATTATCACACAAACGCACCGATATTTATAACTAAAACCGGTATTAATGTGGTGCCCGCAGAATCATAAACGCACCGGTGCGTATAGATACATAAACGCACTGGTTTTCATTTTGTTTTTTTTAGAAACATCCACCTTTGACAATCCAATTATTATGATTGTTTTAAATTCATTATTCATCAAAAGTCGACACATCTTATAACAATATTCATATTAATTACATTTTTATTAATGCATTTGAATGTGCTGTTTGGATTAATTTGTTATATCATATCAAAATTATTGTGGTTTTTTAAAATTCATTATTCATCAAAAGTCGACACATATATATAATCTTATAACAATATTCATATGAATTAAATTTTTATTAGTGCATTTGAGAACGACAATGGAGAACGCAATAGCGACAATGGAGAACACAATAGAATAAATTAAAACATATTTTATGATTATATATATATATATATATATATATATATATAAGACGGCCTTTATCATACAAAATGGGACAATTATTCGTATCCCTTTGTCTTTCAATTGGGACACTATGTCCATTACATTAAACAAAATGTCTGATTTCACAGACATATTTCAAAAAATAAAACGCCTTGCTTTGATATCCAAACATAGTGATCATCATTCTTCGCTTGAACTGTTGTCACTGCTAGAGCTACTTCCATGACTTGGGTTATTTTCAGGAATGTTTTGTTCACAGTGTTGATTGTTTTCTTCTTCTTCACCTTCCATCTACAAACATAAAAATAAAATGAAATGAGTGTATATACATTGGTGAGAATAATGAAAATTGCAATATTAAATAATATACATCAATGTAAATCGAAAAGAAAAATGACGTATCATAGCAACAATTGACTCATAAACTATACACATTCTTTCAAAACCATGTACCATGCCATCTTTCAAAATTTCATCTATTGCCGCAGTTCCATACTTTGTTTCCTGCAAGTTTTATACCCCATAAAAAATCATATATTTAATATAAAAGATGTTTTTGTTCTATTATTTATAGAATGAGCTAATTAAAACAAGATCGATAGATGCTTACAAATTCCACAATTAATTTCCGATATGCCAACATATACTCACAACCCATATTTAACCCAATTTCAATCAATTCGTCTGATGGTTCTTCTTTGTATGTTAGCACCTGTTAGAAGACATTCAATGATGATTTTTGTAAAACAACTTAAAAAATACAAAAATGAAATCTAGTTAAGTTGTTTTAAGGAAGTAACAATTACTCACAAACTTAGAGATCAACCATTTGCTTCCTTGTCGTCCTATTTTATGTGCTGAATGGGTTCCATTTTCTTTTCTTTTCTACAAGAAAATTCTTGAAAATTAATATTTAATGCTAAATTGTTTATTTATCGTACCTAATGATTGAAAAATTCAATGATTACATATTACATTTGAAGCACGTTGTTGTATTCGTTCCACTAGATCCCTCAAACTTTTGTAAAAGTTTTTCCCCTTTCGTTAACTTCCAACACCACTCCAGATGAGTCAAGGAGCAATTCGTTTTCATTTGCATGTTCTATTTTTTTTCTTTTCTTAGAACATTCATTTTATGAGTTGTTGGTCCCTATAGAACATTAAACAGATGTGAATTAGTAGACTGTTTGACACATGTTATCTAATAATTTTAAGTATATTATTAATGATAATTAAAAAAAGAAACTCATATTGGATCGATAGTATTCTTTCATTCACCTGATTCATCTTTTTGCAATTTTTCTATTAAACTTTTACGTTCTTCTGGTTGTAGATAAGAAATAATCATATCGAGCTTCGTCATTTTGTGGCTCTGCATGATACACAGTAAAAAATACATATTATTTAAAGTTACATATAGTTCAAAAATAATATTTTTTATAAAGAATTTACAAAGAACTTGCCTTTTTTGCTTTTCTTAATGTGTTAACAGTGTTTTTGTTACTTGATATCTAGTCAGTCATTTCTTTATCAATCTGAAACATGTAGCATATCATTCATTAATATATTTATAAATAAATTCTCAAATTTTCAGATAGAAAATAAATCTCGAGACACCGGTACGCCTTTCATGAAATCTGCATCGCCGCCGATGCGTGGATATATTAACAATGCATCGCAAAATAGTATAATACACTGTACGGTGCGTTCGATATTATAAACGCACCGCAAAAATAGTGCAATAGACCTAACGGTGAGTGGGATATTATAAACGCACTACAAAAACTGTGTAATACACCGTACGGTGCTTTCTTAGTTAAACAGAGCACCGGTGCCCTATTTCAGATTTGGCGCACAGATTTAAAAAAATGTTTTCAATTTTTTACGACACAGAACTTGGGCGGTGCACTGTAATAATACAAAGCATAGGTGCGGTGGCATACGCAGGGCACACCGATAAAGAAAAATCCATTTTTTCAAAATTCACGCAATAGCCGAATGGATTGGGATCCGACTATGCATGTCATCCCGTGGGTTGGACGTCAATCTAAAATTAAAAACCCTAATTATAAAATCACAAAAACAGGGAGAAGAAAGGGCAAAAAAAAATTAAAAAATAAAATAAATAAATAAATAATAATAAATAAAAAAATGAAGAGTTCATGGTAAAAATGGATAAAATTGCAGGAAAAAATAAAAAAACTGCAGAAAAAAAGTAAAAAAAGAATTAAATTTAATCACGAAATGGTTTGAAATTCAATGATAAAGGGCTTGAATCACCAGAGTTTTGGTTTCTGATTTTCTGAATACTTCTGTTCGAACGTATTTCGCCATCCACAATGCCCTCATGCTCTCTTGCAAAAATCTGACTGAAATTTTTTAGCAAAAATAGTGAAATAATGAAAAGTGTTTAGTATTTAAAGGATTATTTTATCAAATTAGAATTTCGAAAATATTTTGTCTCCCATTTTTCAAATTGTCGTTTTTTTTTAACTTAAACAAAATAGAGTTGTGTTTTTTATATTTGCGTTTATTCGTTTTCGATGCGCGGAAATGTGACACACCGATGCGTTGTATTAATACGACGCACCGGGCCCTGTTAGGATGATAAGCACACCAGACTTTTTAAAGTTTTTTTTTTTGGTATGTAAGATCATAATAAAAAAATGATAATTATAAAGTACATGAATTTATTTTCATTATTTTCTAAACTTTATATATGTAAGATCATAATAAAATAATGATAATTATAAAGTACATGAATTTATTTTCATTATTTTCTAAATTTTATGTTACAAAAATTCGTATTATTCTAGATTTGTTATTTTACAATTATTTTCAAATTTACAAATTTAAATATTTTAATAAATTCATTTCACATTAATACAACTAAAATTTTACAAATTAATATTTTACATACAATTACATTAAATAAAATTACAATTCCAATCACAATTTTGCATTAATTTCACATACATGAATTACAATTAGAATCAGAATTACAATTTTAATTTTACATACAATTACATTTACAATTTTACATATAATTACATTTACAATTACAATTACAATTTTACAAATATTTTACAGACAATTCAATTAAAATTACAGTTACAAATACAATTACATTTACAATTTTACATAGAATTACATTTACAATTACAATTACAATTTTACAAATATTTTACATACAATTCAATTAAAATTACAATTACAAATACAATTACAATTTGTGACATTTACATACAATTAGAATTACAATTACAATTTTTCATATATACAATTACAATCATTTCAGAATAAATTAAATATTACAATTACAATTAAAATTTTACATTAATAAATATTTTACATACAATTACACTTAAAATTACAATTAGTACAAATACAAATACAATTTTACAATTTTACATAGAAATAAAATTTAAATTACAATTACATTCATGACATAATATTTAATAAATATCATGGTCATTTAATAATATTAAATTAATTAATAAACATCATCACGATCATGATAACCATCGTACAAACATCATATTCGACTAATAAACACATTCAATTAACATCAAATTAACATTATATATTAACATCATCACAACACAAACATCAAATATACATCTCAATATAATGTCAAATAACCCATGCGCCTATCACATATACACATCTATCTGCAAGCTAAACATTAAATGAACATATCTAACATGACTAACAATATGCGCCACATCATGATGATCATCAACATGAAAATTAAGTACAACTGCAACATGAACATAAAATACATGGACCATATATGTATATATAATAGAATAATCTTAAAAATATACAACTGTAATATAAATGTCATGGATCAGGCGCTGGTGGTAGTATAACAACATGATCAATAACACTAGTAGAAGTGGATGCGGTCTGCTCAGTAAAGCTGGGTGCAGCCTTGATAGTCGATGGTCGACTAGCCTGCTCATGATCATGATGATCACTAGTACTGATGGATGCATCCGCTAGTGGTAGTACAACATGATCAATATGAGGCGCAGTAGTAGTGGAGGCGGCATGCTCAGTCAATAGTACCGCAGCCTCGATGGTCGATGGTCCAGCCTGCTCATGATGATCGTGACTAGTACTCATGATGGATGCTGCAGGCTACTGATTGGACGTGGCCGATGGTCCAGCCTCATCTCCATGATGACTAGTGTCAGATGCTGGCAGTGGAGCCTCAGGCGCGCCGCGAGGTGAACGATCGCGAGATGCATCTGAGTCGCTGCTGGCAGACTGTCCATCACGTGCCGTAGCTCGATTACACCTATAGCTACAGACAATCCTCCTCAATGACGTAACATTTGTCGTAGCTCCTACGACATGCCGCATCAGGCCGTACATGTCACGCGGCATGCCTCTCCACGTCCGTAACAATCTATCATCGCCCTGTATCTCTCTGTAATGAGCGGGCCTGATGCCCACATCTGAAATCAATCCATAGAGTTGGCTGCCCAACTCCATCCGGTATTTGGTCTCAGGTCGACCACGCCTAGCAAAAGGCGATACCGGTGCACCACGAGGCGCATGAGGATCAACAAGTCTCTCTGCTGCACCACCGGCCTCACCCTCCGGCGCATCAGCCCTCTCCTGATCATAATCATCAGGATCGACACCTGGATCATGTGGTGGATCCGGTATCTCATCGCCATCAAAAGAGCCAATGTCTGAAAAATATATACAAGTACACAACAATAATTAAACAATTTCATTACACAATTTAATAAAAATAAGTTAAATAACATGTTAGAATAAATATAAATAAAACAGTAATATTACCTCTATCATCTAACGACTCATCAGGAGTGAAGAGAATGTTGGGACACCCTCACCAATCTAGTCCAGCATAAGGACATGGGACCATAATGAAGGGATGCAGTTCGCCAACGCTGGCTAGTAAGTCTAGCAAATCATGTGATATCCTCGCTGGAAACATAGTGTCTCCCCTCTTGGGCATCATCTTCCCCCACATGCACATCCGGGGCTCCAACATCAGCCTACGAAACAAAACTGGGTCTCATCTCTGGAAACCTCTCAAAAAATAAAAATAAAAACAGCTCTGAAGCAAAAGGGAAGTTGACCCTCCCTTGTGCATGAGCACGACATCTATCTAAGGCCGTACAAAACTGTCGCAAAAAAATGGCAGACCACCTGACAAGTCGTGGTTGTTGTACTAAATAATCAACGTAATATAAAAGCGAGCAACTAATGCGTTTCCCATCACTGGTGTTGTGCGAAATGATCGAAGCGATAATAGAGAGGCACTGCACGTCCTGTCTACCAAAAGCACCTGTATGTAACTGACCTCCAGGTACCTGAAACTCTGAAGGAGACAGTACATGTGTTCCAATGTATCTCTGGGAGTAACTAAATGACTCCCTACTACACAACTAGGTGGCACGTCTAAGAATGAAGGAAAATCCACCCCTCTCCTTGATAGTCCTGTAATAAAATAAATTTCCTCCTCAGTGGGTGTGTACCACTGGTCAGGACCAACCTGAAAAGCCTGTCGATGGGCATTCCACCTACTGATAAAATGTCTCAAAAGCACACTATGGGCCTTTAGGCCGGAAATATCCTCCTCATAGAACTTGAGGAGGCCTACCTGCTTAAGGATCTCTTGGGTATTTGTAGTAATAGGGCGAGGGCATCCATCTCTCTCCCTCTATCTCGCCTTCCATTGGCGAATCATGTCATATTATTATGCTTATTGTTGATGTTTTTGCTCCTGTTCTCTTTGAATCATTGCCATATTAAATATTTTTTTGTTTATTAAAACAAAAATGTATTTATAAATATACATATATAATTTTTTTGACAAAAAAAAAACATACAAGTCGGTGCTCCATAAAAACAGTCACGCACCAGTTCCGGTGCATTTTAATATTTTAGCGCACTGTCCCCGAGGCCCCTAATGAAATAGACCACACTAGAGTCGGTGCCGATGTCTATTTTTCAAGCACTGTGGACTGTACATAATTCAGAATAGCGGTGCACTGACTGAAATATACGCCCCGTCGCATATAGTCATGTCAGCGCACCGACTTCATGACAATGACATAGTTGACGGTGCAGTCTTTTACTCGGCCGCACCGTTGACCCTCTTGGAATGCAAAATGTGGTGCATTGACATAAACCGGGGTGGCAACTGTAGTCAACGCACCGCACTGTGATTGTTGGGGTCAACGGCGCGCCTAGATAAATGAGCGCACCGCCTTTTTTATTTTTAGTTTAAAAATTTTCGGGGTGCCTTCCGGCACCGCCCCAGAAACGATGCGGTTACTGTTAGCATCGATAGTGGTGCTACCTGTAAATTTTATAGGTAGCACCATTATTCGGTGCGAGCTGAACAGCTCGAGCGCACCGCGCGACAATTTTTTTTTTTAATGGTTATTTTTAAATTTATTTCAATTTCTAATCCGCTAAAAGGCTTAATTATAGAAAAACTAGAAAAATACCTATACATTTCACCATCGAGGAGGCATATTGGCTGTAAAATTTGGAAAATAAAATTTGTCCACTGTTTTTCAAAATGCAAGCTGGAGATTGGTGGCCAATGCAGAGCAGCAGTGCGTGCAATGGGTGCAATGAGAGCACTGATATCAGAACAGCTCATAAATAAGGAAATAGCACTGGGGCTTGAGAACTCTGGAGCACTGAAGAAAGTGAATAATGAAGTTTTTTTGCCATAATATTTTTTTTAATTAACCCTATTTCGGTGCACAGAGTTTTCTAAGCGCACCGGTGCTGTTAAATAAAACCGCACCAGGATGTTTCAATTTCGGCGCGAAAATTTGATGATGCACCGGGGCGGCGTAACTGTAAAGCACCGATCGTAATAGTTGCAAAGCACCGGTTTTTTGGCTTTATTTTTTTTATATAACGCTATTTCAGTGCGTGCGGTTTCGGGCGCACCAGTCCTATTAGAGAAGAACGCACCGGCTCGTTCCTGTTTTGGCGCGATGTTTTATGATCCACCGGTGCTGAAGAGTATTGACGCCCTGGTGCATTACAGTAATTGGACACCCCAATGGTGTGTGTACTTCACGCACGTTGTCGGGTGTGTCAATGTTCGGTGCGCATTGGTGTGTTCTGTGGTATCGTGCGCACCGGTAATTGATAGCTCAAAAGCACTGAAAAACTGAAAAATCCGAGTTTTTTGTTGTAAATATTTTTTTTTGTTTAACCCTTTACCAGTGTGCGTTGTTTATAGGCGCACCGGTACTGTTTTCTACAAATACACTGATCAATTTGTGTTTTGGCGCGTTTTTTTATGATGCACCGGTGTGGTTTATTTATACCACACTGGGTGGTTTCAGTGTTGGCGTTGTGTTTTATAATGCACCAGTGCGGACGAGTTGTGAGGCACCGGTGCTCTATTATATTATGACGCACCGGGCGTGTGTGTACGGAGTGCACGGTGTCCGGTGTGCCAATGATTTTGTCCGCACCAGTGCATTCTTTTTTTTAGAGCACCGAGGCGAGTTGTAACGATAAGAGCACCGATAGGAAAACATCCACAAAACCCTCCGCCCGCCAACCTCCACTAGAAACAGATGTATGGGGTATTTTGCTTTGTGGTTCCTCAAAAACATCCGCTAGAGGGTCTTTTCCTTGTAGTGCTTCTTCACTTGGAGCATGTATGTGACAGTTTGACGTACTAGTATTGGGTTTAGTTTCATTTTCTTTCCCCTTCGTGTTCTTCAATCCCATGGTTGTAATTTTAGATTCATCACCTGAATCCTCTCCTAAATCATGTTTAGTTGTAGCTGCAATTTTTTGTTTCCCTTTGTTGTTGAAATGTTTGGGCCTCTTTTCAGGATGTAACTTCCAGCAATGATTTTCATTATGGCCTTATTTTGAGCAATGTTTACAAACCACTTTTTCTCCCCCTTTCTTAACAAGTGCATTCTTTTTGCTTTTACCTTTTGAGGACTTCTCTTTATTTTTCCCCTTAAAAGGTTTGTTCATACCCTCATCAGAAATGTGTTTCCCTCTAGCTTTTAAATGTGTGGCCTGAACACATACCTCATCTAGAATTGTGGGGTTGAGCATGAGAATAGTATGTTTAAGGTAGCTATGTAAGCCTCCTATGTACTTGAGAAAAGTATCTTGGCTCTGCAAATCTACCCCTAATAAGAGAGCTCTTCTCCTAAATTCTTGGGTGTATTATTGCACATTTTTTCATTTCAATTGTCTAAAGTTTTGCCAGTTCATTATGGATTTCTGCATATGAGCTAATGGATAAAATTTTTGTTTTATTGCAGTAATGAAATCAGTCCATGATAGAATAATCTTACCATGCTTCTCGATCTCCTCCTTTGTCTTGGCTTCCCACCAAACAAGTGTTGCACCTTCCATTATCAATGAAGCTAATTGGATTTTGGTATTATCATCTTGAATATTCTGGATTCTCAAATAGACCTCCAATTGCCTAATCCAATTATCAAGCTTTTTTGCATTGACTTGGATCCAATTGCCTAATCCAATAGATTCTCAAAAAGCTTGATAATTGGATTAGGCAATTGGAGGTCTATTTGATGGCAGTTCAAACTTAACATCAAGTTTTAGAAAAGGAATTTTACCAGTGTTCTTTGACTTGTGTGACTGATGTACTGAAAATGAAGTAGAGGATGATGATGATGAGGGTGAGGATGGTGACTTTCCACTGCCTCCATTTCCGCCATTTCCCTTCTTTGACTTATCTTCGTCATTGTGACCTCCTGATGATCCCTGTCCTTCCTTATCAATTTTGGATCCTTCTCCTTCCAGTTTCTCATTCCTTTCTTGATAAAGGATTCTCACCATCTCAGTTAAGTCAAGAAATGTGTTCCCGGACAATCTTTCCTCCTCTTTCGGATCAACTTCTTCATGGATTTATTTTTCCTCTTAAGGCATGCTTAATGTTGCTTCTGCTTCCTTAGGAGGTGAACTAGGTGGTGGAGATTGCTACAATCTTGCTCTCCTTTGTTGTGGCTCACTTTGATACCCTCTTGTTTCCACCAATTTTCCTTCTCCTCTCTTGAGCTTGAGCATAGTAAGCATCTAACACTTGCAAACCGTTAAAAAAATATTTGCACAAAACAACACCAGAGAATAAAATCTAGCTCTGATACCAACTTGATCTGAGAGGATTGTATTAGTTTGTTGTGATAAGTGTCTTTTCAGCTATAAAACATGCGCATACTTGTATCCAAAGTTTTATTAAGGATTGAGAAGGTTAACCATGAAATATAGATGATTTTGTGAATTAGAAGCATGAAAATAAGCCTAAATAACACTAAATAGCAGTGTATAACAAAGAAATAAAACCACACATAACATTTAGACAGCAGGCATGATGAAGCATTTCACCCCTCCTGGGCTACATCTGCTGGTCCAGCTCCCATTGGCATGTCCATCTTTCAATATGCTAAAAATTTTGCAAATACATGTGTTTACAGGCCTCTAATGGATGTTTTCTCTACACCAATGGCTCCAAAATGCTCCAATTAGTTTAGATTGACTCTTCATTTTTTTTCAGATTGGGCGAAAATTGACCCTCCAAGTCATTTTCCCAGTAACTCCTAGAAAACCTCCACTAATTTTGGTGAATTGCACTTAACTGCAATTAAATTCGGCCAAAACCCTCAAAAATAGGGGTGTGCTATCTTACTGCTAGTCTAAACTGTGATATTAAATGTCAAGGGTAGGGGTGGCCACATGCACACCTGCTAACCATGCTTGATCGTAATGGTCGACGGAACCATAGGCTCGAACCACATGGAAAAGTTATTAAACCACCGCATGTGATAACCTTGTGGAGTTAAATGCCACGGAGATTAAACTATCGGAGTAACCGTAACCGTTGGCATTAACGTAGCAATGTGACAAGGTGTGGTGGTTATGTTTGTTGTCGTGGGTTTCAAACTGTTAGAGTAACGTTTTTTTGTTGTGGTTTGACATGTGAATGCTTTGTGGGGCCGCCGGCGGGTCATGCAAATGGTTCAAACTTTAAATATAACCATTGCTCCATAATGGTTAAGACTCATGCGTAGCGCAGACGGTGTGGCGAGTGGATGTTCTATTGGAGGTTGCGGGGTCAAGCCCGACAGCCTCCATAGATTTTTATCACACCTTCTAGGGGACATGTGGCGGCCTCAGGGCTGGCCATGTGTCACCCTCCAATTGGCCACAAAAACACAATGTACAATCCTTAACCCAATCACACAGCGCCACTTGTCAGCCTTTGACTGGCTCTAACAAAATGAATATTCTTTGGAATATTCCTTTTTTGCTGATTGTGCACCATCATGCTGACTGGGCATCCTAGTCAAACCTGTCGTAAAATTTAGTTGTTTGGAAAATCGATCAGAACGTGATATATCCCTCATACAACATCGGTTTTTCGAACCATTCGGGGTGCCAGAATTAAGAAGACGAGATCTACGCAACCATCCTAGTTTCAACCCAACCCTGTAACTTTCAATTTTGAGCAAGATTTATGAACACCTGATCAGGGCATGATAGGGAATCCTTCCTTATCCTTTCAGCTGCTCGATATCATACATAACATAGGAATATTTACCCTTCGTCAGTGCTATGTCAGTCCAAAATAATAACACTGCTCTACATGAATGGAAGAGAGTTGAATTTTTGGGGCTTGAGGGTATTTATGCATATGAATGGGATACATATATCAATCTTATAAGATTAGCGGGCATACCCATCAACACAAACAAAGACAATATGGTATGGGATGGTACACTCAAAAAGGGTGAGCTGACGGTTAATGAAATTTATAGAAATATGCCTCTTGTCAAGAAGGAAAATTACCCAAATAAGTGGTTCCAAGTCAAGTGGAAAGGGGATCTACCAAATAAACTAAAGTGTTTTACTTGGTTGGTGTTGAATGACTGGGTGTTGAGATGGAATAATCTTTAGAGGCGGGGATATGTAGGACCAGACATCTGTATTTTGTGCCATAGGGTCCTGAGGATATGGACCATCTGTTCCTATATTGTTCACAGGCTTCGACTGTCTGGGATGGGGTTCTTGGAACTTTCAACCTCTCAGTGCATTGACAATTTCTATATTTGAGAGACTGTATTTTATATTGGTATAAAAGCCAAAAAAATACCGCTCTCTCCCTCTCTATATTCTATGGATCATTTGGAGAACCAAATATTTTGTTATTTTTTAACAGAAATTGTTTTCAGTCCGAGTGGATGTTATTAAAGTTGTGTCATACTTCAATGAGAAAGGACCGGTCAAGAAGAAGGGGGAAAATAAGCAGGTTAGATAGAAAGACATATGGAGAGTATTCCCTGTGGGATTCTTCAATGGAGTATGTGAGAAAATGAAATGTGGATGTGGTACTTTCATCATTACAAAACCTGGATCCTACTATAATATGTGGTGGGAAGGAGGAAACGAAACCAACAATAGAGTAGAGGTTATAGCATTATGGGGAGTTTTATCTGCTGCTAAGTGGCTTGAGATTGATTGAGTACAAGTATATGGTGATGCCAAGGGAATCATGATTGGGTCAAGGAGCGCAACCTCTTCAAACCACCCATTTTATACAACTCGATGAATCACATAAGGGAACTGGTAAGATTCTTCCAGTTCATCCAATTTCAGCACGTCTACAAGGAACAAAATATTACTATTGACTAGTGAGCCCTGGCATTGCACCAAGAGTGCTACAACTCCTAGGGGCTGCCCTACTTTACTTTATCAACCCGAGGTTCGTACAAACTTGGAGGTGACAGTGCTATATACACAACAGATGCATTCTACTCATGTCATCATTTTCCTCTCTACGAAAGGGTGCTACTTCTAGGGGTTCTCAGTGAAGTCTGTCACACTTCAATGAAATTAAAATAATTTGCAGAAAGGAATTGACAGAAAGGAAACTAAACTAAATTGCTGAAAAGAAATGACAGGAAAGGAAACTAATTTAAATTGCTGAAAATAAATGACAAGAAAGAAAACTAATTTAACTTGTTGAAAAGAAATGGCAGAAAAGAAACTAATTTAAATTGCAGAAAGGAAATGACGGAAAGGGAACTAATTTAGCTTGCTAAAAGGAAATGGCAGAAAAGAAACTAATTTAAACCACACTTAACTTGGCCAATTGGCTAAACACACCATAATTATCTTATGATCTATCTACCATGCTTCTATCCATGCAGCTAAGCTATCCATGACTTAATTCTAATTGAAAAAGTGTTGATTTGTAGCTTGGAGAAGAAATGGCTAAAGATGCTAATGGAAGGATTAACAGATGAGACAAGGCTTGGAGGTGGAAATATGGGTTTAGACTTCATTAAAACTTATGATATCACAAATATGCTTTGGAGTGGGAGGCTTGAAATATGCGATGGAGTTATAATTGGCAGATAGAAATGCGATATTCGAAATCGCAATATCGTAAATCGAGCAAAGTGACGGAATTGTTGTTCGGAAGGCAGATGCAAAATGAGAAATACGATAGGGGAAGGTGATGCGAAATGTGATTGTGATATGGCTGAAATTTGCAAAATGCGATGGGTGACGTGGTGGTAGGACCGGTGGCGAAGTGAGATGAAAATATCGCAATCGACGTCGGGAGCGGTAATTATTAACGGGAACCACATGAAAATGTGATTTGCGATTGTGGTAAGTCTTAAAAGGAAAAAGGGAAAAGGTTGCGAAATGCGATGGGATAAAGACAGCGAAATGCAAAATGCAACGGGATAAAAACTGCGAAATGCAAAATGCGATATCGCAATTCACAATATCGCATAGCTGGAGGGGTAGCGAAAGTGTTGTTTAGGAAAAGGTTGTGAAGTGCAAAATGTGATATGAATGGAATTGTGGTAAGTCTTACCAAAAAAAAATAAAAAAATTGCGAAGTGCGATATGGGAAATTGCAATGATGCGATTGCGATAAGGTCGAAATTTGTGAAGTGAAAAATGTGATGGGTGACATGGCATAGTGCTACAATAATATCGCAATCAGGGTTCGGAGGCGGAATTATTAACGAAAACCAATAGAAAATGCGATTTGCGATGACCAAAGTACGGTAGCGGGAGATTCTAGGAGAAAAGGCGGAGGTCCAACTTTGATGGTTTTTCAAGGGTTTTGTGAATAAAAAGGGCGACAATTGCAGTAAAATAAGGAGGATGGAATAGAGTGTAACAAAGGTGTTTGGAAGCATGAAAACAGAGACGGGAAATTAAGCGAGAAGGCAAGGGTGAACTTCTCTGAAACTTTAATACTGATTCCTGCAAACAAACCTGCGGATTCATGCACGGAAAAACAGAAAAAATGTGTGATAACGTAGTGGAAGAAAGACTAAAACTATTATTTAACTCTACTCTAATCTGAGAAGCAGCGAATCATAAACAATAATCATTTTTGCTCTGCAAGAAGGTCTACCCTCCTCGAGCTCTATCGACAGGGATAAGAGAGGAAGGTTGCCTCACAGTTTTATGGAATTCATCCACTATTCTACAATGCATATAAGAAGATTAAATCTACAACAACAAACTATAACAACAATGAAAATATCATAAATAAAACTAGCTAAATGACATAAAGAAAAGAATGAAAACAACAGAGAAGTTAAGACACATGGATTGGGCCCTAACCCACGAGCCTCGCTCCCTGAAACTAGATCAGTAAAACAATATTTGATTACTCATTGAATTACAAAAATACAGTCGACTTTGACTCCAAGTAAACCATAGATTGAGTGCACATCGTCTTCAGTTTGCTTGGCTGCCTTTGATAGTTAAGGAGGGTGGAAAACCCCCTTGAATCTCTCCAAGATTTATCAATAATTTCTTGATATTGTGCTCATTTATTCTTCAATATTGATCTTCCAGTGGCAGGAAGCAAGTCCCTAAATTATCTCCTTATCCAAATCTGCATAATCTGCCAAATATTCTCATAATATTCTACAAAAATAACCAATACTAGGCACAAATGTGCAATTACCTTTAAACCTTCCTAAGAAAATATTAAAGCATAAAAAAACATTATTAAGTGTATAAGGAGAGATTTAATATATCTTCTATGTACATAAGGAAGGTTAGATGGGCCTAAGAAAGGTTAGATGGGTCTTATTATATGTCTAATTTAGAGGCCCATCATCACCCCCCTACTGAAACTGTTGCTCATCCTCTGAGCAACCTATCCATCCTCCTTGCCTTTTGGTTCTTCTTGCACACTGGCTTATTTCATTTTCTGTTTATTGGCCCATGCGCTGCTCCTCATGCTAATCTTCTTGATATTATTTTTGCATTTCTTCTTATGGGTGTTGCATGGAGGTCCTCAGATGCCTTAAGCAAATTTGTATTTTGCATGCCAAGAGGTGGTGGGTCCACCTTTTATTTTTTGTTTTTGTTTTTGTTTTTAATTGCATGCAGAATAAACTCATAGTTCTTTTTCTGTGAACTGAGTTCGCCCTTGGTTACCCCTTTGGCACTCCTTGTCTTCCATTACATGAACTGCTTATTACCCACTTTCTCACTACCCACTTTCTCAAGTCCTTTTTACTTTTGCCTTGTTCCTCTTCTTGGTGGAAAAAGTGAGGCTAGTTGCTAGATAAGGCTGAGGTTGCCCGACTACTGATTTTGGCTGTAAAAATCTTTCCTTCTCACACTTTTTAATGTTTTCTTAAGCTAAAATAGATTTGAAGAAAGGTTTAGATGCTTGAATACATGAGCCTTACCATTTATTTTTTTTTGTAGGCGATATTGAAGCTGTTGATATGGATGTTGAAGCTGTTTTCGATGGTTCTGAAGCTACATGTGATAATCTGCTTGAGGTCCTTTTGGAGCTTCTGAGCACAGGTGGAGGAAGTCCAAGTTTTACTACCTTTAACGAGGGTGTTGACTGAATTTTCTTTCTGTGCCAGCTTGTTGTTTTTCTACTTGCAAAGGTTGGAGAGTACCTGCATTCATTAGAGAGAGATACATGGAGAAATGCAATTATTTATTTATTATTATTTTATTTATTTATTATTATTATTATTATTATTATTATTATTAAGGTCTACTAGCTACGTCAATGAGGTTTTCCACTAATAGGTCTGCCTAGGCACCTGAAAGGAGGTTTTCACCTAGGATCTTTTATTTTTTTCAACCCAATGACTGCCTCATGGAGGTTTTCAAACAATGGGCGAATCTCAAACGCCTTAAAAGAGGTTTTCACCTGATATTTTATTCTTCTTCCCTTTTTTTTTCTTTTTTCTTTTTCACTTTCCTACTCTACTTGAAAAAACAAAACCTTTTTCAAGTATAGGAATACTTCCAATGGAGCCATGTACATATCAAGATGACAGATAAAATCAGGTGCACACTTAAAATACATGCTCTGACGTGTACCTGAATATAAGAGATGAATTGATTTGACTGGGATTATATCAAGTATTGTTGGAGAAGAGTGTGTTGTTTCAACTTAATGATTATTTGGAACCATATGCCAACATAGTTGGGATGCCCCTGGTCCACTTGCTTAGTTGGATCACCTTGGATGTCATCTTATATTATGACGTTCAAATCTTCCTCTTTTTATTGATTGTTCTCTTGAACACATGGAGGAAATGTTGGTAAACATGCGGCAACTTTCTCAACATCTCATTCTGATGCCGACTCTTCATCTAGTGCGGCCCTTGATCTTTTGATCTCCTCATTTGGATCTTCTTCTTCTTGATGTTGTCCTTCAATGACATTAAGAAAATATTGCAATACCTTTCTTGAACTAAGATGAATACCATCTATATCAAGAGGAGATGTTTGGAAGTGTCGTACCTCAGCATTGTAAATGAGCTAAGACACTTCATTGTATGGGTTTGGAAATGGTGGTATAGGTAGTTGAGTGGGAGTGGATATATGATATGGATATGGTTGAGGTTATGGTTGTGGTGGAGGTGGATGGTAGGGATAGCATGGAGTTGGGTATGGAGGATATTGAGGATGTTGTGGATTTTCCCAATAAGGCCCTTGCCAACCATGTTGACAATATTGGGTTCGAGGTTGAGATGGCCAAGCTTGCCAAGGAGGGAGTGTGTCCCAATTAGTTTGAGATGGATGTGAATAAGCTTGACATTTTGAAATAGGTCCTTACATCATATCAAGTTGACTAGGCTGCCAGGGTATCCTTGGAGCTACATAACATAGCTTCTTTATTGATTGCCTTGTTCCATTGTCTTCCTGGTAAAAATTCTTTAAACCTGGGGAATGATGGACAAAATTTAGTAGCATATGATTCTGCATGGATAACAAAAATATCAACATCTTCTTTTTGCTAATTTTGAATTCTTAACATTTCAACTTGTTCACTTAGATTGCTAAGAATTTTTGTTTTAAAGTTGTTAAGCAAATTTCCAAGTTCATCTTGCCTTACCAATGTTGAGGCAGATTTACTTACTCTTTCCATTCCTCTTGCTATGTGCTTGCATGTTTCACAAATTTCTTCAAATGACAATTGGTATACATCTCCTCCACTCATGAGATTAAGGAGATCAATCCACTCATTCCTAATTGTTCCAAGTAAGAGGGTTTTTAGTGTGTCAAATCCTAAATGATGCAATTTTTCCCTCTTAACATTAAACATGAACCTATCTATGAGATCCTCAAGGCTCTCATCCTCTTTTTGATTCATTCTAAAAATTTATTCTTTAAGATCATGGTTTTTATATTTTTTAGGAATATCTTTTGCATATCATTCCATGACCTTATTGAATTAGTACCTAGACTCATGAACCATTTAAGAGATTTATCCTTCAATGTTGTAGGAAACAATCTAAATTTTTGAGTGTGCGATAAGCAGCCATAAGATCTACAACATATCTCAAATTCAAAGAGAAACGTTTCTGGATCCTTTGTCCTCATACCATGGAAGTTGGGAAGGAAAGGTGGAGGGATGTTCTTCATATGTACACTGATGTCCATATATTGAATGGGAAACCCAATAAAATCTTCTTCATTGTCATCATATCCATCCATCTCTTCTACCTTCAAAAGTGTATGGTGATGTGGTTATTATTGCACCACGTGGTCAAGTGGGGGGGTTGGTATTGAAGAAGTATTTTAAAAAAAATTCAAAGTATCCCTACTCCTACGAGGCATGAAAATCAGAATTTTTTTTAATTTTTAATTTTATTATTATTATTATTATTACTATTTTTATTTTTTGAATATTTTGAAAACAACATGAAAAAGGAAAGAAAAAAAGAATGCTAAAACAGAATCAAAGCATCTACTAGACACCTCCCCGGAAACGACGCCAAAAAGTGGTGAGCCCTGGTATTGCACCAAGAGTGCTGCAACTCCTAGGGGTTGCCCTACTTTAGTTTATCAACCTGAGGTTCGTACAAACTTGGAGGTGACAGTGCTATATACACAACAAATGCATTCTACTCATGTCATCCTCTTCCGCTCTACGAAAGGGTGCTATATCTAGGGGTTATTAGTGAAGTCTGTCACACTTCAATGAAACTAAAATAAATTGCAGAAATGAAATGACAAAAATGAAACTAAACTAAATTGCTGAAAAGAAATGACAGGAAAGGAAACTAATTTAAATTGCTGAAAATAAATGACAAGAAAGGAAACTAATTTTACTTGTTTGAAAAGAAATGGCAGAAAAGAAACTAATTTAAATTCCAGAAAGGAAATGACGGAAAGGGAACTAATTTAACTTGCTGAAAGGAAATGGCAGAAAAAGAACTAATTTAAACCACACTTAACCTGGACAATTGGCTAAACATACCCCACTTATCTTATGCTCTATCTACCATGCTTCTATCCATGCAACTAAGCTATCCATGGATTAATTCTAATTGAAAAAATGTTGATTTGCAGCTTGGAGAAGGGATAAAGATGCTAATGGAAGGCTTAACACATGGGACAAGGCTTGGAGGTGGAAAGATGGGTTTAGACTTCATTAACCCTTATGATATCGCAAATATGATTTGGAGTGGGAGGCTAGAAATATGTGATGGCGGAGTTATAATTGGCGGATAGAAATGTGATAAGCAATATGCAAAAACACAATTGCAATATCCCAAGTTGGGTGAAGTGACGGAAGTGTTGTTCGGGAGGCAGATGCGAAATGCGAAATACGATACGTGAAGGTGATGCGAAATGCGATTGCGATAAGGCTAAAATTTGCGAAATGTGAAATGCGATGGGTGACGTGGCGGTAAGACCGGTGGCAGAGCGCGATGACAATATCACAGTTGGCATCAAGAGCGGTAAGTATTAACGGGAACCACATGAAAATGTGATTTGTGATTGTGGTAAGTCTTAAAAGGAAAAAAAAAAAGTGAAAAAGGTTGTGAAATGCGATGGGATAAAGACTGTGAAATGTGAAATGCGATGAGATAAAAAAATGTGAAATGTGATATCGCAATTCGCAATATCGCTCAGCTGGAGGGGTAGCGGAAGTGTTTTTTAGGAAAACACTGCGAAGTGAAAAATGCGATATGAATGGAATTGCGGCAAGTCTTTTAAGGGGAAAAAAAAAGGGTTGTGAAGTGCGATACAGGAAGGTGCAACGATGCAATTGTGATAAGGCTGAAATTTGTGAAGTGCGAAATGCGATAGGTGGCATGGCAGAGTGCTACAGTAATATCGCAATCTGGGTTTGGAGGTGGAAGTATTAACATAAACCAATAGAAAATGCGATTTGCGATGAGAGAAGTACGGTAGCAGGAGATTCGAGGAGCAAAGGCGAAGGTCCAACTTTGATGGTTTTTCAAGCATTTTGTGAATAAAAAGGGTGACAACTGCAGTAAAATAAGGAGGGAATAGAGCGTAACAGAGGTGTTTGGAAGCATGAAAACAGAGATGGGAAATGAAGTGGGAAGGTGAGGGTGAACTTCTCCAGAAATTTAATACTGATTCCTGCAAAAAAAACCTGCAGATTCATGCATGGAAAAACAAAAAAAATGTGTGATAACACAATGGAAGAAAGACTGAAACTGTTATTGCACTCTACTCTAATCTGAGAAGCAGCGAATCATAAACATAAAGCATTTTTGGTCTGCGGGAAGTTCTACCCTCCTCGAGCTCTATCGACAGGGATGAGAGGGGAAGGTTTCCTCACAGTTTTATGGAGTTCATCAACTAGTCACAGGATGACAGTGTGTCTTTCATTTAAGGAAAAGCATTTTCTTAATGAAATTATACTAAACCAAGGATAACAATGTCACTCTTTTGTTTAACATAGCTCTTAGTTTTCTTTTTGTAAGGTTATAGATAAAGAATGGATTATTAATTCTATTTTTGGAAGAATAGTGTAAGGCACAAAAAAATGGATACTTTCTAGGAACGCATGAGATCTGGCACACAAATTTATATAAATTAAGGACAGTAGATAGGATATAAAAATTCTGGAAAAGGGTTGCTTATATATAATTGGGATGGGTAGATGGTTTCCAAGGAAAAAGGGACCTTTGAAAATGTACTTTCTCTTTTATTAATATAATGATAAGGAGTGTTTTTTTCCTTTGTAAAAAAAATAAAAATAAATAAATAAATAAATAAATTATATATATATATATATATATATATATATATATATATATATATATATATATATA